>OX101785.1:56593324-56928324 GCA_944452715.1 Ophion slaviceki | reverse complement strand
CGTGTCCTCGAATACAATCTTCTCGTATTTCATTCGAAAAAACGATTTCGTCTCTACCAATAAATCACAGACGATCGTACTCGATGACGACTCTCGATAAAACTAACAAGGAAACCGATTCTGGTGTCCCAATTCCGTGCATTTTTGGATGTGTTATTTTTCATCGAAATCTAAGACATACGTATTTTTTTTATCGGCGGAAAAACAGTTTTAAGGAGAGACATTCGCCCCAAACTTGGACACCCTCAAAGTGACTTTTGCAGTTTCGTATATCTCTAATTAAGATATTCGAATAAAACCAATTCGAGAGTAATGCTTGTGGCGAATAACAAAAAATGCGCTTAATATCTTAGGGCCTTAAGCCGCAGTAACGGGTATAAAATCATGTGCAAATTTAACAATTTTTTCGTGTGAAAAAGTGATTCCCTCATAAAATTGATTACACATCTATTTAGTATGAATATCAAGCTGTTAGATAATATATATATTTTTTTTCGATGTACAAAATGGCCAACTACTCGAAACTTCTCGAAACAGCTTTTTTCCAATTGGCGTGACAAATAACTTCAACAATTTTCACTCGATTTACTTCAAATTTAAACGTTATGTTCCTAATTGCATTTCGCAGAGAAGTACGTACGAAATTTCTGATTAATCGAAAACTTTTCATTTTATGAGCAGTTTATGAGCAGTTATAACGAAATTTTTCACTGAAAATTCATTTCTTAATTTGAATTACCTACAACTTTTGAATAAAACAATATTTTTTAAATTCTGTATTTTTTAAAAAACCAAATTTAAGACTTTTTGTTTTTTATTCTAGTTAAAAAATTGTGGATGTTAAATGTCACGCCGTGGAGCGCCTAAAAAAAGATAAAAGAAAATATTAGTAGTCGGCCATTTTGTACATCGGAAAAAAATATATATTTCCTAAGAACTTAATATTCATGCTAAATAGATGTGTGATTAATTTTATGAGTGAAACACTTTTTCACACGAAAAAAAATTGTTACATTCGCGCATGATTTTATACCCGTTACTGTGGCCCAAGGCCTTAATTAGAAATTTTGCAAAAGTGCAAAAGTCACTCTGAGAGTGTCCAACTATAAGGGAGAATCTCACCCCTTAGAACTATTTTTCCTCCAAAAAAAAAAAATACGTGTCTCTTTGAATTCGATGAAAAATAATACATCAAAAAATGAACGAAGTTGGAGGGGGACACCGGAAACGGTTTCTTTATAAAAGAAATTTGGCAGGGGGCAATAAATCGTGATTGACCTGCGCTGGTACAATCGAGGTCCCACTCGTCAGAGCAAACACGAAAGTTTACCGTTTCGTAAGCACCGCACGTTATACGTATGACAGGTGGATCAGCGAGATTTGGTGTTGAAGGAAGGTTCGAATTTTCTTCCCGAGGGTACGACCTTCCCCCTCGCTGCTGGAGCGAACTTTTGACCGTTCCGCGTTTTAGCTCCTCGATTAGGTACACGCGGTTTGATATATTACTTCGAATCTGCATACAAGGTATGTATAACCAGAAACGTGAAGGAGGGCTCGCAACCCCCTTGAGAATCTGCTGGCATCGATCCAAATCGAGAATTCACTGATAGCAGTTTTCGTCCGCTACATATGTAAAAAAAAATAATAATAAACACTTCTTTACACAGAGTTTGGATTATCAGTAATTATAATCGAAGTTATTAAATAGAAGAAAATAGAATAATAGTAGTTTTATTTCCAGGGTATACCCTTTAAGGGTGTTTACACATATGCCCCATAGTAGTCGTTCGAGGTCATTCAAGGGCACCTATTAAAATGAAATACAAATCTAAATATGTCGGATCACTAGTGATCCGAGATATTTATATTTGTATCATCTATATTGATCTTGAATGACCTTGAACGAATTTGACCCCCGAATGTTTTTTATGCGGCTTGAGGTGCTCCACAAGACGATTGAAAAAAATGTACCATTCCATTTAACAAAGTGGAGGTGACCTTCACTGTGTGTCAGCGCCTCCACAGAAATGAAAAAAATTGATAGCATTCGATGGTTCCCATCATACCGTACAACTTTTGTATGGAACATTTTTTTGTGACGTCGATGATTACCCAGTTATTTCGGGTGGCAGAGATGAGAGAGACACCCTGTATACTCCCCGTTTTCGTAACATGATAGATGATCATTCATTATAATTAAATTCAATGAATTGGCTTGAATTATCAATTATAATTAAATTCGATGAATTAAATTCAAGTGGAAAAATCAAATTCAGTCGGACAGAGTGACAAAATTTCTCTGCACGTTTCCGCGCTCATAACTCGAAAACTACTGAATCGATTTCGATAAATCTTGGATTAAAGCACAGCTTGGAGAGCAGAATGCGATTTAGGCTAATGAGCATTACGATATGTGGTTAATTACAGTTGTAATCAACAAGCGTGCAACTAAACAAACGGCGAAACCGCACCAACAAACAAACAAACGAACAAATGAAAAAAACAAACGGACAAATTAACAAATAAATAAACAAACAAACATTTACGAAGATTAGGACACGTGTGTAATTTTCCAAAAATCATTTATTATTTTACAAGTGATTATTTCTCATCGGAGAACGTGTTCTACGTCCCGAATCGATTAATTTTCGCGACCGAAATGTCGAGATCTCGCAACACACGATCTTCCTCGCGGAGATATAGTCCGGTCGCGCGTTGCATGAATAATGGCTGCACGCCTCGCTGCGAAAGCTCATCTCAACAGCGGGCCGTAAAAGCCCTGAAAGATAGATCATACTTATTCGCAATAAAAATGAACGAAAAAAAGTATGCCTCTTGGGAATGTACTTCGTAGAGAGTATGGATGAGACTTTGTAATGCGAGAAGTTGGGACATCCTCCTCTTAGCGACACGAAAATGTGCTTCGCTTATATTGACTTATATATACAGGGTGTCCCATTTTAATCTTACACCTGAATTTTCTCGAAAAATATTGCTTGGACGAAATATTGTGTGGAATAAAACTTCTAGGGATTGAAGGGGGACGTTTGAAAAAAATTTATTTGAGGAGCCAAAATTCAAAATGGCGGCGTTACAAAGGCTGACATGTTTTTTTCAAACGGAAACATAACTTTTTTTTATTGCCAAAAAATTTGTCAGCTGAAAACTAAAAACTTTTGTTGAAAAAATTTTTTGATAAAGTTCATAGTTTTCAAGTGAGAACATCATTTTCAATTATTTCAGATGTATCCAGGATTTGTGTGTGTGTGTGTGTGTGTGTGTGTGTGTGTGTGTGTGTGTGTGTGTGTGTGTGTGTGTGTGTGTGTGTGTGTGTGTGTGTGTGTGTGTGTGTGTGTGTGTGTTTTTCTATCCATCGTGATCAAAGTTCGTCAAGGATTTAAAGAAACACGTTTTTGGGCCTTAAAATGCCACAAACGCTATTCAAATGGAAAAAAACTATTTTTCATCGATTTTCCTCCAAAATTTTCTCATGAAATATCGTCCAAATTTGAAAACAAAAAAACAAAAAAAAAACGAAAATTTTCAACAAAAAAATTTGATTCTTTTTTTGTTCAAGTGGTCATACATTCGAAAATACAACATTGAGCGGCTTGCCGTGAGACATTTAGTCTAATTGTCCCTACCACCGGCATTTGCGTTGTAGCGACACACACACACACACAAATCCTGGATACATCTGAAATAATTGAAAATGATGTTCTCACTTGAAAACTATGAACTTTATCAAAAAATTTTTTCAACAAAAGTTTTTAGTTTTCAGCTGACAAATTTTTTGGCAATAAAAAAAAGTTATGTTTCCGTTTGAAAAAAACATGTTAGCCTTTGTAACGCCGCCATTTTGAATTTTGGCTCCTCAAATAAATTTTTTTCAAACGTCCCCCTTCAATCCCTAGAAGTTTTGTTCCACACAATATTTCGTCCGAGCAATATTTTTCGAGAAAATTCAGGTGTAAGATTAAAATGGGACACCCTGTATAAATATATATATATATATATATATATATATATATATGCAGGGTGTCCCATTTTAATCTGAACCGGAAGTGAAAGAGGCGAATTATTGGCCTCGTTACGAACTGAAATCATTTTATTGCCATCTGCTAGCCCGTCAAAGGAACTGGCTGAAATAAATAAACGTACAAACACAAATACGTATATCTTTATATATATAAATATACAGGGAGTTACAACCAATCAGCCACTTGGAAATCAGCGGCTGCAATGGATGGACGCATATTTTAATAATCATATAAAAAAATATAACCTGGTCGACAGAGACCTTTTCGAACACGTTATTTAATCAAAATTATTATTACCTAACGAGAAATACCCCGTTCATCAGTCGTGTCGAGCTTATTCCCGCGTCATTCATTCCTTAAGGGGGGAGATATCTTTAGGCGAGGAAAAAATAGCTGATTTTCGTGTTTTTTTTTTTCAATAGGAAAGATTTCCTCCCGGTTTTTGAGACTTAGTGTATGTTTCATTACTACTTTTGGCTGTTGCATGGTATTTTTTTATTAATCTTTAAAAATGGTGGAGGTATGGCACGGTCTTCTAAATGGGTTGCGGTGGATGTTATCTGAAAGCAACGAAGATTTTTCTTTCATTGATACTCGTGCGCAAAATATGAACCAAGAGAAAGTGCGAAATGTTGAAAATCGATGAAATGGTGATCTTGGAAATTAAAACAATCCATTTTGCAGAAAAATACGTTTTTTTTCATTCTCAAGAACATTTAGGGTCATATTTTAGACAATAAGGTTAGAAAGATTCATACCAAATTTCATCAGAATCAGTCGATTAGTTTTTTTGGTATACATCACGACAATTTTGAAAATGCAGTTTAGAAAACCGTGCTATTTTCGAAAATTACCTTCGTAATCTTCGTAAAAAATACCATGCCACCATTCTCAAAAGTTAATTTTTTTAAATACCATGCAACAGCTAAAAGTAGAAATAAAACATACCCTAACAAGGAAAGTTTGCGAGGTCGATTTCGATAAAATTTGGCATGCTCGTAAAATGGGTACAAATAGGTGAGACGTATTTTTTTATATCGCTGGAACCCGATTTTTAAGGGTTGAAACGCGCCCGCAAGAATTGGGTTGTTTTTAGTTTTTCGTCGATAACGATTTAACGATAGGAGATATAAAAAAATTCAAATTGCAACAATGCTTATTTTTTCGTATACATTCGAGATGAGAACGACGTTATCGACGAAAAATGATAAACACCCCTATTTTGGAGGGTGCGCTTCACTCCTTAAAAATCGAGTGCCGCAGTTATAAAAAAATACGTGTCGACTATTTTTACCCATTACCCAAGCATGCGAAATTTCATCGAAATCGGAGAGATCGACCTCGCAACCTTTCCTTGTAAATCTCAAAGGCGGTGAAGGAATCTTTCCTCTGAAAAAAAAAATCATGAAAATCAGGAAATGTTTTCCTCGCCTGAAGGTATCTCCCCCTTAATCGGTCAATACGCGTGCAAAAATTTGTTGGGGAGTCTTCAGATCCTGCCACATCCCTATAGGGATTTGAAAGGGATGTCCACAATTCAAGCTAAGTGAATTCCGCAATATTTCCCGATTGACGTAGTTTGAGAACTTCCTATTTGAAATTCTCAACCGGCATTCGTTGGATCTCCGAAAAAAAGTATCCTTTCCTAAGCCCGTGCAGGAATATGTTGGGGAGTCCCAAGATGCACCCACAACTCTATAGTCCTATAGTACCCATTGGGATCCAATTGGATTCTGCACCGTTCCCCGATGGACGCCGTTTGAGAATTCTTACCACCTTCCAATCGAAAATATGTGCAAAGTCACGAGAAAAAACTCGGCGTGTTCAAACATAACCTGCATGCTTCGTAAGCGTGTTAGTGTGTGGCGATGTTATGTCAAAGTGCAGTAAAGAAAATAACAAACGATAATTACAGTGGATTTTCAGTGATGTGATTCCAATCGATCTTCAAGATATACTTATTCAAGGGATTCATACTTTTTTAAGAAGGTTGGAACTGTCCAGTTGAGTTGACTGATGGTTTATAATTTTTTTTTTCAACCTCAAACAGATTTTCACGAGGTATTTGAGTAGTAAGTATAGATTTATTCTGTAGATGCTGATTTTTCATAAAATATATAATTGAAGGACAAAATTATGCAAATTAATTTTTTTTTTTTCGTAAATAAGAGAAACTTTTGTGTTACCAGCAAATTGAAAAAGTATGAGATTATTGATGATTATTATAAAAGAACTGCGTCAGCGCATGTTTTATACAACTCAGAATGAAGTTTTGACTCATTTACAATTATGCTTATTGATATTTATGTCACGGGATTATTTATTATGACCATTAATTCACATCACGTGTTGCCGAAATACGGCAACTTCGCAGACATTGAGGTTGGCAGCAATGCTCTTCATTCGCTAGCCAAGATGTGTAATTTTTCATCATACCTTCATGGTTCAATATTGAATATACCGGGTATTCCATTTTAATCTTGCATCTCATTGATCTCGAAAAATACTGCTTCGATCAAGTATTGAGTATAATAAAGCTTTTTGTGCACAGAGTATGTCTACGGCATGTTTGTCCACTACCTGTATGTCCACTAGCCATATGTCTACTAACTATATATCCACTAACTATATGTCGCCTAACTATATGTCCACTAACAATATGGCCCCTAACTATATGTCCACTACCTATATGTACACTAACTATATGTCCACTAACTATATGTCCACTGACTATATATCCACTAACTATGTGTCAACTAACTATATGTCCACTAACTATATTCCACTGTCTATATGTCCCCTGCCTATATGTACACTAACTATATTCCACTGTCTATATGTCCGATACTTATATGTCCCCTGCCTATATGTACACTGCCTATATGTCCACTGCCTGTATGTCCACTAACTATATGTCCACTAAATATTTGCCACTAACTATATGTCCACTAACTATATGTCCACGAATTATATGTCCACTAACTATATGTCCACTAACTATATGTCCACTAACTATATGTCCACTAACTATATGTCCACTAACTATATGTCCACTAACTATATGTCCACTAACTATGTGTCAACTAACTATATGTCCACTAACTATATTCCACTGTCTATATGTCCGATACTTATACGTCCCCTGCCTATATATACACTGCCTATATGTCCACTAACTATATGTCCACTAACTATATGTCCACTAACTACATGCCCACTAACTATATGTCCACTAACTATACCTCCACTAACTATATGTCCACTGCCAATATTCCACTGTCTATATGTTCACTGCTTATATGTACCCTGCCTATATGTCCACTGCCTATATATCCACTATCTTATGTCCACCGCTCTCATCCCCCCCAACTTGCGGCCGCAGCCGACTTCTTCGTCTGTATCGTATTCACCATGCATATCTCATGTGTTCGCCACTCATGGGCATAGGGAAACTACGGAAAACCTATACTGATACAGCCGGTCCCAAAGCTCGCCTTCCAGTCGCGGAACTAGTCGCCTTTTGCCGAGAAAAATAATTCACGACGAAAGCACGCGACTGGGATTCGAACCGCCACCTCCCGATCCGCTGGCCAGCACGCTAACCATTAGACCAACGCACCGGTTTGAGTATAATAAAGCTTTTAAGGTTCAAAGGAAAACGTTTAAAAAAAAACTTTTTTTTATCAAAAATTCAAAATGACGACGTTAAGATGGCCGACGCGTTTTTTGAAAATGGAATGGAATGGAAAGTTTTTTGATAAGATTCATATTTTTTAGGTTAGAATACCATTTTTTGGACGAAGTGACGAGCCGCAGAGACCTGATCCTTGTTTGGGTTATCGAATAAACCCAAACAAACTCACACCCACCCCCACTCGCACACTTACACTAGGGATGTTGAAGACTTTACCTCTTCGTGGCACATTCTGAATAGCGCTAAAATAGTAACAATTGTTATTCTGTTTTGGTAAAAAAAAACAAAAATTCATGATCTGTTTTTTGAAAAACATGTCGACCACTTCACCGTCGCCATTTTCAATTTTGAGCCAATTTTTTTTTACACCCCCCTCTGAACCCAAAAAGTGTTATTATACTCAATACTTGATCGGAGCAGTATTTTTTACATAAATTAGGTGTCACCGCATCTGCAACACATCTTCCACTTTGAACGAATGTTAAGGCACTGTATTTTTGGTTTTCTTGAAAAGTAAATTTTGGACCTTAAAATAACGATCATTGAATACAAAAAACGTGTCTACAAAAACAGAAAAAAATGCATACTTACCGAAATACAACGATCGGAAAAACGTTTGGGGTCCGATCGACCCCACATGCAGTCAGAGATTCGTGGCGGAAGTGTGCAGCCGAAGGGTTAATCCCAAGGTCACGACAGGTCGTCGCTTTTGTTATGAAAAAAGAAGTGACAGAGGCGTTTTAAAACTAGGAATTCTTACTTTATCTTGAAATCAACTCAACAACTCTAATAAAAAAAAACTAGGCTCATCGAAGGATTTTGAAAAATCCTTCAAATTTTGCCGCCGGCTTCCTTTTTATCGTAAATTAATATTTATAAGAGCTGCAAGTGTCAAACTTCTGTCCAGTCACCCCGCACATATGTGTGGGTGAATTTTTTTAGGTCTACGTACGGTTGCATGCAAAAGTGTCCGGGCAAATGTAATTTTATGATGGAGTAACGTTTAAAGGATGCAAAATGGATACACAAACATATAATCGTAAAGTTCTTTTATTATGCAAACGAAACGTGTTATTGAGAAATAATTAGGAGTACAACTTTGCAGTGACCGTTTTACTTAGAGAGCCACTGCGGCCGAAGTAGTGGTCCTAGCTCAATAAAAAAAGTGGCATTTTAAACTAGAGGCTCTGCCAATATAAACAATTTAAAAAAGCTAACGGATACGTGTATGCATTATAAAGTTATAGGCACTCAAACATGGCAACCTACGAACCGAATTCTCAGCATTTGCGGGAGGTTATGATTTACTTCTTCAACATCAAGAAATCTGCGGCTGAGGCCCACCGTTTGCTTGTAGATGCTTACGGGGAGGATTCTATACGTCGAAAATCATGGGGACTGCCTGGTCATATTTCGTCATCGACGCCCAAACCCAATATTCACGGATCCAAAGTGATGCTGTGTATCTGGTGGGACCAGCTGGGCGTTGTGTACTATGAGCTGCTCAAACCATCCGAAACCATCACAGGGGAACTCTACCGACGTCAGTTGATGCGCTTGAGTAAGGCACTCAAAGAGAAACGGCCACAATTCAACGAAAGACATGACAAGGTGATACTGCAGCATGACAATGCCCGACCCCATGTTGCAAATGTCGTGAAAAAGTACTTGGAAACGCTGAAATGGGAGGTTTTATCCCACCCGCCGTACTCTCCAGACATTGCCCCATCCGACTATCACTTGTTACGGTCAATGGCACACGATTTGGCTGACCAGGACTTCGGTACTTACGAAGAAGTCAAAAATTGGGTCGATTCCTGGATTGCCTCCAAGGACCAAGACTTTTATCGACGCGGGATTCGAATGCTACCTGAAAGATGGGCCGAGGTCGTAGCTAGCGACGGGCAGTACTTTGATTAAAAAATATGTAGCCACTTTTTTATAATAAAGCCTTAAACTTTTGAAAAAAACGGTCACTCCAAAGTTGTACTCCTTATACATATCACTATTCATAATTATTTATAACCAAAATAACAATTTTCGCCCTTTCATAACTATCCGGCCAAGTACGAATTACGCACTATATACAAAGAAAGAATATAGTAACTCAAGAAAAAAATGAAAAACGGCAATAAATGTAAGATTTGCATCAATACTGGGTAGCCATGCCCTTCGAAGCTATCACGGCAGCACATCGGTGGGACATCGATTCAATAAGTTTGATGATTCTATCTTGAGAGATATTTTCCCACACTTCTTCAACTTTTCCCCACAAAGCAGCTTTATTGGCACAATGATCACTTCCTACTTTTAGTTTTAACTCTTGCCATAAATGTTCTATGGGATTCAAGTCCGGAGATTGACTCGGCCACTCTAAAACTCGAATATTTTTCTTGCTAAAAACCTGCTGAAGGAGCTGTGATCGATGTTTTGGATCATTATCTTGCTGAAAAATCCATCCCCGTGGCATATTCAGCCAAGCATAAGGCAGCATTTCTTTTAAGGGGTTACCCCCACTTGCGATTTTGAAAAAATCGATTTTTTTGTTGCATTTTTTTGAAGTGCAATTTGAAGTGCAATTTTTTTCGATGCCCGGAATAGATAACTCCATGTAAGTTTACAAAAGAAATATTTTCTTCGTGTAAACTGAAATTGGAACTTTAAACGCGTTTTTCTCAAAATGGCATTTCTGAAGTCGGTGACCAAGATTACTCGAACACTAATGAACCGATCTTCTGGAAATTTTGCAGGCTTATTTAATACATAAAAATGTAGTCTTTAATCGTTCGATTTTTTTTTTCGAAAAAAATGGCCGTTTTATAGCCAAAAAACGGCCGTTTTTTTTTCGTTAAAATCGAACCATTAACTTTGACTGTCGGCCATTTTGTGAAAAATCAATATTTTTTAAAATCCTTCGATTAAAGACTAGTTTATACTTATATTTGACTAAATCCATCCGCATTTTTTTTCAGATAATCCACTTCGCCGCAATATTGGTCCCCGCAAACCGTGTATATAAAAACATTATTTCATTGACGGCCATTTGCCACTAAACAATGTAATATTTTTCAATAAAAAAATTACTGAAAGTTCTTCAAGATGTGTTCTTTAAGATGGTATATTGATCGATTAAAAAAGTTGTGTAGTTTTCTTTTAAAAAATTCATGAAAAAGGCCTTTTTGCGCTACAAGTGGGGGTAACCCGTTAATATAATATCTCTATACATAGCAGAATTCATAGTGCCTTCAATTTTAAAGATTGGACCGACAGCTTTTCAAGAGAATGCACCCCATAGCATAATGCTACCTCCACCGTGTTTCACAGTTGGCCTTTGATATCGCGAATCATTTCTAGTTCCTTTCGGTCGTCGAACGTACCTTCTCCCATCGTTTCCAAACAAATTAATTTTAGTTTCGTCGGAGAACAGCACTTTTTTCCAATCTTCTACAGTCCAGCTCTGGTATTTTTTTCGCGAATTCTAATCTGACCTTCTTATTTTTTTTTACTGATGAGCGATTTTTAACTCCAACACGTCCGAAAAGTCCCACTTCTGTCAGTCTACGTGAAACAGTACTTTGGCTAATGTCAGCCAAATTTTCTTCGCGTAATTCACGTGCGATGATTGCAGCATTCTTTTTTACGTCTGCGACAGCCTTTCTTTTGATCACTTTATCGACACGATTAGTTATTTTCCTTGGTCTCCCAGGACAGTATTTATCTTCTAGAGTACCCGTAGTCTTGAATTTATTTATTATATCGTTAACAGTCGATTTTCCAATCGCCAACATTTTAGCTATTTCACGTGAAACTTTTCCTTCGTTGTGCAACTTGATAACCACTTTACGTATATCTAAAGACGTGCGTTTCGACATCTTGACTGAGTATTACTGATCGTACAATGCAAAAGGAATAGAGCTCACAATGTTTACATGATTTCGCGACTGATAACGTAAACAAAGCGAAGCGAATTATATCTTCTTGGAATTTGGCCTGGCATTTATAGAGCAGCTAAACGTGATATTTTTCTTGCAAATAATTGTTAATCGTTATGAACAATTTTTCAATTACATATTTTGATTATATAATAACAGAACTTTACGATGATATATTTGGGTTTCCATTTTGCATGCTTTAAACACGTTACTTAAGGCGTTACCCCCACTTGTAGCGCAAAAAAAGGCCTTTTTCATGAAATTTTTTAAAGAAAACTACAAAACTTTTTTAATCGATCAATGTACCATTTTAAAGAACACATCTTGAAGAACTTTCAGTAATTTTTTTATTGAAAAATATTACATTGTTTAGTGGCAAATGGCCGTCAATGAAATAATGTTTTTATATACACGGTTTGCGGTGACCAACATTGCGGCGAAGTGGATCATCTGAAAAAAAAATGCGGATGGATTTAGTCAAATATAAGTATAAACTAGTCTTTAATCGAAGGATTTTAAAAAATATTCATTTGTCACAAAATGGCGGACAGTCAAAGTTAATGGTTCGATTTTAACGAAAAAAAACGGCCGTTTTTTGGCTATAAACCGGCCATTTTTTTCGAAAAAAAATCGAACGATTAACGACTACATTTTTATGTATTAAATAAGCCTGCAAAATTTCAAGAAGATCGGTTCATTAGTGTTCGAATAATCTTGGTCACCAACTTCAGAAATGCCATTTTGAGAAAAACGCGTTTAAAGTTTCAATTTCAGTTTACACGAAGGAAATATTTTTTTTTGTAAACTTACATAGAGTCATCTATTCCGGGCATAAAAAAACTGCACTTCAAATTGCACTTTAAAAAAATGCAATAAAAAAAATCGATTTTTTCAAAATCGCAAGTGGGGGTAACCCCTTAATCATAAAATTATCTTTGGCCGGACACTTTTGCATGTAACTGTATATATCGGAAATTGTTGAAGGTTGCTTTTTTACTTTAGTCCCCGAAGTGGCAGAAACTTTTCTCTTCATTGCTTCGTCGTGTTCAAATCGTCATCTCTCGCTCTCTCTCCATTTTTTTCCCTCTCCCCCGCCCTTTTTTGATCCTTTCATATTTCGGTTTCTTTTTTTCTGTCCATTTCAACGTAAAAGTGTCCGCGTGGACGGGCGATCTTCTCGAATTCCCGGGGTCCCGAAAGTTCCCGGGGGACTGTCCGAAGATCCTCGTTACGGAGGATTATACGCACACTTAGGTTCGTGACGCGAACTGACACGACGAGGAAAAGTCGCGCTCTCTGGTCGCTGGCGAGGGTAAAAGTTTCGGCAATTTTTTCCGACCTCGAACCATTAGCAATCTTGCCTACGGCGACGGCGTCGTCAGCAGAATTTTGCACTTCATTTTTTGTCTCCCATCACGACTCTCATCTCAGCATCCTGTCACCCGGAGGATTTTACGAGTGTCAGGTGCGAAAAGAGCCTCGAGGCAGAGTCACCAAAGCTGATGAGCTCCTTCGCAAATTCGTGGCAATTTTTAAAATACCGTTTTTTTCGGCAATTTACGGGAGAATTGAACTTCCGGGTGCGGGTACACATTTCGCGCAAATTCTTGACGAGTTTTCGTTAAGGCCTGAATTAGAAGGTCCAAAAAATCGTTTTTTTCGGGAATTTTTTCAGAAGGGAAAAAAACGAGCCCAGTAAACTTTAAGGTATCTTTTCATGTATATTTGAAATGTATAAAAAAAAACGTTTACCGTGAAACAATAAATGACTGCAGATTTATCAGCCTATTCCATGTGCGTCTTGCCGCTGCAGTCCTCATTCGGCGGGAAAGATGCAGCTCGTATTTCTTGACTGAAACAAAGAAACCAATAAAATTTTCAATTGTCATATACTTTTCTTCTGGGTGAATTAAGAATAAGCTGAAACAATCGTGAAATTATAACTTTTCTCAGGTTTGAAAAAAAAGTGTTTAAAAAAAACTTTAACGTGCTATAAAAATTATTTAAAACGACCTTTTCAACGACTTTTTTAATTCACTTAGAAGAGATTTTCATACTGAAGAAAATAAACTTGCGGTTGATTCGATAGGTCGTTTAGTTTTTTTGCTATCACGCCCGCCAATTTGGAAAAATCGTGAAAATGAAAACTGGAGAAAACGCGCTTCAAAGTTGTCAATAGGAGAAAATATCAATATCAAATATCAATCGCTTCTCTGCTTTTGGCCTTGTATCTTCGAAAATATTTACAATTGGCCTCTGTAACTTTGTAAATATATTCTTGGATAGTATATCTATCGATTTAAGCAATAAAAAAAAACGATTTTTCGGCATTTGTACTCAGGCTCGACCTTAAGAGGTAACACCAGTGTATAGTTTTCAAAAAATTGTTTTTTTTTTAAATATGCTTAAAAGACGCTTTGAACCATCTAGAATAAGAGGGAAAAAGTTTGGCACCTGTAAAAAAGGCCCGCAGGCCTGCGGTGGCCTGGTCCGTGTGCGAGACGTCGACCGTTTTTCTCAGAACACAATTTTTCAAAACGGCACGCTGCATAACTCCAACAATTTTCATTCTATTCACTACAAATTTTAAGCACATCTTTAACGCGATCCTCTAGTTTCTCGGCTGTTTTTTACGGCTTTTTCAACAATTTTTTACGGGCAAAGCATCGAAATAATCAATCTCATTGTTTTTGCATAATCTTTATTAACATTTAAATAAGCTTTACAAATTTTTTTAAGTCAAAATATATAATAGAATAAAAGTTATAGTGGCCGACAGGAAGACATCAAGTAAAAGAGGTGCTTGACGGTGACCAAGATTGCGGCTGTTCTGCTTATCTGAAATCAAAAAACCAAACGGCATTTTAATCTTCATATTTAAGACTAGCGATTGAAGTAGAGTGAATTCTAAATTACAAAAATTGACTTTTTTATACACTTTTGAAAATTACATTCTATTTTTCACTCATTTTTTCTTAAGTTTTTCGCTCGTACAAAAAAAACTATCGAAGCAATCATGATAATCCTAGTTCAATCGCTGGCTTATAACATATTAAAGATGCTGTATAAATTTGAACAAGATCGGTGCAGTCGTTTCTGAAATATCGTGGTCACCGTTTCGAAAAATGGTGTTTCGAGAAAAACGCGTTTGAAAGTATACCTGCTCCGTATACCTGCTCCGTTCCAGGGCCGTAACTTGTGAACCACTTCGAATATCGAAAAATCCTTTGGCACACATTTTCTACACATGTTGTAGATGTGATTTATGAAAAAAAAAAATCGATTTTTTCGACCCGAGAAACTAGAGGAACGCCGTAAAATAACGTTTCAAGGAGAAATACGTACGGGATTTTCCATGAGTTAAATATAACATTATTTATTAACGAATGATTGTGGTTTTTTCCGTCGAAAATTGAGTTTTTACTTTAAATGCTTGCCAATTACACGAAAGTTATGATCTTCAAAATCCCTTAAGGGGTAAGGCCACTGTAAATTTTGCCAGACGAAAATTTGGCCATCGAAGGACAAATGTATGGTGCTGGGATTGCAGACTAACGGTACATTTTTTTTTACCTTCTTTTTTTTATTTTTTGCAATAAAAAACTATTCGCAAAACTTTAAACGCGTTTTTCTCGAAATACGGTTTTTCAAAATGGCACGCAGCATCACTCGAACAATTTTCATTTTTTTAACTTGAAATTTTGACCAGATGTGAACATTAACATTATCTTGAGAATGTCGATCGGGATTTTCAATAACTTTATTTATTGATTTTTTATTAACAAAAAACTAGCCGTTTTTTTCGTCAAAAATCAATTTTTTTTTTCAAACGCACGCCAAATCCACAAAAATTGATACTTTTTAAAATCCGATCGACATTCTCTAGCTATAACCCTCTAGATTGATGGTTTTTTTTTTGTTCTAGATTCAAAAGTGCACCAGTGGTGCTGCGTGCCGCGAAGCCCTGCAAGCAAAACATGCCCCGGGAAGATAGCTGTGGAACCGCCATTTTGTTTTTTTTGCTGTAAAAAAATTTGATAATAAAGTTTAATGTATGCCCGATAACACCCTTAAAAGTTTTTTTTCAATTACCTTCAATTTTGGAAGCAAAAAATTCGTGAAAAAACCTTTTTTTTTTGGACCGTTACAGTGGCCTTAGGCCTTAAGGGGTTTTCTTTACTTTAGACGCTAAAAAGGCTATTTTCATGAGTTTTTTGTTAGATTTTTATTATAGATATTGATATAAAAGTTGGTACACTTAATAAATACACTTTCGAAATATATTCTTAAAAAATGTATGTATTCATGTAACCCAAATAAACTTTAAACGCGTTTTTCTCGAAACAACGTTTTTCGACTGCTTGTTGATAAAATCGTCGAAACTACTTAACCGATCCTCCTGAAATGTTAACCACATATTCTTTACAACTATAGCTATAGCGCATATCCAGGATTTTTTTTAAATTTTGATATATACTATTTTTTGCCAAAAACAGTGAAAAAAACACGTTTTTTTGTTTTTTCGAAAAATGTCCGCCATTTTGTTATTATAGCATATATCAAAAATCGTATGATGCACGATATAGCCATTAACATACTGAATCTGAAACCATTTGATATTTTGTTTCGGATGATCCATCTCCGAGATTTCATCAACAGCGCCGACCTCCAATTTCTTCAGGACATTTTTCCAACTCCCATTTTCGTCTATAAATAGTGACTTAAATAATTTTTTTAAAATCTATTTTGAAAGTGTATTTATTAAGTGTAACTTTTATATCAATATCTATAACATAAATCTATCAAAAAAAAAATCATGAAAATACCTTTTTTTAGCGTCCAAAGTGAGAAGACCCCTAAATTGTGTTTGGCGGGAAATTGGATAGCCAATTAGCGCGAAATTGGCGACTATGATATGCAATTAGAGCGCGAGTGTGTGACGAGATAAATTAATTTCGAGATTTTCCATCGGACTTCATCGCTCGAATGAGCTTTTTCTAGCCGCGTTATCAATGAAGTGTCATTGACCAAGTACCATTGGCAAAATGGCCCTCTCCACGTGCGACACTCGAGATATGAGGAGGTCATCGCCATCAACTTTATTGTCGTTCCATAAGAATCGGTTCATGTAATGCGGGGGAAATCGCTTAGTGATAATCCAAAGATCAGAGAAAGCAGAGGAAGAATTTACGAGCACGAGATTGAGCTTTTTTATCTTTGAACGCCAGCCACACTTATCGGAACGAAAAGCAACGGAAGTTCACCCTCCCCACTCTGTAGGAATAAATCACTAACCATTTAACGTTTGACCTTTTTCATTTTCCATAAATTCATCCCGCTACTTCTCCTTCTGAACATTTGACATTCATCTGGGACATTTGTTTGCAACGATTAACCTTAGGAATTATCATTGATGAATCAACAGATATAACTGATTACTAATCAAATTAGGAGTTAACTATTAATCGTTTGATTTAATAACTGATTATTAATGAACTAACATGAATTAATAATCAATTATTAATAAAAGGAACATTAATTGAGAATTCTTCATTAATGAATTAACATTAATGTTAACTGTTAATAATTAGCTATTAATAGTAAGTATTGATTATTGACATGTGTTTCCCACTATTAACATTTTATTGTAATTTTTTTATCCATCATCTCTCTTACTGTTTTTGAATTAAGATTAGGAATTTTACGGTTTCTTTTGTTCTTATTTCGTTACTCGATTATGTATTTTCCTATGGTATTTTATTATTTACGTTTGTTATTTTTTTTTTCAAATTTATTTTAATTTCATAATTATTATTTTTTTGCTGCTCTCTCATTTCTTTTTCGGGTCTCAAATATATTTGATGTTATTTTATGACGATTTGTTTTTATTTTAAGTTGAGTATATAATTGAGTATATAACTGAGCTGTATACGTATGTATGCAAACATACATGGTCTCTCTCTCTCTCTCTCTCTCTCTCTCTCTCTCTCCTCTCTCTGTCTCTCTCTCTCTCTTTCTCTTTTTTCGAAAATTCGCAGCGCGGTTGTGCTTACGAAACCACAACTTTTTCTTGTTCGCGATTCTCGAGACGGAAATGGGAAAAATAAAGTTGAAAAGACTTTACCCGGTTTCGCCATGTCTTTTTTCTCGTAAATTTGCGTCCAAAGCATTTTCAGTGTCGCTCGACTGGAATATTTCGTCACTCGGGCATTTCGTCAAACCCAAACGGTTGAAATTGAAAGAGCCCTGCGTCGAATATGAATCAGTGGAAAAATTTGAAGCCAAGCCAAATCATCACTATTTTCAAAACCAATATATTTTAAGTTTATCATCTCATAAATGTTGGCTGAAAATATCATGGTTATCGGAACAAAATTGACCGATGCTTAGGCTATGACAGCCTAAGCATCTGTCAATTTTCGCTTTCCGTCGGGCTAACGCCCGACGGAACGCTCGGAGCGGTGTTCCAAAATTTAAACGCTTTTTTCTCGAAAGTACATTTTCAAAGTCAGCGAGCAAGATATATTCAAAAATACTGCATTGATCTTTCTGGAACTTTTTGGACTTTTTCTAGATGTTAAAATATAGTATTTGAAAGAATAATTTTTTTTCAATGTACATTTTTAATTTGATGAACGAAAAATGCCAATGTTTTTCGCAAAAATCAAGACTCACTTTAAACACGCGCAATATTTTTTAAATTTCATATTTTGGAAATTCCTTCGATTGATCGTAGGATAAACTAATATACTAATGAAATCGGTTTGATTTTTTGATGTTGGATAAGCGGGCGTACACAAATTACGTAACGCCAAATTCCCTAAGTTTTTTGTTTATACTCATTTTATTAATACATTCATCTAGTTTTATACCAATATTTATGAAATAATCTTTTAAATTAACCGAGATATATGCCTTGATGTGAAGACGAAAAAAAAATTCTCTTCATTGTCGCATCGATATCTTTATGAAAAGTTATTTGTAAATAAGAAGTCAAGAATGTATCGATATCTATACAAATGTAGCTATCGTTATGCGTATCGGATTCTTTTTTACAAAATACTGACGGTTTGAACATTTTTTTTTCTATTTTCAAGGCCCTTTTTGTATTCAAGCAGTTTGAAAAAATAGTATTTATCAAAATTTAAAAAATCGGCCACGTACAACCTTAGTCACGGCGATTACAAAAATGTCAACAAAAAAAAATTGAAAATCGGTTGATAAGTTTTTCAGTAGTCGCTGGGACAAGGTCGAAAAAAGTAGTTTCGAGAAAAAAGCGTTCAAAATTTTCGTTCCGTTTTTTTTAAAATAAAGTTATGTTTTTTTTCTAGAATATTGATACTTACATTAAAGTATCTAGTCCCGGGCGCTATGACGATTCTTTATCTTCATTATATTTTACAAAATAATAAGAGCCTGCACTTCGTTTATTGTGAACGATGCCACACCTGTAAGGACTGAGGGCACTAAGTGGACCCGCTACCTGTTCTCACTAAAGTGACTGTAACTCCGTCAATTTTCGGACTTGTGACTAAAAATTTTGCCAACATATTTTTGAATATATGTACTTTTAAGAATTAAAAAACAAAAAAAATTCAAAATTTTTCTTGGGGAAAGTGGGAAGGCTCCAGTGACTTCCCCCTTAACTGACATTTCGTATGGAAAGCTGTCAACTTTTCGCGGTAAAATTGCGCGCGAATTTTAAATTCAAAACTTGAACATGCAGAAATTTGGGTATTTCTGGCGGTTCTAAAATCGTGACGTAACGCAAACCTTCCCCCCCCCCACGTACGTAGACAGTAACGCCTAGCCGGACCCCCCCCCCAAATTACGTTACGTAATTTGCGGACGCCCCCTAGGCACTTAATCAGTCTTATAATAATCATTGAGATAAAAATCAACTTAAGCAACATTACACTCACCTTTAGCAACATTATAATAAACTTGAGCATTATAATAAACAACTTTAAACACACTTAAATGCGCATACATTTAAACCGTATTTTGACGCTAAAAACTGTCAAAGTTACCCTTAAGGGGTCTTGTTACTTTAGACGCTAAAAAAAGGATATTTTCATGAATTTTCTTGATCGATTTATATTATTGATATTGACATAAGAGTTGTTACACTTAATAAATACACTTTCGGAATACATTTTTTTTTAAATTATTTATTCAAGTCACTATTTATAGACGAAAATGGTATTTAAAAAATGTCCTAAAAAAATTGTGGGTCTGCACTGTTGGTGAAATCTCGGAGATGGGTCATCCGAAACATAAAAATCAAATGGTTTTAGATTCAGTTTGTTGATGGCTATAGCGCACATCATACGATTTTTGATGTATACAAAAATAACAAAATAGCGGACATTTTTCGAAAAAACAAAAAAAAACGTTTTTTCACCGTTTTTGGCAAAAAAATAGTAAATATCAAAATTTAGAAAAAAATACTTATGCACTATAGCTATAGTTGTAAAGAATAAGTGGTTAAAATTTCATAATGATCGGTTTAGTAGTTTCGACGATTTTACCACCAAGCCGTCGAAAAACGTTGTTTCTAGAAAAACGCGTTTCAAGTTTGTTTGGGTTACATAAATAAATAAATTTAATGTATTTCGAAATTGTATTTATTAAGTGTAACCACTTTTATATCAATATCTATAATATAAACCTATCAAAAAAATGCATGAAAATTGCCTTTTTTAGGGTCTAGAGTGGGTAGGGTCTCTCCACTTCCGGTGGACCACATTCGAGTTACTTGTCCATTTCTCAATTTCAATTTTTCAACGTATTTTTAGCAGTCGCTCTATTATCCCTCGCTCAATGTCATTTTCGACTTTGTTCATTATTTTCCAGGACTCCGAATTGTGCATTTCGCTTGGCCTGAGCCTCCAGTATCTGAGGGTATCGGTGGTCTGTTGGCTCGCCGCCATGTGTCATCATTTGTACGCGACGGTGGCTTCAATCCCGCGCCGTGACGATCCACCGACTTATCTGAAGTACAGCATCTTCGCTTGGGGTGCACCGCTCGTGACGCTCGGTGCCGCGACATTCCTCCAAATTGGCGAATCTCACAGTCTCTGGAACGTCGATGAACTCACCCCCTTCAATTGCTGGTAAGTCCGACCGGGCAAACGAGCGACACTGACAATGCACGAGCCAAATTAGGAAGTTACGATCGATGTGCTTTCTTGAGGAAAAAATTGCTGAATTTCGCGATTTTTTTTAACGCGGTCCTCTAGTTTCTCGGCTGTTTTTTTACGGCTTTTTCAATAATTTTTTACGGGCAAAGCATCGAAATAATCAATCTCATTGTTTTTGCATAATCTTTATTAACATTTAAATAAGCTTTACAAATTTTTTGAAGTCAAAATATATAATAGAATAAACGTAGTGGCCGACAGGAAGACATCAAGTAAAAGAGGTGCTTGACGGTGACCAAGATTGCGGCTGTTCTGCTTATCTGAAATCAAAAAACCAAACGGCATTTTAATCTTCATATTTAAGACTAGCGATTGAACTAGAGTGAATTCTAAATTACAAAAATTGACTTTTTTATACACTTTTGAAAATTACATTCTATTTTTTACTCATTTTTTCTTAAGTTTTTCGCTCGTACAAAAAAAACTATCGAAGCAATCATGATGATCCTAGTTCAATCGCTGGCTTATAACATATTAAAGATGCTGTATAAATTTGAACAAGATCGGTGCAGTAGTTTCTGAAATATCGTGGTCACCGTTTCGAAAAATGGTGTTTCGAGAAAAATGCGTTTGAAAGTATACCTGCTCCGTATACGTGCTCCGTTCCAGGGCCGTAACTTGTGAACCACTTCGAATGTCGAAAAATCCTTTGGCACACATTTTCTACACATGTTGTAGATGTGATTTATGAAAAAAAAAATCGACTTTTTCGACCCGAGAAACTAGAGGCCGTCTTAAGGCACCACACCACGGTTCGTGCGCGGTACGAGGGTGTTTTTTTCGTAATTATTTTCAAGCAAACGATGAATGGATTTTTCAACTGGTTCAATGGATTAATACTGGTGCGCAACTGAGTTCCCGGGTTTCACACATGGATGGCGCTAGCGACACATGTAGTTGGCATACAGGTCTGAAATTGTGTGTCTTTATAGCTTGGACATCTATGAAGAATACCCAGTCGTAATATAAACAAATGTCGCAACACAACGACCTTTTTTCTAACCTCGAAAATGTCAAAGTTTGTGGCAAATAAACAGCATTTGCGGGAAGCATTGCTTTTTTGCTTCAACCTAAAAAAACAGCAGCTGAAGCACGTCGGTTACTTGAGGAATCCTACGGCGAACATATACCATCAAAAACAACGTGTGAAGATTGGTTCAAGCGGTTCAGAAGTGGCGATTTTGAGACTGGGGAAAGGAGCGCTCGGGAAGACCGCAAACATTTGCGGACGCCGATCTACAAGCGTTATTGGATGAAGATGACACTCAAACAGAAGATCAACTTGGCGAGGCATTAAATGTGACTCGGCAATGTATTTCGAAACGTTTGCACGCCATGGGAAAAATTCATAAAGAAGGAAAGTGGGTGCCGCGTGAGTTGACTGAGAGACAAATGGAAATTCGAAGAGCCACTTCCGAAATTTTGCTTTCGCGGCAGAACGGAAAGAGTTTCCTGCATCGAATTGTTACTGGCGATGAAAAATGGATATATTTCGAGAATCCCAAACGCAGAAAATCGTGGCCTTCACTTGGCGAAGCGTCAACATCGACGGCACGGCCAAATCGCTTCGGAAAAAAGACAATGTTCTGCGTTTGGTGGGACCAGAAAGGAATCGTGTACTATGAGCTGCTGAAACCAGGCGAAACTGTCAATGGGCATCGCTACCGACAACAACTAATCAATTTGAACCACGCATTGCTCGAAAAACGGCCAGAATGGGAGACGAGACACGAACGTGTGATATTGCAGCACGACAACGCTCCGTGCCATCGCAGTTCCATCGTCCAGGACACCATAAAAACACTGAAATGGGATCTGCTACCGCACCCGCCGTATTCGCCAGACCTGGCCCCTTCAGACTATCAATTGTTCCGGTCGATGGCGCATGGCTTGGGTGGGCTACACTTGACCAATTACGATGCAGTACAAAATTGGTTGGACGAATGGTTTCAGTCCAAAGACGCGTCTTTTTATCATCGCGGTATTTATGTATTGCCAGAGAGATGGCAAAAATGTGTTAATAGCGAAGGACAATACTGCGAATGAACCATTTTTTGTATTTGTCTTGAAATTTTCGATTTTTTATTGGTCAAATAAACCCGGAAACTTAGTTGCGCACCTACTCATAGTCAATATATGCATATAGACGACTGTATACAAATTTTTGTACTCGAATCTCAAGTATAGTGTGCGGTGTACGCCGCTTCCAAGAGGACACTCCGACGAAATTGTTGCTTGGCGGTTGACAGCGATTGAGCCATACGATTCATCTGAAAAATAAAATAAAAATACATTTAGAAACTAGACATATAGGCTTACAGCATCACGTAGGGCAATTTCGATATCTAAGAAAATGGCGGACCGGCGAATTTTATTTCCGATTTTCATGGAAATTTTCATCGTTCATAAAAAAAATACAAGGGGGCCCTTGATAAAAAAAAATCCCTACGTGGTGCCATAGAGACTGGATTTTCGAACAGTTAAAGACTTGGCGCATGCAAATCGGATGAATAGTTTTTTTAATATGTTGCCAACCAGGTTGAAAAACGTAGTTTCGAGAAAAACGCGTTCTTGCACTGAAAGTCTTGCACTTCGAACGGTTTCACATAGAATGCTGTATCTCCGCCAATTTCACTAATTTATTTTAAAAATTTGGTGAGAGCATTCTTAACAAATTTATCTTTCAGAAAATGGAAAACAAATGACAGCATTTTTTTTACCGTGGTGTGGTGCCTTAAAGAAAACATTTCTTCGCCATTTTTGAATTTTTAAGGGGTGAAACGCACCCGAAAATATGAGTGTTTCGTTTTTCGTCGATAACGTTATCGTTCTCATCTCCAATGTAGTACATGAAAAAATAAACATTGTTGCAATTTGAATTTTATTCATATCTCGTACCGTTAACACATTATCGACGAAAAACGAAATATACCGGCAATTTTCGAGGGTGCGTTCCAACCCTTAAAAATCGCGTTTCACAGACATAAAAGAATACGCTTCGCCTATTTTTACCCATTCTACAAGCATGCCAAATTTCATCGAAATCGAAGAGATCGACCTTGCAACCTTTCCTTGTGAGGGTATGTTTTATTACTCCTTTTGCCTGTATATGGTATTTTTAATGACATTTTTTATTTATTTATTACTCCTTAAAAATGACGAAGTCACGGTATTCCAAACGGGTTGCGGTGGATGTTGCCAAACGGCGTGACACATAGCGTCGGCGGGATTGATCCGAAAAAAAACCAACGATGATTTTTCTTTCATTGACACTCATACGCAGAATATGAACCAAGAAAAAGTGAGAAATGTTGAAAATCAATTAAACATACGCTTTGAAACATAAAAGATTGAATTTTTCGAAAAAAATGGGCCACATTCTACAATAAAAATAATTATTTTTTTAAATTTTCCAAAACATTTAGATTCATGTTTCAGACATTAAGGTTAGAAAGGTTTATGTAACACTTCAACAGAATCGGTCGATTAGTTTTTTAGCTATACGTCACATCAGTTTTGAAAATGCAGTTTAGAAGACCGTGCCATATCTCCGCCTTTTTTAAAGATTAATTAAAAATTAAAAATACCATGTAACGGCGAAAAGTAGTAATAAAACATACCCTAAGTCTCAAAAAGGGTGAAGGAATCTTTCCTTTAAAAAAAAATCATGCAAATGAGGAAATTTTTTCTGCGCCTAAAGGGCAGCGAAAAAATCTGCGAAAAAATCTCAGCCCTTAGGGATAGTTTCTTTGAGTCTCCAACGGACATTCCGTTGCTCCAACGTCCCAGTATGTTAATCAATGAGCTTTTTCGAATTTCTTTCCGATTTCTTCATCTCCAATTTGCGTCCAACTGGGTGGTGAGCGGTCACCCATCCGAGTATCGGACCCAGCTGCTCGAGGCTCGAGGTGGCGCTGTTTTGAATTTTCAACCCCTCAAAATTCATATTCACATTGCGAAAAATGAACTTCGGGAAAAAGATTCACGAGACAAAATAACGGAGTAGAAGAAAATATAATTGCTAACTGAACTGTACGTCGACAACATCGATTTCGGAACCGAGTTTTTTCATCCCCTATATTCCGTCAGCGAGCGTTTTCTCTAGGGACTCATCCCTTTCTTCCCTCGCACGCATTTGCATCGAGAACGAGTCGTCCCGCAGGCGAGAAAATATTTCGTTTTTCTCTCGACCGTTTTCTCTCTCGTTACTTACTTAGTCAGTCTGCTAGTCTCACCTTCTATATTACTTCTTGGTTTTATTATTATTATTATTATTTATTTGTATTTTGGTTATTGAAAATGATATAGCTGCTATGTTTGCGTTATTCACTATGCTATTTCTTGTTATGTTATTTCCTATATCATCTTTTATTATTTTTGTTACGTTATTTTATTTTATTTTAAACTTTTCTGACTCATATCGCTTTTCTGCGTATAATTTCGTTATGCTCCTATGCGCATGTATGGTATGCAAATTATGATTTTGAGTTGTATAATTTATTCCAGACGCTTGTAATCTTTTCTATTTTATCTTAATTTGATTTTTATCACTGTCATTGTTTTTTATTATTACTTTTTTCTGTTTTGGTTATTTAAAATTATATAGCTGCTGACTCGATGTTTTCCACTGTGCCTTTTTTTGTTATATTATTTTCTATATTATTTTGATTATTTTCGTTACCTTATTTTATTTTATTTTTAGTTTTATTTCATTTATATCGCTTTTCTCCCCATAATTTCGTTATGCTCCTGTGCGCATGTCATAGTATGCAAATTTTGATTTTGAGTTGTATGACTGCTTCCAGACGCTTGTTAAATTTTACATATTATTTAAATTTTATTTTCATTACTGTTATTGTTTTTTTAATACTTTATGGTTTTTCCTTATCTTTACCTTGTTGCCTAATAGTTTATACCAAGGCATACAATAAACCATCAATCAATCGATCGAGAATGTATGAGAGAAGCGGCTGCGCGAAGGATCTGAAGAACCAACCGCGCTCCTAAAGTTGACTGAACAAAAAAAGACCCGCTATAGTAATTTTATTCTCTCTCTCTCTCTCTCTCTCTCTCTCTCTCTCTCTCTCTCTCTCTCTCCACCCTCGGGATTTCGCGATCTCGTTTTTTGCTCGTCACCAGCACCTTTGCGAAAGTGGAGAACAAGCAGAGGCGATAAAGTGCACTTCCTCGTTGGTGCCGAGCGGGAAAAAGCGTTCGGGCAACACCGAGCCGCGCACAAACGTCTCGCGGAATCCGGTAACTCCTGCTCCGCGAAACTCGAGAACTTTCAAGTCTTGTGAGATGTAAAAAAACGGGCTAGGAGACGAAGAAGAGAAGAAAAAAGCTGCGAAAAAAGAACAAGTAGAGCAACGAGACGAAAGCTGGAGATCAGAAAGCCACTTTCTTACTCTATCTCCACGTGCCTCGTTCCTTTCCTGCACACACAGCCACACGTGGAAAAACGGGGATATATACAGGGTGAGGCACATGAAGTGTTACAGAGTAATAGCACTCAAACTATTGATCATATCCAAAAATGCTACGTCAAGGTCAACTCCATTTTTTTATATAGAATGGTACATTTTTTCTTCAACCATCTTGTGAAGCACCTTAAGCCGTATAAAAACATTAGGGGGTCAAAGTCGTTCAAGGTCATTCAACGCCACCTATTAAAATGAAATACAAAACTAAATATTTAGATTTGTATCATCGATACTGACCTTGAATGACCTTGACCGACTTTGACCCTCGAATGTTTTTATGCGGCTTGAGGTGGTCCATAAGATGTTTGAAAAAAAATGTACTGTTCCAATTTTTAAAAAAGTGGAGGTGACCTTAACTGTGGATCAGCGCCTCCATCGAAATGTAAAAAAAATGGTCGCATTTGATGGCCTCCTTCACACCGTACAACTTTTGTCTGGAACATTTTTTTGTGACGTCGATAATTACGAAGTTATTTCCGGTGGCAGAGATAAAAACGACACCCTGTATATATATATATATATATATATATATATATATATATATAAGGTAAAGTCCTGACTGACTGACATCATCCTCCCCCTTTCGCCCCTTAGGGGTTGAATTTCTAAAAACACTGAAATACGTGTTTTATTAATTGTGTCACAGAGCATTAATACCAACTTTCAAGTGAATTTGACCATAAAAATATTACTTCCCATGCAAATTATGCCACCGCCTTTCACCCCCTTAGGGGTTGAATTTCGAGAAATCCCTTCTTAGACGATGCCTCCAATATAAAATCAACACCGTCTCCCAACTTCACGTTCCAACCTTCAGAGGTTTACCTCTATTCTCGAATTTCTCTAAATTAAACCCCTACGGGGCAAAAGGGGTGGAAGCATAATTTGTATGGTCAAATTTACTTGAAAGTTCGTATCAATGCTCTGTGACAGAATTAATAAAACACGTATTGCAGCGTTTTTGGAAATTCAACCCCTAGGGGGAGAAAGGGGGAGGGAAAGTTTGTATGGGAAATTAAAAAAAATCTGGTCAGAAGATTTACTCGGAACTTAGTATTAATGCTCTGCAACACAATTGATAAAAGACGTATATTCGCGTTTTTTCGAAATTCAACCGGTAATCGAAAGGGGGTGGCAAAGTTTGTATGGTAGAAGAAATATCCGGTCAGATTTACTTGAAACTTAGTATCAATGTTCTTCAACACGATTCTACGTGTTCCGTGATGAACCCTTTCAGGAGCACATTTCATTAAGGAACATTCGGCAAACGTCTGCGCGAGCGAAGCCGCGGGCGAAAAGCTAATAAAAAATATTCTTTGAAATCTTCAAGTCGATCGGTTAAAAATTGAGGGAGTTATAGGCGTTTATAGGTAGGTTCGCGGACCGGCGAACGTTAAGGGGTTAGGCCACAGTAACGGGTATGAAATCATGTGCGAATTTAATCATTTTTCTTCGCATGAAAAAGTCATTCACTCATGAAATTAATTACACATCTATTTAGTATGAATATCAAGCTGTTAGAAAACATATATATTTTTTTCGATGTATACAAAATGGCCGACTACTAATATTTTCTTTTCTTATCGTCTTTTAGACGCTCCGCGACGTGACATTTAGCATCCACAATTTTTTACCTAGAACAAAAAACAAAAATTCTCGTCAATCTACGTTAGAATACCTTGACAAAGATTGAAAAAAATATAAGATCGTCAACGATCCTCGAATGTTTTTTTATTTATTTTTATTATCTGCCGGTGGACATGTTTTTGGTGTTTATCTGTATTTATCGGTAATTTTTTTTTATGCTCGCAATATATGTACTTTTGTGCTAAAAAAAGTGCGTTCCTTTTTCAGCATCCGTTTCCCAGAAAAAAATTGGAATTTGGCCATTTTTTCGAGCCTCTAGGTAGATTTAAGGCCCCTTAAGGAATTATATACAGTCAAGAGGCCCAAAACGATCGATTTTTCAAGAATTTTTCTTGAGAAGACCTTTAAATCTATTACCGTAAAATTTGTACACACATTATGGTAACTTTTAACTGTATTTGAACATCTCATATTTGTAAAAATAATTATTTTGAGAGCTGCTATAGCTGATCTCCGGGAGCACCTCTAAAAAAAGGCGTCTTGCGCCTTTCGATTTACGCCAGACGATATCTCTGGAATGGATCAACTAAAATAAAAAAATTAAAAAAAAATATTTCGTTAATATAATGGATTACCTTGTAATTGATCGAAGAAATAAGCAAAATAATAATCTTTGACAAAATGGCGGCTTCGCAAAAAAAAATCGATTTTTGACAAAAATGTAGGCTTTAAATTGTTTATGAATTGGAAAATATTTATCGGAGAGAAAAAACCTTCGATTAATAACTAAAAAATAAACTTGAAAAGATTGTGTTCAAACTGATCGGTTCAGCCGTTTCCGAGAAATCTTGCTCGCCGACTTAAAAAACACAGTTTTCAGAAAAACGCGTTTAAAGTTTCAAAAGCATTTTCGAACGCTCTGACACGTCATTACAAATGTGCGTATAACTTCGAGAATATTTGCCGGATTGACAAAAAAATTTCTGTGTGTGTACTTAAATATATGTACATTACGATTTTTTTTTATCAATTTGTCGAAAATTTGAACTGTATATAACCCCTTAAAGCAAAACCCATGACTTATCCTGATCTGGCGAGGACCTTGTAGTACGAAAAAATTAATAAAACTGCATTTGAAACAAGTGGGATACTCCCACCCCAGTAGGGGAGGAGAACAACAAATGTAAGTCAATTGGACCCCCGGTTGAATCGACCACGTTTGTTTTTTGCCTTTAAAAAAAACTGGTTTTTCGTCGGCGCTTTTAACGAGCTATCATAAAAGTACGTAGAATTCTCCGAACAAACAAAAGTGGAGAAGTGACAGACAAAAACGTAGCGGACAATAAAGCAATCAAACTATGGAATAAAAAACTGGCGAAATTTGAAAAAAGAACATCGCAAACGTACCGTTCGGACAGTACAAAAAGAAACCGGGCAAACATTCGAGCAGTAACGAAAAATCGCGTTGATGCAACCGAACTGAGAGAGCGAGCGGCCTTTTGTGTCTTCTGGCCGGGCCGAAATCGTTTGAAAATTAAAGGGGGGAGATACCTTTTACAAGGCGAAAAATTGCCGATTGTCATAACTTTTTATTACGTAAAGATTTCTTCACCATTTTTTAGACTTAGGGTATGTTTTATTACTACTTTTGGATATTACATGGTTTTTTTAAATTAATCTTTGAAAATTGCGGTGGTATGGCACGGTCTTCTAAACGAGTTGCGGCGGACATTGTCAGACGGCGTGACATGTAGCGTCGGCAGGATTAATCTGAAAAAAAGCCAGCTAAGATTTTCCCTTCATTTACATTCATACGCAGAATATGAACTAAGAAAAAGTGAGAAATTTTGCAAATCGATGAAATGGTACGCTTTGAAACAAGAAGATTGAATTTTCGGAAAACAATTGCTACAATTCACAATAAAAAATAATTTTTGTTTTACTTTCCAAGTACATTTAGGTTCATGTTTCAGACAACAAAGTTAAAATGATTGATACCAAATTTCATCACAATCGGTCAATTAGTTTTTTAGCTATACGTCACGCCAGTTTCGAAACCGCAGTTTAGCAGACTGTGCCATAACTCTGCCTTTTTTAAAGATTAATGAAAAAAAATATGTAACAGCCAAAAGTAGTAATAAAACATACCCTGATTGTCAAAAACGATGAAAAAATCTTTCCTTAAAAAAATAAAGTCATGAAAATCAGGAAATGTTTTCCTTGCCTAAAGGTATCTCCCCCTTAAGCGATCTCTCACTTTAGACGCTAAGAAAAGACTATTTTCATTAAGTCTTTTAATAGGTTTATATAACAGATATTGATATAAAATTTGTTACACTTACAAATACAATTTCGAAATACATTAAAAATATTTATTTGTTTATTTAAGTCACTATTTATAGACGAAAATTGTAGTTAAAAAAATGTCCTGAAAACAATTGTACGTCTGCGCTGTTGATGAAATCTCGGAGATGGATCATCCGAACCGAAAAAAAAAACTGTTTTAGATTCAGTATGTAAATGGCTATAGCGCCTATCATACGATTTTTTATATATGCAGAAATAACAAAATAACGGATATTTTTCGAAAAAAAAAAACAAAAAAAGTTTTTTTCACTGTTTTTGGCAAAAAAATAGTAAACATCAAAATTTAAAAAAATCCTTTTTACGCGCTATAACTATAGTTGTAAAGAATATGCGGTAAAAATGTCATAAGGAGCGGTTCAGTAGTTTCGAAGATTTTATCAACAAGCCGTCGAAAAACGTTTCGAGAAAAGCGCGTTTAAAGTTTGTTTGGAAAAAATGCATAAATAAATGCATAAAAAAAAATTTTAACGTATTTCGAAATTGTATTAATTGAGTGTAACAACTTGTAAAACAATATCTATACCACAAACTTATGAAAAAAAATCATGAAAATAGCCTTTTTAACGTATAAAGTGAGAAGACCCTTAAATGAAGGCTCACGTTATTTCGCGAACGATTCTAACAAGCTCCAACACCCTTTTGCATTTAATATCGCGTTTCTTTTTATCCACCATCTCGCCTCTGAGAAATTGGAAGTGGCGGAGTGACAAGTGTGGGGCAAAAGTGGAAGGAACGGGATCAGGAAAGCTCGGAAAGGGCTTACGTAGGATTGTTGAAAGTGAAGGGACTCCTCGCTGAAATGTCTCCTCGTAACTTATTCTCTCGCAGGTTCCTCGGTACGAAAGCCACCGTGTACACGTACGGTTTGCCCATCGTTATTCTTCTGCTCGTATCCGGTTACTATCTCGTCAAGGCAGCGATCGTCGCAAGGTACACTTGCAGCATGCAGCTGGAGATAAAGCAGCGGGAAAAAATGAAGAGAAGGCGGGCTCTCCAGCTCATGCTGTTCCTCAAAGTGTCGCTGATCGTCGGCTTGGTAGCTGGATGCGGGGTCGCATCGCGAGTCTGGAAAATACCGATACTATGGGCGATCTTCTGCACGGGTCACTCGTTACAGGTAAATACGTAATTCGACGGGTCTGCTTAAGGCATTACCCCCACTTGTAGCGCAAAAAAAGGCCTTTTTCATGAATTTTTTTAAAGAAAACTACAAAACTTTTTTAATCGATCAATATACCATCTTAAAGAACACATCTTGAAGAACTTTCAGTAATTTTTTTATTGAAAAATATTACATTGTTTAGTGGCAAATGGCCGTCAATGAAATAATGTTTTTATATACACGGTTTGCGGTGACCAACATTGCGGCGAAGTGGATCATCTGAAAAAAAAATGCGGATGGATTTAGTCAAATATAAGTATAAACTAGTCTTTAATCGAAGGATTTTAAAAAATATTCATTTTTCACAAAATGGCGGACAGTCAAAGTTAATGGTTCGATTTTAACGAAAAAAAAACGGCCGTTTTTTGGCTACAAAACGGCCATTTTTTTCGAAAAAAAATCGAACGATTAAAGACTATATTTTTATGTATTAAATAAGCCTGCAAAATTTCAAGAACATCGGTTCATTAGTGTTCGAGTATTCTTGGTCACCGACTTCAGAAATGCCATTCTGAGAAAAACGCGTTTAAAGTTTCAATTTCAGTTTACACGAAGAAAATATTTTTTTTGTACACTTACATAGAGTCATCTATTCCGGGCCCGTACAGAAGTATGGGCCCGGATACTTATACTTCAAAAAAATGCAAAAAAAATCGATTTTTTCAAAATCGCAAGTGGGGGTAACCCCTTAACAGGCTATACCCGTGTGAACGCTGAAAATTTGGGTAATTTTTGGGAATTTTTTGGAAGAAAAGTACTCGACTAAATATTTCGGAAAATTAAGAATATATTTGGCAATATTTGACCTATATTACCTAATTTTTTCATAGAAAAATATTGAGATCCAAGCGACTTATGCGCTGCCTTCGGAGGCGCCAAAAAAAAAGTTCCTCCACTGCTGACATGATTACGGCCGAGTGAGTAGCTGAAACCGAGAAAAGAAAAAATGTCGTTAAACTGGAAGGTATTTCCTGTACAATGACGTAGGATTTTCGAAAAATATCAAAATCTAACAAAATTCCGTAGTTATGAAAAAAGTCTGTTTTCTTGCTTATAAAATGGTCGTTTTTTTCAATGCCAAATCGTCTATTTTAATCCAATCGAAAATATCCTACGTCATTATGGAGTAAATATATTCAAGATCACCCAGTTCAAATTTCAAGTCAATCGGATAATTGCTCTTTGCGTTACAATGTCAGCAAATTTGAAAAATGTCAGTTCGAGATAAACGCGTTTAAAGATTTAACTATCGATTTTTGCAAGATAAAATCATTAGAGATACGGCCTTGAAATTGTTACAGGATATTCTTGAAAGTATAAACTGTCGAAAAAGGCGAAAAAATTGATTTCTTGAAAGTATCACACTGGTATAGCCCCTTAAACTTGAGGCTCAAAAAACTGATAGATTTTCAAGTTTTTTTCTCATGGGAGGTTTGGAATGACGAGGTCGTAATTTTACACAGAGTTAATGCATAGTCGGGCTAGGTTTGAGTTTCTTTTAATTGAAAAATATTGATAAACAATAGAGTTATTATTATTTGAAGAAAGTGCTGGGGTTGTTGTATTGCCAAATGGTGTAGGTGGTTCTGGCTACTAGGATGATCCGAAACGAAAAATAGAAAAATGTACTCTAAGGGGTCTTTAGACGCTAAAAAAGGCTATTTTCATTAATTTTTTTGATAGTTTTATATTATAGATATTGATATAAAAGTTGTTACACTTAATAAATGCATATTAAAAAAAAATTATTTGTTTAAGTCACCATTGATAGACGAAAATTTGCTGAGCGATTTTTAGGTACGCTAAGTAAATTTGAGGTTTGCTAAACAATTTTAAGGTTTGTTGAGTAATTTTTTATTTGCTGAGCGATTGTGGGATTTGCCGAGCGATTTTTTGATTTACTGAGCAATTTTAGGATTTGCTGAGCAATTTTGGGATTTGCTGAGCAATATTGATAAACAATAGAGTTATTATTATTTGGAGAAAGTGCTGGGGTTGTTGTATTGCCAATTGGTGTAGGTGGTTCTGGCTACTAGGATGATCCGAAACGAAAAATAGAAAAATGTACCTTAAGGGGTCTTTAGACGCTAAAAAACGGTTATTTCCATGATTCTTTTGGATAAATTTATATTATAGATATCGATATAAAAGTTGTTACACTTAATAAATACACTTTCGAAATACATTTAAAAAAAAAAATATTTATGCAAGTCACCATTTATAAACGAAAATGGTAGTTAAAAAAATGTCCTAAAAAATTATAGGTCTGCGCTGTTGAAGTCTCGGAGATGGATCATCCGAAACAAAAAAATCAAACGGTTTTAGATTCAGTATGGTAATTGCTATAGCGCATATCAAACAATTTTTTATATATGCAAAAATAACAAAATGGGGGCCATTTAAAAAAAAAGAAAAAAAAAACATTTTTCTCCACCGTTTTCGGCACAAAAATTAATAAATATCAAAATTACAAAAAACCTTGATATGCGCTATTGCTATAGTTGTAAAGAATATGTGGTTAAGATTTCATAAGGATCGGTTCAATAGTTTCGAAGATTTTATTAACAAGCCGTCGAAAAACGTTGTTTCGAGAAAAACGCGTTCAGTGTTTGTTTGGGTTACATGAATTCCTTTTTATTAAATTTAATTATTTTGAGAATATATTTATTAAGATTAACAACTTTTATATCAATATCTATAATATAAACCTATAAAAAAAAATGCATAAAAATAGCCTTTTTGGCGTCTAAAGTGAGAAGACCCCTTAAGTATAATAATGAAACTTTGGTATGACCAGGTGCTTTTTTGAAATTTTGAAAATTACGAAAATGACAAGCTGTAGAAAAAAAGGTCGATTTTCGACGAAAAAGAACACAATCTTAATCATTTGTTTTTAACAAATGGATGAACGTATGAAAAAATCATCCGGTCATACAATAGAGAATATTATGAACTATGATATTTCCGCATTTGAAGTGAATGGAACGAATAGATTTTGCGGCACGACCTAACATACAAAAAATGCAATTAAAAAAAATCGTATTTTAGAAATATTTCAAATTTAATGTTTAAAAATCGTATTTTCAAACTTTTGCAGACTCTTAACTTATGACAACGAAATGCAATGATTTTTTTTGTACTGTACAAATTTCGCGTCAGCCGTATAGCCTGCGAATAACTCAAGTGTTTTTGAAAATCCTCAGTGGAGATCTATAACGTGAAAGGGCACAGAGAAATTCGAATGATAATGAAAATAAGAATAGAAGAAAAATACGAAGGAATTATAATGATAATTCCTTCGTATTTTTCTTCTATTAAGGATGTATGGCAGCTACTGCAGAGTCGTTACAGAACTGATTATGCAATTTGCAAAAATCGCATTTAAAGACTAAATAAAATAATTGTAGTATTCATTGAAGCTAAAAAGGATATTTACCACAGCTCAAAGTAAAACATGCGGTACAGAAAGAGGAATTTTCAATTTTTAACTGCAAAATTAGTTGCTGATTTGATGTACGTTTTCCCTGACGTTGTCGTGGTTACGACATACGAGCTAAAGAAATACGAAAACGGTCCCATTTAACTCGCAATATCTCGCAAAATATATGGGCACATGTCGATTTTTTTTTAACGTATCATGCATATTACAGCGATACCGCACAAAAGTTTTTTTTACAAAAGAGTACTCCGGAAATACCTTTTTTGCTAATGTAAAGGGAATTTTGGACGTACAGTCCTATGTTCCCCGTGTTAAATGACCCAACTTTGAATTCGTTTATCTCAGCATTCACGTGGGCAAATTTTGTTTTTTTTATCTCAAAAAGTTCTCGATATTTTCCTTTACAATATCAGTGAGTTTCAATTCGAACAGTAGTAAATAACTTAGTTGCCATACATCCTTAATAAAGCAATGGCTTTCCATAGCAAACTTCAACATCGTAACTTACGACTTTCCCCGTCTTCCCCGAGACGATTCACGTCTCTGAATCGCTAAATTGTTCCGTCACGAATCTAACTATATGGAAATAAAAATGTGCAGGGCCTCGCCGTAGCGCTGTCGGTCGCTTGCAATTGTCGGGTGCTGAAAGTCTACGCGAGGAAATCTCACAGGCAGCCGAAGCAGCAGGTAAGGACATTTAGATTGGACGAAGAAAAAAGAATGAGTTGGGTTCCGTAGCTCTTCGGGTACTCACATGATTCTAATATCGAATAAAAAATCAATTACCTTCCGAAAATCTGCGAATCATCGTACCGTTTACACGAGACGAGCGTTTTACATATACCGATCATTGTCAAAATTGACCATGCGGAATTTTTCGAACCTCGGCGAAAGTATGTCAGATTAAGGGGCTATACCAGAAAATTTGGGTGATTTTCGGGAATTTATTGGAAGAAAAGTACTCAATTAACGGAGACTTTCTCCTTAGAGTGCCATATTTCAGGTGTTTACATTTTATTTTTTTTAAAGGAAACGAGTAAAGCTTTTTGAGTGCGGTTTTTTCTTGCTTTTATTCATGATATACAGAACGTTAAAAAAAATTTTTTTGAAAAAAAAACCACAATGGCGGCCGTTGCAGCTCCGCGAAAACAGGTCCTCAAATCGCGGGAGGTAAACGGCTGACATCACTGCCCCCTCTTTGTTGATCTGAAACACAAATTCAAAGCATATTATCAATCTGTGACCCTTTGGTCATGGAACGACGGATGGGTTTTTCGTTTAGTACAAATTTCGGAAAATGGCGGCAATTTAAAAAAATCGAATTTTCGCGTTTTTTTCGCATAAAAAGATAAATAATAAATGCAAAAATGTATCTATCGAAAAAAAGATCCGTCATTCCGTGAAGACATATTTTCTGAGTATACTATCCAAATTTCAGGTCGATATGTTAATTACAGCGGTCAGGAGAATGTCAGCCATTTTTAAAAACGTGTTTTCGAGAAAAACGCGTTTAAAGTTTTGTAATGTGTTTACACAAATGTGTTTATAATTACCGCTAATCGGCAATGCCTGGTCCATAGAGGCATCCCTCCTCTTCTTCTAGCCGCTCATGTTGAGCTCAAATTGATTTTTTGAAAATTTCAAGGACAAAGTCTCCCTTAAATGTTTCGGAAAAATAAGAATATATTTGCCTATATTTGACCTATATTACATATTTTTTTCATAGAAAAATATTGAGATCCAAGCGACTTATGCGTTGCCTTCGGAGGCGCCAAAAAAAAAGTTCCTCCACTGCTGACATGATTCCCGGCCGATTGAGTTGCTGAAACCGAAAAAGGAAAAAATGTCGTTAAACTGGAATGTATTTCCTGTACAATGAAGTAGGATTTTCGAAAAATATCAAAACCTAACAAAATGGCGTAGTCATGAAAAAAAAGTCTGTTTTCTCGCCTATGAAATGGTCGTTTTTTTCAATGCCAAATCGTCAATATTCATCCAATCGAAAATATCCTACGTCATTGTAGAGTAAATATATTCAAGAGTACTCAGTTCAAATTTCAAGTCAATCGGATAATTGCTCTTTGAGTTACAATGTCAGCAAATTTGAAAAATCTCATTTCGAGAAAAACGCGTTTAAAGATTTAACTATCGATTTTTGCAAGATAAAATGATTAGAGATACGGCCTTGACATTTTTACAGGATATTCTTGAAAGTATAAACTGTCGAAAAAGGCAAAAAAAATCGTTTTTTTGAAAGTGTCACACTGGTATAGCCCCTTAAGTACAGTTGTCCTAATTTTTTTCCGGCACTAATTATCCCAGCGTAGCCGCAATAATTTCACTTGAAATTATTGACTGAATGCTATTTTTATTCATGATTTCGGATTAATCCATGGCTGTCACGTCCACTTTTGGGACCCTGTGTCGTCACAAGTGGTCTGTCAGGCTGACGATTTTTTCGTTATAACTTATAAACAAATGCGTATTTTTTGCTTAAATTTTAGCGAATTCGAAACGTCAAGTATCGCTCAATAAGGATAAAAATCGTACGACATGAAAATGTTAATCTTCTAAAAATTATAACATTGATAACACGAAGTTGAAAGTTTGTGCAAAACTCTGCACAACATGCATCCCAGTAGCTACGGAAACCCCAAATATTCATACGTCACGATTTTTCTATATGTTTTTTTTCTACTGTCAATTTACAGATCGCCAAATCGTCGAGTATGCAACTTCTCGCCCCAGCACCGGATCCAGTTTAATCGCTAGAATCCCACGAGTTTGGCGATAGGAATCGTTCGATGAGATGAACCAAAGTTACCCTCCATGAGTCTCGACTTAATATTTTTACACGAAATTTTGCTAAAAAAAGGAGAGAAAAGAAATGGCCACGTCGTTCCATTGGAGCCTCGTTTTTGCCAATCCTGGCTCATTCCGTATTATTTATCGGCTTATCGGTATCGAATTAACTGCGCACTCGGGCCGTTGAAAAACCGAGATGCCAATTTGTGCATTGAGTTTCGATCCGTGGATCTCAAAATACTAGAGCAGTCATAACGAAAAAAAAACTTTTTTATTTTCCGATGCAACGATTAACTGAGCATTTTTGCAACTTGCTGAGCGGTTTTGTGATGGTTTGAGCAATTTTGGGACTTTTAGAGCAGTTTTGGGATTTGCTGAGCGATTTGGGGATTTGCTCAAGGTTTTTTGAGATTTGCTCAGTGATTTTGGGATTTTCTGAGCAATTTTAAGGTTTGTTGAGTCATTTTTTGATTTGCCGAGCGATTTTAGAATTTCCGAGCGTATTTTTTAGACTTGCTGAGCGATTTTGTGATTTGCTGAGCAATTTTGGGATTTGCTGAGCAAATTTGGTATTTGCTGAGCAATTTTGGGATTTGCTGAGCAATTTTGGAATTTGCTGAGCTATTATAGGATTTGCTGAGCAATTATGGGATTTGCTGAGCAATTATGGGATTTGCTGAGCAATTTTGGGATTTGCTGAGCAATTTTGGGGTTTGCTGAGCAATTTCGGGATTTGCTGAGCAATTTTTGGATTTGCTGAGCGACTTCGCGGTTTGCTAAGCAATGTAGAGATCTGTTGAGTAATTTTGGGATTTTCTGAGTAGTTATGAGATTTGCTAAGCGATATTAAATCTTGCTGAGCAATTTTGAGATTCGTTGCGTAATTTTGATACATGCAGGGCGGTTTTCCGATTCGCTGAGTATTTCACGATTGACTGAGCAATTTTGAAATTTTCCAAGCAATGTTGGAATTTGCCAAGCAATATTGGGATTCCCTGCGCGTTTTTGGGATCCGCTGAGCGAATTTAGGATTGGCTTAGCAATTTTAGGATTTCCTAAGTAATTTCCGGATTTGCTGATCAATTACGCAAAATCACTGAGTAATTATACGATTTTCGAAAGAATTTTTGGAGTCGCTAACCAACACACAAAAACAGCAATTATCGAAAACGTTCAAAACGAATCGCGTAATATTTCTGCTCCACATTGTTTTTTCGATAAAGGGAGGAATTTTTTTTGAAGACTTAGAAGTAGAGAAAATATTCAATCGTGAAACGTTACGCAAACATAATCCACGTCTTCGAAAAACGTTGTCTCTCGACCGATCGTTATCGATCCATTGAGTTTAAAAAAAAATGGCATCTTCTTTAATTTCTGATTTTTTTCGCAAATCTATATCTTTTTAAACCAAACGCTGCGACAACGAAAAAAACCTTAAATTTTTTTGTTTACGAAAAACCCGCGGCCCTTTTTATGAATCATCAGATCCGAAGTATCCGAGTATTTTTGGACCGTTTCACCGCTCGAGAATTTCTTTCCAGTCGTAATTAACCCTCGTGAATTAGATTACAAAATTCCAAAAAATTCAAAATTCCCGTTCGACAACTCCTATACATATATATATAAATATATATATATATATTTATTCTGACACAACAAAAGCAAAATCCATGTAAATAAGAAAAGAAAAAGAAAAATCGACTTTATCGACATATCAAATGTGAACTATAAGAGAAAGAAAAGATAAGAAAAAAGTTATTTAGAAATCGCGGACGACGCGATGCGCAACGAGAATCGCCGAAGGGCTGCCGAACGAGGGCAGACACGTCAACTCCGTCATCAACAGAGTAGTTGCATAGTCGTTGTCAGTATCATCATAGAATTATTGATAGATTGATTACCGAGTGGCTTTAAAAATATCGCTCTTCAGAATCATGCGGTCCCCTCAGTGATCTGCATATCCGATCTTCCGATCTCCCCAAGGCGCGAGACCAAGCTCTCATTGATTGATATATAATTATACAGGGTGTCCCTCTTATCTCTGCCACCCGAAATAACTCGGTAATTATCGACGTGACAAAAAAATGTTCCAGACAAAAGTTGTACGGTGTGGAGGGGGCCATCAAATGCAATCAATTTTTTTAATTTCCGTTGTGGCCCTGACGCACAGTGAAGGTCACCTCCACTTTTTAAAATGGAATGGTACATTTTTTCAACCATCTTGTGGAGCACCTCAAGCCGCATAAAAAAACATTAGGGAGTCAACGTCGCTCAAGGTCATTCAAGGTCAGTATCGATGATACGAATCTAAATCTCTCGGATCACTACCAAATATATGGTAGTGATCCGAGATATTTAGATTTGTACAGGGTGCGCCAGAGAAACTTACTTATTTGAAAGGTCAATAAAAACAAAAGTACTTCAATTATTGTTTTCCATTTTTTTTTATTTGAGAATACAATATCCCAATTTTTTTTCATGCAGTCTTGAAAATGACATCGGATAAATGGCGACCCCCATTGCGCATACACTGATGAAGTCGATTTTTGAAATTCGTATCCACTCTTTGCAGCATATCAATCGGTATGTTGGCAATGGCGTCGCGAATGTTGTTCTTGAGGTGTGCTATGGTCCGTGGTCGATCGACATAAACCAGAGATTTCAAATAACCCCATAAAAAGAAATCGCATGGAGTCAAATCTGGAGAGCGTGCCGGCCATTGGAGATCGCCTCTGAGAGAGATGAGGCGGTCGGGGAAATGTTGTCGCAACAAATTCATTGAGTCTCGTGCTGTGTGTGCTGTGGCTCCATCTTGCTGAAACCACACATTCCTAACGCTCATTTCTTCGAGTCTTGGAAGAAAAAATTCCTCGATCATGTTCCTGTAACGAGCTCCATTCACGGTAACTGCGCGTTCGTTTTCTTCAAAAACGACCGTGAGCGACCGTTAGAAAAGAAGCTCTCGACTGCGAAGGCCCGCTGCTCTCTAGACCAGAGCATGATGGCAACTGACTGGAGGGAGAAACAAACTTGGGAACTTCCCCCTCCAGATGCGCCCCCTCTCGCCCCTCTACCCGCCCAACTCACCGCGCGGGAATTTTTTCAAATAAGTAAGTTTCTCCGGCGCACCCTGTATTTCATTTTCATAGGTGACCTTGAATGACCTTGAACGACTTTGACCCCCTAATGTTTTTTATGCGGCTTGAGGTGCTCCACAAGATTGTTGAAAAAAAGTGTACCATTCCATTTAAAAAAAATGGAGTTGAACTTTACTGTGCGTCAGCGCCTCCACCGAAATAAAAAAAGAATGGTTGCATTTGATGACCCCTTCACACCGTACAACTTTTGTTGGGAACATTTTTTGGTGACGTCGATAATTACTGAGTTATTTCGGGTGGCAGAGATAAGAGGGATACCCTGTATATACGTATGTACATGTATACGTATAGATGAATGATGGCTTTCACTCTCTTTTGTATATATGTATACACCGGGTGTCCCATTTTAATGTCACACTTGATTTATCTCGAAAAATACTGTTCCGGTCAAGTATTGAGTATATTAAAACTTTTTACGGTTCAAAGGGGGACGTTAAAAAAATCTTTTTGGTCCAAATTTCAAAATGGCGACGTTACAAAGGCCGACATGTTTGAAAAAAATGGAATCATGATTTTTTTCACCAAAACATTTATCAGGCCAAAACTAACAACTTTTGTAGTGAAAGTTTTGGGAAAGCGTTGGTTATTTTGTTCACTTTGGTTTGTTCGATAATGGAAGTGACGAGCCGCAGAGACCTAATCCTTGTTTGGATTTGTTTGGGTTATCGAACAAACCCAAACAAACTCACATCCACACATACACGCACACTTACACTACGGATGTTGAAAACTTTACCATCTCGTCGTACATTCTGGATTGCGCTAAAATAGTAAAAAAAAATGGTATTCTAACCTAAAAATTATGAACGTTATAAAAAAACTTTTCCTACGAAAGTTGTTGAGGCCTGATAGATGTTTTGGTGAAGAAAAAAATTCATGATCTGATTTTCAAAAAACATGTCGGCCATCTTAATGGTGCCATTTTGAATTTTGGACCAAAAAAGATTTTTTTAACGTCCCTCTTTGAACCCTAAAAGTTTTGTTATAATCAATACTTGATCGAAACAGTATTTTCAGAGATAAATCAGATGTAAGATTAAAATTGGAAACACGGTATATATATATATATATATATATATATATATATATATATATATATATATATATTCATGTGTGTGCATCACGTGGCCGTGAAATACATACGCATGCATATACTCGAAGCCATACCAGCACTCGATTGAAATTTGCACATGCGCACGATATGTATGTGATTAACGCTTGATAACGAACTGACTGAGTTAGCGGCTACCAATTAGTTGACACCTGTGTATATATGTATACAAATATATATTTCTGTGTGCGTATGTGTGTGTGGGTATATATATATATATATATATATATAGCTATTAATAGACATCAAGTAGATGGAAATTTCGAAATACACGGGCTATATGTACAAATATGATATGATATATATATATATACACTACCGGCGAAAAGTTTCCGGACAAAAGAGTGCCGGAACGGTTTTCTATGCCATTTCGCCGGTAGTTGACCTAGGCCAATTTAATAAACGGCATTTTAAAGAGAAGGAATTTACCTTCCTTTGGCTTTTTTCAGAAATGTTTACGATTTTTTTTACAATTAGCACCCGGTTTTAAAGACAACCATTTTTCGTTGTCTTTTTGTTCCTTTTTGTGTGGCCCCCGTTTGCAGTAAAAAAATGTTTACGTATTAGTTCGACCAAAATCATAAAGGGGGAAGCATAAGCTTCAATTTCGTTTTTTTTTTTCAATTTCTACGATTTTTTTCTAACAATATTTCGTTTTTGTGAAAAAATAGATAATTTGAAAATTGCTCCGGAGTACGAAAACGATGAGATTTCCAACAAAACCTCAAGATACCAAAAAAGTTGCATTGCTTCTTGTGAGTTCACGAGAATTTTTTCAGATTTTTTTTCGAGTTTTTATTTTCTTTCACCTATTTCCGGTCAAAGCTCGATTTATCTGAATACCATAACAATAATATATAGTTGAATTTTGGACTTACATATTTAAGTTTGCTTTCTTGTCGAAGAAACCTCCTCTCGCCGAATTTAATTATTGTTATGGTATTCAGATCAATCGAGGTTTGACCGGAAATAGGTTTGAAAAAAACTTTCGAACAAAAAAACCTGATAAAATTGTCGTGAACTCACAAGAAGTAATGCAACGTTTTTGCTATCTTGAGGTTTTGTTATAAATCTCATGATTTTCGTACTCCGGAGCAATTTTCAAATTATTCATTTTTCCACAAAAAACGAAATATTGTTGGAAAAAAAAAAATTGTAGAATTTTTTTTAAAAAACGGAATTGAAGGTTAGGCTTCCCCCTTTATGATTTTGGTCGAAGAAATGCGTAAAAAATGTTTTTACTGCAAACGGAGTTCACTCAAAAAGGAACAAAAAGACGACGAGACATGGTCGTTTTCAAAACCGGGCGCTAATTGTAAAAAAATCGTAAACATTTTTTAAACAAGCAAAAATAAAGCTGAATCCATCCTCTTTAAAATGCTGTTTATTAACTTGGCCTAGGTCAACTACCGGCGAAATGGCATAGAAAACCGTTCCGGAACTCTTAAATTTTTGTCCGCAAACTTTTCGCCGGTAGTGTATATATATATATATAGGGCTACTGGTTATTTCTTCACGCAAAAGTAAACCATTTTCAAGATATTATTTTTATTGCTTTTTTCAATTGAGGGGTAGGCAGCATTGAAAATTAATTTTGAAAAACTGTTCTATCGAATCAAACTTTTTCATGATTTGTAGTTTGAGGAAACAGTAACAAAGAATTATCAACAATAAAAAAGAATAATTATTAGACCTGCAGAGTAATTCGGAACTTCGCATTTGGACTCCTAATTCAAAGAAGGTTGCAGATTATTCTCGTTTTATTGTTCATACTTCTACGTAACTGTGTTCTCGAACTACAAACAATAGAAAATCGATTCCATACAACAGCTTTTTTTGTTAATTTTTAAAGCTGCCTACCACTGACTTTAACAAAAAACAAAAATAATAAATAAAAAAATAATATCTCGGAAATGGTTCACTTTTGTATAAAGCATTACCGGGTTCTTTGATAGCGGAAAACATGGTCTACAACCCTTTCACGGGATCGTGACTAATAACCAGTCGCCCTGTGTATACAGGGCGAAGAAACAACTATTAGCAGTAGAGATATTTTTTAACCCATTAAGCTTAGGAGAAAACTTTTCCTACAAAAGTTGGACAGTTCTCATCGAGTGATGACTAGGAGGTTAATCCAATTGGAGGCGCTTCGGCGATTTTTAGGTCATCGCTATCTTTTAAGGGGTTATATACAGCCACAACGCCCAAAAAGATCGATTTTTCAAGATTTTTTCTAGAGAAGACCTTTAAATATATTAACGTAAAAATTTGTACACATATTGTGGTGACTTTTGACAGTATTTTAGCATTTTTTATTTGTAAAAATAATTATTTTGAAAGCTGCTGTAGCTGATCTCCGGGAGCGCTTCTAAAAAAAGGCGTCTTGCGGTGAGCACGATATCTCTGGACTGGATCATCTAAAATGAAAAAACCAAAAATGTTTCATTAATATAATAGATTATCTTGTGATTGATCGAAAGAATAAGCAAAACAATAGATTTTGACAAAAATGTAGGCCTTAATTTTTTTATAAAATGGAAAATATTTATCGGTGAGAAAAAACCTTCAATTAAGTACTAAAAAATATACTTGAAAAGAAAAGAAAATTTAAGACTTATCGGTTCAAATTTAAGTTAAAATTTAAGACTGATCTGTTCAGCCGTTTGCGAGAAATCTTGCTCACCGATTTGAAAAATACAGTTTTGAGAAAAACGCGTTTAACGTTTCGAAAGCACTTTCGAACGCTCTGACACGTCATTACAAATGTGCGCGTAACTTCGAGAATATTTGCCGGATTGACAAGAAATTTTCTGTGCGCGTACTTAAATATATGTACAGGACGAAAAAAATCGATTTTTCGAAAATTTTGACTGTATATAACCCCTTAATAGAAGACCACTAGTTTTTCCTCAGAATTTTATCGTGGAACTAAATATCACCCAGTTTCAAGATTATTGAACAAAATTTAACATAATAAATCGGGGAAACAGGAATTTCAATGTTTTTATCCTAAAATCGATTTAGAAAAAAGGTGCAAACACTTTTTCATATAAAAAGTACTCAAAGTGATAGCCACCACTATTAATGCACGCCTGCAATCTGATTCGCATTGACTGTATTGTCCGATCAATCCCCTAAGTCTGTATTAACGAACAGGTTCTTTTTATTCTTCCTTTCATACACCATGTCGTTCAAAGTCCCCCATAAAAAAGGGTCCAGTGATGCCAAGTCTGGTGAGCGAGCTGGTGACTCAAAGTGGTGGCTATCACTCTGAGCACCTCCAAGTGATAGAAATCGTTTTTAAAATCGATTCCATGCTAAAAACATTGGAATTTCTTTTTTATCGTTTTTTTTTAACTAAATCTCAAACTATCATCCAGAAATTTGGCTCGTAACTTTTTTTTCTTTCCTTGATAAAATACTGAAGCAAAACTAGTGGCCCCCTTTAAAACAAACTTGCATGAACCTCGTATCAACCACTCGATGACCCCCTTCGAACTAAGCAACTTTACAAGAAAAAGTTTTTTTCCCAAGTCTGATAGGTTAGAAAAAATTCCTACCGCTAATAGTTGTTCCCTCACCCGGTATACAGCCTCGGCCGAAAGTACTAGAATTTCTTCCCAGCTAAATATAAATTCCCATAGTCATCGTGAGAAAGCAACGACCTAAAAAATATTTATAAGTTCATTCATGATTTTTTTTTCTCTCAAATTCCCCGTGTTCCCATTTGTTCTGCTATGACAAAATTTTGCAATAATGTAATTGTCATGGCCGCCTAATACTTCGATTGTGTACAGGCCAGGCCTGTACATAATTGGACGCACATACTCACACATATATATATATATATATATATATATATATATATATGCTGTGTCTCGTAGGTATGCATTTATCTATATGTACAATCCTCAACGCATAAATATTTTGAAATCAAACCATCTACCATGGAACGAGGCTCTTGTGTTTTTTATTTCCACCGTCCTTGTCTACTGAGATCCATTTTATATATAAACATGCGCATACACACACCACACACACACACACACGCACACACACGCACGCACACACACGCACATACACCCGCGCGCGCCAACACCCACACTCACGCGCGCACATACACACGTACAGAGACCAACACTGCCAGATCCATTTTATATATAAACATGCGCATACATACACACACACACACGCTCACGCACGTGCGCATATACACACACACCCACACGCGCAAACACACACACACACACACACACACACACACACACACACACACACCAACACGCACACACACACACACCAACACGCACACGCCCACACACACACGCACACACACACACACGCGCGCGCGCGCCAACACCCACACTCACGCGCGCACATGCACACGCACACAGAGACCACACTACCAAAGCCACCCACGCGCACACACACACCAATGCGCTCACACACACGCAAATACACAAGCAAACACCCACACACACAAGCAAACACCCACACACACAAAAACACGCACCACACACCCACACACATATACACGCACACCCACACCAACACCCAAATGCATGCACGCACATACACACGTGGACCCACATCCGCACCAAACACACCCACACACATATACACGCACACCCACACCAACACCCACATGCACGCGCGCACATACACACGTGGACCCACATCCGCACCAAACACACACCCACCACACCCACATGCAGACCCCAAACACACACACACACACCCGCGCATATATCCTCTCGCAATCTACGAGCTTCATTTGCGCGTGTCGGTTGAGCACCGAACGAGTGCCGGGTAAGCACCCAACACGTGTGTGAGTGCGTCAATAACTCATAGACGTGTGCGTATTGCGGATCCTTTTCACCCGACGCTTGACCCCGAAAGAGACAAGAGCTTTGCCCGTCTCGGCGTATATTACTCGGAGGCGGATTGCGGGCAAGTCCGCGTAATGGGTTGCGCGCTCCTTGATCGTTTCGTCGCTGTGTGATGGCACGTCCTTTCTCTCACGTCCAATTTATCGCCGTTGGTGTTTCATTAACAGACTGTACGAGGAAAGGGCGAGAGAGAGAGAGAGAGAGAGAGAGAGAGAGAGAGAGAGAGAGAGAGAGAGAGAGAGAGAGAGAGAGAGAGAGAGAGAGAGAGAGAGAGAGGACATAACGATTCTATGAGACAGCGATAGCGAAAGAGGGACGTCATTATTTTTTTTTGCCTCCCTCGTACCCGTATATCGCTCACCACCGTTTTCCGGTCCCGCGCGACCATCCAAGCCGACAAGTTTGCCCTCTCGGCCTAATGATCCTGCTGGATGTCCTTCGACCATCGATCTGCGCTGCCGGAAGACGTACGAGAGGAAACGGATAAACGGAAACGGATAAAATGCTGGTGGAGCCGAGACGACGAAAGAGGAGATGGAAGGACAAAGGGGAAAGAGGAGCAGACGAGACCGGAAGAGAAAAGGACCATCGCTTTCGTTTTGCTGAAAGTTACGTCTCCCTAGGAACGACGGCCGCATTTTTTTTATTTACATCTCTCGTAAGTATGATCGCGAAGCCGGGAAAGCAAGCGCCAACAAATTTTTTTTCCGCAGCGAGAAAATGGGACCGCTGCTGTAACGACCTCAACCTATAATGGAGGCCTCGAAAAATAGCTAAGAAAAATCTCTTCACGAGGTACTGGAAACGGGAGCTCACGTGCCGCGCGCGGATTTATACGTGGCCTCTGCAACGTTTCAGCTGCGGCAGGGGTTGCAGAAAACGATGAGGGAAACGCGGAAAAAAGAGGCCGGAAGAGATAAGAGAGAGAGAGAGAGAGAGAGAGAGAGAGAGAGAGAAGATTAATTGATCGAGTGATTTATTACGACTTGGAACAGCCATAAGGTACATATCGTACATGAGGAAGCCGTAAAAATAAAAATAAGCATAGTCATAGTGTTCATAATTTAAAAAATAATAATGGCCATGGTAATCATTGTTGTAATAATGATAATACGATTATACAGAAGTGATGATAACAAAGGTTGCAATTAGTAAAAAAAAGTTCTCATTGTGAAATTGATAATTTTAGTAATAGTAATAAAAGAAAACGGAAAATAATTATATCAATTAGTCAGATGTGAAACAATAAAAAAAAATAGTAAGAATAAATTAATGCTATGATATTGATAATAATGATGATGATGACTATGATGGTGATGATGATGATGATGATGGTGATGATGATGATGATGATGATGATGATGATGATGATGATGATGATGATGATTTTTTTACGGGGCTTGTGAAAGATCTTCGATAAGACGTCCGGAAGGGCCCGCACTTCCGGGGCGTGTGGGATTTGTACCCGCTAAAAACCACACCCTAAACAAGATGGCAAAAAGGCCCGATCCTGGCACCGCTTTTGCATTACTTTAGGGGGGCGCGCTTTGATGCTGATGACGATGCGACGATGCGGCGATGCGACGATGCGACGATTCGGCGATGCGGCGATGCGACGATGCGACGATGCGACGATGCGACGATGCGACGATGCGACGATGCGACGATGCGACGATGCGACGATGCGACGATGCGACGATGCGACGATGCGACGATGCGACGATGCGACGATTCGGCGATGCGGCGATGCGACGATGCGACGATGCGACGATGCGACGATGCGACGATGCGACGATGCGACGATGCGACGATGCGACGATGCGACGATGCGACGATGCGACGATGCGACGATGCGACGATGCGACGATGCGACGATGCGACGATGCGACGATGCGACGATACGACGATGCGACGATGCGACGATGCGACGATGCGACGATGCGACGATGCGACGATGCGACGATGCGACGATGCGACGATGCGACGATGCGACGATGCGACGATGCGACGATGCGACGATGCGACGATGCGACGATGCGACGATGCGACGATGCGACGATGCGACGATGCGACGATGCGACGATGCGACGATGCGACGATGCGACGATGCGACGATGCGACGATGCGACGATGCGACGATGCGACGATGCGACGATGCGACGATGCGACGATGCGACGATGCGACGATGCGACGATGCGACGATGCGACGATGCGACGATGCGACGATGCGACGATGCGACGATGCGACGATGCGACGTTGCGACGTTGCGACGTTGCGACGATGCGACGATGATAACGATGCGACGATGATAATGATGCGATGATGATGAGGGTAGCCACCATCAAAATCAACAATGGCGATCATCATAATTAATAATTCTATAGATTATGACAGGTTTGACAGGCATAGTTGTAGTAATAATAAACAAAGAATTATAAATAACAGTCACCATTCAAAATCGCCAACATGAAAATGATGAAAACATTTATGATTGGCAAAGTATTTTATTATGATAATACTAACGATGATAGTTATAGGTATTATGGAATGAAAAAGGAATAATTCTGATAATAAACTACACAGATAAGTATATAATAATGAAAATGATACAAACATAAAAAATAGATTATTATAGAAGCAAATTATTCAAACGCGAAATTACATGCCATAATTGTCATAATAAAATTTTGTTCTCTCCCTATGCAATCAAAAAGAAATAATACTGATGATCAACTGCACAGATAATGATATAACAATGAATGTAATACGAATATAAAAAATTAATGAAAATGCAAGCAATTTAAATAAACGCGATATGAAATGCAGTTATATTGCGTTTATTTTTGCGCCTTAATGAAATTTATTTTTCTCCCTATAAAATGGAGAAGTGATAATACTGATAATAAACTACGCCCCAGATAATGATAGAACAATGAAGATAATACAAATACTTAAAAAATGGAATCAAAAGAAAAAATCGCAATATTGAATGCAATTATCACCACAATAAAAATGATTGTTCCCCCTAAAGGGATGTAAGGAGTCGTATAAATAAAAGGTCTGAGCAAAAAGTAAAAAGTAGACAAGCATATGATACGCGATAACTTTTTTAATCGCTCCTTCGCAGTTATCAATGAACGAATTGAATTTTTACCACACATTTATTAACATGTTTACAGACCCTCAGAATTTTGATAAACAAAAATAAGGAGTTGAATCGACTTTACACCGTTCGGAAGACACTCATGTGTAAAAATAAGTTGATTGACGGCTGCCATGATTCCGGAGGTTCTGCTCATCTCAAATAGAAAAATCAAACGGCACATTCATTTGTAGACTTGAGGCTATCGCCGGAACTAGAGTAAAGTAAAAATATTAAAAATTGAATTTTCAGCACGGTTTTAAAAGTTAAGTTCCAAGTTGCGTCATTTTTTTTCGACCTTTTCAGCTTAATACTATGGCAAATATCAGAAGGATTCTAGTCCGGGTGAGAATATAGATGAGCTGACTATACCATAAAAATTTCAGCGAAATCCGTTCAATAGGTTTTGAGACATCATGAAAGCCAATTTAAAAAATGCAGGTTTGAAAAAAACTAGTTTGAATGTTCAAGTCTGCTATGCCGGATTCATATGACACGCACACATTTTTTTGCAATTTGTGGAAACAATTTTTTTCGATTTTTGGCCCTGTTACATGGGACGACCGTCTTAATAGAACGGAATTTTCGTAATGAGGGATGAAGATCGCTGGTGCGTTGAAGATATACGGCGAATAGGGGGAACTAGAGATGTTGATGAGACGTATTACAGCCCTCAATACTCCTCCCTTAATCCGTTCTGTAATTACGATTGTACCTACGTATGTTATTCCAAGGGGTTGCACTAATTGCGAGGGCATGTGTGCTACGTATTTACTGGAGAGAAAGGGAGAGACAGAGAGATAGAGAGAGGGTGGGGGATCAGAGTTCCTAAACTTTGGAACAACGAGAAAGCTGCTGCTATTCCCTCGTAATAATTGTCGCAACATGTTGAAGGTTCAACAATAATCGTATAATGGTCTTCGAGACACTCGAACGTCTGGCAAGATGATCCAGCCTGGAAGGAAGAGACACATCGAGATCCTAGTAAGTCCGGGTGCTGCTTAATTTGCACGTCCTTGCACATTAGAAATGGTGGTGGGGATTCGAATCAAAAGCGTCACAGCCGTCCAACATTTACGGTATCAATGATTTTTCAAATATCTGAGGCCTTACGTCCGAGTAGAAAAAAATGTTGATCTTTTTTTATGGGCTTAAGGGCAGATTCATGACAATGAAAACACACCCACAAACCGTGCTGGTCTAATGTCAAATACGTTAAAGGGCTATTCTACTGTGACGGCCAAAAAATAAGCCATTTTTTCTCTTTGAAAACTGTTGTATAGACGATTTTTTAGGCTTAAGGGCCTTTTGGATAGTGAAAAAATTGCCTAAAAAATCGTCCGATAATAGTTAATAACAAATGAACTATACAATATGAAGAAAAAAACCTACATACTTCCATAGACAATGTATTTTTCAAGATATATTCAGCATTTCAAGTGACTCGGTGGAAAATTGTCTGACTTATGTTTCCGGCCAACTTAAGGCGTTACCCCCACTTGTAGCGCAAAAAAAGGCCTTTTTCATGAATTTTTTTGAAGAAAACTACAAAACTTTTTTAATCGATCAATATACCATCTTAAAGAACACATCTTGAAGAACTTTCAGTAATTTTTTTATTGAAAAATATTACATTGTTTAGTGGCAAATGGCCGTCAAAGAAATAATGTTTTTGTATACACGGTTTGCGGTGACCAACATTGCGGCCAAGTGGATCATCTGAAAAAAATGCCAATGGATTTAGTCAAATATAAGTATAAACTAGTTTTTAATCGAAGGATTTTAAAAAGTATTCATTTTTCACAAAATGGCGGACAGTCAAAGTTAATGGTTCGATTTTAACGAAAAAAAACGGCCGTTTTTTGCTATAAAACGGCCATTTTTTTCGAAAAAAAAAATCGAACGATTAAAGACTACATTTTTATGTATTAAATAAGCCTGCAAAATTTCAAGGAGATCGGTTCATTAGTGTTCGAGTAATCTTGGTCACCGACTTCAGAAATGCCATTTTGAGAAAAACGCGTTTAAAGTTTCAATTTCAGTTTACACGAAGAAAATACTTTTTTTTGTAAACTTACATAGAGTCATCTATTCCGGGCCCATACTTCCGTATGGGCCCGGATACTTATACTTCAAAAAAATGCAATAAAAAAATCGATTTTTTCAAAACCGCAAGTGGGGGTAACCCCTTAAAAAATGCAGTTTTGAGACAAACTCTGCACAGCCGCCATTTTGAAATGAAACGCTTCAAAAAATTATTGTATACATTCACTGATATGTATGATAAACACCCTTTTTTGTAATCTCAATTTATATTGTAGTTTTCTGAAAAAAAATCCCCAAAAAGCCTATTATTTCGGCCTCTCGAGTGGCCTAACCCCTTAAAGTTTACTATACCATCCTATACAGTACTAACCGGTAGAGCGTCCTTTTATTCACACAGTGAAAAGATAGACTACTACTGTACAATAAATGTATAGAAGCATACGTGTACATGTGTATACTCAGGTATAAATTCAAAACAGCTGTCCCCGAGAGCTGCCAGGAGCGCGCAGCGGGTAGCCGTACTGGAGCCGAGCGCGCGCACCAAACGCTTCTACTTTAAAGCGCTGTTCTGAGTCGATAAAGTGAACATCTACTTTACCAGCAATTGGATATCAATTCTATGATGAAATAGAGTTAAAAATGCAAAAAATTCTTTTTTTTCATCCCATCACAGTAGAGTAGCCCCTTAAAATGAAACTGTGCTGAGTTGCCAACATTTGATTATTTTTCTCGCCGAAAGGATCGTCCAGGACCACGAGGGGAGTCCAACGTTGAACGTTTATCAGACGTGGCACGTACGTCCGAGGCCAAAAGCTCTCGGAGCGTACAAACATATCCTTGTTGAAGGAACGTTTAGTTGCTCAACGACCTCGAAGACTCGCATCCTTAATTGCTTTGCAAAACGACCCTGCTGATCTCTTTGGAGAAGCTTTGAGTTAAAGTCACTGTGTTGCTCGGCAATGCGAGCAGTCGCGACATTGGAATGGCAAGCAAGCAACCAAGGAAGAGAGAGAGCTAGAGAGAGAGAGAGAGAGAGAGAGAGAGAGAGAGAGAGAGAGAGAGACGCCAGAGTGTCTGGAGCCGTAGACATCGATCCAGAACTCGGTCGGCACGGATCCTCCGAGTCGTATAGAGCACCAGGGTCGTCGGAATAAGGGTGAGAGAGGAAGAGATTCTCGCAATCACATACCAGAATGTACCTGAATTCCAAAGGGAGTCAAGGTCGCCGCACTAATTCGTCATGACCCGGCGCTGTCAAACGGAAGAGCTCGGGTGGTGATCAACGTGTCTGGATTATTACGATGATGACGATGGAGTTCCCTGTCGCCACATAGGGGAGTGGTACTTAAGCAGAGAGATACCCTTAGGCGAGAAAAAAATTGCCGATTTTCATGATTATTTAAAAAAGAAGATTTCTTCACCGTTTTGGAGACTTAGGGTATGTTTTATCACTAATTTTGGCTGTTGCATGGTATTTTTCATTTTTATTAATCTTTAAAAATGATGGAGGTACGGCACGCTTTCTTAAGGCGTTACCCCCACTTGTAGTGCAGAAAAAGGCCTTTTTCATGAATTTTTTTAAAGAAAACTACAACACTTTTTTAATCGATCAATATACCATCTTAAAGAACCCATCTTGAAGAACTTTCAGTAATTTTTTTATTGAAAAATATTACATTGTTTAGTGGCAAATGGCCGTCAATGAAATAATGTTTTTATATACACGGTTTGCGGTGACCAACATTGCGGCGAAGTGGATCATCTGAAAAAAAAATGCGGATAGATTTAGTCAAATATAAGTATAAACTAGTCTTTAATCGAAGGATTTTAAAAAATATTCATTTTTCACAAAATGGCGGACAGTCAAAGTTAATGGTTCGATTTTAACGAAAAAAAAACGGCCGTTTTTTGGCTATAAAACGGCCATTTTTTTCGAAAAAAAAATCGAACGATTAAAGACTACATTTTTATGTATTAAATAAGCCTGCAAAATTTCATGAAGATCGGTTCATTAGTGTTCGAGTAATCTTGGTCACCGACTTCAGAAATGCCATTTTGACAAAAACGCGTTTAAAGTTTCAATTTCACAACGGATTCTTCTCTTTCAACGCTCATATCTCAGTCAATTTTGTTCGGATCGACATGAAATTTTCAGGACATATTCTCAGATACTTATACTTCAAAAAAATGCAATAAAAAAAATCGATTTTTTTCAAAATCGCAAGTGGGGGTAACCCCTTAAATGGATCGCAGCGGATGTTGTCAGACGACGTGACGCCTAGCGTCGGCGGGATGAATCTGAAAAAAAACACAATTACTAATTTTTAAAAATCACGATTGGCTATCTCTCCTGGACTATCCGGGTGTGATGCCCATAGGAGTAGAGGTGAGATGGCCAGTTACCCAGCATTATGCTCTCGGATAACTCTTTGATTTTACGCTTTGATTCTCAATTTCTTCCTTTGGCCACATCAAGAACACATATAATCGAAATTAGTATAATTTTTGGATACCCAAAATAGGCACACTATCCACTGAAGCCAGTCTTCGATGAGACGAGTTTCATAATAATTTTCTCCGCAACATTTTTGTTATTGTTCTTAAATCGTCTTTCTAAGGTCTTCCTAGGTATTTCGTATGTCCTAGCGGCCGCACAAACCGAAAATTCATCATTTCTTACCGCACTAATAGCTGCTTTTAATGATTCTTGAGTCTAGTGCCCTCGTAGAGCAATTGGTTTTCTCTTGTACTTATAAGGCATCTAAAACAAATGTAGAAAAATTCATTACCTGAACACATTACAACTAATACTATGGCCATCATACACCGACGGTACGTGGCCATCTCTCCTAATCTCCCGGGAGAGATGGCCACATCTAAAATGTAAACAAGTAGAAACAATACATGCGAAATATTGAGGTTATAACAAAGCGCTGTTCGTGAACTATTCAAGAAATACAAAAGCAACCATTACTTTTACAAAATAACGTCACCACAATGTAAAAAAAGGAAACCTTAAAAAAATAGTAGTAGACAGAATAATTGAAAAGGATTTTACTTACTTAACTTCTTTTTTGGCCAATCTCTTGGTCGTACGCTTACACCTACGCACGACGCGAAGCGAATTAACGGGGTCCTCTAGTTTCTCGGCTGTTTTTTTACGGCTTTTTCAATAATTTTTTACGGGTAAAGCATTGAAATAATCAATCTCATTGTTTTTGCATAATCTTTATTAACATTTAAATAAGCTTTACAAATTTTTTGAAGTCAAAATATATAATAGAATAAACGTTATAGTGGCCGACGGGAAGACATCAAGTAAAAGAGGTGCTTGACGGTGACCAAGATTGCGGCTGTTCTGCTTATCTGAAATCAAAAAACCAAACGGCATTTTAATCTTCATATTTAAGACTAGCGATTGAACTAGAGTGAATTCTAAATTACAAAAATTGACTTTTTTATACACTTTTGAAAATTACATTCTATTTTTTACTCATTTTTTCTTAAGTTTTTCGCTCGTACAAAAAAACTATCGAAGCAATCATGATAATCCTAGTTCAATCGCTGGCTTATAACATATTAAAGATGCTGTATAAATTTGAACAAGATCGGTACAGTAGTTTCTGAAATATCGTGGTCACCGTTTCGAAAAATGGTGTTTCGAGAAAAACGCGTTTGAAAGTTCGCGCATATATGATTTATGCTTGTGAACTATACTTTATATGATTTATACTTGTGAACCACTTCGAATATCGAAAAATCCTTTGGCACACATTTTCTACACATGTTGTAGGTGTGATTTATGAAAAAAAAATCGATTTTTTCGACCCGAGAAACGAGAGGACCCCGTTAAGCAGTAACAGGTGAAAACGATTGGGGTAGAATATCCATAAGTAAGTATAGAGTAGAAACGAGTGCCAGAAATGGCGGGAGGTACACTGAGAAAAAAACCAATTGAATAAAAAAATATATTGGTTGGTTCGAATAAATGTCTGATCGCGGAGTGCCACCGATATATGAGATAGCACTATAAAATATTGGAAAATGTGATTGATTCAAATAACACATTATTTTATTGAAAAAGCTCTTCTATTCTCTGAATATCTACATTATCCTTCAAATAAAATTATATTCTATTGAAATCATTCTATATACAATCCGTAGATGTATGGATGAAATGATTAAGCGATTGCCACAACATTTTTTATTTCGAACAAAAATTTAATCAATAGAATTAATCATTTATTTACTACATCGAAGAGAATATGCCATGAGACATAAGTTTTTCAATTTGTTTTGAATCTTAAATAAAAAGTGAGCATTAGAATGATCATCCACGATAATAGTGGAGAGAATATCAGATATCTAATGGAATATCCATGGAGAGAATATCAGATATTTAACTGTTAAGAACAGCTACTACACTTTGATCTTGGCCACAGGCCAAGAAACGATAGTCTTCAGAGTTTCTCCGGCGTTAAGTAGACTTTCGGTTCGCACTACGCTTATGAGAAACGAGCGCGCGTGCGGCTTCTAGCGGTTACACCGAGAACTACGGGTATCTTCACACCTATAATTTCGGTGGCGCTCGGCCATGATTTGGTTGAATTTTTTCAACCAAATGCGCAAGCAACAAATTTTACTTTCGCATGATTTCTTAACCAATTCAGACATTTGCTTAATATTTTTTAACAATATAAATTATAAATATAAATAAAATATTAATATTCTAACGAATAATGTACTTGAAAATCAATTATCGGATATGGTGAAAAAAATAAAACACATTTACTCAATAGAAATTTTATCCGAATCAAACGAGCGAAATTCAATTGTTCTTGTGTACTCGAATCAACAGTATTCATGTTATGAATTGAAACGCTTTTTTGTTCGTTCCAGAAAATGCATTCAAAACTATATAATTTGTTCGCGATAATTTTTTAGATACTTTCAATAATATATTGTTCTCGGCTAACAATATATCTTTTGAATGAAAAACCACTTTTAATTGTATCGTGTTATGAAAGTCAATAGCGTTTTGTTTGGACTAATAAATCCGATTATTTACACCAACAATTTTACAATTGCATCAACGAAATTACATTCAATGAACCAACCCAACCAAACCGAAAAAAACAAACAAACCCAAACAAATTCACTTATCTCTTACCGACCATGAAACGTCATCGTCACTCGTATAGCGCGAATATTTCAAACGACATTGAGGGTGTATGGTATTATGCCACCATGTCATCTTGAGCACAACTACCCTACATTCCTGATGACCCTGCAAGCATTCCGTCACGTGACTTCGCCACATGAATTCTCCGCGACGACCAACTTCGCGGCGAGCTAACTTTGCTGATGGTCTTCGAGCCCGGGCTAATGACGAGAGACTATTCTCGTCCTGCGTAGAGACGATCAGCTGATTGCTCGTTTGGACGTGCAAAGCTCGCCAAGGGATTCCGGAGTTTCCGGAGTCTCTCCCGCAGACGTACGATACGTCAGCCAAAAGTTAGACACGCAACATTCCAGCACGCGACCGCGTCTTGATCGTGGAACAAGCTCGGTCTTAATTGCGAATTTTCATTCGCCCCAACCCAGCTCAGCTGAAAGTTCGACGCGATTAGCCGGTCACCCGAAACGCTGTACGGAATTCTTTCGATCACGATGAATGGTCCAATTGGGGATGATCGCGAGCCAGCCAAGGCACCGTGACGTGGAACTCGCCGAATTGAAACGCTTGTGGATTCGTCAAGGGGTCTTCTCACTTTGAACGCTAAAAAAGGCTATTTTCATGAAGTTTTGTTGACAGCTTTATATTATAGATATTGATATAAAAGTTGTTACATTCAATAAATACACTTTCGAAATACATTTTTTTTAAATGTTATTTATTTAAGTCGCTGTTTAAAGACGAAAATGATGGTTGCAAAAATGCCCTAAAAAAATTGTAGGTCTGCGCTGTTGTTGAAATCTCGCAGATGGATCATCCGAAACAAAAAAATCAAACGGTTTTAGATTCAGTATGTCAATGGTTGTAGCGCATATCATACGATTTTTGACATATGCAAAAATAACAAAATGGCGGACATTTTTCGAAAAAAAAGAACGTGTTTTTTCATTTTCTGGCAACAAAAAAAAATAGTATATATCATAATTTAGAAAAAATCCTTCATGTGCGCTATAGATATCGTTGTTAAGAATATGTGGTCAAAATTTCATAAGGATCGGTTCAGTAGTTTCGAAAATTTTATCAACAAGCCGACGAAAAACGTTGTCTCGAGAAAAACGCGTTTAAAGTTTGGTTAGATTACATAAATACATAAACAAATTTTTTTGTATGTTTTTCAAAAATATATTTAATAAGTGTTACAACTTTTGTATCAATATATATTATTATAGATATTGATATAAAAGTTGTTATACTTAATGAATACATTTTCGAAAAACATTAAAAAAAATGTTTTTATGTAGTTATGTAACCCAAACAAACTTCAAACGCGTTTTTCTCGGCACAACGTTTTTCGACGGACTATTTTATGATTTTTTTATAGGTTTATATTTAAACCTATAAAAAAAATCATGAAAATAGCCTTTTTTAGTGTCTAAAGTAGGAAGAACCCTTAAACGGGTTGCGGCAGATGTTCTCAAACAGCGTGACACGCAGCCTCGGCGGGATTAATCGGAAAAAAACGGAAAAAGCAAGAGAATTTTTCTTTCATTGATACTCTTTCGCAGAATATGAACCAAAAATGTGAGAAATGTTGAACATCGATTAAATAGCACGCTTCGAAACAAAGCGATTCAATATTCCGAAAAAAATTGCTACATTTTACAATAAATTTTTTTTTAATATTTAGGATCGTGTTTTAGACAATGAGGGTAAAAAGATTTCTACCAAATTTCAAAATCAGCGAATTTTTTCCTCGCCTAAAGTTATCTCCTCCCTTAAGCCGAATCCAAAAACCGTCGCTGTTCGACCGCGAAAAAGGCGAAGACAATTTTGTAATTAAATTCATATCGAGGGGAGCATACTTTTGAAGATTTTTTTTTACCGACCTTTCACGTCTCGAAGACAATTTTCGCTCACCTCCTTCGCGCCGTGATTCGCAGCTAATTGAGTCTTCGCGGAAATAATTCCATTACCGAGCCCATCAATAATTGGATCGGAGGCTTTCACGAGAGATGAATTCACGAAGATTTTGTGACTGGAGATACTTGTGTGTGTGTGTGTGTGTGTGTGTGTGTGTGTGTGTGTGTGTGTGTGTGTGTGTGTGTGTGTGTGTGTGTCGTAGAAATTAAGCTTCGGTAACTTCAGCTGATGAACTACCCATTTTTTTACGTAATCGTGGCAATGATATATATATATATATATTTTTTGTAATTGGGACTCTTATAAGGTGGCCATGGATTTTTTAGAATTAAAGCTTGACCAGCTCGTAGAAAAGGCTGATGATAAGATTTTTTCAACGAGTACAATGAAAGCAGAAAAAGGTTTAATTGAAAAACATTATTATACATAGTTTTGTGGCGGCATACCACTTAAACGGGTGAAAAAAAATCGACTTTCCTTAAAATATACATATTCAAGAACATGTGAACAAAATTTCAAGTAAAAATATTGAAAATTGACCAAGTTACAGGCGATTTAGTAAAAGCAGGTAGCGCAACGATTTACGCACACTAAACCTTTCAATCGCGTTTTTCTTAAAGCGAATCTTCTTGACCTAGCCGGACTCATGACTAGCTACAATTGTCCGATTTTCATTTTTTTTAATCAAAATTTCCGTAATCGCAGTAGTGAGCGTTGTACGTAAACGTTTTTCTTTTCGAAATTTCGTATTTTTTTACGCCCCCTAATATGAGTAAAAAGTTTCGCCAAAATTACACGTTTTTTTTCAACACTCGCCATTTTGTGATTTATTTCTCGAAAAACGACTACATACGACAAGAACTACATTTATACAGATTATAAAACTTTTTATTTTGAAAAATAAAAATTTACACGAAATAAGTTCGAAGTATGCTTAATAACATACTTTTTTTGTAAATCCCGAATAAATAATCTAATAGATAAAAAAACGGAAAACGTTTTTTTTCCGATTTCCGATTTCCACACGAAAAATTCCCAAACTTGACGCGGCTTCAGAGTCGAAGACCGGAGAGCACCTCTCGTGCAAAGTGTTTCACGGCCGGAAAGATTTCTTCTGTACCGTACAATCTAGAACAAAAGACAAAAAAAATATTAGAAATATGTATAAAAAGCTATAAAACTGCGTACGGAAATTAGGAAATACCTTTTTTTTTAAAGATATTTCCTAATTTCTGTACGCAGTTTCATAGCTTTTTATATATATTTCTAATATTTTTTTCGAGAACAAAAAGTAGAACAAAAGTAGTCTTTTGTAGAACAAAAGACAAAAAAAAATATTAGAAATATGTATAAAAAGCTATAAAACTGCGTACGGAAATTAGGAAATACCTTTTTTTAAAAAGGTAGTGCAAATTTGAATGAAAACGTTCATGATTGAGCAAAAAGCATATGAGCAATTGTTAAAAAAAGGTTAATAACCAATCGCAAATTGTGTATGCAGTTCCGTTGCGAATGCATCTAAGAATATGCACTCAAAATGTCAAGTGAATCGGTGCATATTTGGCTGAGTTGCGTTTTCGGCCCGTTTAAAAAACATGGTTTCGAGAAAAACGCACCGAAAGTTTGAACTAATATTTAGCAATAGGAATTTTCGACTTTCAATGGCCCTTCAAGTGCTTTTCGAACAAAAATATAGCGTATTTTTGTGAGGGGTAGTATTTGCCTGAAAAAATTGAGCTTTCTGGAAAAAATTAAATTTTCAATTCGAGTACAGCAGAATGAAGATAATTCAATTCCGTATGCGAAGTAGTACTGCGGATAAACTTTTTTGTGAATCCCGTCATCGAGAAAAAAAATTATCAAAGATGAATTTTATGGCCATACACATGATCAACATAAGCACAAAAATGTTCGATTCGAGTTTTCTCATAGATGGTTAGGTTTTTTTGCGAAAAACAAAGCATCAGGCTCTGGAGACTTCCCTGAGGCAAAGCTTGTTGACTATTCCATTTGAAAAATGTTTCGTATTTGGAAACTAATTATCTTTATTCTGCTGGTCTCAAAATGGAATTTCGATTTTTGTCCAGCATGGTCATTTTTTCTGGCAAATACTACTCATCACGAAAATGGGCTGTATTTTTTTCGGCAGAGGTTATTAAAACCTATAAAACTTTTCTCTCTAATTCGTATTTTTCTCGATCGCAAAATCTCCATGAAAGAATCTTAAAAAATGTTAATTCGTTAAGGCGTTACCCCCACTTGTAGCGCAAAAAAAGGCCTTTTTCATGAATTTTTTTTAAAGAAAACTACAGAACTTTTTTAATCGATCAATATACCATCTTGAAGAACACATCTTGAAGAACTTTCAGTAATTTTTTTATTGAAAAATATTACATTGTTTAGTGGCAAATGGCCGTCAATGAAATAATGTTTTTATATACACGGTTTGCGGTGACCAACATTGCGGCGAAGTGGATCATCTGAAAAAAAAATGCGGATCGATTTAGTCAAATATAAGTATAAACTAGTCTTTAATCGAAGGATTTTAAAAAATTTTCATTTTTCACAAAATGGCGGACAGTCAAAGTTAATGGTTCGATTTTAACGAAAAAAAACGGCCGTTTTTTGGCTATAAAACGGCCATTTTTTTCGAAAAAATAATCGAACGATTAAAGACTACATTTTTATGTATTAAATAAGCCTGCAAAATTTCAAGAAGATCGGTTCATTAGTGTTCGAGTAATCTTGGTCACCGACTTTAGAAATGCTATTTTGAGAAAAACGCGTTTAAAGTTTCAATTTCAGTTTACACGAAGAAAATATTTTTTTTTTTTTGTAAACTTACATAGAGTCCTCTATTCCGGGCCCATACAGAAGTATGGGCCCGGATACTTATACTTAAAAAAAATGCAATAAAAAAATCGATTTTTTCTAAATCGCAAGTGGGGGTAACCCCTTAATCATTTTTATGTAAGTGTTAAGAACATGTTACTTCAAATGTTTGATTTAATTATAATGACTAACATTCTAAATGTAAACATGTAAAAATGTAATTGTAAGTATGTAAAAATGTAAATATAAATATGTAAAAATGTAAATACAAATATGTAAAAATGTAAATACAAATAATTAAAAATGTAAATACAAATAAACAAATTAAATTTTAATATGTAAAAATGTAAATGTATAAAAAAGTCAAACATGTAAGTGCTTTTATATATCAAGAGCTGATCGACATATTCCGTTTCTGCCTCCGTTCGAATCGAATGCGATTCTACTCAAGCCTGTGAGAAAATTGGGAGGGAATCGTCTGGCACCCAGGCCAGGCTTGTTAAACTTTAATTTTGTATGCTTGCTGGATGTGAGCTGATGGTTGGAAGTAAAGGGAGCTCACAAAGAAGAAGAATATCGTGAGTTTTCGTTTGTCGGGTACATCAAGGCACTTTTCCTCTCTGGCCCTTTTTATCTTTCTTCTTTCTTCCCCTACGTTTTTGTACTCCCTCCCTCTCCCCCCTCCCCTTCTCACTGCCTTCCACGCTTTTTCCGACCGCCCCAGTGAGACCTTTGAAATTCAGTGCTTCAGCTTTAATCGCGGGGGCCGTGGCGAGAAAGGGAGCAGGAGGTAAAAACGTCAGCGGTGTCTACGGCTCGGAGGATCTCTCTGTTGGAAAAACTTTTAGTGGGCTCGTTACCCTCGTTGGATTGGTATATCTCCCTTTGCTGGAGTATTTATACGCACTATTTTTTTGCACGCAAATAAAGGGTGTCTCAAAATGAACTGACATTTTAAATTGCGCGCCATTTTTTTTTTAGCAAACATAGACTATTCGTCTTTGACAACTGGCATAATCAAGTATTGAAGTTTACTCGTGAAGAATTAAACGATCGAGCAACGCATAGAAATTGTTATTTGCTACATTGTTACTGCGTATTTATTGCAGACAAAGTTTCATGGTCGTGTTATTTCACGCAAATCATGCCGCTGCAGCAAACCACTGGGCACCACACTGAGAGAACAGTTCATTTATAGTAAAGAAATACATTGACACCTTTATTCGAATATTCAATAACTATTGCAAAATTTGTTACCCGTTAAGAAATATGGGTGTTCTCATGACAAAATGATATAGCCATATTATTTCTTCGAAATTAATTATTTATTTGATGACTTTAATTTCTCTTAAGGGGTTAGGCCACAGTAACGGGTATAAAATCATGCGCAAATTTAACAATTTTTTTTCGTATGAAAAAACGATTCACCCATAAAATTAATTACACATCTATTGAGTATGAATATCAAGCTGTTACAAAATATATATATATATATTTTTTTTTCGATGTACAAAATGGCCGACTACGCGAAACTTCTCGAAACAGCTTTATTCCAATTGGCGTGACAAATAACTTCAACACTTTTCACTCGATTTACTTCAAATTTAAAAGTTATGTTCCTAATTGCATTTCGCAGAGAAGTACGTACGGAATTTCTGATTAATCGAAAACCTTTCATTTTATGAGCAGTTTATGAGCAGTTGTACCGAAATTTTTCACTGAAAATTCATTTCTTAAGTTCAAATACCTACAACTTTTGAATGAAACGATGTTTTTAAATTCCGTACGTACTTCTCTAGGTATTGTAATATAGGTTGACGAGAATTTTTGTTTTTTGTTCTAGGTAAAAAATTGTGGATGCTAAATGTCACGCCGCGGAGCGCCCTAAAAAAAAGATAAAAGAAAATATTAGTAGTCGGCCATTTTGAACATCGAAAAAAAAAATTCTAACAGCTTGATATTCATACTAAATAGATGTGCGATTAATATTATGAGTGAATTACTTTTTCAGACCAAAAAAATTGTTCAGATTGCACATGATTTTATACCCGTTACCGTGGCCTAACCCCTTAACTCAGTAGATGTTTATGATCATCGAATAACGAGTTGAAATTATGATATGACAATACAGTTCAAAGGAGCAGAGAACTGTTCACGATTAAGGGAGACTTTGTCCTTGGAGTGCCATATTTCAGGTGTTTACATTTTATTTTTGTTAAAGGAAACGAGTAAAGCTTTTTGAGTGCGGTTTTTTCTTGTTTTTATTCATGATATACAGAACGTTAAAAAACAATTTTTTTTTTAACCAAAATGGCGGCCGCTGCAGCTCCGCGAAAACAGGTCCTCAAATCGCGGGAGGTAAACGGCTGACATCACTGCTCCCTCTTTGTTGATCTGAAACACAAATTCAAAGCATATTATCAATCTGTGACCCTTTGGTCATGGAATGACGGATGGGTTTTTCGTTTAGTACAAATTTCGGAAAATGGCGGCAATTTAAAAAAAATCGAATTTTCGCGTTTTTTTCGCATAAAAAGATAAATAATAAATGCAAAAATGTATCTATCGAAAAAACGATCCGTCATTTTGTGAAGACATATTTTCTGAGTATGCTCTCCAAATTTCAGGTCGATATGTTAATTACAGCGGTCAGGAGAATGTCAGCCATTTTTAAAAACGTGTTTTCGAGAAAAACGCGTTCCAAGTTTTGTAATGTGTTTACACAAATGTGTTTATAATTACCGCTAATTGGCAATGCCTGGTCCATAGAGGCATCCCTCCTCTTCTCCTAGCTGCTCATGTTGAGCCGCTAACATCTCCCGCTGCTTTCAAGGACAAAGTCTCCGTTAATATATTTAGATTTGAGGCCGTTACGGTATAGTTGCCGCGACTATCCTGTGTTCAATGCAAATAAAAATGTCACAACTGATCTTCTGATCAATTAACTGAGAGTCACTCAGTTAATGACAAATCGTTGTCCAACGATTTGTCCTCTTCAAGTAGCAAGAAACAACTCTCATTTTCTACGAGGGTTCTTCCTTGTACACTTGCCCACTAACACTATAGTGCTACATTGATTCAACTGCACATTCATCCGCCGACAATCAATGAATGACTTTGTCCAAATATTCATTTGGTAACTATCCACGAATCTTGATTTGTGCGAATATAAAATATCGTTCACTCAACTATCCTTTACATCTGGAACAACGTTTCCACTGATCTCATTGAATAAACGCCTCAGTTATAGGAAACAAGTATTTATAATATATTAATACGAAGCATTGGGTTAAACCAACTGTACATCTATTGGCTGTGAAGGATGGGTATGTTACATTAAAGTACCCATTTCTTAACTATTACCGAATCGTTGTTTGTGACAATTCAGACGCTCAAGTAATGATTCATTAACTGTAAGAAGATATTTATTCCGCCATTTCCAACTTTGCTAATAGTTAACGAATCCTGGTACATAGAAATACATTGTTTTCTCAGTGCAAGATCGTGCGATTTAACGCCATTGGACAAAGGCCAATGGATTGGAATTTGGTCATTGGAAAAAAGCAAAATAAGACTGAATTTGTTCCCTTCAAAGCAGCGTTCGGTAAATTTGGCCATCTTTTTTTTACGAAGCCATTTAACTTTTAGTGCAGCAAGAAATATCGACTGGTGTATCCAACCTTTTAAGCCCCGGTGTATATTATATAGTACTCTGGTTGCGTTAATATTTTCGAATATACACTGCCAGTCAAAAGTATTCGGACACCTCAGACAATTGGAAAATTTTCAATCACTTTGGATAATTGCAAAATTGTGGTAGAAAAAATATTATTTTACGAAGAATTAACTAGATTTTTCATAGAATCAAATGTTTTCTATTGCATTCCATTATTAGAATTATTTATTTCAAATATATTTATTTATTCAAATCAATCTATTTAATATCGTTCAATAACTGAATATTTTATTTGATCCTAATAAATCTGTGATTCGGTTTCATTTGCTCGAAAAACAATTTAGTTAAATTCACTGAATGGATCTAGTTAATTTTTTTATTTAAATTAAATAGAATTTAATAATACTTAATGTACCTCACCGTTGATGTATTTAATCACATAAAAATTCCTGCACATCATAAAACTGTAGGGTCCCTATGTTTGTTCGTTTATAACTCGAGACCTACTGATTTCGATGAACCTTTCACAGAAACACAGCTCCAAGTCTCGAAAAGGATTTACACTCCACCAGAACAATGACAATCCACAAACGCAACGAAAATCATATTTGAAAAACAAACGAGCACAAACCAATAAAAAAATGAACAAGCGAACGAAAATCCAAAAATTGACGAATATTCATGAGTTCTGTGTGATCTTTCAATTTTTATAAATCGCCTTTGCCGACAAGGGGAGGGTAGGGGTTTCAGCGTGAAAAAAAAAACACTTTTTTCCGATTTTTTTTTCATCTATATGGATAGAGTAAATTTATTGAAACCTTTTGTACATCGTTAAGTGTTATTTCACGAACATTCCATGAAATTTGTACGCAAAAATATCCACAAACAAGCCGGTGCCGCGTTTTTTCTCGAAACCACTTTTTCAAAGTCCGTTTTCACTGCCATTTGAAAACTACATGACCGATTTATTCCAAACTTGGTACACACTTTCTACATATAAAATACCTCCCCCGACGGTTAGTTTTAGATTTTTTATTTACATCGAGGGGGTTTTCCACGCCAAAAATGGTGAAAAACAGCACAGCATTTCACTTTACATGACCACCAAAAATTTAGAAATGAAAAAAAAAAATTATCAAAGACCGTTGGGGGGAGGATTTGGTGATACTTGGACTAAATTTTAATGGTACTTGATTTCAGATAATTTCTAGCTGAGATACAGTGAACACCGCAAATCGTGTTTTTCCAAAGGCGTTCTTGGAAAAGCTTTGTCACCGGCTTGTTTGTGGATATTTTCGTGTACAAATTTCACGGAATGTTCTTGAAATGACACTTAACAATGTATAAAAGGTTTCAATAAATTTACTCTATCCATATAGATGAAAAAAAATTCGCAAAAAAAGTGTTTTTTTACGCTGAAACCCCTACCCTTCCCTTAACATTTCAACAATCAATGTATATAAAAAATGGAAGAAAATCTTCAAACAAAAAACCTTATTAAGTAATCAAGGAAAAATTTGCAAATAATGAGGCATCCTCTGTATGTAAATGTGTAAATCACTATATATATTTATCCCATAATTTTTCTGTAACTTTTTTGTTTAAAAAAAAATTGCAAATGTATCACTATCTCTCCAATTTTGTTTTACCTAAATATAACATTGATATATATATATATATATATATATAATTACACGATAAAAAATGTGTACAATTTCATGACAAAAATATTTCAACGAAACACAATTGCTACGCCTTGTTCGATCGATACCCCCCACTCTATTTCCAATGAGAGGCTACATTGCTTTGAAAAGCAAACCCAAACGTAAATTTTGACGGCATCGTTACCGCGCAAATATTTGACAATTGTTCATTCGGGCCTAGTGTTGGGGTTCGTTAAGGGACCTAGCCGTGCACTCGCCTGCCGTTAATCAACATTTACCAGCAGCAAATGCGTTTCCGGATTGTGGCGTTTATTCTCAGGGTCAATTGGCAAGGTCCAATGGGGCCAGTGCGAGATTTTCACAGCGTGCCAAAACTTTGGTATATTCACGCTCGTAACGTCCAGCACTTTTGTCAAATGTACCACGTGCCCACAAACGTCCGTGCCAGAAGCCGACGACATTGCGAGAAAAAAAAGTGCCAGTGTACAAACGAAAGTAGCGGTGCTTACGTAATTTGCATGAATCAGCACCGTGCTGTTGGACACGAAAAAGGGGACGTTTCGTGAATTGCACTAGGCAATGGACCACCTTGACGAAGCACCAGCCCCTGAGGAAATTTTGTCCCATGAATTATATTTTCGTCGGCGGAATGAAGAATACGAATCTTGTATTCAAGCGACACACGTGAGTAGACGGAAATTCTACAAAAGGGAATCTGGAACGGAGAGCAAATATTTGAAAGGACCAAGATCCCTGGGGAATTGCTTTGAGGCATAGTTATTTATATATAAAACTGAAAATTCATACATATTAGGGTGGCACAAATTTGAACTCTTTTTTTCCTTTTTCTCACCATCCAATTATCTTCTTTTAAGGGGGAATATACTTTTGTACATTTTTTTGCATTTTTTTCTACATCTTCCAGAAGAGAAAAAGAGCGAAAGAATGTTGAATTAGAAGGACAATTGTATGGTCCAGGCATCGCCGATTAACGCGGTCCTCTAGTTTCTCGGCTATTTTTTTACGGCTTTTTCAATAATTTTTTACGGGCAAAGCATCGAAATAATCAATCTCATTGTTTTTGCATAATCTTTATTAACATTTAAATAAGCTTTACAAATTTTTTGAAGTCAAAATATATAATAGAATAAACGTTATAGTGGCCGACAGGAAGACATCAAGTAAAAGAGGTGCTTGACGGTGACCAAGATTGCGGCTGTTCTGCTTATCTGAAATCAAAAAACCAAACGGCATTTTAATCTTCATATTTAAGAGTAGCGATTGAACTAGAGTGAATTCTAAATTACAAAAATTGACTTTTTTATACACTTTTGAAAATTACATTCTATTTTTTACTCATTTTTTCTTAAGTTTTTCGCTCGTACAAAAAAAAACTATCGAAGCAATCATGATAATCCTAGTTCAATCGCTGGCTTATAACATATTAAAGATGCTGTATAAATTTGAACAAGATCGGTGGAGTAGTTTCTGAAATATCGTGGTCACCGTTTCGAAAAATGGTGTTTCGAGAAAAACGCGTTTGAAAGTATACCTGCTCCGTTCCAGGGCCGTAACTTGTGAACCACTTCGAATATCGAAAAATCCTTTGGCACACATTTTCTACACATGTCGTAGATGTGATTTATGAAAAAAAAATCGATTTTTTCGACCCGAGCAACTAGAGGGCCGCCTTAAAGGTAAACACGAAATTTCTATGATTTTACAGTACTTGAGGCCTTAGGCCACAGTAACGGGTATAAAATCATGTGCGAATTTAACAATTTTTTTCGTGTGATAAAGTGATTCACTCATAAAATTAATTACACATCACTTAGTATGAATATCAAGGGGTTAGAATTTTTTTCGATGTTCAAAATTGCCGACTACTCGAAACTTCTCGAAACAGCTTCTTTCCAATTGGCGTGACAAATAACTTCAACAATTTTCACTCGATTTACTTCAAATTAAAAAGTTATGTTCCCAATTGCATTTCGCAGAGAAGTACGTACGAAATTTCTGATTAAACGAAAACTTTTCATTTTATGAGCATTTTATGAGCAGTTATAACGAAATTTGTCACTGAAAATTTATTTCCTAAGTTCAAATACCTACAACTTTTGAATAAAACAATATTTTTAAATTCCGTACGTACTTCTCTAGGTATTCTAATGTGGATTGACGAGAATTTTTGTTTTTTGTTCTAGGTAAAAAATTGTGGATGCTAAATGTGACGCCACGGAGCGCCTAAAAAAAAGATAATAAAAGAAAATATTAGTAGTCGGCCATTTTGTACATCGAAAAAAAATATATACATATTTTCTAACAGCTTGATGTTCATACTAAATAGATGTGTAATTAATTTTATGAGTGGATCACTTTTTCATACGAAAAAAAATTCTTAAAGTCGCACATGATTTTATACCTGTTACTGTGGCCTAAGGCCTTAAGGCGTTACCCCCACTTGTAGCGCAAAAAAAGGCCTTTTTCATGATTTTTTTAAAAGATAACTACAAAACTTTTTTAATCGATCAATATACCATCTTAAAGAACACATCTTGAAGAACTTTCAGTAATTTTTTTATTGAAAAATATTACATTGTTTAGTGGCAAATGGCCGTCAATGAAATAATGTTTTTATATACACGGTTTGCGGTGACCAACATTGCGGCGAAGTGGATCATCTGAAAAAAAAAATGCGGATGGATTTAGTCAAATATAAGTATAAACTAGTCTTTAATCGAAGGATTTTAAAAAATATTCATTTTTCACAAAATGGCGGACAGTCAAAGTTAATGGTTCGATTTTAACTAAAAAAAAACGGCCGTTTTTTGGCTATAAAACGGCCATTTTTTTCGAAAAAAAAATCGAACGATTGAAGACTACATTTTTATGTATTAAATAAGCCTGCAAAATTTCAAGAAGATCGGTTCATTAGTGTTCGAGTAATCTTGGTCACCGGCTTCAGAAATGCCATTTTGAGAAAAACGCGTTTAAAGTTTCAATTTCAGTTTACACGAAGAAAATATTTTTTTTTGTAAACTTACATAGAGTCATCTATTCCGGGCCCATACAGAAGTATGGCCCTCGTACCCATTCATAAAATATTTACGACGGCTGTATTTCGGGATCGCGGAACGAGCATCACGTCATGTGTGCTCAATATTCTGCGTGAACGCATGAGAGTCTGGATCAACGAAGTTAATACTGTGATTCACAGTTAAATGTTTATATCCTAAAAACATAAGAAGTAAAATATTACAACCAAATACTTAAAAAAACAACGCTGAGCCAAGGAAACTCGAGCATTATGAAAACCTTCTGTGTTGAGGCATTTATAAGCCTTCCAATAATCCGAAATTAGCGTTGTCCCTGGTTGGATCTTTTTTCATAGTATATAGTGCGTGTGCGTGTATGTGTGTGTGTGTGTGTGTGTGTGTGTGACTGACGAAGGTTTATTTTCGAATAACCCACCCTCAACATAAATGTGAAATGTCCGCAAATACGTTATTTTGTCCCCCGTTTTAGTAAATTTCAAAATCCCATAACTAATGGATTTTATGGGAAATTTCGGCCTTCCCCGCCACAATATTACATGGGATATAATTTTTTAGTGATAACAAACATTAAAAAAAAATTTGGAGCGTTTTTGGGGCTACAGCTCAAAAACGCTCCAAATTCTGCAGACATACCGATTTTTTTTTTTTAAAGCCGCCATTTTGTCAAAAATTATTATTTTGCTTATTCCTTCAATCAACTAAAAGACAATCCATTATATTAACGAAATATTTTTGGTTTTTTCATTTTAGATTATCCAGTCCAGAGATATCGTGCTCACCGCAAGACGCCTTTTTTTAGAGGTGCTCCCGGAGATCAGCTATAGCAGCTTCCAAAATAATTATTTTTACAAATAAAAAATCTTAAAATTCAGTTAAAAGTGACCATAATACGTGTACAAATTTTCACGTTAAGGCGGACCTCTAGTTTCTCGGGTCGAAAAAATCGATTTTTTTTCATAAATCACATCTACAACATGTGTAGAAAATGTGTGCGAAAAAAGGAAAAATGTATCGAAAAAAGGATTTTTCGATATTCGAAGTGGTTCACAAGTTACGGCCCTGGAACGGAGCAGGTATACTTTCAAACGCGTTTTTCTCGAAACACCATTTTTCGAAACGGTGACCACGATATTTCAGAAACTACTGCACCGATCTTGGTCAAATTTATACAACATCTTTAATATGTTATAAGCCAGCGATTGAACTAGGATTATCATGATTGCTTCGATAGTTTTTTTTTGTACGAGCGAAAAACTTAAGAAAAAATGAGTAAAAAATAGAATGTAATTTTCAAAAGTGTATAAAAAAGTCAATTTTTGTAATTTAGAATTCACTCTAGTTCAATCGCTAGTCTTAAATATGAAGATTAAAATGCCGTTTGGTTTTTTGATTTCACATAAGCAGAACAGCCGCGATCTTGGTCACCGTCAAGCACCTCTTTTACTTGATGTCTTCCTGTCGGCCACTATAACGTTTATTCTATTATATATTTTGACTTCAAAAAATTTGTCAAGCTTATTTAAATGTTAATAAAGATTATGCAAAAACAATGAGATTGATTATTTCGATGCTTTGCCCGTAAAAAATTATTGAAAAAGCCGTAAAAAAACAGCCGAGAAACTAGAGGACCGCGTTAATAGAGTTGAAGGTCTTCTCAAGAAAAATTCTTGAAAAATCGATCTTTTTGGGCCTCCTGATTGTATATAACCCCTTAATTCTGACTGGCACGAGTCGGAATTTGGTGCACGAATCCTTTCGCCGCGTTAGGAGACCGAATGGCCGCAGCAGTTTCTCGAAACTGGTCGGAGTGACCGAGTCAAAAGGAAGTGGGTAAGCCACAGGGCATTGGAGGGAAACAGTGCAAAGAGTGACTTTTCATATACAGTAGTACCGTAGGGTGCAAGCCCCGAAACTACGTTGACAGTAAGCAAATAGTCGCTTCAATTCAAGAGCGTGTCTCTTGAATAATTAAATTCCGGACGAATATTCAACGGGAATCGTCAACGGGTCCTTCGAGGTCCTTGAACCCCCTTGAGCTCCGACTGGCTTCACTTTATTTCGAAATTCCGTAATTGGCACGAGTATACAAAAGGCAGAGTTGGAAGGATCCATACTTTTTTTACCTCGTATAGTAGCTTTCTTTTTTTTAATTTTTATTTGGACTATTTCTTCGTATTTCGGGCTTTACGATCGGAACCGTTGGACCTTTTACCTCGCACTTGTCACTTCAAGATTCCTAGATTTTGAGAAAGCGTTTCGGAGTGTTGCTCACAGCCAACCGTTTCCTAATGCACCGCGGTGTGGAATTTGCACGAGGGCACAGGGAAAGTGGGAAAAACCACCTGCACGAGGGCCCCGGGAAACTGGGAGAAATCACTTGCACGACACGCTCCAGAATTTGGGAAAACCGTTTCCACGAAGGCACAGGAAAAGTGTGATAAATTTTCAGGAGGGCACAGGGAAACTGTGGAAAACTTGTGTTGATAGACGATTTTATTCACACTGCGTTACAGTTGTGTCACCGTCGGAAACTCGACAAAACTGCCGTGCCACTCAGTGGTCAGCGCCACCCGGTCACCCATCCGAGTATTGGCCCAGGCAAATGCTGATCGATATTGGAGATTGCCAAAGCCGCGCTTCGAGTGCGAACTACAGGTAGTTTGAGAGGCAGAGCAGGTGGTATTTCTTATCTCCAATCACCTGTTGTCAATATTCGTGATATTCAAAGTCATTCACTTATAAATACATGTTTAGGGTCAAATGATTCTAACGATTGATTTATCTTCATAAATGGACAGTTTCAGATGGAAATTGGAAATTTATAAGATGGTCGTTTGGATATTGTGCATAATTATCATTTTGTAACGTCGTGCAAAGTTATTTAAGTGCCTACGTTGTGAAACATTGGAATTTTTTAATGGATATTGAATATTAATGAGATCCAAAGTCGATCAAATATCATGCATAATTAGTGCGAAATTATTTCAGCGTAAAGTTTGCCTAAAAATGGGAATTTAAAAATCGATATAGAAAACTGATAAGATCGAAGGTCGTTCGGATATCATGCAAAATTATTATTTCATTATGTCGTAAAAAGTTATTTAGAGCCTAATTAATATTGAAAAGTGAAAAATTTTAAATTCGTATTTTTACATCATAACATTCACAGCGTATGAATGTTATGCAGAATTAGTGCAAAATTAGTACAGCCTCAAAATTGTCTAAAAAATGGGAATTTCAAAATAGATATTGAAAATTGATAAGATCTAAGGTCGTTCGCATATTGTGGAGCATTGGTGCAAAATTATTTCAGCATCGAATTCACCTAAAAAATGAGAATTTAAAAATGGATATTGAAAATTGATAAGACCCAGGGTCGTTCGAATATCATGCACAATTATGATTTGCAGTATACTCCAAAATTATAGGGCGCTCGAATTTAACTTAAAAAAAATCGAATATCAAAATCAAAAGTATAAATTCATACGAATCCCTCCCTCGAATATCATGCATAATTGAATATAATTTTGTAATATCGTGCAAAGTTATTCAAGAGCCTAATTTATCGCGAAAAGTGGGAACTTCTAAGTGGATATTGTAAATTCATAAGATCCAAGGTCCGTCGGATATTATGAGACTGAGGTTGCACTGTTGGAATGCAATACGTTTTTTTTATTCCTTAAATTTCTCTTAGCAGATTTTACCTTCAAAAGTATCTCGACCATTTTTGAAAATATTGTTTCATTGACCAACAATCTACATCTACAAAAAAAATTCGGATAATAATAAAAAGAGTCGATAAGAACATTCTTAAAAAAATTTGGTTGCTTTCCAACGATGCAAACTTCAACGCTATTGGATTTTATGCATAATTATAATTTTACAGAGTAGGGCAAGCCAAGTTAGGCGCTCTTGAAAATGAGATTATCTTGAAAAATGAGAATTTCTAGATAAATATTCAAAACTGTCGAAATCCATGCTCGTATGCATAATTATAATAATGCACTATAGTCATAATTTCTTAATGGATATTATAACCTAAAATTATAATGTCCACCTATTATATACTACAAATCGTAATTTCTTAATGGATATTATGAATTCATAAAATCCGAGATCGTTCGAATATTTTGCTTCGTAACTGCTAAATTATTTTACCGCTGAATTGAGAAGTTACGTGGGTTTGGAAATTTAAAAAAATCAAGGCAGGGACAAAAGGGTGACCTGGACATCGTAGCTGCAGCAGAACCTTTGCTTTATGGAGCTGGAATCGATGATTCTATGTAAGTTAAAAACAAAAAATTCTTTGTTTTATTTCTACTTAAAACTTTAATTGCATTTTTTCTCAAAACACTATATTTGATGTCGGTGGACACGATTTCTCAAAAACGAATTCACCGATCTTATTGAAATTTTGCACACTTCTACAAAAGAGCATTGACTAGTGATTGAACGGAGATTTTTTTCGATTACAACAAATTTAACAAGGCTATACGTAGTGTAAATTGTACCAAAAAATGAACGATGTAGCATACAACTGTGCCAAAAATTCAAAATTCAATTTTTTTCATAATCCTTCATTCAATCACAAGCTATACTTATATACTAACAGAAAAAAATTGGTTTTTCAATTTCAGATAAAGCTATCATGAATTATCCTGACCACCACGAGGACACTTTTTAGGGGTCCCGGAAACCAGGTTCCACCGGCTGAATTTCTCAAATTTTTGGATGACATTTTTTTTTATATTGTTGAAATGTTGCTCTTTTATGTATATTGAATTTTGAATAAAATAATTAATGTGTTATATATTTTTTAAATAGAGAAAATGTGCCAGAGATAAACCAATAACTAATGAAATCTTTATGTTAGATTTTTTATATTAAATAACCTGGTTTAGAAGGGGGTTGTTCACTGCCAAATACGTATTCGAGAGGTGCTTCCCGGACATCGGTTATAATTCGATTATAATTAAATATTTTGACACAAAAAAATTACAGAATGTTTTTTACATGACAGTTTTTCAAATGCCTAATTTATGTGAAAATGTATCATCACGGTTTTCTAAAAAGAAATCCCAATTATTAGCTGTTTTTGACTCTTACAACTAAACGAAGTTCCAAACACACATTTGAAGTTGCCGCCTTTCTCCGTCCCTTTTTTATCACAGGAGTTGCAATGATTCCTACTAGCCCAGTGGCTACGAATCCCCAGGACTACAGAAACCCGCCAGGAATTTCTTCCTAACCAAATTCAGCCGCAAAGGCAGTCTATGTCGGTCAAGTAGATTCCTACGCCCCTTTTTGCCGTCGGTACGACCCTCGGTCTTACATACAGGTCTGGAAACTCCGGCGTTTTTGCATGGTGGAAAGCATCATCGTTAGCGAGGCAAAAACGTAGTTCCTCATTTATCCACTGGAAGCGCTGTCAAGTAGAAGTAGTCTTGTAGATATAGATATACAGCAATGGAAAAATAACTCTCCGGTAGAACCACATAGTGTTCACCCGGCCTTATCCTTTGCTATATTTTATTATACTCGATTGCGGATGCACCAGATCGCCTATCAACAAAACGAAAAACTGCAAAAACAATGTTTTGTAAACAACAAACACACCAAACTGACAAATCAATAAAAACGGTGCCTTTTAAACATACACAATGCGTTCATTTCTTTTTTTATTCCTCTTCTATTACATTTATTTTCAGGTTCTTATAAACATTGTTTAAAAAAAGCCAAAATAAAAGTTGTAGAAACAAACAAGCAATGCAATATACTAAGGATAGACATTAATTATAAGGAACAAAAATGTAGACCGCACAAATATGTTCATACCCCAATTACTCAAATGGCGAAAGACCAAATAAAAATATTACAGAAGTTCGATCATACGAGAAATACAGTCTACTGAAATAATAATTCTCATTCTGCCCGGGGGTACAGGAGTGAAAAAATACTCAATCATTTTCCATTTATATCGCTCTTATAAATATTGGGTCTGTTCGTTTTGGCTATACTTTTCTACACTTCTTACGCCTTCTGAGGACTTTCTATCACTGTATCAATTGAAATTGTAAAAAGTGTAGCTAATCCGAACAGACTATGTTAATTTCGAAAATTCCGCGCCTTTGCGCAGCTGTTCGGACCTGCGTTTGGTTGGCTAACTTCTACCTACCAGCGCTTCGAGTGGCAGAAGCGAGAACTGCCTGTTTGCCTGATTATTGAGTCACTCTCAGGGGGCTGGCATCTTTTGGAATTTTTGCTACGCGAATTGTCTGCTGTTTGTAGTGTCCTACTCTGCCACTCGCAGCGCTAGTTGTTCTCGAACAATCCTGATGCGCGCACAGGGGCTATGTATGTGTACGCACGCACACATGTAATTGGGCAATACCCATATACCACCAACAATACACACTGACAGTTTCATATGGCGTATACCTATACACACACAATTAATTATACTACCATTGTTGTGTTATTAATTTATCTATTATTCATTGACTGTCTATTGCTATAACTCTGTTGTCTAATAATCGTGCCAACAAACAATCATGAAGATAAATGGGGAAACGGACCTATTTGGTGCCAAATTATAACTTTTTCGAAAGGTCATTACAAAATCTAAAAGAAGAGCTCCATCTCTGATTGTATGCTTATATAACGAGAACTGAAGCATTTTTAAAAACTTAATCGCTAACAACATTTTCCAGAATCGATTTCTTAGCGATAAACAATTATATTGTACCCCAAGGTACAACCGCGCACAATACACGGTATTAGTACACGAGTATAAGCAATTTCAGTAATTTAATCAATTCCGCACCTCGATTTAAGCTGCAAACGTCGAAATCACGGGTCAAAATAATCGTATTTGTCGTGTGGTGGTTATGTATGTTATGTACGCAGTGCGGGCCGCGCGCCTACGCAATAAGAAATTGTCAGAAACCTAGTAGCGCCACGGGGAGAGGTAGTAGAACTAATTAAAGCGGTCAAAAAGCGTAGCATTTTTAAATACGGTAAGGGATAGGAGGTGCCAGCTCCCTGGTCGCTCCCCGCCACAGGAGTTTCGTGACCGGCATGTAAGACCGTGGTAGTACCGTGCTCCGCCGGCTCACTAGTTGCGAAAAAATCTTCACAACTCGTAGCTCCGTTCAAGCCCATCTGCGTAGTTCCCTGCTACGTACTTCACTCGGTTCAGTGACGTCAGAATGTCAGTCATACATTCGCATAGCAAAAAAAATGTTTTGTAAAACGAAATATCACATTTTCGTTCTATTACCTTAATTCATTTCTCACGAATTATGCAATTTCGACGCGTATCTCGACTCTTCGATCGAAATAGATTCATGCTCGTGAACTCGCGAGGCAATGATTGAAGTGACGAACTATAGTTTAAAACGTACCACAATTATTAACGAGAAAAAAAAAACACTCTTGTCCTTCCTGTGATTTCAAATAAGATAATAACGTTTATAACAAATAAATAATAATGACGCTCTGCAGAGATGGAAGAGTCAGTGTACTTTGCTTCGTAACTGCTTCGATCGTCTCCTGTCTTCCACAATTATTGTCGCGCCTCAAACTCGATCCGTACACGAGCGAGATTTTCCACAATAATGACTGGCTCATTCACGTGTTTCAATTCATCGTCATTAATTTCTTCGTCCTGCTCGCTTTTCGGGGATTCGCCTATCAAGTGAGTACCCGCCAATGATGCCAAATAGCGCGAGACCTAACCTCAAAAATCTTCACGCCGGTTACAGAGGCCCACAGTGTGCAATTGTACGAAACTCATTTTTTGTACGTACAATTGCACGTCTGTTTCGCAAGAATTTGACTCTGGGAGCGACAAGATTCAGATATTGACGTTTGCATTTTCCCTGCGGAGAATTCGGATTGAGGTTATGTTGATGGAATACGATTGTATTTTCTACTAGGTGCGCAACTAAGTTTCCGGGTTTTTTTTACCAATAAAAAATCGAAAATTTCAAGACAAATACAAAAAATGGTTCACTCGAAGTGTTGTGCCTCGCTATTTACACATTTTTGTCATTTCTCTGGCAATACATAAATACCGCGACGATAAAAAGACACGTCTTTGGACTGAAACCATTTGTCCAACCAATTTTGTACTGCATCGTAATTGGCCAAGTGTAGCCCACCCAAGCCATGTGCCATCGACCTGAACGAGTGATAGTCTGAAGGGGCCAGGTCTGGCGAATACGGCTGGTGCGGTGGCAGATCCCATTTCAGTGTTTTTATGGTATCCTGGACGATGGGACTGCGATGCCACTGAGCGTTGTCATGCTGCAATATCACGTTCGTGTCTCGTGTCCCATTCTGGCCGTTTTTCGATCAATGCACGGTTCAAGTTGATTGGTTGTTGTCGGTAGTAATGCCCATTGACAGTTTCGCCCGGTTTCAGCAGCTCATAGTACACGATTTCTTCCTGGTCCCACCAAACGCAGAGCATTGTCTTTTTTCCGAAGCGATTTGGCCGTGCCGTCGATGTTGACGCTTCGCCAAGCAAAAGCCACGATTTTCTGCGTTTGGGATTCTCGAAATATATCCATTCTTCATCGCCAGTAACAATTCGACCCAGGAAACTCTTTCTGTTCTGCCGCAACAGCAATCAGCGTCCGCAAATGTTTGCGGTCTTCCCGAGCACTCCTGTCCACAGTCTCAAAATCGCCACTTTTGAACCGCTTGAACCAATCTTCACACGTTGTTTTTTATGGTATATGTTCGCCGTAGGCCTCCTCCAGCAACCGACGTGCTTCAGCTGCTGTTTTTTTTAGGTTGAAACAGAAAAGCAATGCTTCGCCAAAAATGCTGTTTATTTGGCACAAACTTTGACATTTTCGAGGTGAGAAAAAAGGTCGTTGTGTTGCGATATTTGTTTATATTACGACTGGGTATTCCTAAGGAGGTACGGTGATGACCATGCTAGTAAACTTAGAGTCTATTTCACGCCGCAATACCGCCACGTTTTAGATATATGTATATGGCCTATTTTTCGATAAATATTTTTTAAGTATTCAATTTCGAGTTTCCTATTATTTTTATAATATGGAAACAACCTTAATAATCTACTACTCGATTTCAGTAGTACGCCATATCGTTGACGTTTAGCATCGTCGCATTTTCGGTGGCTGTCATCGGTTCCATGCGCCCGGCTTATTATTTTTTGTAGCCGGTTAACATGAAGAACGAAAATACTGTGGAAGTTTATCAAAAGAGTAAAGGGATTGTACCTGAAGTCCAGTTTAGAGACAAATGTAGATTCTGACGGACAAGAATATGAAAATGAAAAGATAATATTGCAATTGTAAATAAAAAACGTCGCGTTGAAGTTAACCTCAATGTCCAATGTCCAATCTGTCCAAAGTCAAAACATATTTCATCGATTGTTATGTTATTTTTCCCTTTCCCAACATTCACAATATTTGCATAAAAAGGAACGTTTATTTTATATGACGGTTCTCCCATGCTGACTTTATATACAGAGGCGTTGTATAGGTACATGTCACCAGAAAAATTGAGATGCCTTTGCTGAACGTAAAAGAACTTCAAGTAAATATCGATGAAAGGCCCTTAATAATCCATTAAAAAATGTACGGCTTCGCACAATCATATTTTTAATTCGCGTTGAAAATATCCGATAGACGAATCAAATTTGCGCGGGTATCCGGCGTTGCCACACGTCGAGCAAGATGGCTGCTGTTACGTCACGAGAAGTCTCGCTCTCCGAAAACTTCGATTTTTGCGACTTTATTTCTAAATTTATTGCTTATTTCTGCGGTGAGCTTTCCAATTCAAGGTGCCTTATTGATCACAAAGATTCAACGAACGCAACCATCAGTTTTTTTACGTGATTCTTGGCTCCAGGTAGCACAAAAAAATCGATATATGAGAGGACAAGCACATTTTGTCGTCTACGTGTGACTAATTCACCAACTTTAACAATTAACAAGTCGGAAAGTGTACGGTAAATCTCGTGGAAACTCCGCATACGCATGGACGAAGGTCTCGACAATGCTATAAAAAAAATGAGCTTTTATCTTGAACTCGCTCCAATCACCGTACCTCCTAAACAGATGTCCAAGCTATAAAGACACCCAATTTCAGACCTGTCTGCCGACTACATGTGTCGCTGCGCCATCCATGTGTGAAACCCGGGAACTTAGTTGCGCACCTAGTATTTTTCCAGGAACACATGTTAGAGACAAATGTTTCAAACAAAAGATTCACAATTTTAAGGAAGAAATGAAATGGTGTTGGTTATTTTTTATCTTTTTTTCTATTTTCAAAGTTATTTCGAGGTCACCTTGAGTTTTTTTTTAATAAGAATCTATATTTGTTATTTCAAAATTATTTTTTACTCATCAACACAAGTATCTTTCGTCTGTTCCTTTTTTCCTTCGACTTCAATTTTCGAAAATATCTTACATACTTTCCGCTGATTTATCGATTGACATTCAGTTAATCATTCAAAACATTTTCGAAAATTGGAGTCAAACAGAAAAAAGTTTGACAAAAGCTACCCACTTTGCAACACAAAAAATGATTCCGACATAAAAAAAAACTATGGTTCCCATTTAAAAAAACAAATTTGACCTTGACATGACCTTGAAAATATTGACGGAATAAAAGATCAAACCATGTAACTTTCGTTTGAAGCATTTTTTCCTCAAACGCATCGCATCCGAGATATTGAACCCGCGCCGATTAGAATAATTTCCGAATCCCGTAGTAATTTTTTTCCTCGGAACGTTTCAGAGTGCAAAATTATTTTCCAGGTGGCGCTGCGTTCCGCGTTTCTCGGCTACGTTTTTGGGATCGGAGTTTTGGTGTTCCTGGTGGCACCGTCATCCTGGCGATGCTTGGGCACCTACATGACGATAATGGCGGCATTCCACTACAGCGAGTTTCTCTCCATCGCGTGGACGAATCCCGGCGCGATGACGCTAGAAAATTTCGTGCTGGATCACAGCGTGCCGTACGCCGTTGCAGCTTGCTCCAGCTGGATCGAGTTTCTCGTGGAACGTCACTTCTTTCCATCCCTCAAAGAGCTCTCGCCGATTTCCTATTTCGGCCTTGCGCTCTGCATCGGCGGCGAGGCCCTCAGAAAAATGGCTATGTTCACAGCCAAGCGAAATTTCAATCACGTTATACAGACGGAAAAGACGCAGGACCACGAACTGGTCACTCACGGGGTTTACAGGCTATGCAGGCATCCGAGTTACGTCGGATGGTTCTATTGGTCCATCGGCACTCAGGTGAGCCGACTGCATACCGTTCGTCGGCAAATGTCGCCCAAAAGTCATGATGTTGAAGTTTGCATCGTTGGGAAGCAACGAACGTTTCGTTTTGAATTTGATTTTCCATGTTTTATTATTATAGGCGATATTTTCTATAGATTTATGATGTAAATCGCTAACTAAATATCTTCAAAACGGTTAAGGGGGAAGCCTGCTTTAGAGGCTTCAAAAAATCGATTTTTTCGAGGATTTTTTTGGGAAGGAAAGAAATATTCGATTGAAACGAAACTTTCAGGTTTTATTGTTATATATTTCAACAGTCTTCTCAAATTTTTTCATTAAAATATATGTCATATTATGCCTGGTACAAGCATTTCGCCGAGGCGCCTCGAGTGTGCATGTGTCGTGCGGCGGGAAAGATGCAGGTCGCAATTTCCATCTGAAACAAAAAACCCAAAAAAAAATTTATTTTCAATAGTATAGCTTCTAGTTAAACCAAGAAAATTCAACAAAAAGTGAGAAATTCAACAATTTTTCGCAAATTAAAAAAAATTCATTTTTTGGAAAAAAAATTCACTTTAGATTGTTTAAAAAGTGGGTTAATCATAACTTTCTTAAGGTTTTTTAGGTTCAACAAAAAGAGAATTTAATCCCGAATACAATGAATTTTGTCTCGTTTCGATAGGACGTTTAATTTTTTCCCTATCTTTCCCGCCAATTAGGAAAAATCGTAAAAATGAAAAACCGAGAAATCGCGCGTCAAAGTTTTCGTATATAAAAAATCGTAATTTTCTTGAACTTACCGCAATAATATGCTAATCAGCGATTCCTGGTCCATAGAGTTGCCCTTCAGACTCTTCAAAAACCCTTTGGATACGTACAATAGTTACCATGGGTACAATACATACAATAGATCGAGGGGCGGAGCGCGGGCACTCCGAGCGATCCGGCCGCTCGTATACCTGCTCGACGCTTGCTCACTATTTCTTCTGTAACTCCGAAAATAATTTGAATTTGCTTTTGAAATTTTAGGGACACATTCTTGGATAGTTTGGGAAGACATTTATGCAAAAAAAAAATCGATTTTTTGAAGCCTCTAAAGCAGGCTTCCCCCTTAAAGAATTTTTGTAGGCAATATCTGCCAAAAGAAATTAAATTCGTTGCAGTCCAACGATGCAAACTTCAGCATCGTCCAAAAATGTGAATTGTGGAGGCCTCCGGACTTCAATTCAGAATTCTTTTTCTGGGATACGGTCGGTGAAAAAGAACGCATTTTTTTAACACAAAGGTACATATATTGAGAGGCTTTGAAAAAAATCACCAAAAATACAGAAAAACAACAAAAACATGGCCGCCCCCAGATAATTAAATTTTTTCGCCACGTTTGGCGGTTGATACTCCATCCTGAGGAACCATCAGTGTAACGGGTCGCAGAATGGCTGATTTTCGCGACTTTTCTTTCGATGGTTAAAATACGCTAATCAGTCTGATTTTTTTATGTCAAATCAAAGCACTCGTGAAGAACGGAAATTTTTTTTTAACGTTTATTTTTATTTTTTTTTACATTTTTTAACGATTGACAATGTCTGCGAAAAAAATGAGTCCTCCGATGTACAGGGTTTTGGCTGTAAATATTATCTGAATCAGAATTTGTAGAAAGATTATTAATCAGTTTGGAAGCAGCTACCTTGCTATGGAGGTTTTTTAAAAATCAATATCGATTTTAACCGAATTTTTTTTAAATCAAAATTGAATTAAGCCTATTTTTTTGAGTTTTTTGTTAAAAAAATATGAAGTTTAAAAAAAGCAGCTTTCATAGCAAGATAAAGAATGACGTGAAGAACGTTGTGTCAAAATTTGAGACGGATAGCTTGAAAACTCTTCCCTTGAGAGTGTACACCGTTTTGAAAAACGACATTTCGAGAAAAACGCGTTCAAGGCCTTAGGCCACAGTAACGGATATAAATCATGTGCGAATTAAACCATTTTTTTCGTATGAAAAAAATGATTCACTCATAAAATAAATTACACATCTATTTAGTATGAATATCAAGCTGTTAGAAAATATATATATATATATATTTTTTCGATGTACAAAATGGCCGACTATTATTAGGTGCGCAACTAAGTTCTCGCTGTTTTTTTTATGAAAATGCCACTTTATTGTGAAAAAATGGTTACAAATGAATAATTCAAAATATTGCCCATCGCTATCGACAACTTTTTCCCATCTTTCTGGCAGAGCTCGGATACCGTCACGGTAGAAGTGTTCGTCTTTTGAGGCTATCCACGAATCAAGCCATTTTGAGGTGTCTTCATATAAGCGGAACTGCTGATTAGCCAGACCATGTGCCATCGAACGGAACAAGTAATAATCGGACGGCGCAATATCTGGGGAACATGGCGGGTGGGCTAGGACTTCCCATTTGAGCGTTTCTAAGTAGGTTTTAACGGGTTTGGCAACGTGAGGCCATTGTCATGCTGTAAAATCACTTTTTCGTGCCTCTGCTCGTATTGTGGCCGCTTTTCGCGCAGTGCTCGGCTCAATCGCATCAATTGAGTTCGATAGCGTTCCCCAGTGATGGTTTCGTTCGGTTTCAACAGCTCATAATAAATAACACCGCCCTGGTCCCACCAAATACACAGCAAAACCTTCGCAGCGTGAATATTCGGCCGAGCCGACGACGTAAAAGCATGACCGGGCAGTCCCCATGATTTTGTTCTCTTTGGGTTGCTGTAATGAATCCATTTTTCATCACCCGTAACGATGCGATGAAGAAAACCCTTCCTTTTTTGCCGCTGGAGCAGTTGTTCACAGGCGAAAAAACGACGCTCTACGTCTCTCGGCTTCAAATCACAAGGAACCCAAGTTCCTTGTTTTTGAATCATTCCCAACGCATGCAATCGCTTGGAAATGGCTTGGCGGGTAACTCCTAATGCTGAAGCAAGCTCTTTTTGCGTTTGGCACGGATCCTCATCGAGCAATGCCTCCAATTCAGCGTCTTCGAAGGTTTTTGGCCTTCCTTCACGTGGACGGTCGTCAACATCGAAATCACCGTCTTTGAAGCGACGAAACCAATCACAGCACGTTGTTTCACTTAGAGCAGCATCTCCGTAAACTTTTTGGAGTTCTCGATGCGCTTCAGGCGCCGTTTTCTTCGAATGAAAGAAGAAAAGCAACACTTCCCGCAAATGACGATTATTTGGCACAAAATCAGACATTTTCACACAACCAAAAGTATACGACGCAAAAACAAAATCACTAATGTGTCAAAGCGGTTTGTTTGCCATATGTCTAAGCTTGGTTCATGACGTTTTGGTTATGTCGCAATCGACGACGCAAAAACAAAATCACTAATGTGTCAAAGCGGTTTGTTTGCCATATGTCTAAGCTTGGTTCATGACGTTTTGGTTATGTCGCAATCGACCAGCACTTACTAGTGGAGCCATCTCTTGAAAAACAGCGGGAACTTAGTTGCGCACCTAATTATATTTTCTTTTGTTATCTTTTCTTTAGGCGCTTCGCAGCGTGGCATTTAGCATCCATAATTTTTTACCTAGAACAAAAAACAAAAATTCTCATCAATCTACATTGGAATACCTAGAGAAGTACGTACGGAATTTAAAAAACACTGTTTTATTCAAAAGTTGTAGGTATTTGAACTAGAGAAATGAATTTTCAGTGGAACATTTCGTTATAACTACTTATAAAATGAAAAGTTGTCGATGCGAAATGCAATTAGGAACATAACTTTTAAATTTGAAGTAAATCGAGTAAAAATTGTTGATTATTTGTCACGCCAATTGGAAAAAAGCTGTTTCGGGAAGTTTCGAGTAGTCGGCCATTTTGTACATCGAACAAAAATATATATATTTTTTCTAACAGCTTGATATACTAAAAAGATGTGTAATTAATTTTATGAGTGAATCACTTTTTCATATGAAAAAAAAATTGTTAAATTCGCACATGATTTTATACCCGTTACTGTGACCTAAGACCTTAAGGTAATCCTACCGCCAGGCTTCAATCCATAGGATTTTCATATTTTTTTGAGCTTCACTAAGTATATTAATAATCGTCTCTGCAAAATTTCAGGATCGGTTATCGACCTAATTACGGAGAAAAAAACATATTAAAATTGCGTATTTTTGTGAAGGAATTCCGAAACGACATGCAAAAACCCAATTTCCAGTCGCTAGAAAAGTGTATAAATAGTGAGAATCCGTCAGATTCTTAAAAATAATCAGATTTACATACTCAACACTTGTAGTAATCCAATGCATTCACAAAAAAATACGCCTATCGACCTAATTTTTATGCAATATCAAGTTTAATTTGAACTTCCGGTATTGGATTTATTACCACTTGCTACGATAAAGAGACGTGACAGGAATAACTATTTTTTCATTTTTCTAATTAAACGCGAACATTCATTCGACAGTTTGCACACGGCAAATTTTAATTATTATAAATTATTTTTTCTGCATATGTTTAAAATATAAATTGTCCAAGTCTCAAGTATGATCAGTGGTATGACTGCTGTGAAGCGATAGGATTACCTTAAAGTTCCGAGTGCGTATGCCACTTTCGGTAGCGAACGAAATTATTCGAATTTCGCCCCAAAAATTGAACAGCATGTTTATAATCGTCTATACTATCGGATAATGCAAAAAATCGATTTTTTGAAAATGTTATACTGTGACGATTCCTTAGACGGTGCATCTGAAATCTAAAAACCAAACGGGTTATTCGAGTTAACAATAAATACGAGACGGTGACGATCGTCGATTATTAAAATCATTTATCTTTAAGGGGTTAAATACCGTCAGGAGGCCCAAAAAGATCGATTTTTCAATGAGATTTTTTCTTGAGAAGACCTTTAAATCTATTAAGGCGTTACCCCCACTTGTAGCGCAAAAAAGGCCTTTTTCATGAATTTTTTTAAAGAAAACTACAAAACTTTTTTAATCGATCAATATACCATCTTAAAGAACACATCTTGAAGAACTTTCAGTAATTTTTTTATTGAAAAATATTACATTGTTTAGTGGCAAATGGCCGTCAATGAAATAATGTTTTTATATACACGGTTTGCGGTGACCAACATTGCGGCGAAGTGGATCATCTGAAAAAAAAAATGCGGATGGATTTAGTCAAATATAAGTATAAACTAGTCTTTAATCGAAGGATTTTAAAAAATATTCATTTTTCACAAAATGGCGGACAGTCAAAGTCAATGGTTCGATTTTAACGAAAAAAAACGGCCGTTTTTTGGCTATAAAACGGCCATTTTTTTTCGAAAAAAAAAATCCAACGATTAAAGACTACATTTTTATGTATTAAATAAGCCTGCAAAATTTCAAGAAGATCGGTTCATTAGTGTTCGAGTAATCTTGGTCACCGACTTCAGAAATGCCATTTTGAGAAAAACTTTTTAAAAATGCAATAAAAAAAATCGATTTTTTCAAAATCGCAAGTGGGGGTAACCCCTTAAGGCCTTAGGCCACTCTAGAGGCCGAACAAATAAGCTTTTTGGGAATTTTTGTTTTCAGAAAAACTACAAAATAAATCGAAATTACAAAAAAGGGTGTTTATCGTATATATCAGTGACTGTATACAATAATTTTTTTGAAGCGATTCATTTCAAAATGGCGGCTGTGCAGCGTTTGTCTCAAAACTGCATTTTTTAAGTTGGCCGGAAACATAACTCAGACAGTTTTCAACCGATTCACTTGAAATGTTGAATATATCTTGAAAAATACATTGTCTATGAAAGTACGGAGGATTACGTAGGAAAGTTACGTAACTATTAAAAAATGAAGATCGACTTAAAAAAAGTGAGATCGTCAACGAATTAGCACCGCTAATAAGCATGAGCGCTGTAACCGTGTAAACGCCCGAGTGGAACGCGCCCTATGTAGACTGGGAAACAAAGTTACAAACGTCCTTTTTTCGCTTTCAGTTGGTCCTTCAGAATCCCGTATGCCTGTTGGCTTACGCGGTCGTGTCTTGGCGCTTTTTCCACGACCGTGTGATCCTGGAGGAGGTGACGTTGCTGACGTTCTTCGGCGAGGCGTACGTCGATTATCAGCAGAAGGTCGGCACTGGATTGCCCTTCATATCCGGCTACCGAATTAGTTTATAGCAACCCGACGCAGTTTGAGCCGATACGTTGTAATATACTTGTAAAAAACACAAAGAAAACAGAAGCAAACTGCAGGTCTGACTTTTTGGGAACTCTGACGACTTCAATTGACGCGATGAAATAAATCGCGGTCGACTCGTAGGAACGTTGATTGTATATTCGAAACACGTTGAACGCGTAAGTATATTTTTTTTCATATGAAAAAGTGATTCGCTCATGAAATTAATTACACATCTATTTAGTATGAATATCAAGCTGTTAGAAAATATATAGATTTATTTTCGATGTACAAAATAGCCGACTACTAACATTTTCTTTTGTTATCTTTTTTAGGCGCTCCGCGGCGTGACATTTAGCATCCACAATTTTTTACCTACAACAAAAAACCAAAATTCTCGTCAATCTACATTAGAATACCTAGAGAAGTACGTACGGAATTTAAAAAATATTGTTTTATTCAAAAGTTGTAGGTGCTTAAGGCACAACACCACTGTGACCCCTGTTTTTTGCCATTTTTCAAGAATTTTTTTTTGTGGGAAAAAAAGAGATATTCGAAATTTTTTTTTGTTTTGTCGGTTATTTATTGAAGATACATAAAAAAAAATTTCAAATTTTTCACGCCCCATGGTGACGCTGGTGAAGCTCCCGCGTCAGGTACTGTTGCCTCTGCAGTGGTTCGCGGCACGCAGCAGAACTCTCTTCAAAGTCGATCTGAAAAAAAAATACCGAGTGTTTTCGTTAATAATATGATATTTTGAAGAGAAGTACATAGGGATTTGAAAAAATATTGATTTTTAAAAAATAGACACGCTTTTGAAATTAAAGGACGATTTTCGAGCAAAATTTCTCGTCGAAAATAGGCTATAACTTTTTTTATTATTGAGATATCGAAAAAATCCTATGTACTTCTTTAGATAATCTAGTTTTATTGATGCAGTCCAAATTTGAAGTCGATCGGATAAAAATTGCTCGAGTTCTGCTGCGTGCCGCACTCAAAAAAGTGGTTTTCAAAAAACGCGTTCAAAGTTTTCGGTTTGTTAATTTATGCGATAAATTGGAAAAAAAAATGTTTTACCTTTAATCAGCGATGCCGGCACCATATAGCTGGCCTTCAAGAAGCAAATCATTGTCCCTAGCATCTTTTCTCGAACTTGTAGAGGCTCTTCTTGCCTCTTTTGCAGCGTCTGTGAGCGAGCGCTCCGCCAGCTCGATCCGCGCTGCGTCGGTTTCAACGCAAAAATTGAAACAATTTGGGCCGATAGTCATACCCAACGTCTCCAAAACTTTCATGAGGCTTCTCAGGCCATCATTGAATAATAATACCGCGATATCAGCTGCAATATCGACGATTTTTTTGCTCCCGGACTGACACTTGGGGGCTATTGCCCAAACTGATTTGTTGTAGCTTTCGCTGTTGTTTTGCGTGAAGCCGCCCAAACAACGCTGCAGCAACTCGTCTCTGCTTAAATTTATATATCCCGGTATACCTGCCGACCCTGAGCCGCGCAGCTGCGGGGGACCCCGAGCGTCACGGAGCGCTGCACCGCTCCACAAAATATTCAATATCTCCGAAAATAATTATTTTTTCGACCTGGGCCCAACGGCATCTTAATCTTAAATGTATTTTAGATTTTTCTAGATGGTTTTCAAAAAATCGATTTTTTGAAGCCGTCACAGTGGTGTTGTCCCTTAAGAAATGAATTTTCAGTGAAAAATTTCGTTATAACTGCTCATAACCTGCTCATGAAATGAAAAGTCTTCGATTAATCAGAAATTCCGTACGTACTTCTCTGCGAAATGCAATTAGGAACATAACTTTTAAATTTGAAGTAAATCGGGTGAAAATTGTTGAAGTTATTTGTCACGCCAATTGGAAAAAGTTGTTTCGAGAAGTTTCGAGTAGTTGGCCATTTTGTACATCGGAAAAAAAATTTCTAACAGCTTGATATTCATGCTCAATAGATGTGTAATTAATTTTATGAGTGAATCACTATTTCATACGAAAAGAATTGTTAAATTCGCACATGATTTGATACCCCTTACTGTGGCCTAACTCCTTAAAAGTCGAAGTATGATGCCGTACCGCTCGCCCGCGACTGACTATTAGAAACTGTAGCCCGTTCAATGTTTAGAAATATTTCAATAACATTTTCAGGGAATATAGTCAAAAAGTGATACTATCGAATGAAAATATTTTTTGAAAAATGCAATTTTCTTCCATAAATGTCCAATGCAATGTTTTCCATAAATATTAGAACGTTGAATAAGTTCTTGCTATTTTCCAACAGATGGCGTTACCAGAATAGCGTGCGTGTAGCTTAAGATGGTAACGCATCTATAAAGAAGTACTGTTAACAAGCTTGAAATTCAGTGCATGCCATTTCGCCGAAGTGTAAACATCTTTTTCTTTCATAGTGTCAAATGTCAAATTTCGTGCCAAAAAAGAGTATTTTCGGGCAATTTTACTGCACTACTTTTTGCAAAATAAATCTGCAGCTGTAGCACACAGAAATATGACGTTAAAGTTCACATCGTTGGAATGCAACGATTCTGTTGTTAATTTTCCATTTCTGTACCTTTATCCTGATTTGAAGCCTTCTCTTTGCAAAATGAGGTTGGAAATCTCTAATAAGAATACGTCAAAACGTTTGAGTGATTTTCACAGCCGACAAAAAAATTAATAAGAATTGGTTTCCGTTGCATTCCAACGACGCAAGCTTCAACATCATACGGAATTCTTGGTGAGACTCACGGCGGCAATGCTCTGTCGGAAACAGCATGCAGAGATTGGTTTAGACGCTTAAAACATGATGATTTTGATGTGTTGAATTGGAGGCATTACTTCATGAAGACTCATATCAAACGCGAGCTAAACTTGCAGAATCATCAGGAGTTTAAACGTTTAAAACATTAGGATCGATCTTTTAAAATAAAGCATTAATTTTCACGAAAAAGCAGCGAGAACTTATTCAACATCCCGGATACATAAATTTTTTTTAATTTATAACAGACTACCTCTAATCGTCTTTGCAATGGCAACTTTAGTTTCGAATACGTCACGTTTGCGGCAAGTTATGCTCCATTATTTTCTGGCAAAGAAATCAGCCGCGGAACGGCATCGTTTGCTAGAGGAAGTGTATGCCGAAAATACTGCATAGAGTCCAACGTGCAAAGAGTGCATTCGCCGCTTCCAAAGTCGTGATTTCTCTATGGACGACAAGGACCGCGGAAAACCAGCCAAAAGGGGGGACGTCATGTATTACGAGCTGCTGAAAGCGTCGGAAAGAATTACTGGCAAGCTCTGCACGCGAAGAGGCCGGAATGGGAGAATCGCCATGACAAGTTGATTTTGCAGCACGACAACGCCAGGCCGCATGTTGCTCAACCGGTTGAGAAGTACTTGGAAGGAATGAACTGGGAAATCCTACCGCATACGCCATTATTCCCCAACCATCGCTCCCTGCGGACAGGTGCTCTGAAGCGAAAGAATCAAACATATTTTTACTTTGTACAATATTGTGTATAAGTTCACCTAGAATCAAGAAGAAAAATTGAAAAATAAAAAAAAGTGAGCAAAAAAACTGCCAACATTTTTGGGAAAACAATTAACTTTCGATCGCTCACTATTTTTGTATTTTTCAATTTTTCTTCTTGATTCTAGGTCAACTTATACACAATATTGTACAAAGTGAAAATATGTTTGATTTTTTTGCTTCAGATCACCTGTCCGGGACTTAGGACTTCCGCAAGCGAAGAATGTGATCGCCCGCGCACCGACATACGTGGCTCCTCCCACTCCCACCACCATGTTTTGTCAAACTTGAAAAAATGTTTTGATGTTCAATAAGGACCGCTTAGTCAGAATACCAAATATCAACATTCCATATTTGATACTTTTCGCATAAAAAATTGGTGAAAAATCAAACATTTTTTGGCCCATCAAGGCAGAACCTTCCCTTAAGGTAGTTTTGTAGTTTTGGTCAAATCTTAGGAATTGGCTGAAATCTAAGTATGGTGTAGATATGACCTTCATGGACTGATGCCCAAAAATTCAATTCGATTCACCGTTTACTTCATGAGATAATTGCAATTGAATATGGGTATTTTTGTACGTGATCCTTATACCTAACACGTAAACCGATAGGCGTTTGCTCGCATTTCTCGATATAGGTTCTAAACGGATCTTAGGATTCAAAAATGAAAACGCACGTGTATGCAGTACTATTGTGGGATTGATTTAAAAAAATGACAAACTTTGACCGTTTAGTTTCGGAGATATCCACTTATGAAAAGTGGTAATTTTATTCCACACCAAACTCGGGTCCAACTATCTGTAACGGAATGGCAACAGTGTACGCTGCAGCCAGCTGATCGGCGCGTGGTCCGGGAACTCGAAGCGTGTTTTTTTCCCCCGAGTTCTATTAATTCTGAGACGGATGTGAAATAAATGTATTCTGCAAAAAATTTAATTTGTTCAATTTATGCATGTATTTGCATTTGTTACAGCGAATACAATTTAAATTGTCGGCAGGATGTTGTAAATCCACGATCCGACGTCCTTCGACAGCGGATTTTTGTTGCTGATCGTTGAGGTTATAGTTATTCTGATTGCGTTTAGCCCACGGTCTTACATACAGGTCTGGAAACGAAGCCAGATTTCAATGGAGTCGTGAGGCACCGTTACGAGCTTCACTTTTCATTCCGCTCGTCGCCATCGCCGTCGCTACTATCGGCGAGTACCTCCCACCCACGGTCTTCTGTGATCTCTCCCTTCGCCCCTTGCCATGTCATAACTTTTTGATTACACGTTCTCGATAACCTCTGTTTGCGTCGCGTCAACGAGCATTTGTAGTTTAAAATATTCATAAAGCTTGAGAAGGTGGACCGTTGTTTCAGGGTATTATTGAAAACTTGTCGACATGCCGAAGGTGTGTGCGGTACGCACGTGTCACACCGGGTGTTCAATAAAGGTATTTGTATATCGATCATCGAAAGAAACTCGGAATAAAATTCGAATGAAAATCCATTTCATTCGAAAAAGGTAAGTATTTTTATTTATTTTAAAAAATTTTATATTGGTCTCCTTCCAGCCATACAGGATCTTCCCCTTTTTACAAGCCCCACTTCTATTCTCTTCCACAATCCCCCCTCCTTATTCCACAATTATTTCTCCACAACCGTACACGCCGATAGCAATGCCACGTAGTGGCAAAAATTGGAAACAAACGTGGGTTCGTTAACGGTGCCTACCCCCACCACGGTCGTTTCCAGACCTGTATGTAAGACCGTGGTTTAGCCGCATTTGCTTGACACATGGCTGCCACAGCTTTCAGTTTTTTTAGCAAGCGCCTTTTTTCTTGTAAACTTTCTTTTGTATCGCATTTGGGTTGACATTTTCACACTTTTTTTATTTACATAAAATATTTCGCGAAAGACGGATCGTAGGAATCTCAACGCTATGACTGCAGGAAAATCGCGCTGTTGCCACGATTACAGCACCGTTCTCTGTACGAGTATGAAACCTATCTATGCATGAGGTGCGAATGTGCGGGGCATATACTAGGTGCGCAACTAAGTTCCCGCGTTTCACACATGGATGGCGCTAGCGACACATGTAGTCGGCATACAGGTCTGAAATTGGGTGTCTTTATAGCTTGGACATCTGTTAAGAAGACCCAGTCGTAATATAAACAAATATCGCAATACAACGACCTTTTTTCTAACCTCGAAAATGTCAAATTCTGTGCCAAATAAACAGCATCTGCGGGAAGCATTGCTTTTCTGCTTCAACCTAAAAAAAAACAGCAGCTGAAGCACATCGGTTACTTGAGGAGGCCTACGGCGAACATAACCATCAAAAACAACGTGTGAAGATTGGTTCAAGCGGTTCAGAAGTGGCGGTTTTGAGACTGGGGACAAGGGGCGCTCGGGAAGGCCGCAAACATTTGCGGACGCCGATCTGCAAGCGTTATTGGATGAAGATGACACTCAAACAGTAGATCAACTTACCGAGGCATTAAATGTGACTCGACAATGTATTTCGAAACGTTTGCACGCCATGGGGAAAATTCATAAGGAAGGAAAGTGGGTGCCGCATGAGTTGACTGAGAGACAAATGGAAAATCGAAGAGCCACTTCCGAAATGTTTGCTTTTGCGGCAGAACAGAAAGAGTTTCCTGCGTCGAATTGTAACTGGCGATGAAAAATGGATATATTTCGAGAATCCCAAAGGCAGAAAATCGTGGCTTTCACTTGGCGAAGCGTCAACATCGACGGCACGACGAAATCGCTTCGGAAAAAAGACAATGCTCTGCGTTTGGTGGGACCAGAAAGGAATCGTGTACTATGAGCTGCTGAAACCGGGCGAAACTGTCAATGGGCATCGCTACCGACAACAACTAATCAATTTGAACCACGCATTGCTCGAAAAACGGCCAGAATGGGACACGATACACGAACGTGTGATATTGCAGCACGACAACGCTCCGTGCCATCGCAGTTCCATCGTCCAGGACATCATAAAAACACTGAAATGGGATCTGCTGCCGCACCCGCCGTATGCGCCAGACCTGGCCCCTTCAGACTATCACTTTAGACGTGTGTAAGTAATGCGATTGATGCATTACGCGTAATATCACCCGACCGCATACTGTAGCATTATACATGACTCGACCAAATTAAGCATTACACATCACACTAAGGCTAGGTTTAGTGCTCGACCGACGGGGAGCGCTGATATCGGTCGAGTGTCGGGTCATATAACGCGTAATATATCAGACTGGGTTTAGACCGACGGGAAACGCTGATTTCAGTCGAGCGTGTATAGTTATATGCAATACATATGCAATACATATGCAATACGACGATGAGCGCTGATGTCGGTCGAGCACTAAACCCAGCTTTAGTGTAATGCTACAGTACGCGGTCATCATCATTCGCATTACTTGCACATGTTAGTGTATAATGGCGACTGAGAGAAAAAGTAACCCTCTTTGGAATCACTTCGAAGAAGTTGTTCCGAGCAAAAAGGCCAAATGTGGCTACTGCTCGAGTACATTGGCAATTTCTTCCAGCTCAATAGGAAGCCTGAGCCGACATATGACAGTCATCCATCCTACAATTCAAGTAAATAGCGATAGACAGCTTGTATCTCTTCCCAATAGAAATGTCGATAATGAGATCGAAGTAGAGCCGATTCCCTCAGAAAGATAGTCGTTCCTAAAGAAATAAGGATTCCTCATTTCGCGTTTACAACGAAACGCGGAATGAGGAATTCTTGTTTCTTAAGGAACGACTATGAACACGGGTGGTAATCTATCTATTACTTTATATTACACCCTAGCATTCCATTACAATATCACACAAGACGTGATAGTGAGCTGCCGCATGGGGCGCCATCTCGGGTGATGTTTAGGGTGATGTTGTAATGTAATATCACTCGGTACGAAATGTAATGCCATATCACATTACTTTATAAAGCGCTGTTTTGCGCATGTCTATATCACTTGTTCCGGTCGATGGCGCATGACTTGTGTGGGCTACACTCGGCCAATTACGATGCAGTACAAAATTGGTTGGGCGAATGGTTTCAGTCCAAAGACGCGTCTTTTTATCGTCGCAATTGATAGAAGTTACACGCTGAAAGGACGTCGTAAAAACGCAGGCCACGTAGTATTGTGTTTTTTTATCGAAACTATATTTATTGTCTCATTTCATTTTGCAGAATTTATAATGTAACGGTATCGACTACACTTTCATTTTGAGTTCACATATGTAAATATATATTACATATACATACATATATATATATATATATATATATATATATATATATATTTACATATGTACTTTCACAGTTTTTTGTATTACAGTGTATATTAAAGATACTTCATTACTTAGCTTGATTTTGCACGAACATTCAGAAGCATTCGTTCCTATATAACAATCCTGATATCTCTCTCTCTCTCGCTCTTTTTCTCTCTCTCTCTCCCCGGCGTTTCTACCAATGTACATTGCCCAACTACTCAATCACCCTCTTTCCATCTACAATCACTCGAACCTCTTTTCGACCGATGTAACACTCGATAACAGTTTTTCCTCTCTTCGTTCGGCGGAAGTACGTTGCGTCGAATTATGCAAAAAAAGCCTACAAAACTGAGAACACACTGGCAGTAGGAGAGAAAGAAAAATATCGGTACCGGGCATTCGTGAATATTCAGGTGTGTGTGTGTGTAACTATTCAATAATCACGAGACACGCGCGAGCGAAAGTAAACCCCCATCAACGAAGCGCAAATACATCAGGCGCAATAACGGGTGGCAACTACTCTAAGTACATAAAAATCTCTGTCGGGGGTTCTTCGGTCTCGCTAAGCCTGCTCTGATTCGCTCCGCCGGAAGTCATAGCGTGGCTCCGCAAACTACACACACACACACACGTACTACCGGCGGAAAGTACGGACACACTTTTCGCTGTCTTCCAACCAGGAACAGCCAAAATCAACATTTTAAAAAGATTTTTAATTTTTTATTCTTTAAACTTCGTCAAATTGTTTTTATTCTTTAAAAAAATGTGCAATATTTTTCAATCGAACCTTTTTGTTTCTCGGATTGTTTCGATTTTGACTTTTTCTACGATTTCAACACTTCGCGGCTTACAGCGCGATTTCAAAATAGCCACGAAAAAAATATGTACTAACTCACGGAAAGCGGAATGATCTTGTGGAAAAAATGAGAAAGAAAATACCACGGAGACAAATTCGGAGTGAACTCTTTTGAGTCCCCATGAGGAGAAAATGCCCATTGCCACTTTTTGCAAAATTCTACGTGAATCTGAGAGTAGAAAAATCGAGAAAAAAAACAATATTGTCCAAGATCAACTAGTAAGTAAAAAATTAATAAAGAATAAGAACAAAAAAGGTAATGGGACTTTTGTCCATGGCCATTTTTCACAAAGTTGTACGTGTATCTGAGAGTAGTGAAATAAAAAATAAACAACCTCGTTGAAGGTTTACCTGGTAAGTAAAAATTTAATAAACACTTTTCACAAAATTTCACGTGTATCTGAGAGTAGAAAAATGGCAAGAAACAACCTCGTTCGAGATAGCTAGTGAGACAAAAATGAATTTAAAAAAATAGAAAGAAAAAGCGTACGGCCCTTGTGTCCGTTGCCACTTTTCCGAAAATTTCACGTGTATCTGAGTCGAAAAATCGCAAAAAAAAACAACCTTTTTCAAGATATCTAGCGAATCAAAAATTAATAAAAATAAAAAAGCTAGTGGGGCCTCTGTCCACTGCCACTTTTCACAAAATTTCACGTATATCTAAGAGTGAAAAATCGCAAAAAAACAACCTCGTTCAAGATCACTAGCGAGTCAAAAGTGAATAAAAAATTAAAAGAAAAAAGCTAATGGGGATTGTGTCCCTTGCCACTTTTCCCAAAATTTTACGTAAATCTAAGAGCAAAAAATCGAAAAAAAAACAACCTTGTTCAACATGTACCTGAGTAAAAAAATAATAGAGAATAAAAAGAAAAAAAACATGAGGCCTCTGTCCATGGCCATTTTTCCCAAAATTCCACACGTGTATCTGAGAGTAGAAAAATCGCAAAAAAAACACCGTTCGAGATGTACCTAATGGGAAAAAAAAATGAATAGAGAAAAAAAGGAAGCTTTGTTTTTTGTCTTTTAAACATAATCTCGAAAATTCTTTCACGCCCTTTGGTCTTGATTGAAAATTCCAAAGCTATATCCACACTTTTCGCCAGCAGTCCATACATATTTATATTCACGTACCCGTATATATTTTCTTGTGTGTATGTGTGTCTATTATTTTTTCTTGTAAATGAATCTAGAAAAGGATATGCGATCCATTATGAATTGAGTTACGTCGACTTTTTTAACATTGTAAAATGGCTTCATCGGTAATATGACGTAGAGTACTATATATATATTTATATAAACGTTTTTTCTTCTACGATATTTGATTGACTGCATGTATCGCGATCGAGACAAGGATGAGCTCGCGTCGCACGAGTGTTTTTTTCCTCGTGAATAACACGCTCCGGGAGATTCCAGAATAATCCGATGCTCGTCTGACTAATAACTAACAAAAGCTCACGCGCTGTGATGACAAAAAATATATAATATTTCATCCGACGTAAAGGCAAAAATAAAAATAAAAATTATGAGAATTAGTCGCGTCTTTCTGTCAAAGCTGTTGTTCGTTTTTTTTTTTTTTTTTTTTTTTTTTTTTTTCGTTTTTCTTGTTACGGGACAAAAGAAGGGATCGCTGTCAAATTGGCCGTCACATCGAGGAAGATTCGATCCCGTTCGTTCGCGCACCGCGTCGAGCGTCGGGCCTGTAAAAAATCCGTTCAAATATCGCCCCGAGTTGGGCCCCGAATGGACCCCGGTACGTAATCCTCATCGCTGCGAATTAGAAAAAAAAACAAGAGAGAATTATTGTTAAAATTCCGTGAAACAGCAGAACGATCATAGCGGCGAGTAGGGGAACTAGGGGCAAGACGAATCACAAGCCTAGCTGCTGATAGTCCAGTAAAAGAGATGAAAACCCAATTCTTTTTAGCGTAGAATATGAACTTTTGACTGAAGGGGTTATACACAGTCAACGTTTTCGAAAAATCGATTTTTTTCCCCAATGTACATATATTTAAGGGGAGGGGTTTCAGCGTGACAAAAAAACACTTTTGCGAATTTTTTTCATCTATATGGATAGAGTAAATTTATTGAAACCTTTTGTACATTGTTAAGTGTCATTTCAAGAACATTCCGTGAAATTTGTACGCGAAAATATCCACAAACAAGCCGGTGCCGCGTTTTTTCTCGAAACCACTTTTTCAAAGTCCGTGTCCACTGCCATTTGAAAACTACATGACCAATTTATTTCAAACTTGGTACACACTTTCTACATATAAAATACCTCCCCCCAACGGTTAGTTTGAGATTTTTTTACAGGGGGGGGGTCCACCCCCAAAATGGCGGAATTTTTCGTGAAAAATAGCACTTTTCACTTTACATGACCACCAAAAATTTAGAATTGGAAAAAAAATTATCAAAGACCATTGGGGGGAGGATTTGATGATACTGTGACTAAATTTTAATGGTACTTGATTTCAGATAATTTCTAGCTGATATACAGTGAACACCGCAAATCGTGCTTTTCCAAAGGCGTTCTTGGAAAAGCTTTGTCACCGGCTTGTTTGTGGATATTTTCGCGCACAAATTTCACGGAATGTTCTTGAAATGACACTTAACAATGTACAAAAGGTTTCAATAAATTTACTCTATCCATATAGACGAAAAAAAATCGCAAAAAAGTGTTTTTTTTTCGCGTTAAAACCCCTACCCTCCCCTTAAGGGGAGGAACCTGAGTAAACGGCGAGAAAAACTGGTAAACTTTGGGAATTTTTATCTCAAAAACTAATGTTTCGATTGAATCCGGGTTTTTAAATTGGAAAATATGTACATTGAGATATGTTTAGGAATTTTTTAAAATAAATTTGTTGACTTGAAGCGATTCAAACGCGATTATCTCGAAATCTAGTTTTCAAAGTCGGTGCCAGATGTATCTCGAAAACGGCTTGTCCGATGTTGTCCAAATTTGGATACAATATTATTCGATAGTTTTTTCTCGTTCGCCACGTAGGATTTTTTTGAAATTTTCATTTTTGACGGAATTGCGGCCGTTTTAATTAAACATTCGTTTTTCGTTCGCAATTACCGACGATTTTGGATTGCATACAAATTGCATAAAAAAGCAATGGTTCAATCAAATGAAAAACCCCTACGTGGCGAACGAGAAAAACTATCGAAGAATATTGTATCCAAATACAACGAATTGATTTTAAAAAATTCCTAAACATACCTCGATGTACATATTTTCCAATAAAAAAAACGGCTGAACCGAGCATTCCCAAATTTTAACACAATCTTTTCAAGTAAATTTTTTTTTTGTAATTAATCGAAGGTTTTTTCTCACCGATAAATATTTTCCATTTTATAAACAATTTAAGGCCTACGTTTTGTCAAATATTGATTCTTTTTTTTTGAGAAGCCGCCGTTTTGTCAAAAATTATTATTTTGCTTAGTCCTTCGATCAATTACAAGATAATACATTATATTAACGAAATATTTTTTTCATTTTAGATGATCCAGTCCAGAGATATCGTGCTCACCGCGAGACGCCTTTTTTCAAAGATGCTGCCGGAGATCAGCTATAGCAGCTTTCAAAATAATTATTTTTACAAATAAAAAATCTTAAAATACAGTTAAAAGTTACCATAATATGTGTACAAATGTTTACGTTGATAGATTTAATGGTCTTCTCAATAAAAAATCTTGAAAAATCGATTTTTCTGTGTCTCCAAACAAAATGTTGTTTTTGTTTGATAAAATTCTGAGGGACTGTAAAAGTGTTAATAAATGTGTGGTAAAAATTCAAAGATAGTGTGTTTTAATGGAACATAAAAAAAATCCCCAAAAAAGTGAAATAAAAATAGCTGTCACATGGGATGACCCTGTTAAAAGGTATGGAAGCAAGATCGTTCGGACTAAATACTACAGAACTTAGACGATTGGCTTATCAAATTGCTGGTATTGAGAATTAAGGGGTTACGCCCACTTGCGATTTTGAAAAAATCGATCTTTTTTATTGCATTTTTTTGAAGTATAAGTATCCGGGCCCATACTTCTTTATGGGCTCGGAATAGATGACTCTATGTAAGTTTACAAAAAAAAAAATATTTTCTTCGTGTAAACTGAAATTGAAACTTTAAACGCGTTTTTCTCAAAATGGCATTTCTGAAGTCGGTGACCAAGATTACTCGAACACAAATGAACCGATCTTCTTGAAAATTTGCAGGCTTATTTAATACATAAAAATGTAGTCTTTAATCGTTTGATTTTTTTTTTTCGAAAAAAAATGGCCGTTTTATAGCCAAACAACGGCCGTTTTTTTTTCGTTAAAATCGAACCATTAACTTTGACTGGCCGCCATTTTGTGAAAAATGAATATTTTTTAAAATCCTTCGATTAAAGACTAGTTTATACTTATATTTGAATAAATCCATCTGCATTTTTTTTCAGATGATCCACTTCGCCGCAATGTTGGTCACCGCAAACCGTGTATATAAAAACATTATTTCATTGACGGCCATTTGCCACTAAACAATGTAATATTTTTCAATAAAAAAATTACTGAAAGTTCTTCAAGATGTGTTCTTTAAGATGGTATATTGATCGATTAAAAAAGTTTTGTAGTTTTCTTTTAAAAAATTCATGAAAAAGGCCTTTTTTGCGCTGCAAGTGGGGGTAACGCCTTAAATAATTTTTATAAGCGAAAGATGCCATTAATTCTTGTCCTAACGTGCTCCCAGCGCTGTTTGGAAAAAAAAATCAGATGGGAAAGATTTGAATTAAAAAAATATATTTTTCATGCTAACAATCAGAAAAGCTGATTTTTTTATTTTCAAAATAAAAAACCAGAAAGACTAATATTTTAATATTAAAAATGAAAAGATTATTAAATGTTGATTAGCTTAAAAGGATAATGAAAGTTGACTGATTCATATGTATTTTTTTTAACATGACCCTAGTGTTTTCATCTTACCCCTACTTTCCCCATACGTTGACGACAGTCGTCTTTTCTTTCTTACCTCGACGAAAAAAGTGTGCGATTCTCCGTTGTTCGCAAGCGTATTTGAATAATGTACAAAATTATTTTCCAATACCGAACGGCGATTAATGGCACAGGCGTATATGTATGTATAAATATATATGTATATATATACACATCTTACGGGAAGCTCGATGTGTTGTAGCACCACGGAAAAGTTCAGTAACATTTTTATGTTGGCGATTCTACGTCATTGAATTGCTCGTCAAATTTCTACTATCTCCGTACGTAGCTTTTCTTTAAAGCTTTTTTTTCCAATACACGAGCGTCCCGTAGATCTGTCGTTATCGAATTATCAATATTATTATCATTATTAATCATATTATTATTATGTTATTATTATATGCACTTTAAACGATTAAAATTATGGTGTTGAAGTTTGCATCGTTGCAATGCAACCATAGTTCTTTTTTCTACTTTAATTTCCTTACTTTTATGACTCTGCAATTTATTATTTTTTGCATATTCACAATGTGGGTATCCGAATAAGTGTCTTGAAAGAACAATTAAGCAACTTTCGTAGGCAAAATTTGCCGAAATAAATAAAAAGAAGGTCATGAGTATTAATATTTATTGCATTCCAACGATGCAAAATTCAGTCTCGTTTGAAATGTACGTAATAATTAAATTATAATGATTATGTACATATACGGAGTGGCAGGAAGAGAGTCCAAAAGGAAAATCAGGATACCTCGTATCAATACCTGTTCGACGTCACCCCGACGTAAGTTCTACGATTTTTTTACTTTTCGAGAAAGAAGCATTTTTTATTTTTCTCTTTTGCATATGAACTGCCCTGACGATTTTTTAAACTTTTGCCATCTTTATGAAATGTACTGTTGAGCAGTAAATAAATAGCCAACTGAACACTAACGCAAGGGCCTTGGATTTTTATCAAAGTTTGAAAAATAGGTTTGGGAGTTGGGTGACCAAAGTTTGAATAGTAAAAAAATACTTGCACCAGGCTAAATGACTCCTAATTACTATCAAACATTTTTAAGAGGTAAGTAAGTAAACAAAAGAGAAACAAACCTATGTTATAGAAGTAAAAAAAAATAATAATTATTTTTTTCTTGAAAATGGAAAAAGATCGTAGAATCTTTGTTCAGGATTGATTAAATTCGAAATATTTCACGTTCGAGAATGTTCATGTTAAGGCCTTAGTAACGGGTATAAAATCATGTGCGAATTTAACAATTTTCTTTCGTATGAAAAAGTGATTCACTCGTAAAATAAATTACACATCTATTTAGTATGAAAATCAAGCTGTTAGACATTTTTTTTCGATGCACAAAATGGGCGACTACGCGAAATTTCTCGAAACAGCTTTTTTCAATTGGCGTGACAAATAACTTCAACAATTTTCACTCGATTTACTTCAAATTTGAAAGTTATGTTCCTAATTGCATTTCGCAGAGAAGTACGTACGTAATTTCTGATTAATCGAAAACTTTTCATTTTATGAGCAGTTTATGAGCAGTTATAACGAAAATTTTCACTGAAAATTCATTTCTTAAGTTCAAATACCCACAACTTTTGAATGAAACAATATTTTTTAAATTCCGTACGTACTTCTCTAGGTATTCTAATGTAGATTGACGAGAATTTTTGTTTTTTGTTCTAGGCAAAAAATTGTGGATGCTAAATGTCACGCCGCGGAGCGCCTAATAAAAAAGATAACGAAAGAAAATATTAGTAGTCGGCCATTTTGTACATCGAAAAAAAATATATGTATTTTCTAACAGCTTGATATTCATATTAAACAGTGTAATTAACACTCAATCCGTGAACCTGGGTCGTTTTCGTCCTGCCCAAAATCATTCTCTCCGCCGGATGCTTGATATTTAATGAAAAAAGTATGTATTAAAAATAAGAAATAAAACAAAACCCTATTTTCCCTCGAGAAGTACGGCCTAAAGATTGACCATGCATTTTTTCAGATTGTTTTCATTGACAATTGTTGGCTTGGTAGTGGAAAAACGAAAACAACCCAGGTTCACGGGATTAAGGTGCCTCAAATACCTTCACGGATTGAGGGTTAATTTTATGAGTGAATCACTTTTTCATACGGAAAAAGTGGTGAAATTCGCACATGATTTTATACCTGTTACTGTGGCCTAAGGCCTTAAGGAGTTTCGGTACAAAAGTCAAAATGTTAAGAAATTGATCAAATTTGGTGATAATGTTCTTCAACATTAAGTGCGAAACCACAATTTTTTTCAAAATTTTCTTCTACTTAGTTATCGAGTAATTAAGCGTTAAAGTAGATTTCTTGTGCCCGCAATGTATACCTATATATATGGAAACGCTATGCTGATACACGTGAACTTTAGTGTTGACTTACTCGATAACTGTGCAGAAGAAAAATCTGAAAAAAATGTGTATTGTCAAATTTGGCAGTAAAGAATATGTTCACCAAATTTTATAAAATTCTGATCTTTTTGAATTTTTCAATGTTTTTAACATGCTTTAGCATGGTAACATTGTATCGCCCGTACCGAGCATCCTTAAATTTAAGCGTGTCGAATATTCTCGAACTCGAACTGAAGGTCGCGCTAAGACACTTTGTTTACAAAGGAACAGTTTTTCGATCGCGCGCAAACGCGCGACGTCGCTCGTTCGTGGAGATACGCTCGTTTCGGCACCTATCGCGATTTGGGCGACGAGTCGTGTATGGACAATGCGAAGAGAAGCATCCTTCAATGTCCCAAGGGTATAAACGCGAGTCGAGCGGGTCTAGCTGGGACCTCGAATAAATTCAGTCATCTTTTCAGTGATTTGTAAAAGCGCGTTTAGTTAGGTAAACCTATCGCCAGGCTTCAAGCCATAGGATTTTCATTTTTTTTTTGAGCTTAACTAAATGTATTAATAATCGTCTCTGTAAAATTTCAGGCTCGGTTATCGACCTAATTACAGAGAAAAAAATATTAAAATTGCGTATTTTTGTGAAGAAATTCCGAGACGACATACAAAAATCTAGTTTCGGCGAGAAAAACAGGTAAACTTCGGGAATTTTTATCTCAAAAATAATGTTTCGATTGGATCCGGGTTTTTTTTTCATTGGAAAATATGTACATTGAGGAATGTTTAGGAATTTTTAAAAATAAATTCGTTGACTGGTAGCGATTCAAACGCGATTATCTCGAAAAATAGTTTTCAAAGTCGGTGCCTTATGTATCTCGAAAACGGCTTGTCCGATTTTGCCCAAATTTGGATACGATATTCTTCGATGGTTTTTCTCGTTCGCCACGTAGGGGTTTTTCATTTGATTGAACCATTGCTTTTTTATGCAATGTGTATGCAATCCAAAATCGTCGGAAATTGCGAACGAAAAACGAATGTTAAATTAAAACGGTCGCAATTCCGTCAAAAATGAAAATTTCAAAAAAATCCTACTTGGCGAACGAGAAAAACTATCGAAGAATATTGTATCCAAATTTGGACAAAATCGGACAAGCCGTTTTCGAGCTACATCTGGCAGCGACTTTGAAAACTATGTTTCGAGATAATCGCGTTTGAATCGCTTCCAGTGAACGAATTTATTTTTGAAAATTCCTAAAAATACCCCAATGTACATATTTTCCAAAAAAAAATAACCGGATCCAATCGAAACATTAGTTTTTGTGATAAAAATTCCCAAAGTTTACCTGTTTTTCTCGCCGTTTACTCAGGAACCTCCCCTTAAAAATAATCAGATTTACATACTTAAGGGCCCAGTCCACTTTGAAAATTCCCACTTTGAAAAAATCGAAAGCAAGCAAGACTTGAAGAAATCGACGATGATGAGCAATCAGAAGGGATTTTTTACGGTGCAGGAATTCCCGATTGAGTTTGGGTAAGAGTTTTTCATAGTATAAACTTCAAACGCGTTTTTTCTCGAAACCACGTTTTCAATATCTAGCTCCATCGTATCTCTGAATCTAATAAACCGATTCTCTTGAAATGTGAACCACATATTGTAAACAGGATTCGCAACAAGATGACCCTCGATGGTTTTAAAATTTTGATTTTTACTCCTTTTTTTGCGAAAAACTGCGAAAAAACGCGTTTTTTTTTACTTTTTGCGTTTTTCATCTGCCATTTTTTTATTTTTTGATAAAACTTTATATCCGAGGGTCATTTTGTAGCTGGTGTCATACTGAATCTAATGGACTTTGATTTTTTTGTTTCAGACAAGCCGTTGCCGAGTTGTGATGGAGCTACCTAGCCCACCTATTTTCGAGGCGTTACGTTAAACTATATTTTATGTACTTAAAAATGAATAAAAATGAATTAATTTTTTTTTAATGTATATCAAGACTTTATTCATCAAGCCCAACAACTTTTATATTGATATCTTTTATAAAATCCTCAAAAAAAATCGCGAAAACAGCCTGTTTTCGTGGCTCCAAAGTGGACTGGCCCCTTAACGCTTATAGTAATCCAATGCTAGCGGAAAAAATTACGCTCATTGACCTAATTTTGATGTAATATCAAGTTTAATTTGAACTTCCGGTATTGGATTTATTGCCACTTGCTACGATAAAGAGACGTGACAGCAAGGCAACAGCTGACTGTAGTCCTAACCTCATCTCACTCGTTCGAATTTTCACACATATTTCATTTCTAACCAACATATTTCGCCGCCACAAATATTCCACGCTTTTTACCAGTCGTGGCCCGAATACAATGCTTTATATTTCCCGCACCCGACATTGTTTTGACAGATCGACGTTGAAAAGCACGGAGGTTAAACTCGCCTGGTTGAGTAAAAAGAGACGGAGATAGAACCAATGTTGCCAAATATCAAATCTAGAAATACTGCGCGAATCGTTGGAATAACTATTTTGTCTTTTTTCTAATTAAATGTCAACATTCATTAAACAGTTAACACATCGAATTTTTTTAGTTGTTACAAATTATTTTGTTCCATGTGTTAAAAATATAAATTGTACAAATCTCAAGTATGATCAGTGGTATGACTAATGTAAAGCGATAGGATTACCTCAAGGTGCAGCTGAACCGCGTAAATAAAGTTCGGGAACGAAATCAAAACGACAAATATCGAGTTTTCATCGATCCCCCTTTTCCATCTTCACTGAACCGGCAAATGAAAAAATATATCGATTAGTGGCGCGTTATCGAAGGCTGCGCGCACAATTTTGAAAACTAAAAACGATCATGGGGGTGATTCAGGCAGGCATTGATACGGGACATCTAGATTTTCCTTTTGGACATCACGTTTCGAGCCACTCCGACTGGGGTCGTCGAGTGTGTATACGTATAAAGTAATAATCATTATGATTATCAATATTATTATATCTTTGCGTTATTATTATTCCTAATTCATACGAATAGTGTGCATACATTGAGGCGTTACATCCACATGGCTCACCGGGAAATAAATTTAAAATTTTTTAAAATAAGAAAATAAATTTTTTTGGGTACATAAAAAATAATAAAAATCATAAAATAAATTTTTTTTTAAATAAAATAAAATAAACATCGGCAATTTTTTTAGGGTGCTGAGAAGGCTATCGAAATGAGGTTTGGAGGGTTTATTCTACACGTGCTGAGGTATACAACGAAAAATTGTGAAAAAAAACAAAATGGCGGCTCAGTCGTAGCTACACTAACAAGAAACATCACTTGTGTCCGACTTCGATTTTGTTGAAATTCATATATGTGATAAAGCATGGAAAACTATTACACACGTATTTTTTTGTTATCGGCGAAAAAACGGTTTTAAGGGGAGACCACCAATCAAAGAAAGGTGTGTCGAGGGGTGATTTTGCAGTTTCACCCACAAGCAGACTACCGATCTAAATGAAAGAAAAACTTTCTAATGTAAAGCAATGAAAAATCCAGTACGGAAGTATTGGGAAAAAATTCAGTTAAGCGGGTTACGTCTTTCATTGGTGAAGGTTGTTTCCCCCCTTAAAACCGTTCTTCCGCCGAAACAAAAAAGTGTGTAATGGTTTTGAATGCTTAATCACATTTATAAGTTTTAACAAAATCGAAGTAGGACATTTAAGTGATGTTCCTTGTAAGAGCGTTTAATTGGGCGCTCTGCGAGAGAAAGCAGAACTTTTATCGATCAGCACATTGAACGAAAAAAAAAGTTTTCGTCATTGACATTATTTTGCTAGCTTATTACACACGTTTATTAAAAAATATAAGTTTTTTTCGAAAAATGGCATCACTGAATATATTTTGTTTTGGGCTAAAAATTAGCCTTGATTTGCTTATGAAAACGAGAATTGGTTATGACGCGTGAAAATCGTAAGCCCTTTTTCAGCGAATCTATCTGAGAAGCTACAGTTTAAATTTCAAGTCAATCGAATGAGAACCGAAATTATGCGTTATCCCAATTTCAAAAAAGTGGTTTCGAGAAAAAACGCCTGTAGAGGTTCAAAACTGATTTGGAAGGTATCATCCACACGACGGAATTGAAGGTCTAATTTGAATTTTGCGTGTACCCACGGAAGCATTTTGATAGTGGTTCTTTAGGTCTTAGGTCGTTGTATATTTTTTGTACAACGACTGAACTAATCGATTCCAAATTGCTACTTTCACCGTCTATGTTGTTTCGTGCGTTTAGGAGCGCTCGAAGTGCTTCGGAAAATGAATGCAAATTTTGTTTTTCAAATTCTTTCACGGATAATCCCCTTCGTACATCATTCTTGTGATGTTTTTACATCATTGACGTCAATAAAAAACACGGTCAAATTTTGGTTTCTACTTAGATGCAACGCCTCAATAATTGCAATGATATATATGGGTAATTCCACCAATCCCGTGTCAAAGTTTTACCTTGTGGTCTGAATTTAGGAAAACTAAGAAGATCACCTGAAAGGTCATATTAAAACGAGCATCCATAATTTGTTTCGAATTTTTTTATCCAAGAGTTTTTTTTAGTAATGGCGGCTCACAGTTTTCAAATTTTGTAAATCACCAAATTTTCAAATGCCCATAACTTCTCTCCAACTATAGCTAGAAATTTTTTTTAAAAACGATTTTTTAGAGAAAAACATGAACTGTTTGAAACAAATATGCTGATATTCTGGGTTGTTTCAAAAATTACAAAAATCACGTTCAAAGTATAAAAATCGATTTTTCGGGTCTTGCCCCATTTTTCCTGGTTTTGAAAGTATTTTTTTCGAAAAGTTCAGAATTTTTTACATCGAAATAGATTTTGAACGAGATGGGATCTCTAAAACATCAGCCTCAGAAAAATTAAATAAAAAATTTCATTTTCCATAACATTTATTTAAATTAACCTTAAATCTTTAATGGCATTTTTATTACGTAAATAAACATTCAGAGTTTTTATAAGGTAAGGTCATGTCACATAAGCAAATTTGAAAAAAAATATCATTTACTGTTAATAGCTACTGTTGGTTTTGAGGTTATAAAATCTCTCACTTACAAATTTATAAAATAATAATAATAATAACAATAATTTTTATTATCAAATAAAATAAAAAATTGTATATTTAATTTTTCTGAGGCTGATGTTTTCAGAGATCCCATCTCGTTAAAAATCTATTTCGATGTAAAAAATTCTGAACTTTTCGAAAAAAATACTTTCAAAACCGGGAAAAACGAGGCAGGGCCCTAAAAATCGATTTTTATACTTTGAACGTGATTTTTGTAATTTTTAAAACAACCCAGAATTTCAGCATATTTTTTTTCAAACAGTTCATTTTTTTCTCTAAAAAATCGTTTTTTAAAAAAATTTCTAGCTATAGTTGGAGAGAAGTTATGGGCATTTCAAAATTTGGTGATTTACAAAATTTGAAAACTGTGAACCGGCATTACTAAAAAAACTATTGTTTTTACGGTAAAACTTTACTACGGAACTATTACGGTAAAACTTTGACACGGAATTGGTGGAATTACCCATATATATATATATATATATATATATATATATATATATATATATATATATATATATTACACACAGTTGCATGCAAAAGTATCCGGCCAAAGATAATTTTATGATTAAGTAACGTTTAAAGGATTGTTTATGTTTTCAGTCGCGAAATCATGTAAACATTGAGAGCTCTGTTCTTTTTGCACTGTACGATCAGTAGCACTCAGTCAAGATGTCGAAACGCACGTGCTTACGTATACGTAAAGTGGTTATCAAGTTGCACAACGACGGAAAAGTTTCACGTAAAATAGCAAAAATGTTGACGATTGAAAAATCGACTGTTAACGATATAATAAATAAATTCAAGACTGCAGGTACTCTAGAAGATAAATACTGTCCTGGGAGACCTAGGAAAACAACTAATCGTGTCGATAAGGTGATCAAAAGAAAGGCTGTAGCAGACGTAAAAAAGAATGCTGCAATCATCGCACGTGAATTGCGCGAAGAAAATTTGGCTGACATTAGCCAAAGTACTGTTTCCCGTAGACTGACAGACGTGGGACTTTTTGGACGTGTTGGAGTTAAAGTACAGCTCATCAGTAAAAAAATAAGACCAGATTAGAATTCGCGAAAAAATACCAGAGCTGGACCGTTGAGGATTGGAAAAAAGTGCTGTTCTCAGACGAAACTAAAATTAATTTGTTTGGAAATGATGGGAGGAGGTACGTTCGATGTGCTGCCGTGATAGCTTCGGAGGGCATGGCTACCAAGTATTGATGAAAATCTTATATTTATTACCGTTTTCAATTTTTTTTTTTGAGTTACTATATTTTTTCTTTGTATATAGTGCGTAATTCGTACTTGGCCGGATAGGTATGAAAAAGCGAAAAATTGTTATTTTGGTTATAAATAATTATGAATAGTTATATATAATTTTTCCACAATACGTTTTGATTGCATAATAAAAGAACTTTACGATGATATGTTTGTGTTTCCAATTTGCATCCTTTGAACGTTACTCCATCACAAAATTATCGTTGGCCGGACACTTTTGCATGCAACTGTATATAAATTTTATTGTTATTATTGTTAGCATTATTATATACATATTGCTCGCAAAAACTGCAAATGATGATAATCATAATGATTTTATATTACGATCAATATTACTGAATATTTATTACTTTTTGTTATTACGATCATATGCATGTTGACGAACCATATATATACAATAATAATAACAGTAATAATAGTAATTGCAATGACGCACGCACACACACACATAACATGTACTTTATAGGAATGATATAATAATAATATTAACGATAATAATTGATATACTTGTTGTGTGTGCGTGTGTGTGCATATATATATATATATATATATATATATATATATATATATATATATATATATATATATTCACGCACACATACCCAAATGGTAATAATATTTCTATCAGAGATATCGCGATATCGGCGACGATGACAATCAGGCGAAATAACCTTTCGCGAAACTTACAAGACCGACACAGAGCACGGTATACAGAAGGCTCTGGGGTCTCTCGTCGATGGAAAAACTGATGGTGTTGTGCACAACAACGAGTAGATAAATACTTTTTATATTTTTCGCGGCCATATTGACCGTGGGTTTCGGATGGATTATGTTTACCGGCGGGGGTGGCACAAAGTCGTCAAAGCCTTCGGCATCGGCGTCTGTGAACACCAGCGAGGATGGGATCCACCTCGCTCTGGGGCAGCGTCCGAATTTGAGATTTTCTTTTTTTTTATTCACGAGCTCCCACTTTGGGCTTTTGGGGGACAGAAATTAGCGGGGCGGATCAAATGTCCGGTGATTAAAGGTGGACATTCTTTAAGGGGTTTGCGTAAACGTGGAATAAAAAAACCACAATTTTGTTGGCATAGTTTTACAGCTTAGGGGCTTAACTTCAATTTGCAATAAATATTAGGAAAATGATAATTTAATCATTTTTTGAATAATTGAAAAATCCAATGATAATAAATAATAAAGTGATAATAAAATAAATAATAAAGTGATAATAAATAATAAATGATAATAAATAATAATTGAATACAAAATAATTAAACAATTTTAAAAAATAATTCGAAAAATTGCCGGCGTTGTGACGATTTTTGTGAACGGTCAGATCGCCCACTGCGATTTTTTATCGTGTGACCGGATGATTTTTCGATATGTTTGTCCATTCGTTAAGGGGCGAGATACCGTTAGGTGAGGAAAAAAGTTGCTGATTTTCATGATTTTTTTTGTTAACCTTTCAAAATGGCGGAGGAATGGCATGGTCAACTAAACTGCATTTTCAAAACTGGCGCGACGTATAGCTGGAAAACTAATCGACCAATTTTAGAATTCGTCTAAATCTATGGTTTAAATCTAAAAAATTTGTATAAATCTTTGGTGTAAAGCAAAAAATTTGGATAATTAATCGACCAATTTTAGAATTGGTCTAAATCTTTGGTAAAACTAAAAAATTGATTTTAAATCTTTGGTAAGTATAAAAAAAGTTGTATAAATATTTGATATAAATCTAAAAATGTTGTATAAATCTTTGGCATAAAGCTACAAATTTCGTATAAATCTTTCTACCCTTATCGTCTAAACCACGAACCTAAATGTTTTTGAAAATTAAAAGAAAAAAAGTATTTTTCATTGCAAAATATAGCGATTTTTTCGGAGAATTCAATCTTAGTGTTTCAAAGCGTACCATTTCATCGATTACCAACATTTGTCACTTTTTCTTGGTTCATATTCTACGTATGAGTGTTAATGAAAGAAAAATCTTCGTCGATTTATTTTCAGATTAATCCCGTCGACGCTACGTGTGACGCCGTCTGACAACATCCGCCGCAGCCCGTTTAGAAGACCGTGCCATACGTCCGTCATTTTTAAAGATGATTTTCGAAAAATACCACGTAACAGCCAAAAAAACAATAACACATACCCTAAATCTAAAAAATGATGAACAAATATTTCTTTAAAAAAAAATCATGAAAATCAGCAATTTTTTCCTCGCGTAATCTATCTCCACCCTTAATAAGAAACGATTAAAGTTGTGTTTTTTTTCGTCGAAAAACGACTTTTTTCCACAGCTTGTTGTTTTTGCAATTTCGCACATTTCAAAAAGTATCCGCCCAAACTTTCGAACCGGATACTTTTTTTTTATATTATACTCGAAGTACATTTTGTAATGAGAAAAAACCTCGAACTTTGCAAGACTGTGTATTAATGCGGGAGCCTGAATTAGAAGGTCCGAAAAATCGTTGTTTTTTTTAATTGCTTAAATTGATAAACTATCCAAGGATATATTTACAAAGTTAAAGAGGCCAATTGGAAATATTTTCGAATATACAAGGCCAAAGGCAGAGAAGCGATTAATATTTCCACCTATTAAAAACTTCGAAGAGCGTTTTCTCCAGTTTTCATCATTTTCACGATTTTTCCAAATTGGCGGGCGTGATAGCAAAAAACCTAAACGACCTATTGAATCAACCCAAAGTTTATTTTCTTCAGTATGAAAATCTCTTCTAAGTGAATTAAGGGGTAAGGCCACTGTAAATTTTGCCAGACGAAAATTTGGCCATCGAAGGACAAATGTATGGTGCTGGGATTGCAGACTAACGGTAAATTTTTTTTTACCTTCTTTTTTTTATTTTTTCCAATAAAAAACTATTCGCAAAACTTTAAACGCGTTTTTCTCGAAATACGGTTTTTCAAAATGGCACGCAGCATCACTCGAACAATTTTCATTTTTTTTACTTGAAATTTTGACCAGATGTGAACATTAACATTATCTTGAGAATGTCGATCGGGATTTTCAATAACTTTATTTATTGATTTTTTATTAACAAAAAACTAGCCGTTTTTTTCGTCAAAAATCAATTTTTTTTTCAAACGCACGCCAAATCCACAAAAATTGATACTTTTTAAAATCCGATCGACATTCTCTAGCTATAACCCTCTAGATTGATGGTTTTTTTTTTGTTCTAGATTCAAAAGTGCACCAGTGGTGCTGCGTGCCGCGGAGCCCTGCAAGCAAAACATGCCCCGGGAAGATAGCTGTGGAACCGCCATTTTGTTTTTTTTTTGCTGTACAAAAATTTGATAATAAAGTTTAATGTATGCCCGATAACACCCTTAAAAGTTTTTTTTTCAATTACCTTCAATTTTGGAAGCAAAAAATTCGTGAAAAAACCTTTTTTTTTGGACCGTTACAGTGGCCTTAGGCCTTAAGGAATCGTCACAGTGTAAAATTTTCAAAAAATCAATTTTCTTGCATTATTCGATAGTGTACACGGTTTTAAACGTTATGTCCAATTTTCAGATCGAAATTCGAATTATTTCGGTCGCTACAGCCTTTCTTAGAACTTTAAACGCGTTTTTCTCGGATCGGTGTTTTTCAAAACGGGGCCATTCTCAAAGAAAGAGTTTTCTAGCTATCCGTTTGAAATTTTAACAGAACATTCTTCACGTCATTCCTTATGTTGCTATGGAAGCTTTTTTTTAATGTTCCTATTTTTTTTATGAAAAACTGTCGAAAAAGGCTAAAATTGATACTTTTTGTTCAAACCACCGCCATTTTTTTAAATTTCACTAAAAAAAACGCTCATAGGAACATAGCGGCTTTTCTACAGATTAATAATCATTTTGAAATTTTTGATTCAGACAAAATTTGCGGCCGCTGGCACACCATTTTATTCCACCCAATTTTCCGCAAATGAAAACAATCTCAAACAATAAATAAAGAAATTAAAAAAAAATCATTTCGTATTCTTTATCGGTGCTTTAAGGGGGGATTGTCTTTTTTTTCGCAAAATTTACCGCTTTTTGGGAATTTTTTTGTGAAGAAAGTATACAACGGAAAACTTGTGAAACTTGGCATATAGTTTTATTGATCTGTTTACTACATGCAAAAACATTTTTAAACAATTTCATCAAAAAATCCGCCTCCCACCCCCCTCGACGCGCGATGGTCCTTTTTTGATGGTGTGCACGATTTCTCAAAAACTATTCAGCCGATTGCCTTCAAATTTGGACAGAATGCTCAGCTGACATCCTTTTATCGTTTGATGAAGCAAACAAGCAATACGTTTAATAGTTTTTTATTTATGACAAAAAATCGATCAATTTTTTTCGAAAAATCGATACTTCAAGTTCAAAACGTCACCAAATCGTCAATTTTTTTTCCCCTTCATCGAACGATAGCTATATGTGTCTAAAGTAAAATGCTTTTTGGGTTTTTGTTGCAGGATGAACGTGAAGGCTGTAATCGTGCACACCATCAAAAAAGGACCATCGCGCGTCGAGGGGGGTGGGAGGCGGATTTTTTGATGAAATTGTTTAAAATTTTTTTTGTATGTAGTAAACAGATCAATAAAACTATATGCCAAGTTTCACAAGTTTTCCGTTGTATACTTTCTTCACAAAAAAATTCCCAAAAAGCGGTAAATTTTGCGAAAAAAAAGACAATCCCCCCTTAATTTGTAAAAAAAAAGTATACCGATTAGCTTATCCTACCCACCTAAAAAAAAATCGTTTTATTTTTCGGGCCGTCACACTGTGATGATTCCTTTAAAAAGTCGTGAAAAAGTCTTTTAAAATAATTTTTACGGCACGTTAAAGTGCTTTTTTCTCAAACCTGAGAAAAGTCAAAATTTCACGATTTTTTTAGCTTTTTCTTAATTCACCCAGAAGAAAAATATACGACAATTGAAGATTTTATTGGTTTATTTGGTTCAGTCAAGAATTACGAGCTGCATCTTTCCCGCCGATTGGGGACTGCAGTGGCAAGACGCACATGAAATAGGCTGATAAAACTACATTTATTTATTGTTTCATGTTGACATTTTTAATTACATTGTAAATATAGACGAAACGATACCTCAGTGTTTACTGGGCATTTGTCTTTTTCCTTCTAACAAAAATCCCGAAAAAACGCTTTTATCGGACCTCCTAATACAGACTCCTTAAGGGGCCAGTCCACTTTGAAAATTTCGAAAAATCGATTTTTTTTACTGTTTTCGAAAGTACATACATTCGGAAATATTGTGTCAAAATTTTATGAAAATCCGAGCTCTCTTATTATTTTTTTTTACCTGAACGTCAGGACCTCATTTCGTCTACCTGAGCGTATATTAAGGGGTTACCCCCACTTGCGATTTTGAAAAAATCGATTTTTTTTATTGCTTTTTTTTTGAAGTATAAGTATCTGAGAATAGATGGCTCTATGAGTATAGGAATAGATGACTCTATGTAAGTTTACAAAAAAAAAATATTTTCTTCGTGCAGGCTTATTTAATACATAAAAATGTAGTCTTTAATCGTTCGATTTTTTTTCGAAAAAAATGGCCGTTTTATAGCCAAAAATCGGCCGTTTTTTTTTTCGTTAAAATCGAACCATTAACTTTGACTGTTCGCCATTATGTGAAAAATGAATATTTTTTAAAATCCTTCGATTAAAGACTAGTTTATACTTATATTTCACTAAATCCATCCGCATTTTTTTTTCAGATGATCCACTTCGCCGCAATGTTGGTCACCGGAAACCGTGTATATAAAAACATTATTTCATTGACGGCCATTTGCCACTAAACAATGTAATATTTTTCAATAAAAAAATTACTGAAAGTTCTTCAAGATGTGTTCTTTAAGATGGTATATTGATCGATTAAAAAAGTTTTGTAGTTTTCTTTAAAAAAATTCATGAAAAAGGCCTTTTTTTTGCGCTACGAGTGGGGGGTAACGCCTTAAAACAAGCCGTTGCCGAGTTGTGATGGAGCTACCTAGCCCACCTATTTTTGAGGCGTTGCCTTAAACTATAGTTTTGGTACTTAAAAATGAATAAAAATAAATTAATTTTTTTTAAATGTATTTCAAGACTTTATTTATCAAGCCCAACAACTTTTATATTCATATTTTTTATAAAATCCTAAAAAAATCGCGAAAATAGCCTTTTTTCGTGGCTCCAAAGTGGACTGGCCCCTTAATTGTGTGTAAAATTTCGACCTCGCCGTCTCGATTCTCTCGTCGGAAAAAAATATCGAAACTCGACCTGTTTTTTTTTAGTCCCTCATACGGATCTCCGGTGTTTTTTTTTCTCCGAGAATTGTAAGTAGAAAAACAGCAAAGATTCGTTACCGTGTACAGGGAGAGACGTTCTTTCCTCGGATCGCCTTGAGGCCGAGGTCGATCGATCCCGAGTCCTGGACCTCCATGGCGTATATACAGCCGGAAAATCCCTCGCGATATATTCCGTAAGTCATCGCCCAATCGGGCACGCCGCCCAAATAAACGCTGCCCCGTACGTTGAGAATTTGCTGCAGGCCGTCGCTCATACCGGTCTCCGTGTGTTCACCGTCCAGCTCGATGTTACCGTCGCTCTGCACGCGCTTCATGATTATTCGGTGGCGTTGGCCGTCGTCGACCCTCTGGGCCGTGACTCTCATGGTCGCCGGACCGGAGCCCAAATCGTATTGGTACTCGACGTACCTTGGAGAAAATGATGATTTTTTTTTTTTTTTTTTTTTAATATTTCACAGGACGATGGGGACGAAAACCAATTTCGTTTATTCTTCTTCGGGACTTGAGCTAAATATGTCTATATAGGGGAAAAAAAATTTCGCCAAAAAAGTCGAGCTATATTCGTCAATTTCAAAAGGCGCGCTCTATTTTTTAAATACATCTTCTTAAGGCCTTAGGCCACAGTAAGGGGTATAAAATCATGTGCGAATTTGACAATTTTTTTTTTGTATGAAAAAGTGATTCACTCGTAAAATTAATTACCCAGCTATTTGGTGTTAAAATCAAGCTGTTAGAAAATATATATTTTTTTGCGATGTACAAAATGGCCGACTACTCGAAACTTCTCGAAACAGCTTTTTTCCAATTGCCGTGACAAATAACTTCAACAATTTTCACTCGATTTACTTCTAAGTTAAACGTTATGTACCTAATTGCGTTTCGCAGAGAAGTACGTACGGAATTTCTGATTAATCGAAAACTTTTCATTTTGTGAGCAGTTTGTGAGCAGTTATAACGAAATTTTTCACTGAAAATTCATTTCTTAAAGCGGTCCTCTAGTTTCTCGGGTCGAAAAAATCGATTTTTTTTCATAAGTCACATCTACAACATGTGTAGAAAATGTGTGCCAAAGGATTTTTCGATATTCGAAGTGGTTCACAAGTTACGGCCCTGGAACGGAGCAGGTATACGGAGCAGGTATACTTTCAAACGCGTTTTTCTCGAAACACCATTTTTCGAAACGGTGACCACGATATTTCAGAAACTACTGCACCGATCTTGTTCAAATTTATACAGCATCTTTAATATGTTATAAGCCAGCTATTGAACTAGGATTATCATGATTGCTTCGATAGTTTTTTTTGTACGAGCGAAAAACTTAAGAAAAAATGAGTAAAAAATAGAATGTAATTTTCAAAAGTGTATAAAAAAGTCAATTTTTGTAATTTAGAATTCACTCTAGTTCAATCGCTAGTCTTAAATATGAAGATTAAAATGCCGTTTGGTTTTTTGATTTCAGATAAGCGGAACAGCCGCAATCTTGGTCACCGTCAAGCACCTCTTTTACTTGATGTCTTCCTGTCGGCCACTATAACGTTTATTCTATTATATATTTTGACTTCAAAAAATTTGTAAAGCTTATTTAAATGTTAATAAAGATTATGCAAAAACAATGAGATTGATTATTTCGATGCTTTGCCCGTAAAAAATTATTGAAAAAGCCGTAAAAAACAACAGCCGAGAAACTAGAGAACCGCGTTAAGTTCAAATACCTACAACTTTTGAATAAAACAATATTTTTTAAATTCCGTACGTACTTCTCTAGGTATTCTAATGTAGATTGACGAGAATTTTTGTTTTTTGTTCTAGGTAAAAAAAGATAAAAGAAAATATTAGTAGTCGGCCATTTTGTACATCGAAAAATATATATATATATATATTTTTTTTTCTAACAGCTTGATATTCATACTAAATAGATGTGTAATTAATTTTATGAGTGAATCACTTTTTCTTACAAAAAAAAACATTGTTAAATTCGCACATGATTTTATACCGTGGCCTGTGGCCTAAGGCCTTAATTTTTGGGTAGAATCGTGATGTTTCATGTTTTAGATGATAACAGTGGTTGGAAAATGTGTTGAAGAAACGATCGAAATTATTTTCGTCAAAAAACGATTTTTCAATTGAGCCAGAGGGCTCACGTTGCGTGATATAGTATTCTGTCACATGATTATATTTTTCGCTGACAATGGAGAAAAAATGACGATTTATATATAGATATATAAATATGTATATACATGATGTTCTGTTATGAATGGATAATCCTGTAACTGTTGAGAGGTCACATCATGTCCTAGTATATTCCTGAATTTCAGTTTAGTAAAAGTCCCACGGTTTTCGAGCTTTAGGGTATTATGTTATTTTTTGAAAAAAATCATCTGCCTTTGATTTTTCGCATGGCATTTCTACAAATGACATTTACAACTTAACGTTTGCACGGCATTCCTACAAATAACATAACTACAATCAACGTTTCTACAAATACAAATGCATAGTACATTTTTTTACACCGCAGGCTATCAAAGTCTGATGTTCGAATTGGTTTGTATGAAAGTTCGGCAAAAAATCTTTTTTCATAAAGTTCCCTTAAAATTTAAGGTTAAGCGGAAGACTTTTCTAGAAAAAAAATAACCAAGAGGAATTTAAAAAAAACGGGTAAAAAAAGTTGTCATTTGTAGAAATGACATGCGAAAAAGCAGATGATTTTTATCTCGAAAACCGTGAGACTTTTACTAAACTGAAATTCCAGCATATAGTTGGACATTATCTGACCTATCGACAGTTGCAGGATCATCCATTCGTAACAGGACACCTTGTATGTATATGCAGGGTGTCCCAGAACTGAATGCGACCCCTTCAATGGGGGGTTGGGGGTGAAATTCTGAGTCGATTGATATAAGCATGTGTGGGTCTCAGATCAACCCCTGAATTATTATTAATTTTTAAAGGCGGGCCAATCAGGTGCGCCCGATGAGCCGGCATACGTCGGTGAGCGCACCTGATTGGTGCGCTTCAAACAATGTTCAAGAATTCATTTATTTCCATTGCACCCGAATATCCCGAACTTCCTTAATTTTTCCACTTTTTTGAAAATTATTCACAAGAAATTATTTCACGAGAACCAAAGCATTGAAAATCCAACAAGAAAAAATACACAGGAATACTTCATCGCTCTTTTCGACTTGTTAATATTTTTTAATCGAATTTTCGTTTTTTTTTAAACGGAAAAAAGCACAGTGAACTTACCCATCGACCACCGCCAAAGAAATGTAATCGTCCGGATTCAGCTCGCGCGGTGTTTGCCCGTGCCACATTATCAAACCGTTACTCTTGTTGGTCGATATTTCGAATCCCACAAGTTCGCGCTCTTCTTCGTGCGGCATCACGGATCTCTCAAGCTCGAGCCATCCGTCACCCTTGAACGCCACGTCGTAGGTAATGTCGACGCCTGGAAGATCGCGGAGAAAAAACGAATGAGCCATTTTATTGGAATAAAATCATCAAATGACAATTGGGCGGAATAAATGGCCGGATTAAATTGATGACACGTGGCTATCAGGAGTGAAAGTCAGAATAATAATAATTCTAATAATAATCCAACCGAAAATAACAAAGATATAATATAACATAAATATGCTGATTGTACTGATTCATAAAATTCATATTTATAATATTTAAAGATATTAAAATTGAATAGAATTTTGTAATATTTTATAATATTGCAAAATATTTAAATTCAATAATATTTTATATTTCAAAATATTTGAACTTAATATTTAATAATTTAAAAAAATAGTAATTATATTTATTTAGCCATTCTTGCCTCTCGGGATTGAGAATATTCCATCAAATTACAGCGGTTACATACTTTTCTCTTATCCTACTCTTAAGTCTATATATAATTTTAATATTGTAAAGTATTTAAATTTTACATTTTTTTATAATATTTCAAAATATTTAAATATAATAGGTTTTAATATTTTAATAAAATTGTATAATATTATAATGTTATAATATACTAGCGTCTGTATATTCGTTCTTTCCGCCTGAAATTGAATTGTTAGAGTTAGAAATACCCCTGCGATAATATCTATCATTTTTTGGCAATTTTGCTTATTGGTCTGTGTGAGCTCATTTGGCGTCAAATCGGCTGAAGTTTTTTCTAAAACTTTGGCATGTGAAAATAAATGACATTGAACTTCGCGTCGTTAGAATGCATCAAGAAAAACTCCGCATTGCTTTAATTTTGGCAGATTTTGCATACGAAAATCCTTCAAACATTTTTAAAATACTCATTGAGAAGCCTACAATATGAATGTGCAAAGAAGATTTTGTATAATAATAACAAAAGCGATTAAATGAAAATAGAAAAAAAAAGGATATCATTTTTTTTCCGTTACGAGGCTTGAAAGTCAATGCGCCAGTATCAGCATTAAGGGGAGGATAGGGGTATGCACTTTTGAAAAATCGATTTTTTTGTCTTTACTTATAGTTAAACATTTCAAGAACATAATCCCAAAATTTCAAGTCAATCAGAGCAAAACTCTCGAAGTTATTGACTATTTAGTCCCGCTCCTCTAACACTGTAGCTCCGACTTCTCTAAACTTCAAACGCGTTTTTCTCGAAACCACTTTTTCAAAGTCCGTGTTCACTGCCATTTGAAAACTACATGACCGATTTATTTCAAACTTGGTACACACTTTCTACATATAAAATACCTCCCCCCAACGGCTAGTTTGAGATTTTTTTTACATTGTAGGGGTTTTCCACCCCCAAAATGGCGGAATTTTTCGTGAAAAATAGCACTTTTCACTTTACATGACCACCAAAAATTTAGAAATGAAAAAAAAAATTATCAAAGACCGTTGGGGGGAGGATTTGATGATACTTTGACTAAATTTTAATGGTACTTGATTTCAGATAATTTCTAGCTGATATACAGTGAACACCGCAAAATCGTGTTTTTCCAAAGGCGTTCTTGGAAAAGCTTTGTCACCGGCTTGTTTGTGGATATTTTCGCGTATAAATTTCACGGAATGTTCTTGAAATTCCACTTAACAATGTACAAAAGGTTTCAATAAATTTACTCTATCCACATAGATGAAAAAATTCGCAAAAAAGTTTTTTTTTCACGCTGAAACCCCTACCCTCCCCTTAACTTCGAAGTCTCCTAATTGAAAAAATACTTGCTAAATGAAAATCCCGACTTTTTTAAAAAAGCTCTCCTGCTAAGCTATGAAAGTATACGACAAAAAACTGGGCTTTAATGAAAAATTTCGAAGTTGACCTTCATATGACCTTCTCAGTTATACCCAAGGTCAACCTGGCATCGTCTTCCCCTCTCGAAACCAAATAACATTGATCTGAAACTTTTTTCATTCTAATTTGTATTTTCCAAGCTTCTCGCACTTTATCCGGGATACCCTGAAGAAGCGTCTTTTTCATAATAACCTTGGTACGCGATCCTTGACCTTGAAATCCACGTCCGACATACAACGCGAACGACCCCGCGAACGAAAGTTTGTCGATGACAAAAACCGCAAGGGCTTTCGAACGCGTTCCCAACAATCAGATGGATTGAATAGGCTAGTTTGTGCGATTCTTGAAAGTGCCCGGTGAGCTCTTTACAGAGCATTGAATTGGGAACGGTTGATGAGTGGCCGTGTCAAACGATACGTTGGCTTTAGCCCTAAAAAGGGCTGTTGAGTCGAGAGCAGAAAGAGTCCGGGTTTGGGAAGTGGCTGGGGTCGTCAACGGAGATGGAAGAGTTATTGGGAACGGGTGTGGTGGGGTAGCTCGAGAAAAACAGGTCGCTTGGGGGATGATGGTCCAGGCGAGGTATCGGGAGAGGCGGGCGATGAGCGGTAGGAACGCAACACCCGGCCCAGTTCGCTTGCCACCTGCTCGAGGAGCGCGTCGAAATCCTGTTCCGGCACCGGTGAAGGCGAAGGGGACCGGGGGGTCATGGGGAGGGGGCCCGTGAACTTCCCGACGTTGGGGGACTTGTTCTCGTCCTCCTCCCACTTAAGGGTACGCAAGTCAGTACGGGGATCCGGTCCGTACCAGGTCACCCGCAATTGCTTTGTGAGAATGGCGAACCTAGCCGCTCGTCGGAAGCTCCGCCGGCGGTACGCCGAGTCGCGACGACGCGGCATAAGAACGAAAAATAATAAATAGGGTAAAAAATATGAATGAAGAGAAATTAGGTAAATACAGGGGACAGACACTGGTAACGATGGTAATATTGCAGACTACGTTGAAGGGAGTGGTATGAAAAAGACGCGAATATGGCTAGAACAATTTTGATCCAATTTATATATATATATATATTTATATTTGGAAAGGACAAAAGAACTGAGATAGGGGGGGCTGTCGGTTGGGCGGTTCAGTGGAATGCACCTTTGCTGGGTTCGTTGGAAGGAGCGAGGAGGGATTTCGGCTTTGACCACTTTTTCAGTGATTAAACCAGGGAAGGCTCTCTCTCACTTGCTCAGTGATCGAGAACTGAGGCTCTGAGCTTCGCGCTCCGCCTTATATACCCGGCCGGAGCGGCGATTCGCCTCGCCGCCGAGAATCCACGCTAGAGTCACGGAGCGCGAGAGCGAGGAGGGGATGTGGAGTTACGGTAATACCCGCACGCGGCGTACGTGTAGCGCGGCGCTGGTGTCGCGTGTTGCTGCGCAACTAACGCGGCGCGTTCGAAATTCGCCTATGCGGGTGAAATGCCGATGCCGCTCGAGCTTAATGGGCTATACCAGTGTGACACTCTCAAAAATTGAATTTTTTGTTGCCTTTTCCAACAGTTTATACTTTCAAGAATATCCTGTCAAAATTTCAAGGCCGTATCTCTAATACTTTTATCTTGCAAAAATCGATAGTTAAATCTTTAAACGCGTTTTTCTCGGAATGAGATTTTTCAAATTTGCTGACATTGTAACTCAAAGAGGAATTATCCGATTGACTTGAAATTTAAACTGAGTACTCTTGAATATATTTACTCTACAATGACGCGGGATATTTTTGATTGAATGAAAATTGACGATTTGGCATTGAAAAAAACGACCATTTTATAGGCAAGAAAACAGACTTTTTCATAACTACGCCATTTAAGCTAGTCAATCGACCGGAATCATGTCAGCAGTGGAGGAACTTTTTTTTTGGCGCCTCCGAAGGCAAATTTTCAATTGTCATATATTTTTTTTCCGGGTGAATTAAGAAAAAGCGGAAAAAATCGTGAAATTATAACTTTTCTCAAGTTAAAAAAAATGTGTTAAAAAATTACTTTAACGTGGTGTAAAAATGATTTAAAAAGACTTTTTTAATTCACTTGGAAGAGTTTTTCATGCTGAAGAAAATGAACTATGGTTTGATTCAATGAGTCGTTTAGTTTTTTTGCTATCACGCCCGCCAATTTGGAAAAAGCGTGAAAATGAAAATTGGAGAAAACGCGCTACAAAGTTTTCAATAGAAGGAAATATCAATATCAAATATCAGTCGCTTCTCTGCTTTTAGCCTTGTATCTTCGAAAATATTTACAATTGGCCTCTGCAACTTTGTAAATATATTCTTGGATAGTTTATCTATCGATTTAAGCAATAAAAAAAAAGATTTTTCGGACCTTCTAATTCAGGCCCCCGCTCTAAACGCGTTTTTCTCGAAACACTGTTTTAAATATCGGTGGACATGATATCTCGAGAACCACTCGATGGATTGTTTCCAAATTTACAGGAGATACGATGAGAAACACATGAAAGTCGTTGACGATCTTACTTTTCAAAAATCGATATTCATTTTTTTACAGTTACGTAAAAATGACGACTTTTTTCATAGATTTTGTATGCTCGAGTTTCAATTCTTCACCACGTTGTTAAAAAAAGTGATGAAAAAAATCGACGATCGTCAACGACTCGTGTTTATTGTAAACTTGAAAAGCCCGTTTGGTTTTTGGATTTTGGATCGCCCGTTTAAGTTGGAGAGTGTCCACCGCAAAACGTCGCGAAAAAAAAATTTGTCGTTGGCCATGTTTTAGTTTTCCTGTATTTTTTCCTGATTATTTTTTTGCAGGCTCTCAATATATGTACCTTTGTGTTTAAAAAAAATGCGTTTCTTTTTGACCAACAGTTTCCCAGGAAAAAAATTCGAATTAGGCTATTTTTTGTGTCTCTAGGTAGATGTAGCCTTTCAATTAATAAAAAATAGTAATTGTACTCACGTTTCTCGCAGTTCTTCCCGTTGAAACCAAAACGGCAGTCGCACTTGTACGAGCCGTGAAGATCGCTGCAGTCTCCACCGTTCTGACAGGGCTTCAATAATTCGCATTGCTTGAGTATATTCTCGCAATTTCTGCCGACGTAGCCGTACTCGCAAGTGCACGAGTAATCGTGGGAATTCGTACTCTGACAAACGCCGTTCACGCAAGGTCTCGTATGGCAGGGATCGTAAAGTGTTGTCGGTGGTTTGGTCGGTTCCTCGGTCGTCTGGTGATTGCTCGTCACCGCGCTGTTCAATAGCACTGGAGCGGTCGAACAATCCTCGATGTTCGCCGAATCGATCATGCCCTTCAGCATGTTCACGTTTATAGTCGGCACTTCGAGCTATCAACATTAGATTTATTATTTTTTAATACACTGTTTTGAAAAACTCAATGTTTTCGCTCCGTTTTTGTTTGACCTTAAAGGGTCTTCTCACTTTGGACGCTTGAAAAGGCTATTTTCGTGATTTTTTAAAGGCCTCAGGCCGCAGTAACGGGTATAAAATCATGTGCGAATTTAACAATTTTTTTTTTCGTATGAAAAACTGATTCACTCATAAAATTAATTACACATCTATTTAGTATGAATATCAAACTGTTAGAATTTTTTTTTTCGATGTACAAAATGGCCAACTACGCGAAACTTCTCGAAACGGCTTTTTACCAATTGGCGTGACAAATAACTTCAACAATTTTCACTCGATTTACTTCAAATTCAAAAGTTATGTTCCTAATTGCATTTCGCAGAGAAGTACGTACGGAATTTCTGATTAATCGAAAACTTTTCATTTTATGAGCAGTTTATGAGCAGTTATTACGAAATTTTTCGCTGAAAATTCATTTCTTAAGTTCAAATACCTACAACTTTTGAATAAAACAATATTTTTTAAATTCCGTACGTACTTCTCTAGGTATTCTAATGTAGATTGACGAGAATTTTTGTTTTTTGTTCTAGGTAAAACATTGTGGATGCTAAATGTCACGCCGCGGAGCGTCTAAAAAAAGATAACAAAAGAAAATATTAGTAGTCGGCCATTTTGTACATCGAAAAAAAATATATATATTTTCTAACAGCTTGATATTCATACTTAATAGATGTGTAATTAATTTGATGAGTGACTCACTTTTTCATACGAAAAAAATGGTTAAATTCGCACATGATTTTATACCCGTTACTGTGGCCTAAGGCCTGAATAGATTTATATTATAGATATTGATATAAAAGCTGTTACACTTAACAAATACAATTTATAGACGAAAATGGTAGTTAAAAAATGTCCTTAAGGCGGTCCTCTAGTTTCTCGGGTCGAAAAAAATCGATTTTTTTTTTCATAAATCACATCTACAACATGTGTAGAAAATGTGTGCCAAAGGATTTTTCGATATTCGAAGTGCTTCACAAGTTACGGCCCTGGAACGGAGCAGGTATGCGGAGCAGGTATACTTTCAAACGCGTTTTTCTCGAAACACCATTTTTCGAAACGGTGACCACGATATTTCAGAAACTACTGCACCGATCTTGTTCAAATTTATACAGCATCTTTAATATCTTATAAGCCAGTGATTGAACTAGGATTATCATGATTGCTTCGATAGTTTTTTTTTGTACGAGCGAAAAACTTAAGCAAAAATGAGTAAAAAATAGAATGTAATTTTCAAAAGTGTATAAAAAAGTCAATTTTTGTAATTTAGAATTCACTCTAGTTCAATCGCTAGTCTTAAATATGAAGATTAAAATGCCGTTTGTTTTTTTTTATTTCAGATAAGCAGAACAGCCGCAATCTTGGTCACCGTCAAGCACCTCTTTTACTTGATATCTTCCTGTCGGCCACTATAACGTTTATTCTATTATATATTTTGACTTCAAAAAATTTGTAAAGCTTATTTAAATGTTAATAAAGATTATGCAAAAACAATGAGATTGATTATTTCGATGCTTTGGCCGTAAAAAATTATTGAAAAAGCCGTAAAAAAACAGCCGAGAAACTAGAGGACCGCGTTAAAAATTTGTAGGTCTGCGCGGGCGTGAACTTCAAACGCGTTTTTTTTTCAAACCTGCGTTATCGAAATTGGCGTGCGGGATTACCCAAAAACTATTAAACCGATTGAGTTGAAACTTGGGAGAAATATTGATAATATTGGTACCTTCTACTTGACAGCAATTGTTTTTGAAAAATTGAAAAAAAAAAACTAGTTTTTTAATCCACATTTGACAGAAATGTTGCGTGAAATGTTGATTTTTTGTTGTAAATGCGTGCCATGTTCTTAAATTTGCATTTTCTTCATGTTAATTACCGTCACATAGAAATTATACATGTTCTAACTGAAAAAATGTTTGAACTTTTTTGCAAATCAAAGTCTACGGGAAGCTAGACTGCACGCCGATTCGCAACTCCCGCGGCGACCTTGCTGTAACACCCTGCCACAGCTCCGCCATTTTCATGATGAATTATAATTGCCAAAAAATTGTTTTCTATACTTAAATATACTATTAAAGTATATCTAAAGTTTGATAATTGTATAATAATTATATCGGTGGACGTGATATCTCGAGAACCACTTGACGGATTGTTTCCAAATTTACAGGAGATCCAATGAGAAACATTTAAAGGTCGTTGACGATCTCCCTTTTTCAATATCGATCTCCATTTTTTCATAGTTACGTGAAAATGACGACTGTTTTCATAGATTTTGTATGCTAGAGTTTCAATACATCACCACGGCGTTAAAAAAAAATATTAAAAAAATCAACGATCGTCAACGACTCGTGTTCATTGTTAACTTGAAGAACCCGTTTGGTTTTTTGATTTCGGATGGACCGTTCAAGCTGGAGAGTGTCCACCGCCAAACGTCGCGAAAAATTCCACCATCTGCTGGGTTTTTGTTGTTTTTCTGTATTTTTTGGTGATTTTTTTGTGTTATAAAAAGTGGGTTTTTTTTTCAACCGTTTTCCAGTATTTTTTTTGGAATTTGGCCATTTTTTCAGGCCTGTGGGTAGATGTAGGCTCTTGATAAAACTCACCTCGTTGAAGCATCCATGGAAATTTCTTTCGACCCCGACGTTTCGATTGATGACGATTCTTCGCTTATCGACGCCACCTATGTACAGCGGGGTGTTGAGGGTCAACGTGCGAGCGGATCCGGGCGATCTTTTTTCGCTGGTCCATTTGCCGTTTATCGAAATTTTGCCCTCCTTGAAGTCCCGGCTGATCATCACGTTCGACCATACGCCCGGCTGTATCACGTAATTCGAACGTACGATAGCCATTCCCGAGCCAACGTCGTAACGGAACTCGACGTATCGGTCCTTTATCACGAGAGCTACGAAATCCCCGAGTCCCTCGTCGCTTTGAGCGCAGTACATCAGAATTCCGTCCCCGTTGTCCGAAGGTTTAAAATTCATCGATAGCTTTAGCCTGGAGTATTTTTTTTTTTGTTATTCAGGACACACGAACATTTATTACTACATTGCTAAGCTCCAAATATTATACTAATTATTATTATTATTATTACAATTATATATGTATACGAAAAAGACAATTATATATTTATAGCAACAAAATTTTTACCATTAAAATCTACTAATTTATTTAATCGAGCATTAAAAAAATGGAGTATCAGCCAAGCGTATTTATATGTACATGGGCAGTAATTGAGAAAGAAAAAAACATGCGTGATTCACGGAGCTGGAGAAATTGCTCGGTTCGAATAAATGGACAGCTCGAAGTATTAGAAAAATGCCGTTTTTGTAAGCTTTTTTAAAAATATAAAACAATTTGTACTAAAGATAAGAAAAATGGCTGTGTATTTTTATACGTTGTATTGAAATCTTTTTTTGATCGTGTAATTTTTTAATTGGACGTTCGAATAATCGGATAGTTTGCTTTTGAAATTGTTTTTTTGTATTCGTGTTTTGGTAGTTCGAAAAATGTATGGATGTTAGTATTTGAATTCTTTTCAACCATCCTGCGATAATTTCGAGTTTTGAAATTAGTGGAATGAAGTGCGATTGACAATTTTCAGGAAAAAAAAAACGATTTCGAAAAACGGTGACGCATCTCGTCGGTCAGAAAATACTCGAGTGCAAAGTATCGTTTCCTTCGTTAGAAAAAATCGCCAATTAAGGGGGATTCAAAGAAATTGGCGAAGTAATTTTGTGAAACATCGACTGGCTCACATAACGTTGCATCGTATTTTTATAAAATGTCGAATTCTCGAAGATCTCAATTCGTGAATAAAATACATTCGACGCCTGCGTGAAACTCGATAAAAATCGATCAAAATTTGATAAAATGAGCCAAAAATCAAATGTCGAACGAACAGCCAGCGCGTGAAAATCGCGTTACGTCTTTTTTTTCTCTCAATTCGTGCAAACGGAACTTAAAGAATACTGTTAAAAAAGAAATATACATACGTCTACGAGGATGCATAAATCTTCGACGACAAGCCCAATTATACAGCACTATTGTACAATCGTTAAGGCACGAAAAAAAAACAGTTGGAATAAATGATAGTTAAGTAACGGTGGAAAAAAAAACACGAAAATGAAACGGTTAAATTATGATTATGAAAACAAAACGAAAAACGGAAAACGCGTATGGATGGATCCCATGTACCTGTTCGTTTATTATGTACACGACTCAAAATCTTGCGTTCGCTTCGCGCTTTTTTCGTACGTCGTATCGCTCGAAACGGAAATGTATTTTTAGTGATTTTTTTTCAAAGGCTCTTAATATATATATATATATATACCTTTGTTTTAAAAAAATGCGTTTCTTTTCCAGCAACCGGTTCCCAAATTTTTTTTGGAATTGCCCATTTTTTCGGGCCTAGATAGATATAGCCCCTTAAAGGATAAAAAAAAAATCAAGCTCCATTTTGATTTTCTCCTCATTTTCTACTAATTTCTTCTCAGCTGACCTTGGAAATGCTTCTTGTTTGCGATTTTTCTGCTTTCATATCCTCGCATGTCATTTAAAAAAATGGCGGTGTAAATTTCTTCCCAAAGAAAAATTAAAAAAGAATTTACCTCGAATTTGCTTAGAAAAATTTGATTTCTCGTTTATTTCCGCAAGCTCATCGAGCTTTTCGCAAGGTAGTGCGATTGTCAAAAATGTGCTGGAACTCGAGAACTGTGTTAAAAAAAAATCGTCGAGATCGCGATTCAAGGCGAAATATCTGTTCGATGAAAAAAAAAACCAGACCAGATTTTGCAGGAAAATAAAGAAATGTTGTGTTCCTGGTCGAAAAATCGTCCGCTGTGTCCATACTGTAGGCTAGTGCATGAATTAACGGGAGATATACACCTAGATGGTCGAGGTCGAGGATTTAGAAGCTGTGAACATTCCGACGACCGTAGGAGACCTACACTATGGGCGTGGTATCGATGATTCCATGTAAGTTGACAAATTTCATGATTTATTCATTCCCAAATTTTCAAACGCGTTTTTCTCAACACCACGTTTTTCAAATCGGTGCCAAAAATTTCTCGAAAACCAATGAACCGATTGCCTTGAGGTTTTTTGTGGTTATTCTATACACCATTATCTAGTACTTGTCATAGGATTTTTTTTCCCGTTACTTAGTTTTTGTTTTATAGGCAAAATAATAACTAATTCCTGGCCCGAAAATCACTATTTATGTTCAAACGTCCGCCATTTTGTCATAAATCGATATTTTCAAAATCGGCTGTGACAAGTACTAGATTATAGTATCTAATTTAATAATCTTTTTGGTTTTTTTTTTTCGGATGATTTTTGAAGAAACGCCAGTGGGTACCGTATACGCAGATTTTTTTACGGCGCTCCAAGGATCATACAATATCCTTGTATATTTTTGATATTCTTAAATAAAGAAAATTAAACATATTTTTGAATGTATATGGGGCATCCCATACCAATTCGACCTGGGTCTGACCCTCGACCCCTCAAATCTGGTTCCCGATTTTTCCTATCATTACTCTCACTCTATCAAGCGATTACAATTATTTTTCAGATTTTTCAAAATAAATTTGAGCGTGTCATGAATTTTTGAATTTTTTTTTGAACACCTCGATGGCCGTAATCGAAAAAGCTGAAAAAATTCCCACAAATACAGTGTCAGATATAAAAAATGTTGGTGTAAAATTCATGTCTGGGCTTTTGCTTCAACCCCTGATTAGGGTTTTTGTCAACCATGATAAAAAATAAAAAATAAAAAATTACAAAATACACTTTAGAAAAATCGGATAATTTTTTTTTAAATCTGGTATTATGCATACAAAATTTCGAGAACCACTCTACAGTAAATTGACCTCTGCTTCTTATTTTTTTCATTTTTTTTGCTGAAAAGGCTAAAAAACGGGTTGAAGCAAAAGCCCAGACATTATGAATTTTACACCAACATTTTTTATATCTGACACTGTATTTTTGGGAATTTTTTCAGATTTTTCGATTACGGCCATCGAGGTGTTCAAAAAAGAAATTCAAAAATTCATGACGCGCTCAAATTTATTTTGAAAAATCTGAAAAAAATTGTAATTGCTTGATAGGGTGAGAGTAATGATAAAAAAAATCGGGAACCAGATTTGAGGGGTCGAGGGTCAGACCCAGGTCGAATTGGTATGGAATGCCCCATATACTTTTAGATAATTAAAACCCCAATCCGAAATTTCAAATAGTTTTCCTTAAAAAAATTCACAAAAATGACCTTTTTTCCGGCTCCTAGGTGTATATCGCCCCTTAAAAAAAAAAAAAAATAATTACGAAAAAACGTGTGATACCGCAATGAACCGGAAGTGAATTTTTCAAACCATACAACTGTCTCGTCAATATTTATTTGCTCGCACAAAAATATATATTTCATAATTTTTGTTTTCAATGAGATTTTCTCTCGTATATATGTATCGTAGCAAAACATATCGTAACATAATATTTCGTTTTCGGGTCGCTCGATTCTTATTGACATAAAAGTTACAAACATTATTTATGTATGTCGGTCTGTGTGGACACGTGTATATATATATATATATATATATATATATATATATATATATATATATATATATATATATATATTGTCGTACACATACAAGTTTTTTCGCTCTCTGACGTCACGATATTTATTATATATATATTTATATTTAAATATAATTACACTCGCGAGAGCGTTCAAGTAAAATTGGTATTGGTTTCGATAAGCAACGTATGTTAATTTTTTTTTTTTAATTCTTTCGGTACATTCAAGTTGAGTAATAAAATGCGAAGGCTCTTTTTCTCATGGCAGTGTGTCTTTACGTCACGACTTATATCTCTAAGCTTCGCGAGTGCATTTTTTCTTGTATGCTGATATAACTTTTGCATTCGATTCCTTCAACGATTATCATGACTTATAGGCGATGCGTTAAAGGAGTTATCAATTAAAAAGCTGTACAAAAACTCTAATAATTAATTATTTACGCTGACTGGAGCGGTGAGGGGGTTGGGGTATTCGTATTTTTAATTAAGCACCGTTCTATCGGCTTAGCCATTGGGGTGAGGCTTTTTGACTGTCCAAAAGAAGCGTCGCATGGCCGCGGGGTTTTTCAGTTATATCGCAAAAAACTCGAAAGAATTTTCGTGAACGTTTGAAAATAATTCGTTTGGCACGAAAAATTATTGTTCATTGGAAAGCTCGGCACCGAATTGAAAATTAATTACGAAAATTGTCCGCAATTTTTTTTCGCTGATTAAACGCTCCTTTTCTTTAATCTATTTTTTTCTCTATTTAAAATCGGGTGCTTTAAACTTCACTTTCTTGTACCGCTGTATTAACCGTGTATAAATATTTTTTGTGCAGCTTTCTTGAAAATTTATGCATGAGGCTTGCGAATAGGTTTCTTACTCGTTTTTGCAAAGTAAAAAATTTGTAAAAGTAGGATAAGTTTTTTGATCAACTAAATAATCTCCATCGTTTCGATGACCGATTTTATTGATCGAAATCTTCGTCATAATTTTACAGATAAATTGTGAACTTTGCGAAGAAAAAAAACAGTTCGCACCGCTGACATATAATGGTGTTGAAGTGTGCATCGTCTCGCAACGAAAATTCTTCTTGATTTTTTTATTTCCTAATATTCATTGTTAAAAGAATTTATTTTGCAACTTTTGAATATCATTTTTTAATCTGAGTTCAAAATTTAATAAACATTTCGTCGCTTTGCAACGAAATATCTTCGTGATTTTTCCATTTCCTTATTTTCATTATTTAAAATGTTTTTTTTTGCAGCTTTTGTTTATCATTTTTTAGGTGAATTTTTAATTTTTGAAATTGTGCATTTTTGAAATAATTTTTGAAATTGTGCATTTTTGAAATAATTTTTGAAATTGTTCAATTTTAAAAAATTCCGTGACTTTTGTATTTGTGAACTTGACGAAGAGGAAAACAACGATTGCAACGAAATTGCAACGGGAATTCTTCGTGATTTTTCCATTTCGTAATATTCATTATTAAACTTTTTTTGCAACTTTTGAATATAATTTTTTTATTTAATTTTAAAATTAAAAAAAAATTCCGTGACTGCAACGAAAATTCTTCTTGATTTTAACATTTCATTATTTAAAATATTTTTTTGCAGCTTTTGATTATCATTTTTTAATATAATTATTAAATTTGAAAAATGTTATTAAAAAAAAAAATCCGTCATTTGTATCCTAAATGTGGGGAAAAAAATATTTTCGTTGAATTCCAACGATGCAAGCTTCAATCACGTGACACACATATGAAGCCTGCATAAATAAAAATGCAAGTATACACAATTTTGCAAATGGGGCATTGGTTCAGTGACGTCAAAAAAAAACCGCAGCATTGGCCATGCGAGGGTCGAAAACGAATGAAAAACAAAAATTTAGTAAATCAACCAAAAATTCACGTTCATCGAAAAAAAAAAAACAAATTTCTTTGGATTTGCGTCCAACGTTTTGGAGATTTTTTCTCAAATAATCGGTAATTTCGCACACAGCTCCGAGTCGCGTACGTTTTCGTCTTCCCTCGTATCCTGTCGCGGTACGTTATTATTTTATAATTATTATTTGTATTATCATTAATATTATCATAATCAGATATTAGTCATTTGCCGGACTATAACGCGTGCACCGGGGATTTGGCTGTCGATTACGATGGTAGCATTTTGATATTTTTCGTTTTCTTTTTTCCTCGTATTTTTTCGTTCATTGTCAATGATTTCTAGTGTTTAGTGCCGTGCACGTTGCGGTGTTTCAGGTGAGCAGATCTCGAGCTGCCTTTTCTAAGCTGGGGCGTGTGCGAGGAACGCGCGTGCGAACGTTTCGCTTTAATGGCGAGTCTCTTAGCCGCCCTGAAAATAATTTAAGCGATTAGGAATCTCCAACCTGTCAGCTTCCGCTGGTGGGTTGGTTGTTTTTTCTTCCCTACTCTCTTTTCAGGGCCGGGTTGAATTTCCGAACATCGAATGATCAGAACGCTCAAAACTCCGAAAGAATACTACCCCGAAAGATAAAAAACTCCGAAAGAATTTTACCCGAAAGACCAAAATTCCGAAAATGGGAACAGGGCAGGGTTGAAATTCCGAACGTTGAATGATCAGAACGCTCCAAACTCCGAAAATATCCCGAAAGATCAAAATTCCAAAATAATTTTACACGAAAGACCAAAACTCCGAAAATCTGAACACCGTCAAAATAATTGACTGTAAATTATGTAGAACGTGTAACATTGTCTAGACAAATTTCAAAATTGACGCACAATTACTTCTTAATCAAAAGAAATTCTTTAATTAATTCGTCGATTTTTTGAAAATTTTGAAACTTTTCAAACCCCATAGCCGAATTATTTTGACGGTGTTGAGGCCTTAGGCCACAGTAACGGGTATAAAATCATGTGCGAATTTTGCAATTTGTTTTCGTATGAAAAAGTGATTCACTCATAAAATTAATTACACATCTATTTAGTATGAATATCAAGCTGTTAGAAAATATATATATTTTTTTCGATGTTCAAAATGGCCGACTACTCGAAATTTCTCGAAACAGCTTGTTTCCAATTGGCGTGACAAATAACTTCAACAATCTTCACTCGATTTACTTCAAATTTAGAAGTTATGTTCCTCATTGCATTTCGCAGAGAAGTACGTGCAGAATTTCTGATTAAGGATGTATGGCAGCTACTGCAGAGTCGTTACAGAACTGATTATGCAATTTGCAAAAATCGCATTTAAAGACTAAATAAAATAATTGTAGTATTCATTGAAGCTAAAAAGGAGATTTACCACAGCTCAAAGTAAAACATGCGGTACAGAAAGAAGAATTTTCAATTTTTAACTGCAAATTTAGTTGCTGATTTGATGTACGTTTTCCCTGACGTTGTCGTGGTTACGACATACGAGCTAAAGAAATACGAAAACGGTCCCATTTAACTCGCAATATCTCGTAAAATATATGGGCACATGTCGATTTTTTTTTAACGTATCATGCATATTACAGCGATACCGCACAAAAGTTTTTTTTACAAAAGCGTACTCCGGAAATACCTTTTTTGCCAATGTAAAGGGAATTTTGGACGTACGGTGCTATGTTCCCCGTGTTAAATGACCCAACTTTGAATTCGTTTATCTCAGCATTCACGTGGGCAAATTTTGTTTTTTTAATCTCAAAAAGTTCTCGATATTTTCCTTTACAATATCAGTGAGTTTCAATTCGAACAGTAGTAAATAACTTAGTTGCCATACACCCTTAATCGAAAACTTTTCATTTTATGAGCAGTTTATGAGCAGTTATAACGAAATTTTTCACTGAAAATTCATTTCTTAAGTTCAAATACCTACAACTTTTGAATGAAACAATATTTTTTAAATTCCGTACGTACTTCTCTAGGTATTCTAATGTAGATTGACGAGAATTTTTGTTTTTTGTTCTAGGTAAAAAATTGTGGATGTTAAATGTCACGCCGCGGAGCGACTAAAAAAAAAGATAACAAAAGAAAATATTAGTAGCCGGCCATTCTGTACGTCGAAAAAAAATGTATTTTCTAACAGCTTGATATTCGTATTAAATTGATGTGTAATTAATTTTATGAGTGAATCACTTTTTCATACGAAAAAAAATTGTTGAATTCGCACATGATTTTATACCCGTTACTGTGGCCTGAGGTCTTAAGATTTTCGGAGTTTTGGTCTTTCGTGTAAAATTCTTTCGGAGTTTTGATCTTCCGGGGTACTATTCTTTCGGAGTTTTGAGCGTTCTGACCATTCAAAGTTCGGAATTTCAACCCAGCCCCATCTTGAATTTCGGAACCTTAAAATACGGAATTCTAAACCGTCGGAGCATTCAAAGTTCGGAATTTCAACCCGCCCCCTTCTTTTCTCATTTTTTCACCTTTCCTCCTCTCGTATGTTTCTTTTTGGGGGCTCTTATTGGTTCGTTTAACGTTTTTTTTTTTTTTTGCTTTTCGCGAATCCAACGGAAAAATGCACTGACTGCTGCCCTACTTGAGAATTCCGTCGTCGTTTTTAGCGATCAATTTTGCTAATCGTTTTTGCACGCGCCGGACTGAGCCGCACTTGTAATCTCGACGCGCGGCTGATTCGCGACTCTTACTCACTTTCGGCTACACGTTAACGAAGATTGAATTTCCATCGACGTAAAAAACAACGGAAAAAAAATCCAAAAAAACAAAACCAAATTGTGAATCCGATTATTTGGTGAGAAAAAAAGAAAACAAACAAAGAAAAACGTAACAGGAGCAGTCGGAAAATTTCAAGAAAAAACCAATTTGTGAGAAAATTTTGAAAAAAGATCGAAGGTATGGTCTATTTAGTAATATTTGCGGCGTGAGAGGCTCGGTTGAAGGTAGTCCCGCTGGTTATTTCTAGCGGGCATTTAAAGACGAAATGATAGTGCCTGCTGATCGTGAAGTTGATATATAAATATGTACATATCAATATAACCATTATATATATAAAACAGAATATCGCAAATAGAAAAGAAATGAACTTATATATATATATATATATATATATATATATATTGTTCATGTACTAATTTTATGATTAAGTAACGTTTAAAGGATGCAAAATGGAAACACAAATACATCATCGTAAAGTTCTTTTATTATGCTATGAAAATATGCAATTCACAAATTGTTCATAACGATTAACAATTATTTGTAAGAAAAATAACACCTTTTGCTGTTTCATAAATGTCCGGCCAACTTCCAAGAAGATATTCGCTTCGCTTTGTCAACGTTATCAGTCGCGAAATCATGTAAACATTGAGAGCTCTGTTCATTTTGCATTGTACGCTCAGTAACACTCAGTCAAGATGACGAAACGCACGTCTTTAGATATACGTAAAGTGGTTATCAAGTTGCACAACGAAGGAAAAGTTTCACGTGAAATACATAAAATTTTGGCGATTGGAAAATCGACTGTAAACGATATGATAAATAAATTCATGACTACAGGTACTCTAGAAGATAAATACTGTCCTGGGAGACCTAGGAATACAACTAATCGTGTCGATAAAGTGATCAAAAGAAAGGCTGTCGCAGACGTAAAAAAGAATGCTGCGATCATCGCACGTGAATTACGCGAAGAAAATTTGGCTGACATTAGTCAAAGTACTGTTTCACGTAGACTGACAGAAGTGGGACTTTTTGGACGTGTTGGAGTTAAAAAACCGCTCATCAGTAAAAAAAAATAAGAAGGCCAGATTAGAATTCGCGAAAAGATACCAGAGCTGGACTGTTGAAGATTGGAAGAAGTGCTGTTCTCAGACGAAACGAAAATTAATTTGTTTGGAAATGATGGGAGAAGGTACGTTCGACGACCGAAAGGAACTAGAAATGATTCGCGATATCAAAGGCCAACTGTGAAACATGGTGGAGGTAGCATTATGCTATGGGGTGCATTCTCTTGAAAAGCTGTCGGTCCAATCTTTAAAATTGAAGGCACTATGAATTCTGCTATGTACCAGGTGTGTAAGTATGAAACCGCAATTTGCCCATAGGTGGCGCTAGATGTCGATGCAGTTACCGACACATCACGTCAGCGGTGTCTTGTTATTGTATTGATATCCGACAAAGATTTCCAACTCACAATACCACGAGTTTCATTCAGTAGCATTAGTTTATTAGAGATAAACATGTCGAATTTTGTGCCAACAAATTACGATTTGCGGACAGCACTACTTTTCTGTTTTCATCTGAAGAAAACCGCAGCCGAATCGCATCGAATGCTTGTGGAGGCGTTTGGTGAGCATGCTCTCGGTAAAACACAGTGTTTCGAGTGGTTCAAACGGTTCAAAAGTGGCGATTTTGACGTGAGGAACGAAGAACGTGGAAGACCACCGAAAAAGTTTGAAGACGCTGACCTGCAAGCCTTGTTGGACGAAGACGACGCTCAAACACAACAACAACTGGCGGATCAGTTAAAGGTGACCCGAGAAGCCATCTCCCTTCGGTTGAAAGCCATGGGAAAGATACAAAAGGTGGGGAAATGGGTTCCACATGAACTCAACGAAAGACAGCAGGAAAACGGCAAAACATCATGCGAAATGCTACTCGCCAGGTTCAAAAGAAAGTCATTTCTCCATCGAATTGTGACTGGCGATGAAAAGTGGATATATTTCGAGAATCCTAAGCGCAAAAAGTCATGGGTTACTCCGGGTGAACCATCAACATCGACGGCAAGACCAAACCGCTACGGACAAAAGACAATGCTGTGTGTTTGGTGGGATCAGAAGGGCGTAATCTACTACGAGCTGCTGAAACCTGGGGAAACTGTCAATACTCAACGCTACCGACAACAAATGACCGATTTGGATCGAGTTTTGCGTGAAAAACAACCAGAATACCAACAAAGACAACACAAGGTGATTTTGCTGCATGACAATGCACCAGCACACAAAGCAAAACAGGTCCAGGAAACGATAGAGTCGTTCCGTTGGGAGATTCTTCAGCACGCGCCTTACTCACCGGACCTTGCCCCATCCGATTACTACTTGTTTGCATCGATGGGACACGCACTTGCTGAGCAGCGCTTTACTTCTTACGAAGATGTACGAAAATGGCTCGATGACTGGTTTGCCTCAAAAGAGCAACAGTTCTTTTGGCGCGGAATCCACAAATTGCCAGAAAGATGGGAAAAATATATAGATAGCGACGGACAATACTTTGAATAAGTTACTTTGTATCATATCATTACAATAAACGTGTTTTTTCTGTACAAAAATTCCGGTTTCATACTTACACACCTGGTATAGAGATATTATATTAAAAGAAACGCTGCCTTATGCTCGTCAGAGTATGCCACGAGGATGGATTTTCCAGCAAGATAATGATCCATAACCTCGACCACAGCTCCTTTAGCAGGTTTATAGCAAGAAAAATATTCGAGTTTTAAAGTGGCCGAGTCGATCTCCGGACTTGAAACCCATAGAACATTTATGGCAAGAGTTAAAACTAAGAGTAGGAGCTGAACATTTTGCCAATAAAGCTGCTTTGCGGGGAAAAGTTGAAGAATAGTCGAAAAATATCTCTCAAGATGGAATCATCAAACTTATTGAATCGATGCCTCACCGATGTGCTGCCGTGACAGTTTCGAAGGGCATGGCAACCAAGTATCGATGAAAATCTTACATTTATTACCGTTTTCAATTTTTTTTCTTGAGTTACTATATTTTTTCTTTGTATATAGTGCGTAATTCGTACTTGGCCGGATATTTATGAAAAGGCGAAAATTGTTATTTTGGTTATAAATAATTATGAATAGTTATATACAATTTTTCAATAACATGTTTCGATTGCATAATAAAGGAACTTTACGATGATATGTTTGTGTTTCCATTTTGCATCCTTTAAACGTTACTCCATCATGAAATTATCTTTGGCCGGACACTTTTGCATGCCACTGTATATTAAATATAGCGAAAGTGCAGTGCGAACCGCTTCGACAGCGGGACTACCTTAAACTAACGATCGAACGACCGGATTGTGGGCATGCTTCAAGCTTCGTGGATGTTAAAAAAAAACAAAGGAACATTTGGTAGGGGTAGGGGCGGTGGGGCAATTGGACTTACCGCCTGGATGCAGCGGGTGTCGGATAAGCGATGAAAGAACGATCTCCGCGAAAGAGGGGCTCGCTCAGATTCGCCGTCGCGAATTCGCAACGATTTCCGGATCTCCCATAGGGGCAGAAGCACTCGAAGCCGGTCTCGGTATCGGAGCAACTCCCTTCGCCGCAGGCACCTGACAAATTTCACCATCGAACATTTTTTTGGGTTTGTTTAGGATTTGGAAAATAGTTTAGAAAATTCTTGTCCTCTCGTCTAGATTTGTTTAGGTTTGGAAAATAATATAGATAATGATAAAAGAATTTCTTTTCTTGTTTGGGTTGTTTAAGTTCGAAAAATAATAGAGGAAGTTCTTGTCTTTTTTTTAGTTCGTTCAAACTCGGGACATAATTTAGAAAATTCTTGTCTCTTTGTTGAGGTTCGTTTAGGTTTGGAAAATAATTTAGGAAATTCTTCTTATTTTATCTGGGTTTATTTAGGTTTGGAAAATAATAAAGGAGATTATTCATTTATTTATTTGCGTTTGTTTAGGATTTGGAAAATAATTTAGAAAGTTCTTGTCCTTTCGTTTAGGTTCGTTTAGGTTCGGAGAATGATACAGAATTTTTTTATTTGGGTTGTTTAGACTCGAAAAACCATAGAGGAAGAGGAATTGTATTTTTTTTGGTTTGTTTTTTGTCGAGAAATAATTTCGAAAATTCTTGTCTCTTTGTTGGGGTTCAAGGAGGTTTGAAAAATAGTTTAAGAAATTCTCGTTTGTGTTCGAAAGATGACATGGAAAATGATTTTTTTATTTGCGTTTGTTTAGGTTCGAAAAATGATATCGGATATTCTTGGTTTTCTGTTTCAATTTGGTTCGGTTCTAAGCAATCTAAGATTTTCTGGCCCACCTGTTTGGCTTTCTTGGCCTTCGGAAAATAATTTTTAAAAATCTTGTCTTTTCGTTTGGGTTCGGAAAATAATATAGGAAATTCTTCTTTTTTTATTTGTATTTGCTTGGGTTCAAAAGATGGACTTAGTTTGACTGTCAATTCTAAGTGCGCGTTAAGGGGTCTTCTCACTTTAGACGCTAAAAAAGGCTATTTTCATGAATTTTTTGATAAGTTTATATTATAAATATCGATATAAAAGTTGTTACACTTAATAAATACACTTTCGAAATACATTTTTAAAAAACTATTCATTTCCGCCACTATTTACAAACGAAAAAGGTAGTTAAAAAAATGGCCTAAAAAAATTGTAGTTGTTGATGAAATCTCGGAGATGGATCATCCGAAACAAAAAAATCAAACGGTCTTAGATTCAGTACGTTTATGGCTATAGCGCATATCATACGATTTTTTATGCAAAGATAACAAAATGGAGGACATTTTTCGAAAAAAAAAAAAACGTGTTTTCCCGTTTTATGGCATAAAAAAATAGTAAATATCAAAATTTGAAAAATCCTTGATATGCGCTATAGTTATAGTTGTAAAGAATATGTGGTTAAAATCTCATAAGGATCGGTTCAGTATGTTCGAAGATTTCATCAACAAGCTGTCGAAAGGTAGTTCTGTCGTTTTGGTCAAATCTTAGAAATTGGCTGAAATCTAAGTATGGTGTAGATATGACCTTCATGGACTGATGCCCAAAAATTCAATTAGATTCACCGTTTAGTTCATGAGATAATTGCAATTGAATGTGGGTATTTTTGTACGCGATCCCTATACCTAACACTTAAACCAATAAGAGTTTGCTCGCATTTCTCGATATAGGTTCTAAACGGATCTTAAGATTTCAAAATAAAAACACACGTGTACGCAGTACTATTGGGGGATTGATTTTAAAAAAATGACAAACTTTGACCGTTTAGTTTCGGAGATATCGACTTATGAAAAGTGGTAATTTTATTCCACACCTAACTCGGGCCCAACCATCTGTAATGGAATGGCAACAGTGTACGCTGCAGCCAGCTGATCGGCGCGTGGTCTGGGAACTCGAAGCGTGTTCCCCCCCCCGAGTTCTAGTAATTCTGAGACGGATGTGAAATAAATTTATTCTGCAAACAAATTTAATTTGTTCAATTTATGCATGTATTTATGCATGTATTTGTCTTTGCTACAGCGAATACAATTTAAACTGTCGGCAAAATGTAAATCCACGATCCGACGTCCTTCGACAGCGATTTTTTGTCGCTGATCGTTGAGGTTATGGTTATTCTCATCGCGTTTAGCCGCATTTGCTTGACACATGGCTGCCACAGCTTTCAGTCTTTCAGCAAGCGCCTTTTTTCTCGTAAACTTTCCTTTGTATCGCATTCGGGTTGACATTTCCACGCTTTTTTTATTTATGTAAAATATTTCGCGAAAGACGGATCGTAGGAAGCTCAACGCTATGACTGCAGGAAAATCGCGCTGTTGGCACGATTGCAGCGCCGCTCTCTATACGAGTATGAGACCTATCTATGCATAAGGTGCGAACGTGTGGGACATAAAGAGGGTACAAGCTCTGTGAAAAATTCACAACCAACAGCATCGTATAGGCCACGGTCGTATATACAGGTCTGGGCACTCCGTTAAAAAATGCGTGACTCTAAGTGACGCCTCTATTTGCGCATTCCACCGCGGCGCTAGTGAAGGGGAGGCACTTTTGTTTATACCGCGTTTACGGGGCATGGCATGCACGTGTGTGGTGACGGTCGTATGTACGTGTGGCCTAACCTCGTTTTGGCGGGGTGATTTCGAGTGTATCGTACCCACGGTTTTTATTCAATATGGAATAACAAAAGATGAAGGGTCTATATATTGCGATGCCGAAACGGTGCATGATTCCGGGATGCAGAAGTGGATACATAAATAGCCCGGAGCACGTCTCATTATTTAAATTTCCCAATGATGACTACTGATATTTTCTACTACTTTTCTACTACTACTACTAATGAAAGGAATGCCTCCTACACGTAAATTTCGAATGTTCTTCTTTTCCGTAAACGAAAAAAAAAATGTAATTGGATTGAGCGATGGTTAAATCAGCATATCCATGTCAAAGACGATGAGTATTATTAACAAATGGCTCATCGCTCATATTTTCGATTTATGCTTTTAGTTTTTGTCTTCGACTAAATATTTAGGATGTGTTAATTTTTCATCACAGCCACGTGAAGGGAAAGACAATTCGCATACGCGCATACATCGCGCTCTGTCGCACATGCCTCCGAGATAGTAGCGCTCCACGCTTTTGCGGCCAGTTCCGCAAAGAGAGGCGACAGATAGAGGCACGCTTTGGGGTATACGGAATATACGGGAGTGCCCAGACCTGTATATACGACCGTGGTATAGGCATTGGATGTTACTATACCCCAGCTAACCAAGTATCGGAAATGTACCGCTCATGTGGAGAGCGCCGTACCGCTACTGTTGCCACCTCGTACGTGCGCACGGTACTGGTACATGACCGGTACGCCGTACGGTTCGCTGTACCGCCAATGTGCTAATACGGTACCGGTACAGGATCGCCACCGTGGAGCCACCGTGCACTGCAGTACGGTGTAACTCCACGATAGCGATACCGTGGAGGTACGATTACGCTGGTATCCTGTACCCGTACATTACCGGTACTGTGGGGTACGGCGTACTCCACATTTGCGATACGCTGTACTAAAGGTACGCTTGGTTAACTGGGACGCTTCGACCGAAACTTTTGGCTCATACGTGTACCTACAGAACTACCGTAAAGCTTGGTTAGGTTGCATAAAAACATAAAAAATGTTTTTACAGTATTTCGAAAGTGTATTTACTAAGTGTAACAACTTTAATATCAATATCTATAATATAAACCTATCAAAAACATTCAAGAAAATAGTTTTTTTTAGCGTCTAGAGTGGTTCTTAAATTGCTCCATGATCAAAAAGACTAACGACGCAGAGCTGACCATAGTTGTTTCTGTGCGTGTTCTTACCTGGGAAGCATGTTTGTCCGATGGAGTCGCAATTTTTGCCCGAGTAGCCGGCACGGCAGAGGCACTTGTAGCCCTTCCTGGTGGGTGCCTCCTGGCAGACGCCGGCGTTGTTGCACGGATTTTCGGCGCAGGTCTCGCAGGTCGTGACACCGACGCTGTCGCTCTGATCGCCGATCAGGTCGACGCTCTTCTCGCCTAGCACGAGTCTGCTTATGCAGCCCACGAAGCCCGTGTTCATCTCGACTTTGGCGTTTATCGACGAATAGTCTGGGACACCACCCACGTAAAGTGGCTCCTTGAGATCGAGACCTTGCTTCCTTCCGGGATTAATGGCCCTGTAGATGTCCTCCCCGTCGACTATCATCGTGCCTTCCTTGCGCGTACGTTGCAACTTTATCGTGTGCCATTCGCCGAGCGAGACGGGCTTGTCGGCCCTTATCACCGTCATTCCCGAGCCAAGATCGAATCTGACGAGTCCAAGGTGACGATAGTGAGTCGAGGCATGATTGAAAGTAAATTAGCAATTAAGGGGAGATTATACACCTAGACGGTCGAGGTCGAGGATCTAGAAGGTATGAACATTCCGTCGACCGTAGAAGACCTACACTATGGGCCTGGTATCGATGATTCCATGTAAGTTGACAAATTTCATGATTTATTCATTCCCAAATTTTCAAACGCGTTTTTCTCATAACCACGTTTTTCAAATCGCTACCCAAAATTTCTCGAAAACCAATGAACCGATTGCCTTGAGGTTTTTTGTGGTTATTCTATACACCATTATCTAGTACTTATCATAGGATTTTTCTTTCCGTTACTTAGTTTTTGTTTTATAGGCAAAATAATAACTCATTTTTGGCCCAGAATTCACTATTTATGTTCAAACGTCCGCCATTTTGTCATAAATCGATATTTTCAAAATCGGCTATGACAAGTACTAGATTATAGTATCTAATTTAATACTCTTTTTGGTTTTTGTTTCAGATGATTTTTGAAGAAACGCCAGTGGGCACCGTATACGCAGATTTTTTTACTACGCTCCAAGGATCATACAATATTCTTGTATATTTTTGATATTTTTAAATAAAGAAAATTAAACATATTTTTCAATGTATATACTTTTAGATCATTAAAACCCCAATCCGAAATTTCAAATAGTTTTCCTTGAAAAAATTCACAAAAATGACCTTTTTCCGGCTCCTAGGTGTATATTCCCCCTTAAGCAATTCATTTGGTCGAATCGATGAATCAATGAATGCGAATAAATTAATACGAATGACTGAATTGGTTAATCAATGTCACTGAATCAATTACGGGGGTTGTCTAGTGTGTCAGATCAAAAGAAGAGAAAACGGCCTTGCATGACTTCTTTGAAGAAGAGGAAGGTGTACTCTATGGTCCAGGCATAGCAGATTGATGGTGAGACCATTTTTTTTTATTATGAATTATATACGACAACTTTCAAACGCGTTTTTCTCAAAACACTATTTTTTCAAACTGCTGCCATGATATCTCCAAAACTATTTGATTGATTCTGCTCAAATTTGTACAGCATCTTTAGTACATATATAACTACAAGTTGAACTAAAATAATTAAGATTGTTTCGTTAGTTTTCTTTTTATCAGCTATGTAGACCCCCAAAAATATACGAAAAATTGATTTTTTTTTCTAAAGCGTAAAAACAAATTATTTTCTGGAATTCTAACTTTATTTTAGTTCCATGTAGAGCCTCAAGTTTCGCGATTGAAATTGCGTTTGGTTTTTTTATTTCAGATAAGCAGAACGGCCGGAATCATGGCAGCAGTGGAGCACCTCTTTTTATGTATGTGTTCCTGTTGGGCGGTGTATCTCCGACTATATTCGATATAATGACTTCAAAAAATTCACAAAGTTTGTTTAAATGTTAATGAAAATGACATACAATTTATAAACAAAAAATTTCAAAGGTTTGTCAAAAAAAAATCCCCAAAAAGCATTAAAAAACGGCCTTCACACTAGACGACCCCGTTAATTTCTGAATGAAAATTGATTTCTGAATCAATTAATTTCTGAATGAAAATTGACTTCTGAATCAATTAATTGAGGGACCAGTCCACTTTGAAAATTTCAAAAAATCGATTTTTTATTTTCACTGTTTTCGAAAGTACATACATTCAGAAATATTGTGTCAAAATTTAGGTAAGAGTATTGCGTGGAGGTTAGGTAAGAGTTTTTCATAGTCTAAACTTCAAACGCGTTTTTTTCGAAACAACGTTTTCAAAATCTAGCTCCATTGTATCTCTAAAACTAATAAACCGATTCTCTTGAAATTTGAACCACATATTGTAAACATGATTCGCAACAAGATGACCCTCGATGGTTTGAAAATTTTGATTTTTACTCTTTTTTTTGCGAAAAACTGCGAAAAAACGCGTTTTTAAAAACTTTTTTCGTTTTTCATCTGCCATTTTTTTATTTTTTGATAAAACTTTATATCCGAGGGTCATTTTGTAGCTGGTGTCATACTGAATCTAATGGACTTTGATTTTTTTTGTTTCAGACAAGCCGATGCCGAGTTGTGATGGAGCTACTTAGCCCACCTATTTTTGAGACGTTACGTTAAACTATAGTTTTTGTACTTAAAAATGAATAAAAATGAATAAATTTTTTAAAATGTATTTCAAGACTTTATTTATCAAGCCCAACAACTTTTATATTCATATATTTTATAAAATCCTCAAAAAAATCGCGAAAATAGCCTTTTTTCGTGGACTGGCCCCTTAAACGTTACTCCATCATAAAATTATCTTTGGCCGGACACTTTTGCATGAAACTGTAAATAAATCGCGAAAATAGCCCTTTTTTCGTGGCTCGAAAGTGGACTGGCCTCTTAACAAACGTGTATAATTAAAAAGCTACTTTTTGCGTTGCGTAACAACGATTAACGACGGTCATTTTTGGATTAACTTTATCCACCTTTGCATTTAGATATACGTATATCATTTAGTAGTATGTACACTGGTGTTACACCTGCTTCAATATGTATGTTAATTTCCAACAATTGACGAATATCAATAAATAGGGTGTCCTGTTATGAATGTATAATTCTGTAACTGTCGATAGGCCAGATCACGTCCTGCTGGAATATTAGTTTAGTAAAAGTCCCACGGTTTTCGAGATAAAATTTATCGGCTTTTGGTTTTTCCCATGCTATTTCTATAAATTATGACTTTTCTGACCCGGTTTTTGAAAGTTACTCTTGGTTATTACTTTGACCTAGAAAAGTCTTCTTTTTAACCTTAAATGTTAAGGAAACTTTATGAAAAAAGATCGTATGCAGAATTTTCATACAAACCAATTCGAACATAACTTTGAAAATAATTTTTTTTTATTAATATTCCATTGAAGAGTGTGGAGCACTCGCTGTATGTTTACCAGGTTTTTCAAATACATATGACATATATGTCATATGTACTCTTCAATCGAATATTAATAAAAAAAATAAAAATAGCTGTTACTTCACGGTGTTTAGGAATCCCATAATATAAAAAATACCAAAAATCCGTTTTTCGTATTCACAATTCGGAGAAATGAAAAAAAAAAGAAAAAAAAATAACGAGTGTCTTTCCTTGAGAAAAAAAATATTTTTGCATATTTTGCCCAGAAACGGACGTTCGACTTGCTCAATAAAATCTAAATTAATTTTTTTTCTGGAAGGCTATGAAAAGACGCACATTTTCGTTTTTTACGAATGTAAATACGTCAAATCCTGCCAAAGATACAGCCACTTGAATGGAGAAGTGTTAAAAAATGTCAATCAACGAAAAAAAAACGTCAGAAATTTTTTTTTAATTTCGACACTCGGTGAATATTTTTCAATAAAGTAACTCGATTTTTCAAAATTATTTGCGGATTTTTTTTTACGGGCTGAAGTGACGTGGAATGCCTCATATATAAACGTAAATAATCATGTATGATCTTGTCATAAATGATCATGAACGAAATTTGTCTCTATATAAGCATATATAGTAATATATAGCCATATATGATCACATGTAATCATATATGATTATATATACTCATATACTATTGCTACATATTACTATATATGATTATATAAAGACAAATTTCGTTCATGATCATTTATGACAAGATCATACATGATTATTTATGTTTATATATATCCATGTTTTCCCGGGAACATAAAGCCCAAAATTTCGAAAACTTTGGAACTTTTACTAAACTTAAATTCTACCATATAGTAGGACATGATCAGACCTATCGACAGTTTCAGGATTATCCATTTATTACAGGATATCCTGTATATATATATATATATATATATATATATATATAGTAAACTAATATGTACATATATTAATAACATTTCCGGAAACGTGACAGTGGAGGGTTAAATGTACGATGGGAATTAAATTTTTTTTTAACTCACTTGAATTCGGGATATCCACGGACGAGTGCGAGCGATATGAAATCGCCGGTTCCGTCGGCCTCCTCGTCGTTGTACAAAATGATACCGTCGTCCCTCTCGGGCTTGAAGGACACGTCGATGCTGAATTTGAGATAGGATTCGGGCAGGGGTGGCAGTGAGATCCAGCTGTGGGGTGCCTGGTTGAAATTCGGCACCACGCCAGTCACGACTAGTACGGTCGGTACTTCGGAGCTCTCAACATCGTTCGTCGCCGTGCATATGTAAGTACCGGCGTCGTCGGACTTCACCTTTATCAGCTTCAATTTGTTCTGCGAAACGAAATCGCGGTACAGAAAAACAAATGGCAAACGCTCAAAAAATGGCCAATATTTCGCTGCGTCATTTTCCAAAAAAAGTAACGTTTGTCCACTGAGAAGACAATATATTTCTATGTACCAGGATTTGTCAACTATTAAGAAATGGTAAAGTTGGATATGGCGAAATAAATATCGTCTTACAGTTGATGAATCAATCGTTTCAGCCTCTGAATTGTCACTAATAAAGATTTGGTAATAGTTAAGAAATGGGTACTTTAACGGGGTCCTCTAGTTTCTCGGGTCGAAAAAATCGACTTTTTTTTTCATAAATCACATCTACAACATGTGTAGAAAATGTGTGCCAAAGGATTTTTCGATATTCGAAGTGGTTCACAAGTATAAATCACATGCGCGAACTTTCAAACGCGTTTTTCTCGAAACACCATTTTTCGAAACGCTGACCACGATATTTCAGAAACTACTGCACCGATCTCGTCCAAATTTATACAGCATCTTTAATATGTTATAAGCCAGCGATTGAACTAGGATTATCATGATTGCTTCGATAGTTTTTTTTTGTACGAGCGAAAAACTCAAGAAAAAATGAGTAAAAAATAGAATGTAATTTTCAAAAGTGTATAAAAAAGTCAATTTTTGTAATTTAGAATTCACTCTAGTTCAATCGCTAGTCTTAAATATGAAGATTAAAATGCCGTTTGGTTTTTTGATTTCAGATAAGCAGAACAGCCGCAATCTTGGTCACGGTCAAGCACCTCTTTTACTTGATGTCTTCCTGTCGGCCACTATAACGTTTATTCTATTATATATTTTGACTTCAAAAAATTTGTAAAGCTTATTTAAATGTTAATAAAGATTATGCAAAAACAATGAGATTGATTATTTCGATGCTTTGCCCGTAAAAAATTATTGAAAAAGCCGTAAAAAAATAGCCGAGAAACTAGAGGACCTCGATAATGGGATATACCCGTTCTTAAGAGCCAATAGATATACAGTTGGTATAACCCAATGCTTCGTATTAATATACTACAAATACTTGTTTCCTATAACTGAGGCGTTTGTTCAATGAGATCAGTGGAAAAGTTGTCCCAGACGTAAAGGATAGTTGAGTGAACGATATTTTATATTCGCACAAATCAAGATTCGTGTATAGTTACCAAATGAATATTTGGACAAAGTCATTCATTGATTGTCGGCAGTTGAATGTGCAGTTGAATCAATGGAGCACTATAGTGCTAGTGGGCAAGTGTACAAGGAACAACTCTCGTAGAAAATGAGAGTTATTCCTTGCTACTTGTAGAGGACAAATCGTTGCACAACGATTTGTCCTCTGCAGCAAGTCCGTTGATCGGAGGACAACAAAGATGGTAGCATCAATACGTCGTAAAGCAAGGAACAACTCTCATAGAAAATAGGCGATCGACCGGTCCCGCGGTCGACGTCTTAGCCAGCCCAGCTCTAATGCATAATTTAATATTCTCTATATGAGGCATTCCACGTCACTTCAGCGAGTAAAAAAAAATCCACAAATAATTTTGAAAAATCGAGTTACTTTATTGAAAAATATTCACCGTGTCGAAATTTAAAAAAAAATTCTGACGTATTTTCTCCTTAATTACCATTTTTTAACATTTTTCCATTCAAATGGCTGTATCTTTGGCAGGATTTGAGGTATTTACATTCGTAAAAAACGAAAATCTGCGTCTTTTTTAAGCCTTCCAGAAAAAAATTAATTTAGATTTTATTGAGCAAGTCGAACGTCCGTTTCAGGGCAAAATATGCAAAAATATTTTTTTTCTCAAGGAAAGACACTCGTTATTTTATTTTTTTAAATTTCCCTTCATTGTGAATACGAAAAATGGATTTTCGGTATTTTTTATATTATGGGATTCCTAAACACCGTGAAGTAACAGCTATTTTTATTTTTTTTATTAATATTCGATTGAAGAGTGTGGAGTATTCCAAGGCTCCAATACATATGACATATATGTCATATGTATTTCAAAAACCTTGTAAACATACAGCGCGTGCTCCACACTCTTCAATCGAATATTAATTTAAAAAAAAATAGCTGTTAGTTCACGGTGTTTAGGAATCCCATAATATAAAAAATACCAAAAATCCGTTTTTCGTATTCACAATTCGGGGAAATTCTTAAAAATAAAATAGCGAGTGTCTTTCCTTGAGAAAAAAAATATTTTTGCATATTTTACCCTGAAACGGACGTTCGACTTGCTCAATAAAATCTAAATTAATTTTTTTCTGGAAGGTTAGAAAAAGTCGCACATTTTCGTTTTTCACGAATGTAAATACGTCAAATTCTGCCAAAGTACCAGCCATTTGAATGGAAAAATATTAAAAAATGGTAATCAAGGAGGAAAAACGGCAGAAATTTAAAAAAATTTCGACACGGTGAATATTTTTCAATAAAGTAACTCGATTTTTCAAAATTATTTGTGGATTTTTTTTTACTAGCTGAAGAGACATGGAATGCCTCATATATACTTTCGAACGTTTCCTAAAGATTTGGAAGGTCCCACAAAACAAGCAAATCGTTAATTGATGCCATCTGCGCAGAAAATAAATTCACGTTTTCACGGTCACTAACTGATATCCTCTAGGTAAGTGGACATGCGGTCACGCACAGTCTCTAGTGTACCTCGATCGTATCTAAATCGCGTCTGCGCACGAACGAGCTTGTGCGACAAAGGGCCATGGTAGCGTACAAAGTAAACGGTCTTGCCAAATTTACGATACTTGTCTCAAGTACAGATTTGTTAACTATTAACAAATCATTATTTGAGACGAGTCGTCGATTTTTTAACAGTTATTTGCTAACTATTAACAGGCCTATATTTGATTCAACTGAAGATTTTTTAATTATCACCAAATATTCATTTCGTAATAAGTGTACGACTGTTATCTCAAAGAACTACTGGGCCAACATCTTAAATGCAGATTAATTAATAGTTAATAAATCCTTATTTGCGTTAAATAGAGAAGTTGTCGCGTCAACTGTATGACTCTTGGCTCAAATGCGGCCGAGATAGTCGTTTTGAATGAAGATCAATTAATTGTTGTGACATGTTCATTTGCACTGAACACAGGATAGTCGCGGCAACCACACGTTAAGGGGTTACCCCCACTTGAGATTTTGAAAAAAATCGATTTTTTTTATTGCATTTTTTTCAAGTGCAATTTGAAGTGGTTTTTTATGCCCGGAATAGATGACTATGTAAGTTTACAAAAAAAAATATTTTCTTCGTGTAAACTGAAATTGAAACTTTAAACGCGTTTTTCTCAAAATGGCATTTCTGAAGTCGGTGACCAAGATTACTCGAACACTAATGAACCGATCTTCTTGAAATTTTGCAGGCTTATTTAATACATAAAAATGTAGTCTTTAATCGTTCGATTTTTTTTTTTTCGAAAAAATGGCCGTTTTATAGCCAAAAAACGGCCGTTTTTTTTTCGTTAAAATCGAACCATTAACTTTGACTGTCTGCCATTTTGTGAAAAATGAATATGTTTTAAAATCCTTCGATTAAAGACTAGTTTATACTTATATTTGACTAAATCCATCCGCATTTTTTTTCAGATGGTCCACTTCGCCGCAATGTTGGTCACCGCAAACCGTGTATATAAAAACATTATTTCATTGACGGCCATTTGTCACTAAACAATGTAATATTTTTCAATAAAAAAAAATACTGAAAGTTCTTCAAGATGTGTTCTTCAAGGTGGTATATTGATCGATTAAAAAAGTTTTGTAGTTTTCTTTAAAAAAATTCATGAAAAAGGCCTTTTTTGCGCTACAAGTGGGGGTAACGCCTTAACGGCCCCAAATCTAAATACATTAATTGTGAACGCATCTCCACTCCTTTGAACTGTATTATCATATCACAATTTCAACTCGTTATTCGATGATCGTAAACATCTACTGACTCAAGAGAAATAAAAGTGATCAAATAAATCATTCTTTTCAAAGAAATACTATTGCTATAAAATGTTGTCATGAGAACACGAATATTTCTTAATGATATACATATTTTCTAACAGGTAATGAATATTTGAATAAAAGTGCCAACCAAATGTATTTGTTTAGTATAAATAAAGTGTTTTCTCAGTGTCATCGTGTGGCACGCTTACCCCGTAGGTTTGGACGTCGCGAGGCAAAACCCCACCGAGCTTACTCCAGTGGAACTTTATCGGAGGCTCGAGGTCCATTCTGCAGCCCATTTCCAAACTCGAGCCGTAAGGCACAGATTTGGTTTCGATAGCTGGCGCATCGTTGGTACCACCTTCACGCGCGATAGGAGCAAGTGCGAGCGAGAAATTATTAATTGCGGCGCAAAATCGTTCGTTCGGGATTTATTATTTCGCCGTATTGCAATTTTTTTCGAAATACGATACTCACGGAATAAAAGACGAGGATTGGTATGCGTTAAAAACAGGGCACAAAGGAGCGACTGATTATTATTGTTATTTTTTGTTTCTTACTTTATATTAATTTTGCTTCATTTTTATGCGACAATAAATGTACGAAAAAATTCAATGTTCTATGATCGATCATAGACAAATATTTTATTTCATCACAATATCGGTTCTGCGCGATGCGACAAAAATCTGAAGAAAATTAGTAACGTTGAAAATGTTTATAACATCGATTTTCAACGATAATAATCGAACAAAAATTATTGATGTATGTCTTGAAAATTATTCGTTTGAAAAACAGTCGAAAGAATGATTTTTTTCGTCATTTGGAATGAAATTCTAGATTTCACAATTCCGTCCCAAATAAAAATCTCTCAACAATTTTTTTCTTTAAAGACGTTTAAAAACGTACGGATTATGACGAGCATAAAAAAATTGATTATTTCAAAGGGCTGGAGGTATGTAACTCCTCGGAGAAATTTGACAAGTTGAATATTCCGAATATTCAGATAATTCTGAAGAAAATTCACAAATATATAAAAATATTATGTACCTCCGAAAAAATTAGTACTATTATAATGAGTATCATTATAATAAAATGAATATCAAATGAAATTTTAACATTTTTTTATTACTTTTGAGAATTAAGGGGGGAGATACGTTTAGGCGAGGAAAAAAATTTTTGATTTCCATGCTTTTTTTTTAAGAAAGTTTTCTTCACCTTTTTTTATTTAGGGTATTATTTTATTTATCTTTATTACTACTTTTTTAGTAATAAAAGTAGTAACAAAAGTACTATGCAGCTTTATTACTATGCACTACTATGTACTAGTATGTAGTACAGAGTTTATTACTATGTACTACTATGTACATTTATTAGTACTGAAATAGTTTATTAATTTTTATACAAGATCGTAGTTTTATTACCTCTTTCGGCTGTCACATGGATTTTTTTTATTGATCTTTAAAAAAGGCGGACGTATTGCATGGCCCTCTAAACTGCATTTTCAGAACTATCTCACGCTAAAAAAACTAATCGACCGATTCTGACGATACCGATACCAATGAATCTCTCTAACCTTATCTAAAACATGATGTTCTCGAAAATGGAAAAAGTATTTTTTTATTGCAAAATAGAGCCATTTTTTTCGGAAAATTCAATCTTTTTGTGTCAAAGCATACCATTTCATCGATTTTGAACATTTCTCAAGTTTTCTTGGTTCATATTCTGCATATAAGAGTGAATGAGAGAAAAATCTCCGTCGATTTTTTTTTCAGATAAATCTCGCCGACGCTACGTGTTACGCCGTCTGACAATATCCGCCACAACCCTGTTTAAAAGACCGTGCCATACCTCCGCCATATTTAAAGATTAATATAAAATATAAAATATACCACGTAACAGCCAAAAGTAGTAATAAAACATACCCTAAGTCGCATAAATATAGAAGACATCTTTCCTTTTAAAAAAATCATGAAAATCAGCAATTCTTTTCTTGCAAAAAGGTATCTCCCCCTTAATGATCAATGTCTACCAATGAGGGCGCCTCCTTCGAATCAAAGGGATCTCCCTGGGTATTATTCCTATGGCAATAAATTATTCGCGTTTTGTCCGGGATGTTTAATTGCGCTAGAGCCCACTTCGTGGCGCTAGTGGTCCTCTGCTCGGCTTCTTTTACGCATGCGCGTTCTACATTCGATATAATAATAACATTTTCGGAGTATTCGGAGGGTTTTACGTGTTTTATGGTTGTGGTTGTGACTTGTGGCTTGTCCAAATTTTTGTCACGACTCGAATTCAACAATATTGTACGCGTTCGGTGAGTTCGGCCGGTTCACAGATCATACGGCATGTATACAGTTATCGAGCAGACGACTACTAGCGCCACACGTGGCGGCGATTGAAAATAAAAGCGACGGGCTTTACGAGGGCGATGTATAACTGATGTTTACAGGGGGGATGGTTTACCTTGAACGATGAGATTGAAGTCCTGATCATAGGTGGCCTCTTGGGTGTCAACGTGACAGCGATAAACGCCGCTCTCGCTAAGTTCGATATCCGATATTCTGAGTATGTTTCCATGCTCGAGAGCCTTGGCCGGAAGTGACCGATGATAAGGTCTGGACCAGCGGTATCTCGGGTTCTGAGTGCCCGTATAGGTGCAGCGAAGATCGATCATATCGCCGATATTGACGACGTCCAGGGACGGTTCGATCGTGACGGCTGGGCCGATCGCTTCTAAAATAAGAATTCCCCACCGTCTGAGTATCCATTTCCTGTCTATTTCATTCCCCCTCTTCTTTTTTTCATCTTTTTTTGACACGCTTCTAAAAACCGACTAGCGAGCTGGAGATCGTCGCGATCTTCGCTCGGTCGATCGTGACGGCAACATTGAGGCAGACATGACAAGAAACGAGGATGGATCGTGAGGGGGTTCATCGGCGATCGAAGAGCGGACGAAGGCACGCGGAAAAATGTCAATGGCTCTGTGCAAAGACGAAAAAGTCACAAAAACGACCGACAGATGGCGACCGGTGCGCGGCTGTTGTGGCGACTTCGTACGCTTATAAGATGGCCGCAAGGCGGCGCGTAGGTTCCTTTAAAACGTGGTCGCCAGCGGCAAAAAAAAAGTACTACTATTATCATTATTATTAAGAAGAACGGTTACAAGAGCGACAGCTCAAGCCAGCCCTCTGACCATGGACACTACATAAAGGAGTCCGAACTCTAATGGAAGGGGTCTAGTAAAAGTAACCACAAAATCGAGGAACGGAAGGGTTCCCGAAACCGCCACTTCGTGGCGCTGATTGTTAGAAGCGACAGCTTGAAATTAGCTATGCGTGAGAGAGATCGAATGATGAAGCGTCATCAATCGATCAGCCATATTAAATTGTTGAACTGTTGTCATGGAGACCACACCACTAGCTAATTTCATTCTGTCGCTCCCAGGAGGCTGGCACCTCCGATCCCTTACCGTATGTAAAAATGCTACGCTTTTTGACCGCTTTATTTAGTTCTATCTCTCCCCGTGGCGCTAGTGGGTCACTGACAATATTCTCATTGCGCAGGCGCGAGGGCCGCACAGCGTACTTAACCACCCCGACGCCGAATACGACTATTTTGACGTTTGGAGTTTAAGCCGCAGTGCGGAAATGATGAAATTACCGAAATTACTTATACTTGTGCGCTAATGTTGCGTGTTGTGCACGGTTGGACCTCAGGGTACCCGCGTAATCCTGAAAAGGTGCATTTTTCACCATACTAGCCGATCCTCGCATTCGAAGCTATGGAAAGTCTTCGAATTACATGTGTGCGCGTGTGTATATATGTATAGCCCCTGCGTGCGCCTCAGGATTGTTCGAGAACAACTAGCGCTGCGAGTGGCAGAGTAGGACACTACAAACGGGATATTTTGCGTAAAAAAAATTCTGAAAGATGCCAGCCCCCTGGTCGCTCCTAACAATCAGCGCCATTAAGTGGCGCTTTCGGGAACTCTTCCGTTCCTCGATTTTCTGGTCACTTTTCTAATACAAAGTTCGGGCTCCTTTATGTAGCCTCCGTGCCCCTGGCCTACTATTCTTATACGATAGACGAAAACGCATTTTGTCCCGGCTTTTTAGATCCTGAAATCCCCGCTACCCAACGTTGGCTGTTATGTGACAGCCTTCGGCTCTAAATACTCCGATCAGCTCAACGATTCGATACTTTCGTTTCGTGCTGTTATCGTTATTGCGATAAAAGCACGAATTGTTCCAGCGATAACAGAATCCATCATCCACGCGAATAATGATTTTCATAAAGTTATCTACAATAGACTTTTATTTGTGTAAAATTTTCGAAACACCGCCGCAACATACATATACGTGCATGCCTGTCACATGACTACTAGTGCGACAGTGCGGCAAGGACATTTTGCGAACAGCGTTTATCTACCAGTGTCAGGCCCCTGGCTGAAGCGAGTGGGCGAGGTGTACAAAGGTTTATTGAGAACCCATCCGATAATGAAATCGTCATGCTGGAGAATTAAAATTGTTGACTAAAAATATAACACAGTTTATCTTGACAACAACATTCTGTGTGAGTTTATAGGGAACTTACGCAAAGCTCAGCGCAGATGGCGCCACGTGAACATAACGTAAACAAGAGAAGCTATCAACGCGCGCGGTACATTTTCACGGTGTCCGTGTTGTATTAAAATTATATGAATGGACATGATGGACAATAATTACGGATATTTGACTATACCGAAATTGAAAAATCGGCTTCTACTCTTTTCCTTCTCTGTTAACTCTTTAAAGTTTCTTTTTTGCCCCAAACAAACGGGGAAGGTATTTCCTTACATTTTCCGGCTTAGTTTCATCCCCGTAAAGAATAAAAATGAGCTAGGTAAGTATTATGTAATAAAACAATAGCAGAAGGTTAAAAAATGCGAATATTTCAAATAGAATTTTTTAGATTATGATGATTAACTCGTTTACAATATACTTTCAGAAGTAAATAGTCTAAAAAATATTATGTTCATGCACTGAGCTGTAACGAATCCTTCATTTTTATAGTCTGCAGATCTAAAATGATCAGAATATAGCCTTGATTGTTTTGTGGCTGTAAAGTGCTTGCGACGTATAGCACCCTATAAATTGCACGAATTCTTCACAATTTATTCAGGATAAACGGATTATTTAAAGAAAATTCAACAATAGTCGTAGAAACACGGGCATAACCAAAGAGAATCTCCCTAAACGCCATGTTCTGTTTATGTTATAATACAATGTCCCCTCTAGCGGGAGAAATTGGCAGTTCGGTTCCCTACGATACCTAAACCCCACACTGTTTTCCAGCGGCTTTTGCCAACACTTGAATGGGTGACCGCAAAGGCGCGCACCGGCGCAGTTTTGTCATTTTTTCAAGATGGCGAACGCAACTCGAATGCGAATGCCATCGGAAGAGAGATTGTCGGCGACACTCCGTTTTTCCTAGGAGACGAAAATGGCCGAGGGACTAGGGAAAAAAGTGCTAGGAAAATTGGTAGTTGGAGAAAAGCTCTTGTGATGCTTGACAGGAAGGGGAGGAGAGAAAAGTACAGATCCAACGCATGATGGACATCAGGCACACTTAGACGTCGTCTGACAAGCGAACTACGCTAGAGCAACCGACACGAGATAAACGGCAACAAGGAATGAACAAATGAAAACAAATTTGAAAAGTAGACAGAGAGAAAGACAAGCTGGACAAGACGATACGACACACATTACAACTCAAAACAAACCGCGTCGTCGGTGAAGGTATTGCCGATATTGCGAGATTCTGCAGAAGCGTTCGTCGGTTGCATCGTGACAGTGTATATTGCCGTCGCAAATGTTATCCAACGAAATGCATTCTCGGCTTCTGCATTGGTACATCCTGTATCCGCATTGCACCGTTTGGTACACTGGCATGCATTCCTCAAGCGTATTAACTACTAAATCATAACGCAAATGTCTTAGGAAAAAATGGAAAACCCATGTCACAGCGGCTGTTTCGGGCAATCTTCTTTTTTTTCTCGGGTTTTCTTGGTTTTTTCGTTGCTGCTCTGGTGCGTGGAGGCTTTGGGTTAAGGGGGTTAGGCTACTGGGAACATTTCGAAATTCTCGGTCCTCGCTTGAGGCGATTAGAATTGAAGAGGGAGGCCCTACATGCTGTGCAGGAATTGCAGATTGAAGGCGAACTTGTGATTGCAACGATAGAACTGCTAGGAAAACTTTGAACGCGTTTTTTTTTTCGAAATCATGTTCTTCAAAACGGTGTACACGATGTTTAGATATCTAATGAATGGATTGACTTGAAATTTGATACACTTATTCAGTGTAATAACAGTTTAGTCTTGACCGACGTTTTTCTTCCTAACTGATTTTCATTAGCTATTGACAATAATGTTGTCATTTTTCCGCGAAAAAACGAAAAAAAAAATTCAAACATTTTTTTTTAGATTGAAACACGAGAACAAAGAAAAGCTGCACCAAGTCTTAGACAATATTGGCTAGTTTGAAAAAATTCTTTCTTTTTTTGTTTCTGTTCAACCGGGTGGCCGAAATCAAGTACACCGTTGAGTATGGTGTACACGATTCAAAACGATTTTCGACTTCGATTTGAACGATTAAAAAAAAGCAACCATCTATTTTTCATGAGCGAAACACGACAACGAAAAATCTTGAGTCTTAGCCTACATTATCTATTATAAGAAAAAACTCGTTTTTTCGTTGTTTAAGATCGACCGGGCGGCCAGAATCAAGTACACCGTTCAAAACGGTGTACACGATGTCTCGACATCTAATGAACGGATTGGTCTGAAATTAAGTACACTCATTCAGTGTAATAGTACTTTAGTCTTGACCGACGTTTTTCTTCTTAAAAATCTTTTTTCATTAATTATTAACAATAATGATGTCATTTTTCCTCGAAAAATCGGGGGAAAAAATCAAACAATTTCCTGTGACGATTGAAACACGATGATAAAAAAAGCTCCGTCAAGTCTTAGCCAAGATTATCTATTTTAAGAAAAAAATCGTTTTTTTTTGTTTCCGATCAACCGGGCGGCCAAAATCAAGTACACCGTTGAGTACGGTGTACTCGATTCAAAACGTTTTTCGATTTCGATTCGAACGATTCGAAAAAAAATCAAACATTTATTTTTCATGATTGGCACACGATAACAAAATCTCAGTCAAGTCTCGGCCAATATCAATTTTAAGAAAAAAAAACTCGCTTTTGTTTGTTTCAGATCAGCTGGGTGGCCAAAATCAAGTACACCGTTCAAAACGGTGTACACGATTTCTCGAAATCTTATCAACGCATTGACTTTAAATTAGGTACACTTATTCAGTGTAAAAGTCGTTTAGTCTTGACCGACGATTTTCTTCCTAACATTTCTTTTCCATTAGTTATTAACAATAATGATGTCATTCCTTTCTCGAAAAATCGAAAAACAAATCAAACATTTTTTTAGATGATTGAAACACGATAACAAAAGAAAGCTCGGTCAAGTCTTAGCCAATATTATCTATTTTGAGAAAAAAATCGTTTTATTTGTTTCCGATGAACCGGACGGCCAAAATCAAGTACACCGTCGAGCCGCTCACGTTCAAAGTTCCTCCAGATTGTTTTTAACTTCTGTGATTTTTAACGTTTTAAAATGAAATCTGGTACACAACTTCGTTAACGTAGATACAAATAAATGCCCGAAACGATTTTTCAATCGTCTTACTTATTCTTTCGAAAGTAATTTTTTTTTATAACCGCGATTTTCGGGTTGTCACAGTGGCCCAACCCCTTGATTCCGGGAGGGACGAGACTGCGAGAGGGGCTAGAGCACTCTGTCGACTGGTCGGACGGGATATAATTTGGAAAAAAAAGCGACCAAGCGCGGGTCGGAGTGCGCGTTGGAGTAGGGTCCCGTAGATTGTTGGACAGACACGTAATTTTATGCAACTCGTTATTTCACGGTGGCGATGTTACTCGACAGTACTCACTCAATGTTACTTTCACGAACTATGTCGGATTTTCAAGGCAGCTTCTCACTTTACAATTTTCAAAAAATCAATTTTAATTTAAATTACATTTTTCGAAAGTATACATATCCAAAAGTATGACACTAAAATTTTATAAAGATCGGAAGAGTCTAACTGTATTTTTGTGTGACTTTTACTTTACTACCTGAGCACGTTCATCTGCTCGTTAATAACTTTAAACGCGTTTTTCTCGGAGCAACGTTTTTCAACGGCTTGTTGATAAAATCTTCGAAACTACTGAACCGATCCTTATGAAATGTTAACCACATGTTCTTTACAACTATAGCTATAGCGCATATCAAGGATTTTTAAAATTTTGATATTTACTATTTTTTTGCCAAAAATTGTGAAAAAAACGTTTTTTTCGAAAATGTCCGCCATTTTGTTATTTTTACATGGATAAAAAATCGTATATGCGCTATAGCCATTAACATACTGAATCTGAAACCACTTGATTTTTTTGTTTCAAATGATCCATCTCCGAGATTTCGAATGATCTCATCAACAGCGCAAACCTACAATTTTTTTAGGAATTTTGTTTAACTACTATTTTCGTCTATAAATAGTGAATTAAATTTAAAAATAAATGTTTTAAATTGTACTTCGAAAGTGTATTTATTAAGTGTGACAACTATTATATCAATATTTATAATAAACACCTATTTGAAAAAATCATGAACATAGACTTTTTAGCATCTAAAGTGAGAAGACGCCTCGAATCAGCGGATTACGAGAATGGGAGCCGATCGGCTGACGACTCTAGAGGCGGCTTGCCACTAGGGCGTCGTAAAAACATGAAAAACAGCATTTTGCACGATTTCGAATGCCCTATCCAACGATACCCTACTCGATGGGGTAGGCGATTTTTTTTCCCTCGTCGACGTGTTTCGTGTACGAGAGACAGCATGGAAAAAAATGTGTCGACAAATTGATCACCACACATGAGTACGCGAGTATTTTAACCGTTCGCCTGGCAAATTTCAGCACGACAGGTGTCAAACTTTACGAGCTGCACTGAGACAACAAAATATTTATATCCACCAGGATTTGTTAACTTCTAACAAATGGTAAAGTTGAATATTGCGAAAAAATATCTTCTTACAGTTAAGGGAAGGGTAGGGGTTTCAGCGTGAAAAAAAGACACTTTTTTGCGAATTTTTTTCATCTATATGGATAGAGTAAATTCATTGAAACCTTTTGTACATTGTTGAGTGTCATTTCAAGAACATTCCGTGAAATTTGTACGCGAAAATATCCACAAACAAGCCGGTGCCGCGTTTTTCTCGAAACCACTTTTTCAAAGTCCGTGTTCACTGCCATTTGAAAACTACATGACCGATTTATTTCAAACTTTGTACACACTTTCTAGATATAAAATACCTCCCCCCAACGGTTAGTTTGAGATTTTTTTTACATTGAGGGGGTTTTCCACCCCCAAAATGGCGGGAATTTTTCGTGAAAAATAGCACTTTTCACTTTACATGACCACCAAAAATTTAGAAATGAAAAAAAAAAATGATCAAAGACCGTTGGGGGGAGGATTTGATGATACTTTGACTAAATTTTAATTGTACTTGATTTCAGATAATTTCTAGCTGAGATACAGTGAACACCGCAAATCGTGTTTTTCCGAAGGCGTTCTTGGAGAAGCTTTGTCACCGGCTTGTTTCTGGATATTTTTGCGTACAAATTTCACGAAAGGTTCTTGAAATGAAACTTAACAATGTACAAAAGGTTTCAATAAATTTACTCTATCCATATAAATTAAAAAAAATCGCAAGTGTTTTTTTTTCACGCTGAAACCCCTACCCTTCCCTCAATAAAACATGTATTTGAGCCTCTGAATTGTCACAAATAAAGATTTGGTAATAGTTAAGAAATGGGTACTTTAATGGAACAAACCCCTTTATAACAGCCAATAGATATACAGTTGGTCTAACCCAATGCTCAGTATTACTATACAAAAAGTACTTGTTTTCTATAAATGAGGCGTTTATTCAATGAGATAAGTGGACACGCGGGCACACACAGTCCCCAGCAGAGTGGGGCGTAATTCTATTTATAAATACGAATACGAATTTATTCACATCGTGATTTTCATGTGAATATAAATACAAATTTATTCATACTTCACTAATTGTAAATACGAATACAAATAAATTCGTATTCACAAGTGTGAGTACGAATCTATTTGTATTCACATGCATGCATACAAAAACAATTGTATTCACAAATATTCTGAACATACAAATAAATTCACAGAAAAAGTTGTGAATATTTACAAAAAATCCTGTGAATTGAAAAAAAAACCACATAAAAATCTGTGAATGCAAATGTATTCACAAAAAATTGTAAATACGAAAAAATTCACGAAATAAGTTGTGAATTTTTTCGTATTTAAGACAAATTAAAATCAAATTCACAATGATTAGATTAACATTTACACCAAAAGTGAGTTCTTGTTGAGTTCAACACAATGTTTTCTCTCAAAATACGTAAGGACTCGCTTGTGGTATAAATTTTAATATAATTGTTGTGAATTCGATCTTAATTTTCTTCCACTTGAGGAAATTCACAACTCACTTTGTGAATTTTTTCATATTTATAATGTAATATTTGAAACTCACAACTTTTTTTGCAAAAATTTCTTTGCCTCGACGCAATGTTTTCTCTGAAAATACGTGAGAACTCACTGTTGGTGTGAATTTTAATCTAATCATTGTGAATTTGATTTTAATTTGTCTTAAATACGAAAAAAAATCACAACTTAATTCGTGAAATTTTGTATTTACAATTTTTTGTGAATACATTTGCATTCACAAATTTTCATGTGAATTTTTTTTAATTCACAGGATTTTTCGTAATTATTTACATTTTTCGTGAATATTCACAATTTTTTCTGTGAATTTGTTTGTATATTCAGGATATTTGTGAATACAATTGTATTTGTACACATGCATGTGAATACAAATAAGTATGCATAAATTTGTATTTATAATCACATGAAAATCACGATGTGAATAAATTCGTATTCGTATTTATAAACAGAATTACGCCCAACTCTGGTCCCCAGTGTACCTAAATCGTGTCTACGTCAACATCTTAAATACGGATTAATTAATAGTTAACAAATCCTTATTTGCGTTAAATAGAGAAGTTGTCGCGTCAACTGTGTGACTGTTGGCTCAAATGCGGCCGAGATAGTCGTTTTGAATGAAGATCAGTTAATTGTTGTGACATGTTCATGTCCATTGAACACAGGATAGTTGCGGCAACTATACGTCAACGGCCCGAAATCTGAATATATTAATTCTGAACAAATCTCCACTCCTTTGAACTGTATTGTCATATCATAATTTCAACTCGTTATTCGATGACCATAAACATCTACTGAGCTAAAAGAAATGGTGGTGATCAATTAAATCACTCTTCAAAGAATTACTATGGCTATGAAATGTTGTCATGAGAACACGAATATTTCTTAACGACTAACAAACGTTGTAACAGTTGATAAACGTTTGAATGTAAGTGCCAATTAAATATATTTACTTTACTATAAATAAACTGTTTTCTCAGTGTGCGAAACTTTGACAGACGGACGAACGGACATGACGAAACGACCGTGGGTTCCCAGTGGCTACGGAACCCCCAAAAACCAACGCAACCGATAATAAATTTGGACAAACAATACAAATAACAATCATCAACGTAGGTGAATAAATAACGTTCAAGCTAACAGCCAATAGTGTCGTAACGGTGGGCATACGCGAACGTTGCTCAATGTCCCTCAGCGTAAAGCGGTCCAACCCTCGAATCAGATTCCATGAGAATTTTCAGTTAATCGACAATTTTCATACTGATTATTAATCTTTTTGGTCTTTTTCTTTCAAACCATTTTTGGAGGAGTCAGACTTTCCAGTCGGGCGCTTTTTTGGCATCATTTTTCAGTGGCCCAAAAAATTATATACAAAATAAAGCTAACATTAAAAAATATTTTTATGTATAACATAAGTTATTTTAATAGACGAAAAAAATTAGACGGATTATCGAATGGTATTTTTTTAATCATTAGAATCAGCAATTTTCAAGTCAGTCACACGGAATGGTCCCTCAAAAAAAATAACCCATTGTACCCAATCAAAAATATTAAATTCGGGTTGTCTTTACGTTCAATCATCGAGAGATTGCAGCAACCTCCTAATCGAAATTCTCATCGAATCCTTTCAGGCTAGACTGGTCTACGTCGCGCATCCCCGCGCGGCGGAGGGGGGAAATAGTTGAAAAAAAAACAATACACGAGTCAACTTTCAAAAATCAACGAATCAAAACAAAAATCATCAACAAATGGCCGTGTGTGTCGTGCTGAGAGGGATCCAAAACACGATAAACCGTGGGAAATAAAAATCACTAGCAGCGTCTTTAGGAAGGCAAATTGCCCTCTTGGAAATTACGTTTTACAAGATATATACAAGCCGAAGCATTGAAGATGTAAAAAGAACAATTAGAAAATATAAATAATAAAAAAAATTGCTTTTTTATATACATAAGTCACTGTCGTCTGGTCATCATCGTGACAGTTGTACTCAAATGATTTTTTCATAAATGTTTTCCAATTGCACATGTATTTTTGACAACAATAAAAAAATATGCCTATATATATATGTATCATTTTGAGGACATATTTTCCTGTGAACTTCTATTTTCAGTTAAAAAAGTGTATATATTCATAATCAAAGCGGGACACCACTGTGATGGGTCAAACAATTATTTTTTTGTGCATCTTCTCAAATTATACATATTCAAGGAAATGTTTATTTTTTAAATCAAGTTGAATTATTAAATATGGAACAAGTTACGGACGATTCAGTGAGGCTAGGTAGCGCGATGATTCACATATACTAAAACTTTCAATCGCGTTTTTCTTGAAACGACTTTTTGCGACCTGGCCGGAATCATAACTCTAGGCGTAATCGTTTCAATTCAATTTCAATTTCAAAATACCAAAAATTCCGTAATTGCAGTAGCTATCGTTTTTTTCTTAAAAATTGAATATGTTCAAGTCCCCGAACAAAAGTAAAAATTTCGCTAAAATTACACCTTTTTTGAACGTCTTTTATATAGATTATGAAACTTTTTTATTAATTTTTTCAGACCAATTATTATGAAGTTATCGATCAAGTTATCACATGATAACTTGATTTTTTATACCGAGACTTTATTGTACCTCAATAACGTTAATTTTTTATTTTGTTAAATAAAAATGTACACGATGCAAGTTCAGTGTATGTTTCAATGTATAACATACTTTTTTCCAAATCCCAAATAAATAATCCCGTAGACAAAAAAATTGTTTAAATATATATATATATATACAAACACACAAATTGTAAATATATATATATATAAAAACACACATATACATGCATAATGAAGTGTAACATTTTTTTATCGTGTCAAAAAATGTATGCAATTAAAAAATACTTACGCATAAACAATACGTAAATAATTTTACAAATATGTTCATATGTAGTACCGGTCAAAAGTTTTCGATCACTTTGGATAATCGCAAACTTCTATGAGAATAATATAATTCATTTTACAGATCTATATAGCATCTCCGTAAAATACGAAATAAAATGATCGATATTATTCTAATATAATTTTGCGACTATCCAAGGTGATCGAGAACTTTTGATGAATACTGTTTATCGATAAAAATACATGGCAACATTCTTCTTCAAATAAAAATAAATAATAGTATAGTAACACAATAATTCCCGTAATGTGGTAATTAAATTGTAATGGTCAATTTTCTGAAATATTTTTTTCATATATACAAAAAGAAAGCAAGCATATATCGACGGTCTAAATAAAAAACGTTTGGTTTTAAATGTAAAAATTTGGTAGAAAGAGGACGTTTTCGCTTTTCAAAACTTTTTTTTCCAAAATACTTGACAGTAGCGTGTGTTGTTTTTTAGTTTTTCTCTTCTACTTGATGAATAAAAATTTTCCACGCCATTGCGAATAAAATTTTATCAGTCCATTGCAATAATAATTTTATTAAGTTGATGGCGTAATTATTCTATTTATCTGTGTTAAATCAAATGTCAAATAAGAATGTTATAATAATTTCTTATCGATTTTTCGCCCGAGACTTTTCGTTCGAAAGTCATTAAAAAAGAGGGCCCAGTTTGGTTAGTCGAAAAGTCATCACCGCAGGAGGCTCGCATGCTTAACGAGTGTACCTTCGATAATGGGTAAGCCGTATGTACTTAATCACTTACCGCCAACGTGGAGATTAATGTAATCGCTCGATACACCGTAAGAGTTTCGTATCTGACATATGTATTTGCCGGAATCCTCGGGCTGTACTCGCAACAGCTCAATGTAATCCTCGCCTACGACCACTTTCCGCGGTAGGGGACGACCGTCCTTGGTCCAGTGGATCGTCGACCGTTGCTGCACGCTGCATCTCAATCTCACGGTTTTTCCGGCCAACGTGGACACGTTGCGCTCCACAGCTCGGATGCCCGTGTCGTCGGACGTATGTTCTACACGTTTGGGAAATGTTTGTTTTTAATTATACTGTATTTTTTGTCGAACGTGTTCCAAGGGAGGAGATACCTATAGGAGAGCACAAAAATGATTTTCATGATTTTTTTGTTTAAATGAAAGATATCTTCACTATTTCTGAGACTTAGGGTATGTTTTCTTACTACGTTTGGCTGTTACGAGGTATTTTTTTTTCTCAAACATACCCTGAATCTTAAAAATGGTGAGGAAATCTTTTTTTTTCTAATCATGGAAGTCAGCAAATTTTGTCCTCGCCTAAGGTATCACCCCCGTTAAGAGAATTATAGTTTTTAAAACTAATGATAATTTTAAGTGCTCTTTCCGTTCTAAATTGATCAATAATTTGGATATAATTGTCAAATTGTTTTCTTGAAAATAATAATTTGAAAATTGTTTACGTCAAAATAATCATTAAGAGATGGTGTACTTGAAAATTATCATTTCAATTTTATTTTAACATAAATAGTTTCCAAATGATTTATTCTGGAATAATAATTTTTTATTTCAGAATCATAATTTGTGCTAAACAATTTCATCTTAGATTAATATTTTTTATTTATTATTATACAATAAACACTTTTATTTTAGAATAATCATTTTCAAATGGTTCTTTCTTTTATTATTTTAAAATGAACAATTTTATCTTAGAATAATAATGTTAAATTTGTCAAGTACTAATAATAATTGTTTATTTTAGAATAATCATTTTTGAATGGCTCTTCGTTTCGAAATAATAAACAATTAAAAAATTATCGTTTTTTTTCTCTTTCAAATTTCCCGACTCGAATGGTTCTAAAATGTTTAATAATTGTAGATTGTTCTTTTATCATATCGAACGTATTTTTAAACCCGTTTGGAAAGTTATTGTGAAAATCTTCTGCATTTGGTCGAACGTACTTCAGAAAAATGAAGAATGCTATTTTGAAATTTTTCTTTCATCGAACATTTTTTTCCAAAAATATGGAGCATCATTCTCAAATCGCTTTTTGTCCTGTCAAATATAATTTGTAAAACATTTAGAACGTGATTTCAAATACTACGATATTGTTTCTTGCAAATTTAAACATATTATCTAAAAGGTTAAAAAACAAGTTATGAATTTCTACAACGCGTCTTCAAAAGGATTTTCAAAGAAAATTTTAAATCACTTCAACATCCCACTCCCTTTATAAAAATCGTATTTATAATTTCCTTCAATAAACTCATAAAAATGATAAAGATCAAGAAATTCAATAATCCCGAAATTATGTAATGTTTCGTCGAACTCATTTTCTAAAACTTTCGAAAATTAATTCAAAAAGTTAGTTTCATTGTGACGAAGATGATTGGAACGCAGATGGCAAGAATGCTCGAATAGCGGGTTTTTTTTACCACCACGTGTGACGTTTCAATATTGCAGCTTAGGCGAGAGTGTAGAAAAACACTCAATAACAATTAAGCGAGTTCAAGTTTTTTTTGGTTTCCCGGATTGATCTGTTAACCGGGAGGGGAAGCAAAACGGTAGAATACCAAATTATCAGCTATGATGAACAATTTAATTAATTCCCAAATTTCTATTGTGAACATTAATTTATGATACCGGGGCTTGGCTAAGGTTTTCGCAACATTAACATTCAAGTCTTATAATTAAGGTAGTTCCTCTGCGAAAATCTCAACCAAAAGTTTACATACCATGTTCATGTTTAAAAGATTGATAATTGGTTTAATTATTAATAAATAAAATTAAAAACTACGCAATATTGACTCGGTACTAGTAGATAATACGATGGATATCATTTATTGCCGTAAAATATATTTTATATTGTGTTTTTGATCTACCATTGCCAGTAAACTTTTTGCCGGGACTGTCCAGGCTTTGCCCCAATTGTTTTTTTTCCAGGCTTTGCCAGGCTTTGCACCAAAATTGTGAGGGCTTTTCATGGTTATATCTTGGAAACTAGATGGTGAATCATTCTCATTTTTTTTCACATTATTCGTGATATCTTACTCTAGCTTATCCTCGTTTTTTATCAATTTCTTAATTTTAGTTTTGACGGTAAAATTAATGATGCTCTGTTTGCCAATCATAACGCATTTGTTGCGTGTAAACCAAGCCAACTTTAAGTGTAAATATCTCAGGTTTGGGGTGGTCAAACTTATTCAAATTGCACAGATGTTTGGATAATGTATTGAATAACATATATGTCAAATTTCAACCATTTCTTAATTCAACTCTTCTGTGGAGGTACTACCTTAAAGTTTTAATTGGTATAAATTGAGGAAGGGTCAATACGTAAAGTAACAAATTATAAGAACGAATAAACTGGGTTTGCGATTAAAGGTTCGCGATGTGATGGGACCGGCGTGGTTGGAGGCGAGGAGAATGTTTTTTCCCTTCCCTTGCGGTGTTTCAGGTTCGCCGGCCGCGCCCCCCTATTTCAGCGGACGGGGCGATCGCTTGTTCAGCGATAGGAGCCACTTATTCAGTGGACAAGAGGAGTAGAGGGGATTCGCTTATTCAGCGATAGGAGTCACTTATTCAGTGCACAAGAGGGGATTCGCTTATTCAGCGATAGAAGCCACTTATTCTTCAGTGGACGGGAGAGGTAGCCACTTCTTCAGTGACCAGGAGAGGTAAAGGGGAATCGCTTGTTCAGCAATAGGAGCCACTTATTCAGTGGACAAGAGGGGCAAGAGGGAATTCGCTTATTCAGCGATAGGAGCCACTTATTCCGTGGACGGGAGTGGTAGCCAATTCTTCAATGGCCAGGAGAGGTAAAGAGGAATCGCTTGTTCAGCGATAGCAGCCACTTCTTCAGTGACAAGAGGGGTAAGGGAAGAAATCGCTTATTCAGCGATAGGATCCACTTATTCAGTGGAGGGAAGGGCCCCACTTATTCAGTGGACAAGAGGGGTAAAGGGGAATCGCTTGTTCAGCGATGGGAGCCACTTATTCAGTGGACGGGAGGGGTAGCCACTTTTTCAGTGGTCGGGAGGGGTAGCCACTTCTTCAGTGGTCGGGAGGGGTAGCCACTTATTCAGTGGACGGGAGGGGTAGCCACTTCTTCAGTGGTCGGGAGGGGTAGCAACTTCGTCAGTGACACGAGGGGTAAGGGGAGAAATCGCTTATTCAGCGATAGGATCCACTTATCCAGTGGAGGGAAGGGCCCCACTTATTCAGTGGACAAGAGGGGTAAAGGGGCATCGCTTGTTCAGCGATGGGAGCCACTTATTCAGTGGACGGGAGGGGTAGCCACTTCATCAGTGACACGAGGGGTAAGGGGAGAAATCGCTTATTCAGCGATAGGATCCACTTATTCAGTGGAGGGAAGGGCCCCACTTATTCAGTGGACAAGAGGGGTAAAGGGGAATCGCTTGTTCAGCGATGGGAGCCACTTATTCAGTGGACGGGAGGGGTAGCCACTTCTTCAGTGGTCGGGAGGGGTAGCCACTTCTTCAGTGGTCGGGAGGGGTAGCCACTTCATCAGTGACACGAGGGGTAAGGGGAGAAATCGCTTATTCAGCGATAGGATCCACTTATTCAGTGGAGGGAAGGGCCCCACTTATTCAGTGGACAAGAGGGGTAAAGGGGAATCGCTTGTTCAGCGATGGGAGCCACTTATTCAGTGGACGGGAGGGGTAGCCACTTCTTCAGTGGTCGGGAGGGGTAGCCACTTCTTCAGCGGTCGGGAGGGGTAGCCACTTCTTCAGTGGTCGGGAGGGGTAGCCACTTCTTCAGTGGTCGGGTGGGGTAGCCACTTCTTCAGTGACAAGAGGGGTAAGGGGAGAAATCGCTTATTCAGCGATAGGATCCACTTATTCAGTGGAGGGAAGGGCCCCACTTATTCAGTGGACAAGAGGGGTAAAGGGGAATCGCTTGTTCAGCGATGGGAGCCACTTATTCAGTGGACGGGAGGGGTAGCCACTTCTTCAGTGGTCGGGAGGGGTAGCCACTTCTTCAGTGACAAGAGGGGTAAGGGGAGAAATCGCTTATTCAGCGATAGGATCCACTTATTCAGTGGAGGGAAGGGCCCCACTTATTCAGTGGACAAGAGGGGTAAAGGGGAATCGCTTGTTCAGCGATGGGAGCCACTTATTCAGTGGACGGGAGGGGTAGCCACTTCTTCAGTGGTCGGGAGGGGTAGCCACTTCTTCAGTGACAAGAGGGGTAAGGGGAGAAATCGCTTATTCAGCGATAGGATCCACTTATGCAGTGGACAAGAGGGGTAAAGAGGAATCGCTTGTTCAGCGATGGGAGCCACTTCTTCAGTGGACAAGAGGGGCAAAGGGGAATCGCTTGTTCAGCGATAGGAGCCACTTCTTCAGTGACAAGAGGGGTAAGGGAAGAAATCGCTTATTCAGCGATAGGATCCACTTATTCAGTGGAGGGAAGGGGGGCAGCCACTTCTTCAGTGGTTAGCAAGGGTAAGGGGGAATCGCTTATTCAGCGATAGGAACCACTTCTTCAGTGGCCAGGAGAACTCACCTTTCGGTGAGTAAGCAGCTCGGGAAAAGCTGCCACTCGAGGCGGTCCGCGCTCCCAGTCTTATAGGCCAGCGCGTACCATGAGGAGAGTCGGGCGCCTCGAACGCATCGGCGAGAGCCCGACGCTTTAAAAAGTCGAAACGAAACTCTAGTTATATTTTAGTGCGCGGGTTCCCCACCTCGGCGCTGGAGTCGCCTGTCCCTCGGGACAAACTAATAACTTCGCGGGGTGCCCGTCTCGGCGCTGTAGTCGCTTGAATTTCGGCTACAAAATAACACGAAGTGTCGATTCGTGTACCGCGTGCATATAGCGTCGCGTTTGATGGCTCGTCACCTCGAAGTTTATAAAGTGTTTAATTAAGATTTAAATGAATTATTATCGCGGGTGGTTAGGGATTTATATAACGGAGGTGATATATTTTGGTGGGATTTCGGCCAGCACCTTTTCATCGCGGTCCTCACCCAGCTCGGCCTTCAAAATTCTTGTTTTGAATCTGGTGTAAATCTGGACAAGTATTTCTTGTCCAGATTAACAGAAAAAATAATATAATAAAAATAAAATCAAAATAAATAAGTGGTTCAAGCCGTTTTGCTCTTTGTTAATAACGAATTTGGACCGGAGTCTGTTTTAGGTTATCCCCGGAGAGGCATCCACTCGGCGAGGATCTTATAGAAAACTCAGATAAGATTTAAACTTCTTAACTTAAATAATACTTTTTCCACCTACGTAACTGGAACTTCGAGCCCCTTGCTCCTGTGTCAGAGGCTTCGTCGAGGATTGTCACCTCGACGAGTCTCTGTGTCGCAGCCTTAGAGCTCATATGCTCCGGGTATCATATGCCGCACGAGTGTATCACGAGGGTATGAATGATTGGTGTACGCAAGGTGTGCGAATGGTGTATGAGTATTGTACGCAAGGTGTACGAATGGTGTATGTGTATTGTACGCAAGTTGTTCGAACGGTTATGAGTATTGTACGCAAGGTGTGCAAATGGTGTATGAGTATTGTACGTAAGGTGTGCGAATGGTGTATGAGTATTGTACGCAAGGTGTTCGAATGGTGTATGAGTATTGTATGCAAAGTGTGTGAATGGTGTATGAATTGTATGCAAGGTGTGCGAATGGAGTATGAGTATTGTACGCAAGGTGTGCGAATAAAGATATTTAATAACTTATAATATTCTAATGAGCTAATGGTGTATGAATTGTACGCAAGGTGTGCGAATGGTATATGAATTGTACGCAAGGTGTGGGAATGGTATATGAATTGTACGCAAGGTGTGCGAATGGTGTATGAATTGTACGCAAGGTGTGCGAATGGCGTATGAATTGTACGCAAGGTGTGCGAATGGTGTATGAGTATTGTATGCAAGGTGTGCGAATAAATATATTTAATAACTTATAATATTCTAATACGCTAATGGTGTATGAATTGTACGCAAGGTGTGCGAATGGTATATGAATTGTACGCAAGGTGTGCGAATGGTGTATGAATTGTACGCAAGGTGTGCGAATGGTGTATGAATTGTACGCAAGGTGTGCGAATAAATATATTTAATAACTTATAATATTCTAATGTGCTTTGTGGTTTGTTTCAGGTTCATAGAAGACGCAGGAGCGAAAATGGCAGTAAAAGTTTAGTGTACGCCGGGATGGCGTGCAACAATTGAGAGTTTAAGGCCTTAGGTCACTGTAACCGGTATAAAATCATGTGCGAATTCAACCATTTTTTTTCGTATGAAAAAGTGATTCAATCATAAAATTAATTACACATCTGTTTAGTATGAATATCGAGCTGTTAGAAAATATTTTTTTTTTTCGATGTACATGGTCGACTACTCGAAACTTCTCGAAATAGCTTTTTTCCAATTGGCGTGACAAATAACTTTAACAATTTTCACTCGATTTACTTTAAATGTAAAAGTTATGTTCCTAATTGCATTTCGCCGAGAAGTATGTACGGAATTTCTGATTAATCGAAAACTTTTCATTTTACGAGCAGTTTATGAGCAGGTATAACGAAATTTTTCACTGAAAATTCACTTCTTAAGTTCAAATACCTACAACTTTTGAATAAAACAATATTTTTTAAATTCCGTACGTACTTCTCTAGGTATTCTAATGTAGATTGACGAGAATTTTTGTTTTTTGTTCTAGGTAAAAAATTGTGGATGCTAAATGTCACGCCGCGGAGCACCTAAAAAAAAGATAACAAAAGAAAATATTAGTAGTCGGCCATTTTTTACATCGAAAAAAATATATATATTTTATAACAGCTTGATATTCATACTAAATAGATGTGTAATTAATTTTATAAGTGAATCACTTTTTCATTCAACAAAAAATGGTTAAATTCGCGCATGATTTTATACTCGTTACTGTGGCCTAAGGCCTTAAAAACAAACGTATATTCCAGGCCCTACAATTTACACGCCAAAGACTATAAATTATCTAATACTCATATCAATTGAAATAATATTAATAACATGCCGAAAAAAGGATTATTCCAATAACTATAAAAAATGATTAATAAACTGACAAATAAAATTGCATCTATAATTCCGCATAATGTCTCCTAAAATTTCAAAATCCCATCACGACTCACGAGAAACATTTAAATTTGTACGAACGTTCGAAAATTCGCTCTTACCGCTGACGAGAACTTCGGCGACAGCGTCGGCGGTGCCGGCGTTGTTGGTTGCCTTGCAAACGTATTTGCCGGCGTCGGAGTATCGAATGCCATGGAATTGAAGGATTCCGTGATCGTGGGTGACGGTGGGTGGCAAGGGTTGTCCGATTCCTTCCCACTCGATGCTCATCGGTTGATCACCGGTCGCGGTACAAACGATCGCCGGACTCTCGCCCAGCCCGACCGTTTGCCGATTGGGATTCAGCTGGATCATTGGTGGCGCTGAACAGGCAGTCATTTTTGCTCGGTCAATCATTTACATCAATTTTCCTAAACCTTCAATCAACTTGACATCACTTCATTCTCCATCAGCCTGATCTAAAGGGGCGGTCACATTGGCGAGCTGTTAACTGGTAGTTAGTATCCTAGTAAACAATTAGCCAATGACGGTCATACTCTGAGCTACTAACTAGAAGACAGTGAGCTAGCAAACTAGTATCTAGTGATTCGAGGACATACCTAGAACTATTAAGGGATAATCACCACTCTAGGATTTTGGGAAAATCGTTTTTTTTTTACTTAGAAAATACATTGGGATGATAAAAACAATATACAATTGGTCCTGTAGCGAATTTTTTAAAACGATCAAATATCGATTTTGCCGCAGCACCTCGGACTTCTTTCGGGCGCCTCGTACAACTTTAAACGCGTTTTTCTCGAAAGCACTTTTTTTAAACTGGAAGGACGGATTACTCGAACACCTTTGCATGGATCGATTTGAAATTTTGATAGTAGCTTCACAATTACATTCTCTGTGGGAGTACGTAGCCGTTTTTTGATTAAATGTAAACTTTTTTTATAAACAATTTATCTGCTTGTTTTTTGGGCAAAAAATCGATTTATTTCTTTCAAAGTGCGCCATTTTTTTAAAATTTGATTAAAAAGATTCCCACGTACTCCCATAGCTAATAATATATAGATTATAATTCTTTTCGGTTTTTGTTCCACGTCTTATACTTTACGAGAAAATCGTCCTTCCGTGAAGCTATTTGTAAAAAACACGTTTTTGAAGATTGGCTCTGTCGCCGCAATTTTGTATGAAAATAATAATTTTTTTTTCATACTTTAATACGTGTTAAATAAACCCTGACAAAAGAAATCCTATTCCTTTTTTCATACTCCCAAAATAAATTGTCAAAGTTAGGCCTTATTTTCTCCCGCTAGTGTGTTATCCCTTGAGGGCATGTACAAGGTCAACGTAACCTCACAAATTTTTCAACCCTATTTTCGCATCGATGGTTGAATTTTTTAGGAAAAACAAAGCATTAGGCTCTGGAGAATTCCCTGACGCAGAGCTTGATGATTTCCTTTTGCCCTAAATATTATTCATCTCTGAGAAATCTCTGTTCGAAAATTTCAGCTATCTCTCTCGCACTCAAATGTCACGTAGTACATCTTGTACCTCGACTTAACGCTGAGCTATGAACAGTGACGTGAGGCAGCGAACCTGTGGAGGTGGAATGTTGAACTGTCGGATAGAACCAAGCGAGTCTTGACTACTAGTATCGAGGCTATGGTCGTGTTCGTTGGGTCTCATCATTTTGAAACGAACAAGTGCACATGCGCGTAATGATGCGCAACGCGAAACTGCGCAATAAAACGCGTCATGCGCAAAACGAATGACTCGTTTCATTGCGCAGTTGCGCGTTGCGCATCATTACGCGCATGCGCACTTGTTCATATCAAAATGATGAGACCCAACGAACACAAACAATATCTATAGACGTCAATCTTCGAGCAAGTAGATACTACACTAGTCGAATTAACTGAGTTGCAATTTCAGTAGGTCACAATGTGAACGAAAAACTAGTGAACTATTATATAGCCATTTCGCTCTAACCTCACAAATCAAATTGCAGTTTAGCTCTTCTTGTACTATAAAATGGCTACTAGCTACAAGTTAATAGCTTGCAATGTGGCCGCGCCCTAAGTTGGACAATCATTGATACCGCAATTCATTAGGACGTTGAATAAGTTCTCGCTGTTTTCCAACAGATGGCGTTACCAGAACTGTGTGCGTGAAGGTTAAGATGGTAACCCATCTAGAAAGAAGTACTATAGGTACCCATCTATAACAGTAGGAACTGAATATTGTGCCAATGAAGCTGCTTTGTGGGGAAAAGTTCAAGAAGAGAGGAAAAATATCTCTCAAGATAGAATCATCGAACTTATTGAATCGATGCCTCACCGATGTGCTGCCGTTATAGCTTCGAAGGGCATGGCTACCAAGTATTGATGAAAATCTTACAATTACTGCCGTTTTCAATTTTTTTTCTTGAATTACTATATGTTTTCTTTGTATATAGTGCGCAATTCGTATTTGACCGGATAGTTATGAAAAAAGCGAAAATTGTTATTTTGGTTATAAATAATTATGAATAGTTATATATAATTTTTCAATAACACGTTTCGATTGCATAATAAAAGAACTTTACGATGATATGTTTGTGTTTCCATTTTGCATCCTTTAAGGGGCCAGTCCACTTTGGAAAAAAAAAGATTTTTTGAAACTGTTTTCGAAAGTACATACATTCAGAAATATTGTGTCAAAATTTTATGAATCTCCGAGCCCTCTAAGTATTTTTTTTACCTGAACGTCATGACATCATTTCATCTACCTGAGCGTATAGCGCGCTCGGCCGATGATAGTATATACGTCAAACGCGTTTTTCTCGAAGCAACGTTTTCAAAATCTAGCTCCATCGTATCTCTAAAACTAATAAACCGCTTCTCTTGAAATTTGAACCACATATTGTAAACATGATTCGCAACAAGATGACTCTCGATGGTATTAAAATTTTGATTTTTACTCTTTTTTTTGCGATAAACTGCGAAAAAATCGCGTTTTTTTCTTTTTTTCTTTTTTCATCTGCCATTTTTTTATTTTTTGATAAAACTTTATATCCGAGGGTCATTTTGTAGCTGGTGTCATACTGAATCTAATGGACTTTGATTTTTTTGTTTCAGACAAGCCGTGGCCGAGTTGTGATGGAGCTACCTAGCCCACCAATTTTTGAGGCGTTACGTTAAACTATAGTTTTTGTACTTAAAAATGAATAAAAATGAATTAAATTTTTTAAAAATGTATTTCAAGACTTTATTTATCAAGCCCAACAACTTTTATATTCATATCTTTTATAAAATCCTAAAAAAAATCGCGAAAATGGCCTTTTTTCGTGGACTGGCCCCTTAAACGTTACTCCATCATAAAATTATCTATGGCTGGACACTTTTGCATGCAACTGTAAATATATTTCAGTTCACTATTAGAATCTTGGGGAAGTCAATTTTTGATAGTATCAGGGAATATCCATTTTATGAAAACCTCCTATATTATATAGCATTGAAGAATAACCGTATGTTTGTAAGATTGGCGGTTGCGGTTAACATATATGTGTAATTCATGCAACTGCTAACATATCAATAAGCAGTACTATACTTTTGGCAGTAACTACGGCTATAAAATATTATTGTCCCCTCAGGGAAATATAAAATATAGTTAAAACACGGTTGAGATCACCATACATTTCTCTCAGTGTAGGTGAACTTGCAGAATCGTTAGGAGTTGATCACACAACGGTTTCGAAACGTTTCACAGCATTAGAAATGATTTTTTTTAAATAAAGCGTTACATTTCACGAAAAAAAACAGCGAGAACTTATTCAACGTGCGAATATTTTTTTGATGCCAGTCATGCCCTGACTGTCTTTCACGGTGGGATGTTGTCTGGACATTTGATTAAGCTTCTCTCCCGATTGATACTCACATACGACATCAAGATGAGAGCTGGCTTGGAAGATCTCCACACCGGCGTGATCGAGGCCAACGCAGACGTATTCGCCAGCTGCGTGTTTGGTGACCTTTGGTATGGTGAGGACTCCACCGCGGACCGTGCTGCCTTCCGGAAGTGGCCTGCGATCGTTTCTCTTCCAGTCGAGATAGATCTTCGTGCCATCCGACTTGAATACCTGACAGCGAATCTCGACTCTACCGCCGTTTGGAATCTCCAAGTACTCGCCGGGAACCGTCACACCTGCTCCGGTCTGAAGGTCCAAAATGGAAAAGCAGTGAGGGAAGTGTGGAAAACGATGATTGAGGGAGTCGAAGTGAAGCTTACGATGCTGGTGATATTCGGATATTGGAGGACATCGTCGTCCATCTTGATGCGCAACTGAACTTGGTCCTCGGCTACTCCCACGGTATTGACAGCCCGACACGTGTACAAGCCCTCGTCCGTTGGCGACATCGACAGGATGTCGTATATTGCGCCCGAGGATGATCCCTCCGGCCAATTACTGACGAACGATCGTTTCGGTTAGCGGAGAACAACAGAGGGATTGGATATTTCAAAGTATGGACACGATGTCCACCGACTGAGCGGAGAATGGGTGGTAATCATCAACCGCGGGGATGCGCGGTCGATTTCAAAATTGTCGGAAAAGTATCCCCAACGGATTTTCATACGGGGTGGCTTAAGGGGTGATATACACCTAGATGGTCGAGGTCGAGGATTTAGAACCTATGAACATTCCATCGACCGTAGAAGACCTACACTATGGGCCTGGTATCGATGATTCCATGTAAGTTGACAAATTTCATGATTTATTCATTCCCAAATTTTCAAACGCGTTTTTCTCAAAACCACGTCTTTCAAATCGGTACCCAAAATTTCTCGAAAACCAATGAACCGATTGCCTTGAGGTTTTTTGTGGTTATTCTATACACCATTATCTAGTACTTGTCATAGGATTTTTTTCCCGTTACTTAGTTTTTGTTTTATAGGCGAAATAATAACTAATTTTTGGCCCAAAAATCACTATTTATGTTCAAACGTTCGCCATTTTGTCATAAATCGATATTTTCAAAATCGGCTATAACAAGTACTAGATTATAGTATCTAATTTAATAATCTTTTTGGTTTTTTTTCAGATGATTTTTGAAGAAACGCCAGTGGGTACCGTATACGCAGATTTTTTTACGACGCTCCAAGGATCGTATAATATCCTTGTATATTTTTGATATTTTTAAATAAAGAAAATTAAACATATTTTTGAATGTATATACTTTTAGATAATTAAAACCCCAATCTGAAATTTCAAATAGTTTTCCTTGAAAAAATTCACAAAAATGACCTTTTTCCGGCTCCTGGGTGTATATCTCCCCTTAAAGGCGGATACTTTTCGGCTAGGAAAAAAATAGCTGATTTTCATGATTTTTTTTTTAAGAAAGATTTCTTCACCATTTTTAAGATTTAGGGTACGATTTATGACTACTTTTGGCTGTCACACGAAAATTTGGTCTGATTAATCTTTGAAAATGTGCGAAACTGCATTTTCAAAACTGTCACGACGTACAAGCTTAAAAACTAATCGACCGGTTCTGATGAAAGTTGGTCTAAATCTTGCTAACCTTATTGTCTAAAATATGACCCTAAGTGTTTTTGAAAATAAAAAAAGTATTTTTTATTGCAAAATGTAGCCATTTTTTTTCGGAAAATGCAATCCTTTTGTTTCAAAGCGTGCACTGAGAAAGCAGTTTATATACAGTAAAGAAATACATTTAGATGGCACATTTATTCAAATGTTCATTAACTGTATAAACATTTGTTGGTCGTTAAGAAATATTCGTGTTCTCATGACAACATTTTATAGCCATAGTATTTCTTTGAAAATAATGATCTATTTGATCACTTTTATTTCTCTTAAATCAGATGTTTATGGAAATCGAATAATGAGTTGAAATTGTGATATGTGACACAGTTCAAAGGAGTGGAGATTTGTTCACAACTACACTGCAAAAACAAGTGTGTTGTTTTTACACATTTTAGGTGTGTAATGGCTCTAGACATTTTTTACACGTTTTAACGTGTGTAAAAAATAACCGTGTTAAAATAACACGGATAGATGTGTTCAAACAACACATTGACGTGTGTTATTCTCTTACACACGTTAAAACGTGTAAAAAGGGGCTACATCTATTTAATTTTTCCTCACCCTGTTTTTTGTTTCAAGCTGAAAGACGCAACGTACGTGAGTTTAGTTAACCACGGACGAGATGAATTTTCCGGATAAAATAAAAGTTGTCAATCGCATTTTTACAATACTATTTACATATATGTATCCTCCATGTAAATAAAATGTATATCCTCCATATAAGTGAGTAAATAAATTCATAATCAACAGTCAGAAATATATATTGAGTGTATTTATTATAGAGGGTGTGTGTGTATACTAAGATCTTAACCCGATTCGGTTATCGTGAGTCGCTGGAGACCCGAGCCATTTTTAGTTAATGTCTGCATTTTTGGGAGGTGGGTGTGTTTATGACGAAAAATAAAATATTTGTTTAAATTGTTTTGCAATATTCATGGTGTACCCTTAAAGTAGAAGTATTCAAGAATGTTCAGGAATTTTATCAGAATTTTTCATTGCAAATTACGTGTTCTAACATGTCTCGGTGCTTCAGTGACCCACGATAACCTGATAAGGGACCGAAAAAAGCGATAACCTGATCGGGTTTATTGAACGGGTTAATCGGTTAATTGAAGACCAAATGTAGTTTTGTTAACCTGTCAATCAATGAACGTCAAACCAACTAATGAGTTTGACGTGATGCTGTAACCCTGGTGATTTTTAAAATAGGATCCATAACTCGGAATTAACACACGTAAGCTGTATTGCTTTTTCCCGTGTTATTTTTGCTCGTGTGTTGCTATCAACGCGTGTTGTTTAGTCCAATGTGTGTAAATATGCGTCTTGTATGTTGTTTCTACACGCTTTATGTGTGTTCGCATAAGCGTGTTATTGATGGGGACGCTACGAAGGTGTGTAATAATTTAATGCGTAAAAATTACACACTCACGTGTGTAATTTTAACGCATTACGTGTGTAATTATAACGCATTACGTGATACCGAATACATAAGTGTGTAGAATCAACATGGCAACGCGTGTTCAGACTTTATGTTGTGTTATTTCTACACACCTTGAACACACATCAAACACGCCTTGTTTTTGCAGTGTAATATATGTAGATTTCGGGCCTTTGACGAATAGTTACTGCGGTATCCTGTGTTCAATGCAAATGAACATGTCACAACAATTAACTGGTCTTCATTCAAAACGACTATCTTGGCCGCATTTGAGCCAAGTCACACAGTTGACGCGACAACTTCTCTATTTAACGGAGACTTTGTCCTTGAAAGCAGCCGGAGATGTTAGCGGCTCAACATGAGCAGCTAGAAGAAGAGGAGGGATGCCTCTATGGACCAGGCATTGCCGATTAGCGGTGATTATAAACACATTTGTGTAAACACATTACAAAACTTTAAACGCGTTGTTCTCGAAAACACGTTTTTAAAAATGGCTGACATTCTCCTGACCGCTGTAATTAACATATCGACCTGAAATTTGGAGAGCATATTCAGAAAATATGTCTTCACGGAATGACGGATCGTTTTTTCGATAGATACATTTTTGCATTTATTATTTATCTTTTTATGCGAAAAAAACGCGAAAATTCGATTTTTTTTAAATTGCCGCAATTTGTACTAAACGAAAAACCCATCCGTCATTCCATGACCAAAGGGCCACAGATTGATAATATGCTTTGAATTTGTGTTTCAGATCAACAAAGAGGGGGCAGTGATGTCAGCCGTTTACCTCCCGTGATTTGAGGACCTGTGTTCGCGGAACTGCAACGGCCGCCATTTTGGTTTTTTGTTTTTCAAAAATTTTTAACGTTCTGTATATCATGAATAAAAGCAAGAAAAAACCGCACTCAAAAAGCTTTACTCGTTTCCTTTAAAAAAAATAAAATGTAAACACCTGAAATATGGCACTCCAAGGACAAAGTCTCCCTTAACACAAATAAGGCTTTATCAATTATTAATGAATCTGTATTTAAGATGTTGGCCCAGTAGATCTTTGAGATAACAGTCGTACACTTATTAAAAAATGAATATTTGGCAATAATTTAAAAATCTTCAGTTGAATCAAATATAGCCCTGTTAATAGTTAGCAAATAACTGTTAAAAAATCGACGACACGTCACAAATAATGATTTGTTAATAGTTAACAAATCTGTACTTGAGATAAGTATCGTACATTTGGCAAGACCGTTTACTTTGCACGCTACTATGGCCCTTTGTCACACAAGGTCGTTCGTGTGCAGACGGGACGTAGATACGATCGAGGTACACTGGAGACTGTGTGTGACTCTATGTCCACTTACGTAGAGGATATCAGTTTGTGACCGTGAAAACGTGAATTTATTCTCGGCGTCGATGGCATCAATTAACGATTTGCTTGTTTTGTGGGACCTGCCAAATCTTTAGGAAACTTTCGAAAGTATGTATAGAGAATATTAAATTATGCATTAGAGCAGGGGTGGGCAAGACGTCGACCGCGGGACCGGTCGACCGCCTATTTTTTATGAGAGTTGTTCCTTGCTCTACGACGCATTGATGCTACCATCGTTGTTGTCTTCCGATTAACGGACTTGCTGTAGAGGGCAAATCGTTGGCCAACGATTTGTCCTCTACAAGTAGCAAGGAACAACTCTTATTTTCGACGAGAGTTGTTCCTTGTACACTTGCCCAATTGCATTATAGTGCTACATTGATTCAACTGCACATTCATCTGCCGACAATCAATGAATGACTTTGTCCAAATAGTCATTTGATAACTATACACGAATCTTGATTTTTGCGAATACAAAATATCGTTCACTCAACTATCCTTTACATCTGGGACAACATTTCCACTGACCTCATTGAACAAACGCCTCAGTTATAGGAAATAAGTATTTTTAGTATATTAATACTCAGCATTGGGTTAGACCAACTGTACGAGGGGGGACCCATAAGTTCCGGGAATTACGCTGTGGTGGGGAGGGAGAGTGGGGGAACCTATTCTTTGACCACATGTCCGTTAGTGTCACGCCATCTGCGTCAGTGTGCAAAGATGTGTCGCTGTGAGTGTATCGGTTCGGCTGTAAGATTTTTTTAAGTAAAACAACTGTTTACATTTCGGTGAAAACGTAATGGCAGATTGTCGAGAACAACGCGCGGCTGTGAAATTTTGTTTCCTGTTGGGGTAATCGGCCGCGGAAACTATTGTTTCCGCCGCCATGACACCGATTGTCCACCCCCCATACTCACCGGATCTAGCCCCCTGTGACTTCTTTTTGTTCCCCAGACTCAAAAGGAATATGAAAGGAAAGCGTTTTGCCACTGTGGAGGAGGAGAAACAAAAATCGCTGGAAGGCTTAAAGGACATCCCGATGAGTGAATTTAAAAACTGTTTTTAACAATGGAAGAATCGTTTGGAGAAGTGCGTTGTGGTCAATGGCGAATACTTTGAAGGTGATCAAAATTTGGTGTAAAAATATTGAGAAATAAAGAAGTTATGACGAAATTCCCGTTTTTTTGGGTCCCTCCTCGTATATCTATTGGTGTAAAGAAAGGGTATGTTCCATTAAAGTAGGGTAGGGTGGTCCGAAACCGACCGCCTAATCAGCAAACGCAATAAAAGTGCATCAAATTCATTTTTTTGTTCAAACCAAATTTTGATTCTTTAGAGGGAACGTTATTCTAAGTTTTCAGCAGCTTGACGAGGTTTTCAGGTACCGTTTGTTTCAGATACCGGGGCCGTAATGAAAGTCTGCATATAGGTCGTTCTCAAAAATCGTGGTCCGAAACCGACCTCCCCATGGTCCGAACCCGAACCCCTGTTTTTTTTTACAGCGAATCAAGGGAAATTGCAACATTTTGCATTTATTTTGCAACTCTTTGGCAAAACGATACGATATGACAGTAATGTTCAAATGTATTTTAGAACATTTTAAGGCCTTTTTTAGGAAATACAATTGAATGAATTGTCACTTTTCGCACGAATGAAAACATTCATAAGTTTTTCTTGGTTCATATTCTGCGTATGAGTGTTAATGAAAGAAAAATCTTCGTCGGATTTTTTTCAGACCAATCCTGTCAACGATACGCGTCACGCCGTCTGACAACATTCCCCGCAACCCATTTGGAAGACCGTCCCGTAACTCCGGCATTATTAAAGATTCATAAATTGAAAAAAATACCGTGCAACAGCCAAAAGTAGTGATAAAACATACCCTAATTCTAAAAAATGGTGAAGAAATTTTTCCTTTTGAAAAAAAAATCATGAAAATCAGCAATTTTTTTCTTGCCCAGAGGTGACGATTACTGGACTAGCTGAGTGTTCATAAATTCAAACATTGCTACTCACTCGACCGGAACTCCGGCTACGATTTTCGTCCATGCGACAGTCGGCTGCGGTATACCCTGAGCGCTGCAGTTCAGTCTGAGCTCCGAGTTGGCCTTCGCGTAGATGAGGCCACGGTGCGGCAATATGGTAATTTTCGGATCCAAGTGAACTTCGATATGAGCGATTTCGCTGGTGTGGCCGACGATGTTCGTTGCCGAACATTTGTAGGCACCGCCGTCGTTCAACGTCACGTTCGTGAGTCTCAGCACGCCACCGGGCAATTGGGCAATGTTGGGGCCGAAACGACGGCCGTCCTCGCGACTCCACTGGACATCCGGTATCGGGAAACCGGCAGTGACGCGACACTGCAGATGCGTTGAGCCGCCGAGGTTCACGGACTGCCATCTTGCAGGATGGAGCTCCAAAACCGGCATTTCGCGGGCTTCGAGAATCATTTTTGTTATTCGACGACGAAAAATCGGCAAACGAAAAATAATCAAACAAAACAAGTGCGAGTCGGGCGTCGCTCTATTAGGGTTCCGTACATATCGACGCTGCTTACGAAAAGTAGCATGTTTCTGAATTCTTACGAAAACAAGCACGTTTGATATCACCGCGAAAACTAGCATGTTTCGGCTTCCGACACGAAACTGGCAAGTTTAGGTTTTCGCCACGAAAATAAGGGCAGATATACACCTGAATGGTCAAGGCCGAGGATTTAGAAGCTATGAACATTCCGTCGACCGTAGAAGACCTACACTATGGGCCTGGTATCGATGATTACATGTGAGTTGACAAATTTCATGATTTATTCATTCCCAAATTTTCAAACGCGTTTTTCTCAAAACCACGTTTTTCAAATCGGTGCCCAAAATTTCTCGAAAACCAATGAACCGATTGCCTTGAGGTTTTTTGTGGTTATTCTATACACCATTATCTAGTACTTGTCATAGGATTTTTCTTTCCGTTACTTAGTTTTTGTTTAATAGGCAAAATAATAACTAATTTTTGGCCCAAAAATCATTATTTATGTTCAAACGTCCGCCATTTTGTCATAAATCGATATTTTCAAAATCGGCTATGACAAGTACTAGATTATAGTATCTAATTTAATAATCTTTTTGGTTTTTTTTTCAGATGATGTTTGAAGAAACGCCAGTGGGTACCGTATACGCCGATTTTTTTACGACGCTCCAAGGATCATACAATATCCTTGTATATTATTGATATTTTTAAATAAAGAAAATTAAACATATTTTTGAATGTATATACTTTTAGATAATTAAAACCCCAATCCGAAATTTCAAATAGTTTTCCTTGAAAAAATTCACAAAAATGACCTTTTTTCTGGCTCCTGGGTGAATATCTCCTCTTAAGGGGGAAGCCTGCTTTAGAGGCTTCAAAAAATCGATTTTTTTTTGCATAAATGTCTTCCCAAACTATCCAAGAATGTGTCCCTAAAATTTCAAAAGCAAATTCAAATTATTTTCGGAGTTACAGAAGAAATAGTGAGCAAGCGTCGAGCAGGTATACGAGCGGCCGGATCGCTCGGAGTGCCCGCGCTCCGCCCCTCGATCTATTGTATGTATTGTACCCATGGTAACTATTGTATGTCCGTATCCAAAGGGTTTTTGAAGAGTCTGAAGGGCAACTCTATGGACCAGGAATCGCTGATTAGCATATTATTGCGGTAAGTTCAAGAAAATTACGATTTTTTATATACGAAAACTTTGACGCGCGATTTCTCGGTTTTTCATTTTTACGATTTTTCCTAATTGGCGGGAAAGATAGGGAAAAAATTAAACGTCCTATCGAAACGAGACAAAATTCATTGTATTCGGGATTAAATTCTCTTTTTGTTGAACCTAAAAAACTTTAAGAAAGTTATGATTAACCCACTTTTTAAACAATCTAAAGTGAATTTTTTTTCCAAAAAAATGAATTTTTTTTTAATTTGCGAAAAATTGTTGAATTTCTCACTTTTTGTTGAATTTTCTTGGTTTAACGAGAAGCTATACTATTGAAAATAAAAAAAATTTTGGGTTTTTTGTTTCAGATGGAAATTGCGACCTGCATCTTTCCCGCCGCACGACACATGCACACTCGAGGCGCCTCGGCGAAATGCTTGTACCAGGCATAATATGACATATATTTTAATGAAAAAAATTTGAGAAGACTGTTGAAATATATAACAATAAAACCTGAAAGTTTCGTTTCAATCGAATATTTCTTTCCTTCCCAAAAAAATCCTCGAAAAAATCGATTTTTTGAAGCCTCTAAAGCAGGCTTCCCTCTTAACGGGGTCCTCTAGTTTCTCGGGTCGAAAAAATCGATTTTTTTTCTTCATAAATCACATCTACAACATGTGTAGAAAATGTGTAGGAAGGCCTATTGTATGATCCAGGCATAGCAGATTGACGGTGAGATGAGATTTTTAGTATAAATCACATGCGCGAACTTTCAAACGCGTTTTTCTCGAAACACCATTTTTCGAAACGGTGACCACGATATTTCAGAAACTACTGCACCGATCTTGTTCAAATTTATACAGCATCTTTAATATGTTATAAGCCAGCGATTGAACTAGGATTATCATGATTGCTTCGATAGTTTTTTTTGTACGAGCGAAAAACTCAAGAAAAAATGAGTAAAAAATAGAATGTAATTTTCAAAAGTGTATAAAAAAGTCAATTTTTGTAATTTAGAATTCACTCTAGTTCAATCGCTAGTCTTAAATATGAAGATTAAAATGCCGTTTGGTTTTTTGATTTCAGATAAGCAGAACAGCTGCAATCTTGGTCACCGTCAATCACCTCTTTTACTTGATGTCTTCCTGTCGGCCACTATAACCTTTATTCTATTATATATTTTGACTTCAAAAAATTTGTAAAGCTTATTTAAATGTTAATAAAGATTATGCAAAAACAATGAGATTGATCATTTCGATGCTTTGCCCGTAAAAAATTATTGTAAGAGCCGTAAAAAAACAGCCGAGAAACTAGAGGACCCCATTAACAAAAAATCACGAAAAACGAGTGACATCAAAGAAAAATGACAGAGCCTAAAAAAAAGCAATAAAAAGTAAATACTCACGTTCCACATCGATGGTGGCGCTGGCCTGGTAGCTGGCGGCCGCGTTGCTGGCCTGACAGACGTAAATTCCGCGATCGGCGACCTGAGGCTTGGTCAGGAAAAGCGTGTCACCGACCTGGCGTGCGTTGGGACCGAGTGAGCTCGTATTGTACTTGGTCCAGGTGATACGAAGGCCGGAATCGCGATCGACGATGCATCTGACCTCGGCCGAGGTGCCTTGGTGAACGACCTGGCGATCGGGCTCGACTCTGATGCTCGGGGCCCTCTTCGGATAAATCGACACGTTGACGGTCGAGTTGTAGTTGACGCCTTGATGACTAGTTGCCGTGCAAACGTAAGTGCCGGAATCACTCGGGATGGGATTGCGGATCGTCAGTACGCCGTTAGCCTCGTGCCTCACGGCCGAATATGGCTCAGCACGCGACCAAACGACTCGCGAGTGATGATGCGTCTTTTCGCAGACCAACGTCACTGGATCACCCTCGCTGCCTACCCACGAGTTTGGCGTGATCTTCGGCCGCATATCGTAACCCGGACTCGGCTCATAATCGGCTGCCGAATTTACGATGAAGCGCACAAAATTGAAATACCGGACATGCGAGTATAATGAATTGCAATGAAGGCCTTAGGCCACAGTAACGGGTATAACATCATGTGCGAATTCAACAATTTTTTTTCGAATGAAAAAATGATACACTCATAAAATTAATTACACAATATCGAGCTGCTAGAAAATATATATATATATTTTTTTCGATGTACAAAATGGCCGACTACTCGAAACTTCTCGAAACGTCTTTTTTCCAATTGGCGTGACAAATAACTTCGACAATTTTCACTCGAATTACTTCAAATTAAAAAGTTATGTTCCCAATTGCATTTCGCAGAGAAGTACGTACGGAATTTTTGATTAATCGAAAACTTTTCATTTTATGAGCAGTTTATGAGCAGTTATAACGAAATTTTTCACTGAAAATTCATTTTTTTAAGTTCAAATACCTACAACTTTTGAATAATACAATATTCTTTAAATTCCGTACGTACTTCTCTAGGTATTCTAATGTAGATTGACGAGAATTTTTGTTTTTTGTTCTAGGTAAAAAATTGTGGATGCTAAATGTCGCGCCGCGGAGCGCCTAAAAAAAGATAACAAAAGAAAATATAAGTAGTCGGCCATTTTGTACATCGAAAAAAAATATATATTTTTTCTAACAGCTTGATATTCGTACTAAATAGATGTGTAATTGATTTTATGAGTGAGTCACTTTTCCACGCGAAAAAAATTGTTAAATTCGCACATGATGAAAACGTACAAAATGATGAATTGTTTTATTGTTGATTACTCATTTGTTATAATTAATTGCTTTGGCACGATCGTAATTGATAAAATAATAAAATTGGTTGATTTATCCATCGATAGTTGCTCGTTTATTTATTAATTGAAGGATATTATAATTTTTTCTTAAATAAAAAAAAATGATGTAATATTTTATTATTAATTGTTGATTTATTATAATTATTTATATTAGCAGTATTATAAGCATTGAAATAATAATATCTCTTGATTTATTCGTCGATAGTTGCTTGTTTGTTCATTTGTTCAATAGTTTGAGAAATTTTGTGTGAAACGAAAAAATTATGAATCAATGCAACGAATAATCGAAATATCAGAGATGTGAGTATAATTAACTGTGGTAAATTATTTTGCCATCATTAGGATGATTGAAATATTAATATCGGTTGATTTATTCATTGATAGTTGCTTTTTTATTCATTTGTTCAGTAATTTCAGACATTTTGTGTAATACGGGAAAAATGATGAATTATTTTATTTTAAATTAGTTATTAATTATAATTCATTATATTAATAACATTATAATCATTGAAATAATATCCCTTCATTCATTAATCGATAGTTGCTTGAATATTTATTTATTGAATAATATTAAAAATTTTGTGTAAAACGAAAAAAACTATCGATGCCTATTTATTTTTGGAATGTAGATGTTGTTAGTTTGTTTTTCGATGCCATAGTTGCTTATTTATTTATTCATATTATACTTTCTTGTTTTTTGATTGATGTGTAAGACGAAAAAAATGGAAATGTTGCAGCTGTCAATTTATTGTTGGAATGTCGATGTTGCTTGTTCATTTATTGTCACCATAGTTGCTCTTTTATTTATTGATGTTATAGTTGCTCGTTTCGTGTTAGTGCCATAGTTGCTAGTTTGTTCGGAATAACTCGAAAAATTTTGTGCGAGATGAATAGTAAATAGATATGTCATAGTTGTCAATCGATTATTGAAATTCCACAGTTGCTAATTTGTTTTGTAAATGTCATTGGTTGATAAAATATTCATTGATATCATAGTTGCTAGTATATTTTTTTAATCAATAATTCAACAAATTTCCTGTAAGAGGCAAACAAATTGTAGTGCCATAATTTCCAATTCTCCTATTCTTCCATTTCCAATATTGGAATCGCATAGTTGCTAATTCATTCTTTGATGTCATGATTACTAGTTTATCTAATGATTTAATAATTTGACAAATTCCTTGTTGGAGGAAACAAAATTGTAACTTTCTCCATCCATTTGGTAATTGCTAATCGATTTATTAATTCATTAAGTCTTCAAATTTAACGTAAAACGAATAAAAATTGTTATTCCACAATTTCCAATTTAGAATTGCGATACTTTAGTTGTTAATTTATTTATCGATTGAATAACTAGGCTTTAGAAGAATTAATTAATTATCAAAAACATGATTATTTATTACATATTATTTATTTTATATTAAATTGAAATATTTATCCATCAAAAGTGATTAACTATTCAATACAAATATTTATCAATTAAATATCGGTGAGTACGATATTATAATATTATTATTGTCCTTTTGATATATTGATTGAATTTAGTCAAAGGGGAGACCTTGGTTGAGTTTAATCGTGAAGGAAATTACGGAAATTGTCACATCATCTATTTTTCGTCACTTACCCGGGACGTTGATTTGAATACTTTGCTCCGCGAATCCAGCCTCGTTTCTCGCTATGCATTTGTATTCGCCGGCGTCGTCTCTGGAAACGACGGGCAATCTCCATACGCCATTGTGGAAAATCGAATGTGGATTCATACGTCCGTGGACGCGAATCCATTCAATCTCCGGCTGAGGATTTCCAGTCGCCTCGCAGGTACATTGCAACGGTGATCCTTCCAAGACATGACTGTCCAAGTGGATGTTGACTTTCGGCGCTTCCAGATTTGATCCTAGAGAGATTATTATTTTTTTGAATATTTTGCGTTCATTTTTTTCTGTTTTTTGCTTTTTTTTCGACATTTGAAATTTTTTTTCTGCGTTTGGAATTTTTTTTCGCATTGCATTTTTTGGCATTTTTCCAGGTCGATACGAGAAGGATTTTGGAGTAACGTTTACCTGGTATGTCCAGAAGACTTTGGGGAAACGCTGCGTCCGTTAAAAACATTATTCCTTGGTCATTATGTACATTGAAAATAATATTCTAATGCATCCAATAGTATAATTTATGTAAAATTCTTTTTTATCGACGTACTTGCGTTTATTGGCGTAGTATAATAAAATAAATAATAAATTATTTCTACACTTTCGTATATGAATGCTATTAACACTTCGTCTTGAGAAAAACCATTTCCTTTTTTTGTACTGCACTTTGCATCGCGGAAATGCAACGACAGTTCTTTTTGACATCTAGGTTTTCCCATTTTTATTATCATGCAATCTTGTTTGCACAAATTTATATTGTAGATCCCTAGATAAGCATCTTGATATTGTTGGGGAATTCTTTTACACAAAATGCAACTAAAGTAATTGGTGGATTTCGGAAATATTGATTTTGATTGCATTCCAAAGATGCAAACTTCAGTCTCATTGCCTTCTAAGTTACCCTGTAGTAATATACTGAATCGTGAGTAAACACACATCGCAATATCCTGTATACAATTTTTTACATCGGAAATTATTTCAAATTGCTTCTTCAAACTTACGTATTTTTTTTTGGATTCGATAATTTCAAAAATTGAATTAATTTTTTTTATTTTTGGAGGTTCAAAATAAATTTTCACATTTATTTGAATTTTATCCAAAATAAATGTTCACATTTATTTGAATTTTATCCAAAATAAATTTTCACATTTACTTGAATTTTATCCAAAATAAATTTTCAAATTTATTTGAATTTTATTTCAAATTTGTCAAAAATAAATTTGAAAATTTATTTTGGACCTTCAGTACTGAGGTCTCAATTGTTTATGAAGTAAAATCGAATTGTACAAAATAAATGAAAAAAAAATAGAAAGCGTTTATTGCCATACCTCCAACGGTGAGGGTAACTTTTTCGACAACCGAGGAAATACCGTCGCTAGCTTGACAAACGTAGACCCCACTGTCGGAGACCCTGACGTCCCTGAGGACCAGAAGACCTGACCTATCTTCGACGCTGCGGTCGGGCAAATGACTTCCTTCCTTCGTCCACCGGATGTGGAGCGGTGACTACGTGAGACAAATCATATATACATCAAATCGAAAATTCCACAATTTTCCAAGCCAATTCAGGTATTCGTCGTAGAATTTGAAACTAACATTGTCCAAGGATCTCCCGTTGCAGTGATAACTGACTGTGCTTCCAATATGGACAATCTGGAACTTCTTTTCCTGGATCGTGACGATGATTCTCGGTGGATTATTGAGCGGTGCGGGTGGTGGTGTCGTCTGACGGTAATCGACTGTGGGAAAATCACCAGGTATAATAATTGTGATAGAGAATGTGGAAGTACGCATTGCCGAAGAACAATGATTACTGTGACGATGACAAGCGACATTTTCAGCAACACTGTGGACAGAGCCATGACGTCCCATTGCTGGTAGTCTATTTGGCATGTATACGACATTTCTTAAATTTGATCTTCGCATGATTGTTCATGTGTGCTTTGATATCCATTCCAATGTGACTTGCGTGCCAAGGACCCAAGATTTCCCATCAAAGACTAAAAAAGGCTCCATCAGTATTCATTGACAACACAACAAAAACAACAAAAGCACTGATGGATGATTTCCATGAACGTCGAAGACCCTGTTCGCGAACAACACGGTGACGACGTGCGCAAAGAGCCATGTCCAAAAGGAACAATGAGAGGCGGTTGAAAAATGTCATCCTGATTGACCAGCGACATCGATATTCAAAACAAAAACAAACGAAACAGACGACGGGGGCAACGATGAACCCAAATGATTGAGACGCCACATCACCGGACACTCCCAGAAACCTGCAAAGACCAATGTACACATGATGCAGCACATGATCAGCAGCAGAGCATGAATATACTGGAATTATTGAAGGATCACATGTTCACCAAACGACATCATGGAAACCTGCAAAGGGGGACGGACACTTGACGTACAAAAAATACCCAATGACAGGTTGACCTCTGTATAACGAGATCACGATGTAAAACTTGATAAAACGACTGATCCAGGAACGAAACAAATGTTGAGTGAGATGATTGTTTCTTTCCACCTTGAGGCCAGAGACGAAATAACCCGGAAACAAGCACGATCAAGTTTCTTCGTTTCGTTGTGTCTGTGGATGAGTGTTCGTTTGGGTTTAAGCTGTCTTTGGATATGACTCAGGATTTCTTTGGTGCTAGTTCCTTTTGGATTTGCGTGTGGGTTCATTTGCGTTTGAACTTGGGTTAGGATTGTTTAGTTTCGAGTATGGGGGTTCATTGGGTTTGAGTCTTTTGGCATTTGAGAGATGAGGATTTTTTGGGCGGTAGGTTCATTTTTAGTCGATTAGGTTTGAGTGGTAAGTTTACTGGATTCTTTGGGTCCAAGTTCATTTGTACATGACCGCGAATTTTGTGGGTTTTCGAACTGTTTTGGGGGCGTCCATTAATTACGTGAGGCGTTTAGGGGGGGGGGGGGGGGGTTGACCGAAATCTCACCCAACCTCACGTGGGAGAGAGGGGGGCTTCGGCAAATATCACGTATTTTAGTAATTTTAGTAATTTTAGTAATCACGTAATTTTTATCACGTAGGGAGAGTGTCCCTACTACTTTACATGGTGAAGTAAATGGTACTACAACCGCAGTTACTTCTACTACAATTTATTTTCCGTGAACGTATGCATTTTGAAAAATCTCACGTGAGATTAGGGGAGGGCGGAGGGGGTCGAGCAAAATCTCACGACATCTCACCAGGGAGAGAGGGGGGGTCGAAAAATCGCCATAATCACCTCACGTAATTAATGGATGCCCCCTTTCCTAGGTCTGGTATTCCATTCGGTTGAGATTTGTCTTTTTTTGTTTGGGCTTGTTTGGGTTCGGCTTTCGGTTTATTTCGGTTGGAATTTGAGCTTATTCGGGTGAGAATTTGAGTTTGTTCGGGTTGGAATTTAAGGTTTTTTGTTTGGTTTGGATTTTGTTATTTGGGTTTGTTCCGGATTGTTCCAGTTTTCCATTCGGTTGGAATTTGAGTTTTCGAGTTTGTGCTTATTTAGGTTTGGCTTCGAATTTGTTTGGACTTTGGGTTGGAATTTCAGTTCCTTTGGATTAAAATTTGAGTTTGTTTGCATTTATTATGGTTGGAATTTAATATTCTTTTGCTTGGTTTGAGTTTCGTCATTATTTGTGTTCGTCCGGGATTATTCAGATTTGAGGTTATTTTGGCGTGTATTTTTTTGGGACAGGTGTAATTTGAATTTAATTCGGTGAGAATTTGACTTTGTTTGGGTTTATTATGGTTGGAATTTAAGTTTTTTTTGCTTAGTTTGAGTTTCGTCGTTATTTGGGTATGTTCCGGATTATTCGGATTTTCCATTCAGTTGGGATTTGAGTTTGGGCTTGTTTGGATTTGCCCTTGACTTTGTTTGTGCTTTGGGTTTATTGGGTTGGAATTTGAGTTTTTTGGGTTAAAATTCGAGTTTGTTCAGGTTGGAATTTCAGTTTTTTTTTTGTTCAGTTTAGGTTTCGTCATTATTTGGGTTTGTTCGTGATTTCCGGTTGTCTTGGCATGTATTTTTTGGGGCGGGCGAATGGCATGATTATCTCCGTCGGTGACGGGTTGGACATTTAGGTTGGAATTTCAGTTGTTTGGTTTGGGTTTTGTGATTATTTGGGTTTGTTCTTGTTTGTTCAGATTTCAATTCGTTTCGGCATGTGTTTATAGGAAGGGTCAAAGGGAGGCAGTTTTTCAGATTTGGTTTCGGGTTTGGGATTCGTTTGGGTTGCGGTCGAACCTGGTGAGACAGTAGTAGAAATCTTGGCGAGTTGTTTGCCCCGTTTATCGATGATAATGCACTCGACGACGTAAGGTATTTCGCCTACTCGAACATCCCATGCACGACGCGCTCCTTTCGCGGTTGCGACGATATGACCGGGCACCATCGTACGTTCCGTCAATCGCGATCCATTATAACCCGTCAATTTAAAGTATATGTACAGCTCGTCGCCGTGCTCGTAGGAGCACGTGAAATGCACGACGGAGCTTCTCGGCGCTTCGGTCTCGATCGGCATTAGACCTACCCTGAGCTCGGCTGTATTTCATGCAACACACACACGCACGTTCGGTACATGCAATTCTCACGTGCATCGGGACACGAAGTATTGGGAATAAAAATCCGCATTACGAAAAATCGACATTTCCTGGAAAATGTGCAACCAATATCTTATAGTAAAGTATTTTCGAAAGTCTTTCACTTCATCCATTGCAGTGCCGCATTGTCGGAAATTTTTTTAGTCACCCCTGGAAATACTCGGATTCGATATTTCATTGGGGGTTGGGTACAAATGGGATTTTGAACTCGTCTTAAGGGATACTGGCGAAGAGTGCATTGTAGAATTCGGGAATTTGCGTTCGATGGAAAAATTTGTGTCTGAAAATTAACTTTTGACGATACTGCAAAAATTTGGTTTGTAAGTAATAATAATGAGCATAAGAATATATCGATGCTGCTCACGAAAAAGTAGCATGTGTCAGAATTCTTATCAGTTTTCTATTCAGTTTTGGCTTCCGGCACGAAAACAAAAAAGTTTCGATATTCACCGCGGAAATTAACATTGTTTCCGACTTTTCTTCCATGCTCTTTTACGCCTTGCCTCTATTTCATAACTCCAATTCTTTTGACCGCAATCGAAAATTTACGATTTTTTAGACCTCTCAACAAATTTTAATTGGACTTCAATTAAGGGGTTACCCCCACTTGCGATTTTGAAAAAATCGTTTTTTTTATTGCATTTTTTTGAAGTATAAGTATTCGGGCCCATACTTCCGTATGGGCCCGGAATAGATGACTCTATGTAAGTTTACAAAAAAAAATATTTTCTTCGTGTAAACTGAAATTGAAACTTTAAACGCGTTTTTCTCAAAATGGCATTTCTGAAGTCGGTGACCAAGATTACTCGAACACTAATGAACCGATCTTCTTGAAATTTTGCAGGCTTATTTAATACATAAAAATGTAGTCTTTAATCGTTCGATTTTTTTTTCGAAAAAAATGGCCGTTTTATAGCCAAAAAACGGCCGTTTTTTTTCGTTAAAATCGAACCATTAACTTTGACTGTCCGCTATTTTGTGAAAAATGAATATTTTTTAAAATCCTTCGATTAAAGACTAGTTTATAATTATATTTGACTAAATCCATCCGCATTTTTTTTCCAGATGATCCACATCGCCGCAATGTTGGTCACCGCAAACCGTGTATATAAAAACATTATTTCATTGACGGCCATTTGCCACTAAACAATGTAATATTTTTCAATAAAAAAATTACTGCAAGTTCTTCAAGATGTGTTTTTTAAGATGGTATATTGATCGATTAAAAAAGTTTTGTAGTTTTCTTTAAAAAAATTCATGAAAAAGGCCTTTTTTTGCGCTATAAGTGGGGGTAACGCCTTAAAACTGCAAGTATTCGGGAAATATCCACTCAACCTTTAGTCCATACAATCCACGTTAAATATGAAATATTTACCAAGAAGAATGAGAGATGAAAATCTTTAAAAAAAACATGGATGATGTTCGAATGTTCCAATTAAGGGCAGATATACACCTAGATGGTCGAGGTCGAGGATTGAGAAGCTATGAACATTCCGTCGACCGTAGAAGACCTACACTATGGGCCTGGTATCGATGATTCCATGTAAGGTGACAAATTTCATGATTTATTTATTCCCAAATTTTCAAACGCGTTTTTCTCAAAACCACGTTTTTCAAATCGGTACCCAAAATTTCTCGAAAAGCAATGAACCGATTGCCTTGAGGTTTTTTGTGGTTATTCTATACACCATTATCTAGTACTTGTCATAGGATTTTTTTTCCGTTACTTAGTTTTTGTTTTATAGGCAAAATAATAACTAATTTTTGGCCCAAAAATCACTATTTATGATCAAACGTCCGCCATTTTGTCATAAATCGATATTTTCAAAATCGGCTATGACAAGTACTAGATTATGGAATCTAATTTAATAATCTTTTTGGTTTTTTTTCAGATGTTTTTTGAAGAAACGCCGGTGGGTACCGTATACGCAGATTTTTTTACGACGCTCCAAGGATCATACAATATCCTTGTATATTTTCGATATTTTTAAATAAAGAAAATTAAACATATTTTTGAATGTATATAATTTTAGATAATTAAAACCCCAATCCGAAATTTCAAATGGTTTTCCTTGAAAAAAATTCACAAAAATGACCATTTTCCGGCTCCTAGGTGTATATCTCCCCTTAAAATAGACGTCAGATAAGAAATTGCCTCTTGCATCAAGAAAAAAAAGATTTACAAGCCATGTTTGACAGAGGTTTAATTCCAATCGAACATCAGCAAGATTTTTCAAATTCGACAATAACCATCTGTAAGATTCCAGTAAATATGTTGAATGATATTTTCAATAGCGTTATATTTTAAATAGAATATCACAAAAAATATTTCATTATATTTACAATTTCGATATTATTTACTTATCAAAATTACTAATATCCATTTTAATTGATAATTATTATCAAAATGTTATTAAAAGCTACGAGTATGAAATTAAAATGTCAATACGTAACAAATTGTCATATTTAAAAAAATACTAATGGTTTATTTTTCCAGATTTTTAACTGAGGACTACGGACTTTAAATTCTCACCAAAACTCTTTTTGGTTAGATTGTACGAGCGATAAGATCCTTGAGGTTTTCAATTTCCTCCTTTTACACTAGTTTTAGAGTGAAAATCAAACAAGCTAGTTTTCGCGGTGAATATGGAAACGTGCTAGTTTTCGTGGGAAAAGCATAATCATGCTAGTTTTCGAGATGAAATTAAAAAAGTGTTACTTTTCGTAAGAACCTTGAATCGTGCTACTTTTCGTAAGCAGCATCGATATATGATACTTATAACGATAATTTTAAGTTAATTCATGTAATTATAACTATTATTAGTAAACTTATACAGTTTTTAAATATTCATTGTAAATACGTATATTTTTATTCATTGATTTTTTTTACCAATATCTATATCAATCATATAGTATTATTTTATTGATCCGAATATTAATAAAAAAACATTAGTGAAATACTATTACTAAAATATTGGAAAAAAATAATGAATAAAAAACTGTAAATATATACGTAATAAATATCCAAAAATTGTATCAGTTTTCTAATGATAGTCATAATTACATGAATTCAATTCATGGGGGACTCAACTGTGACGAGTAAAAAAAATCGATATTTTTTTTGCATTTTCTCAAAACATTTATATTCGAGAATATGCGAAAAAATTTAAGTTACAATATTGTAAATTGACTAAAATAAGTTACAGATGATTCAATGAGAGCAGGAACCGCAACGATTTACGCATACCAAAACTTCATATCGCGTTTTTTCGAAACGACTCTTCTCGACCTGGCCGGAATCATAACTCTAGCTACAACCGTCCGATTTTTAATTTTAAAAAATCAACATTTCCGTGATTTTGAAATCCCAAATAAATAATCTAGCAGACAAAAAAAATGGAAAAACGGACTTTTTTTACCGATCACAGTGGTCTCCTCTCTTAAGATTATCGTATTAAATGATTAATATTATCGCTTTCTCATTCATTTATCATAATAATGATTAGGCCAGTGAATAACAATAATAATAATAAAGAGAATGATCATTTTTAAAACATAGTATTGTTTTAATAGAAATTGAGCTAGCCAAAAATGATATTATTCTTGTTCTTACCACACTAACAATAAATAAAAATAATATTATCAACAAATATAAATATTATTATACATCATTATATTATTATTGATAATGAACAATAACATAAATATCAAGAATTATAATAATTCCGAATGAAATATTTTCATTCGAATTAAAATCCGCAAATCGCAAACTCAGCGGATCTCGTACCTAAATTTCATTTACAGTCGGGTGAATACGAGTTTTCCTCGTTTCTATTTTTGCATTATTTAACGGGCTACATCTACCTAGGTGGGTAAAAAATGGGATTTTCCAAAAATATGTTTATTCGATAGTGTCATCTGTTACCTACATTCCCTCAAAAATGGATTGAAATATTCCTAAAACTGCGAGCTACAGTTTCTAACTCCTCTCAGCGAAGCAGCATACTTCAAACTTTAAGGGGGGATTGTCTTTTTTTTTCGCAAAATTTACCGCTTTTTGGGAATTTTTTTGTGAAGAAAGTATACAACGGAAAACTTGTGAAACTTGGCATATAGTTTTATTGATCTGTTTACTACATACAAAAAAATTTTTAAACAATTTCATCAAAAAATCCGCCTCCCACCCCCCTCGACGCGCGATGGTCCTTTTTTGATGGTGTGCACGATTTCTCAAAAACTATTCAACCGATTGCCTTCAAATTTGGACAGAATGCTCAGCTGACATCCTTTTATCGTTTGATGAAGCAAAAAAGCAATACGTTTAATAGTTTTTTATTTATAACAAAAAATCGATCAATTTTTTTCGAAAAATCGATACTTCAAGTTCAAAACGTCACCAAATCGTCAATTTTTTTTCCCCTTCATCGAACGATAGCTATATGTGTCTAAAGTAAAATGCTTTTTGGATTTTTGTTGCAGGATGAACGTGAAGGCTGTAATCGTGCACACCATCAAAAAAGGACCATCGCGCGTCGAGGGGGGTGGGAGGCGGATTTTTTGATGAAATTGTTTAAAAAATTTTTTGTATGTAGTAAACAGATCAATAAAACTATATGCCAAGTTTCACAAGTTTTCCGTTGTATACTTTCTTCACAAAAAAATTCCCAAAAAGCGGTAAATTTTGCGAAAAAAAAGACAATCCCCCCTAAAGTGCGTTTTTTTCGACACAGTTTTCAAAACCGGTGGACAAGATATCTCGACAACCACTCGATGGATTGTTTCCAAATTTACAGGAGATACGAAGAAAAACATTTGAAGGTCATTGACGATCTCACTTTTCCAAAATTGATCTTCACTTTCTAATAGTTACGTGAAAACCGCGACTTTTTTCATAAACTTCGTATGCTCGAATTCGAACTCGTCGCCACGTTCTTAAAAAAAATGATTCAAAAAATCTCCGATCGTCAACGACTCGTATTTATTGTCAACTCAAACAACCCGTTTGGTTTTTCGATTTCTGATGAGCCGTTTAAGCTGGAGAGTGTCCACCGCGAAACGTCGCGAGAAAAAATTTCCTCATCTGCCGGCGGCCACGTTTCCGTTGTTTTTCCACATTTTTTGGTGACTTTTTTTTTAAACGCTCTCAATATCCGTACCTCCGTGTTAAAAAAAATTAGTTTTTTTTTTCACCAACCGTTTCCCAGAAAAAAATTTCCGAACTCGGCCATTTTATTCGGGCCTCTAGGTAGATGCAGCCCATTAAAGAGCCTGGGAGCGGCAAATTACCAATTTTCGCGCCAGCGTATCAATTGTCTAAAATTACGATCGGGACGCATCATCGTGCAAAAAATGTGACGGAACGGAAAAAAAACTCACCGATATCCTCGCAGTACTGTCCGGCGTAGCCCAATGGGCAGTGACACTTGATCTGATCGGATGACGTGAGCTCGCAGCTCTCGCCGCGATCGCTGCAAGGGCAGTACTTGCAAGAGCCGAGGAAGCTGCTCGATCGATCGTTGACGTCTCTGTAATAGCCGGTGGCGCATGTTTCGCAGGAAGTCCCGCTGTATCCTGGTGGACAACGGCAGGCCTCGATCTGCGTGGCTCTCGTGCCGCTGAAGTTCTCCACCGCGGTGTCCAGGCTAATGTCGCTTATGTAAGTGGCGGTCATACCCTCGCTGTACGAGGCCCGCACCAGTATCGCCTCGAGATTCGAGAGAACTGTCATCAGATCGTTGCGGGACGCTTGACGGAGACCCTCCGTCGAGACTCGTCGCCATTCCGATTCCCTCAGCGGAACGGTGTAGGTCTGAACGACAAAGAGGCGAAAAAAAATGGAAACTCGAAATTTCAATAACGGTGTACGAAAAAAGATCTACGTTGCCGAAAATGGGGCGGGGGGGGGGGGGGTGGAAAATTCGAACGATCAATATTCAGAGGGACCGAAATTTCGAATTCAATAATGACCAACGCTCCAATATAGATAGATCAATTTTATGATAGTCTGTGAAATAGTTAATCGAAAGTGTGAATACAAAAATCTCGAAGTTGATTTATAGCGAAAACAAATATCAGATTTAAGGCGTCGGGCCACCTTGGCCGAGCGAAAAATGGGTATATTTCAAAAAAATAATAAACTCGAAAGTATGGGCCGGAATATTTTTATTTTTTTACACAACGTCAGAAAGGGCTTTAAGAATAACGTTAATAAATTTCCGTTCAAAATATTAAAAAAATGGCGCCGTTATGCACATTGCCGCGGAGGCCCTCCGCACGATACGCGCGGTCGTTGTCCCAGCTGTTACGCGGTCATGTCACACCAGAAAAAAAATCAGCTCATTCGTGAGTAGTGTCGCTACAATGTGGCGTAGCGGTTTTTTTTTTTCGACCATTAAAAAAATTATGGCGAGCCGACGAAAAAAATTTGTATTTTTCACCGAAATTTTTCGCGCAAAAACAATAATAAAACAAAAACTAATCAAGTTGTCGCAAAAATCCTACGTGACATTTTAGATAATGTATCTAAAAGTATTGTGTAAACATTTGAAAGCAATCGGACCGATAGTTTACGATATTTCGATAGTAATCAGTTCAAAAAATGTAGATTCGAGATAACGCAGGACAGCTGCGTGAGCTAAACCGTGCGAGTTATAAACGCGGATCGAACCGCAAATCAATTTTGCGTTTTTCAATATGTACTATGGCTTAAATTGTTCTTAACAGTTCAGGGTTTATTAAAAAAAATATAAAAAAATGAACAAAAATTACATGGTGGCCAGATGCCTTAAGGGGTTACCCCCACTTGCGATTTTGAAAAAAAAATCGATTTTTTTTATTGCATTGTTTTGAAGTGCAGTTTGAAGTGCAGTTTTTTTTGATGCCCGGAATAGATGACTATGTAAGTTTACAAAAAAAAAAAATATTTTCTTCGTGTAAACTGAAATTGAAACTTTAAACGCGTTTTTCTCAAAATGGCATTTCTGAAGTCGGTGACCAAGATTACTCGAACACTAATCAACCGATCTTCTTGAAATTTTGCAGGCTTATTTAATACATAAAAATGTAGTCTTTAATCGTTCGATTTTTTTTGAAAAAAATGGCCGTTTTATAGCCAAAAACGGCCGTTTTTTTTCGTTAAAATCGAACCATTAACTTTGACTGTCCGCCATTTTGTGAAAAATGAATATTTTTTAAAATCCTTCGATTAAAGACTAGTTTATACTTATATTTGACTAAATCCATCCGCATTTTTTTTTTTCAGATGATCCACTTCGCCGCAATGTTGGTCACCGCAAACCGTGTATATAAAAACATTATTTCATTGACGGCCATTTGCCACTAAACAATGTAATATTTTTCAATAAAAAAATTACTGAAATTTCTTCAAGATGTGTTCTTTAAGATGGTATATTGATCGATTAAAAAGTTTTGTAGTTTTCTTTAAAAAAATTCATGAAAAAGGCCTTTTTTTGCGCTACAAGTGGGGGTAACGCCTTAAGCAGCTGAAGGAAGTGACGTTGAAGTTTTCATCTTTGTAACGCAACGATCTTTTTTGGTTTTCTCGAAAACTGCAGGATTATCCATTCATAACAGGACACCCTGTATATGCATCATATATGGCATATCCGAAAAACTACCTAAAATGTATTTTCATAGTACAACCAATGACTGGAAGTGCAATATTTTCATATACCATTGAAAATTATGTGTAGTAAAAAGAAATCCATTATTTTTGCATGGAATTGAAGGTAAAGATAATGGATTTCGTTTTACTACACCTAATGTAATATATTACAAGACTATAATTATTATATGATTATTATTATTATCGAAAACATGCGATAGACGATTTTTTTTAAGTACCAAACATTTATATATGATGTGTCCACGAATTAAAATAAAATTTGATTTTTCAAAGGACAAACTCACCATAGGAATGCCAGGCGCGATTTCTTGGGGATTCGTCCAGAAAAGTCGGATTCCATTGCCCATGAGTACGACATCCTGATCCTTGAGTACTTGGGCGTTCGCGTGGGCGGTGATGTGTTGAGTGAGGGTGAGATTGCCGCCGTAACTTTTGATTTTGTTGCCGATAAATGTGTGCGGAAGGGACCAGAAGAGTCGTCGCTTCCTATTGTTCGAGTAGCGATAACCGATCTCGTTCGAGGCTACGTTCAGGTCGAAACCGTCGTCGATCACGTCCGAGTTCGTTCTTCATGGAAATGAAAGAAAAAAAATCATTAAAAAAATAACGAATGAGAAATTGTCAATTGAGGAGTTTCGGGACGATTGACGAAATATTACCATTTGATTCAAATTTATAAAGTAAATTCTTTGTCATATACTGATTGCACCCTCCAAATTTTAAATCGATCGTCTACACACTGTTCGAATTTTTTTATTTCATTGTGTATATAGCTGCGCCTATTTTATTTGTTTTTAAATTTTATTTAACTAGATTTTTCGTGAAATCAAATTTTTCCTATTGCATTCCATTGTTGGAATTATTTATTTTAAATATATTGATTTATTTAAATCAAGGTCTATTTAATATCGTCTTATAACTAAATATGTGATTATGTATCTATTAAATCTGTGATTCGGTTTCATCCGTTCGAAAAACAATTTAGTTGGAACCACTAAGTGTATCTATTACATTTTTTTAATTGAAATTAAATAGAATCTTCGTAGAGTCAAACATTTTTCTACTTGATTGAAATAATGGTCTGTCTTTATTGCAACAAATAGTTACTTATTTTAATCAAGCTATCGAGTAACGTTTGGTCATAACATTTTTTATTTGATTCTACGAATGTGTTTATTTTTTTCATACTATTACCACGCGCATTATGCATGTATACATGCTGTACAAAAATATAAAATCAACATTTTTTGCTTCACATACACCGTTCATATGATGGGCACAAAGATTTATTTCAGGTAACTGTAGAATATATATGCAAATCGAAATATCGACGAATCAAATATATATTTTTCCTACCTTTGAAGTGGGCGTATATATATGAATGAAAGACACGTGTATTGTAAACGAATAACGACTTCTTTAACTGAAAAAGATCTTTCGGGAATTAAATAGACATATATATGTGAATCAAATAGACGTGTATTCACGCTAATAAATATATTTCTTATTTAAAAATGTTTCCCATACGTTCAGAGAAAGAATCTGCTTGAATCTAATCTATATTTATTACATTTGAATATATTTAATATCCAACAAGAATAACTGAAACGAATAAGAAAAAAATTTTTAAACAAATACGATCGTAGTGGGCATTGACTAGTGATTGAACATGAGTAAATTAATTTTTTCCCGCAGTGTATTTTTTCCCATTTTTGTGAAAATACATGAGGTGGATTGGTGGATTAAAGATCGTGCACAACTTACGCATCGGTCAAGGTAAATCCGTGACGGGAGTCGTAAGCGACCATCGGTATCTGCTGGATGTACAGCGAGCTCTCGTGGCACTGATCGGTCACCCCGCTGCAATAGCACTCGTTGCACCCGTTTGGATTTTCGGCCGAAAGACCAAAGGTCGAAGGACGACAGCGATTGCACTCGGCCCCTTCGACGTTCGATTTGCACATGCATCTGTCCCCGATGCAACGGTCGCTCTCCGAGCCAGCCGGATTGCAACGACAGGACGACGGGGACGTGTGCGTCCTCGTGCAGCCACCACGGCTCGGATCACCCGAGTAACCGGGCTCGCATAAATCGCAGTTCTCACCGGTCGTATGATTTCGGCAATTCTGAAGATCGACCATAAATCGATTTTATTCAACGATCATTAGGTTAAAAAGAAATTATTCCCGAAAAAGAAGAATCACTTTTCGATAAGAATTTATATCCAATTGAAAAGCATGATGGGAAGGGCTGTTAACGAGGACCATAAATCGGCAATAAATTGCCTCGACATAAAATATTGCCTTAACATAAATTGCCTCAGCATAAAATATTGCCTCAACATAAATTGCCCCAAAATAAAATATCGCCTCAACATAAAATATTGCCTCAACATAAATTGCCTGAACATAAATTGCTTCAACATAAATTGCCTCAACATAAAATATTGCCTCAACATTCAATTGCCTCAACATAGATTGCCTCAACATAAAATATTGCCTCAACATAAATTGCCTCAACATAAATTGTGTCAACCATAAATTGCATCAACATAAATTGCCCCAATATAAAATATTGCCTCAACATAAAATATGGCCTCATCATAGATTGCCTCAACATAAATTGCCTCAACATAAAATATTGCCTCAACATAAATTGCCGCACCATAAATTGCCGCAACATAAAATATTGCCTCAACATAGATTGCCTCAACATAAATTGCCTTGACATAAATTGCCTCAACATAAATTGCCGCACCATAAATTGCCGCAACATAAATTGCCTCAACATAAAAAGACCATCATTTATCGGCACAAAAATGCGGTTTTTTAAAAGAATTCAAATCGTATAAAAATGCATTAATTGCCTCAACATAAATTGTGTCAACCATAAATTGCATCAACATAAATTGCCTCAATATAAAATATTGCCTCAACATAAAATATGGCCTCATCATAGATTGCCTCAACATAAATTGCCTCAACATAAAATATTGCCTCAACATAAATTGCCTCAATATAAAATATTGCCTCAACATAAATTGCCTCAACATAGATTGCCTCAACATAAATTGCCTCAACTTAAAATAATGCCTCAACATAAATTGCCTCAACATAAAAAGACCATCATTTATCGGCACAAAAATGCGGTTTTTTAAAAGAATTCAAATCGTATAAAAATGCATGATGTGAACAATATTAACGTTGACTATAAATCGGCAATAAATTTCTTTAAGGGGCCAGTCCACTTTGAAAATTTCAAAAAATCGATAGCTAACACGATTTGAAGAAATCAACGATGATGAGCAATCAGAAGGGATTTGGTACGGTGCAGGAATTGCCGATTGAGTTTAGGTAAGAGTTTTTCATAGTATAATCTTCAAACGCGTTTTTCTCGAAACAACGTTTTCAAAATCTAGCTCCATCGTCTCTCTAAAACTAATAAACCGATTCTCTTGAAATTTGAACCACATATTGTAAACATGATTCGCAACAAGATGACCCTCGATGGTTTTAAAATTTCGATTTTTACTTTTTTTTGCGGAAAACTGCGAAAAAACGCGTTTTTTTACTTTTTTCGTTTTTCATCTGCCATTTTTTAATTTTTTGATAAAACTTTATATCCGAGGGTCATTTTGTAGCTGGTGTCTTACTGAATCTAATGAACTTTGATTTTTTTGTTTCAGACAAGCCGTTGCCGCGTTGTGATGGAGCTACCTAGCCCACCTATTTTTGAGGCGTTACGTTAAACTATAGTTTTTGTACTTAAAAATGAATAAAAATGAATTGAATTTTTTTAAATGTATTTCAAGACTTTATTTATCAAGCCTAACAACTTTAATATTCATATCTTTTATACAATCCTCAAAAAAATCGCGAAAATAGCCTTTTTTCGTGGCTCCAAAGTGGACTGACCCCTTAATTGCTTCTTCACCAAATGTTATACACCAAATAAAATTCATCGACAAAAATGCGTTGTTTAGGAAGAAATTTAAAAAATAAAAAAAAAGGGATGATATGAATAAAATCGACCGACGTTAAAATGATATTTGTTCTTTTAATTTTATTGTCAAAGTTTATTTTCTTGTTATTTATGTGTGCAGCCGCGGATAAATTTCCAGCGAATAGAGGGAAAAAAATTGTATTATTATGGACCGTAAGTAGAAAATGTGAAGGACGTACCTCGCAGGCTCCCGTATCCGGATCGCACTGTGAAGAATGTCCGTTGCAGAAGCAAAGCTCGCAGCGTCCGAGATAAATGCCCTCCATGGATCTGGTATAACCAACTGCGCAATCCTCGCACGAGAGTCCTCGATAGCCAATCGGGCAACTGCACTCTTCGACCTCGACGGCGCGTTCGTTGCCGTTGTTGTTTTTCTCCGCAGATACGAGCGAGACGTTGGAAAGCCTGAGAATACAGAAGACATCTTACCTCGAATAGTTTTTTTACGAAAACAAATCTTCCTCTACGTGGAAGCACAGAAAAAAAAACAAAAAAGTAAAAGAAAGTAAAAAAAATACTGACAAAATTACAGTGCCAAAATGCAATTGCCAAAAATTGAAAAAATTGCATTTCTTTTGAAGTCTCGTGGAATTATTTTTCACGAAAAAAGCCTCTTCTATGAGTAATTAATTTAAAGAAAGTAAAAGAAAAAAATACTGTGAAAGTTACGCGCGCCAAAAGACATTTTCCCAAAAATTGAAAAAAATCACATTTCGAATGAATCGTCGACGAATTATTTTTGAAGAAAACAAAGACCTCTCCATGAGAAGGCAAAAAATCAATACACGTAAAATAGAATACAAACAAGACCGGTGCGATGGTCTAGTGGTTAGCGTGCTCGCCACTAAACCAGCGGACCGGGAGGTCCCGGGTTCGAATCCCAGTCGCGTACATTTCGTTGTGAAATGTTTTTCTTCGGCATTTCGCGGCGAAATAAGACTAGTTCCACGACTGGGGGGCGAACTCGATGAACCGCGGCTGTATTGGTATAGGTTTTCCGCAGTTTCCCTATACCCATGACAGAAATGTCATGATGAATATAATACAGAGGGGGAAGTCGGCTGCGGCCGCAAGAGGGGGGAACAGGGAGAAAGATGGAGAAAAAAAGGAGTAACAGTAGAGGAAAGAACGATCATAATGATGGGAAAGAATAGGTAACAAACGCGACAAGCTGTACCTAAGGAAAAAACCAATAAAAAAAAATAGAATACAAACAAAAAAGTACCGTGAATGTTCGGGTTCCAGAATGCAATTTCCAAAGATTGAAAAAATTGCATTTCTATCGAAGTCTGCAGGAATTATTTTTCACGGAAAAAGCTTCCTCTGTGAGTAATTAATTTAAAGAAAGTAAAAGAAAAAAATATAAAAGTTGCGGCGCCAATTTTTTTTCTTTAATAAGTTGAAAAAAAATTACGTTTGGAATGAATTGTCGCGGAATTATTGTGTAAGAGAACAAGGATCTCTCCATGAGGAGGCAAAAAAGCAATACAAGTAAAAGAGAATACAAAAAACCTACCGTGAAAGTTACGGTGCCAAAATGCAATTTCCAAAGATTAAAAAAATTGCATTTCTATTGAAGTCTCGAGGAATCATTTTCCACGAGAAAAAGCCTCCTCTATGAGTAATTCATTTAAAGTAAAAGAAAAAAATACTGCGAAAGTTACGGCGCCAAAAGACATTTTCCCAAAAATTAAAAAAAAATCACATTTCGAATCAATTGTCGAGGAATTATTTTCTAGGAAAATAAAGATCCCTCCACAAGCAGGCAAAAAAGTAATACAAGTAAAATGGAATACAAAAACAAATTACCGTGAAAGGTACGACGCCAAAAGACATTTTCCCAAAAATAGAAAGAAATCATTACGAATGAAATGTCGAGGAATTGTTGTTCAAGAAAACAGAGATCTGTCCATGAGGATGCAAAAAAGCAATACGAGTAAAAGAGATAACAACAAAAAATTACCGTGAAAGTTACGGTGCCAAAAAGCAATTTCCAAAAATTTCTAAAAATTGCATTTCCATTGAAGTCTCAAGAAATGATTTTTCACGAAAAAGCCTCCTTTGTGATGAAATAAGAGAACGATAAAAGTAAAAGAAAGTCAACGAAAAGAATATACTGACCCAGCGCGGGAGGTGTGCGTCGTGTAGGTGGCTTTGATCCTGATCTCCCGTACATCGGCGAGCGCCATGAGCATGTGTTCTCTGTCGGCTTGGGTGCCGTCCGTCCGTTGCCAATGTTGTTCCAGCAAGGGAACAGTGAACGATTGCGGGCTGTTCGCCTCGGGCGTTCTCCTCGAGAAGTATAAGAGGTTTATGTCATTTGCCTGCGAAAATAGTGACATTTTTTATTGCCCAGTTGTTCCAGGCCAGCGTTGTGAATAATGCATTATTTTGATAGTGCATTACTGTATACATTACAAATTACAAAAGTAATGTGTAATGGACATATGTTCCATTACAAATGACAAAAGTAATGTGTAATGGTTGCACGATCCATTACAAATTGAAAAAGTAATGTGTAATGGACGCATGTTCCATTACAAATTGAAAAAGTAATGTATGATTAACGAGTACTTCATTACAAAATACAATTACAATAAGGTAATTCGTAGTGGAGAATATTCCATTACAAATAGAAAAATTGCCGTGCTCACATTAGAAATTTGCACATTGCTATCTTATTATTTTATTTCGCTAATTGAAATTTGTTTTAAGTAAATTCGTTTTTCTTCTGCATAAAACTCGACAACACAAAAAAAGGTTTATACTAGAATGTTGCACATTGCTTTCGCTTTGTTGTTTCACACTGGCAAAGCTATTTATACGAGAAAGTAGAGTTTTTCTCATTTACAAGCCAGATTTGTATCATCAAAAAAAATTAATTCTCAAAGCAAAGTCATGATCTCCCATACTTTTATGTGCACTCTTTCAGAATCCGGGGTCAAAATTGAGTTTTGTGTATTAGAAAAATAAATATGGCCGTTAAAAAAAACCTCGTGTTACAATTATAACGACAGAAGCGAGAAAAGATCGAGAGAGAAAGAGAAAAGAGTGGCTAAGATGATCTTTCATGTATCTCACGAATCCGCAGAATAGGCGGAAGAAATTATACTTAACACAATTATAAGCATTCTAATAAAATATACGTAACCTAGCTAATAATAAAAGATGTAAATAATAATATAAGTAATATAACGAAAATGAATACAAGTTACTGAAACAAAACATGTCGCTTTATATAGTTTCTGAATGATATACCTATTTTATTATTTCAGATAACTATATAGATCGTTTGAAATTTATAACTCCTTGAATGGATTGTTCAGTAGACCAAACAGTTTCGATCTATTTGATTTTGAAGTGGATTTTTACAAGTTTGCAACGCGTAATCTGTTACACGTTGCTTTTATAATCGATATCCATTATCAATTAATAATAATAATAGTAATTGCTCTTTGCATTTATTCATGGTATATTACTTTTTCAATGCTCAATGAGGCACGCATTCATTACACATAATTTTTGCTTTTTTAAAGAGAAAGCTTTGTGATAAAAAGAATTTGTTTTCCAGTTTTCAATGTTAATGCTCGAAAAATTCTTATATATCTCAAAACTTCGAAAAATCACGCGAGACAATACATCATATCAGATCAATTTCAATATGCAGTTTTTTTCATTATTTGTAACCAGCTTTTGCTTGCAACTTCGTCCATGTCTTTAAAAGTATCGACTTTCTCATTAGACAGCTTTGTCTGCGTAAAACAGCAAGGTGAAAGTAATGTGCGAACTTCAAATTTGAACGTTTTTCGTCTGCGTTATTGAGCTTCAAGCAAAAAAAAATGAATTAGTCTTGAAAGAACTTTTAGTGAGCGAAATTAAATAATAAGACAGCAACTTTTAGCAAATGTGCAAATTTCTAATGCAAGCACGGCAATTTTGTTATTTGTAATGAAATATTCTCCACTACAAATTACTTTTTATCAATTGTAATTTGTAATCGAACATGCATCCATTACAAATTACTTTTTGAAATTTGTAATGGAACGTGCATCCATTACTCATTACTTTTTGAAATTTGTAATGGATCGTGCAACCATTACACACTACTTTTTAAACTTTGTAATGGATCATGCAACCATTACACATTACTTTTTGAAATTTGTAATGTCTAATGCATCCATTGCACGTTACTTTTCTCATTTGTAATGGAACACACATCCATTACACATTACTTTTGTAATTTGTAATGTAGAACTTATCCAATACACATTATTTAAAGTAATGAGTAATGCATTATTTTTAAATTACTATTTTCACAACTCTGTTCCAGGCCCTTTTCTCATTGTTCTTTTGTGAGAAAGAAAATCCGCGATTTTCTCATTTTTATTTGACAATTATTCACTTTTCTAGCCGATTATCAAATGAAAGTATTAGAAAAAATTGAAAAATTGAATTTTTGACGAAAATTTGAAAACAATGAGAAATTTAATTTGGAAAAATTGTTTTTTGATCAATTTTTACAAAAATTGAAAAATTTAGAATAAAAAAAAAGTAATTTTTGATAAAATTTTGTTTAAAATTGAGATATTTAAAATAAAATTAACAATTAAAAAAATGAATTTAATAAAAATATTTCATTTGATGAAATTAAATAATCTTAATGTGGGGCGTTGGCGACATTTGCCACTTTGCTCGATCCTAAATTTAAACGAGCGATAAACCGTGTACTCTGCAATGAAAATCACACTTACACTGATGAGTTCCACATCGGCCGCGTTGTTCCTCGAGCTTTGTCCGCCTGGCAAGGGCTCGTATTTCACCGTGTAGCGAAGGTCGCCACCGTAAGAGGCGATCCGATTGCCCAGAAAGACGCCAGGCAAATGCCAGTAATAAACGTCGGCATTGCCGCGATTCGGGAAATCCCCGTACACGACCTCCTGGTTCACCGAGTCGCGAACCAACCCTTGGGTAATTATTTTCGCGTTCGAGGCGTTGGACTCGACGAGGCCAAAACCTTCGATCCTTTCGATGTACGGCACTCGAATCTGCATGAAAGATTAATGTTTTCGAAACCAGTTTTCCCTCTTAATTAAAATGTTAATTGAAATATTTAATTAAACTATCAATTAAAATATTTAATCAAACTATTAATTAAAATATTCAATCAAACTATTAATTAAAATATTATTGATGAACATTAAGGCACCACACCACGGTAAAGAAAAACGTGCTATAATTTATTTTTTTCATTTTCTGAAAGATATATTTGTTAAGAATGCTCTTACCGAATTTTAAAAAGAAATTTGTAAAATTTCTTTTCGCGTTTTTCTCGAAACCACGTTTTTCAACCTGGTTGACAACATATTAAGAAAACTATCCATCCGATTTGCATGCGCCAAGTCTTAAACTGTTTGAAAATCCAGTCTCTATGGCACCACGTAGGGATTTTTTTTTTAAAGGCCCCCTTCTATTTTTTTTTTATGAACGAGAAAATTTTCCATGAAAATCGGAAATAAAATTCGCTGGTCCGCCATTTTTTTTTAGATATCGAAATTCCCCTACGTGATGCTGTAAACCTATATGTCTAGTTTCTAAATATATTTTTATTTTATTTTTCAAATGAACCGTATGGCTTGATCGCTGTCAACCGCCGAGCAGCAATTTCGTCGGAGTGTCCTCTTGGAAGCGGCCAGCCCCCTGGCACTGGCCTACTATTCCTATACCATAAACGAAAACGCGTTCTGTCCCGGCTTTTTAGTTCGTGAAATCGCCACTACCTAGCGTTGGCTGTTATGTGACAGCCTTGGGCTCTAAATACTCCGATCAGCTGAAGGAATCGATACTTTCGTTTTGTGCTGTTATCGTTATTGCGATAACAGCACGAACTGTTACAACGATAACAGAATCCATTATACACGCAAATAATGGTTTTCCTAAAGTTATTCTCACTAGACTTTTATTCGTGTAAAATATTCGAAACACCGTTACAACTCACATATATGTGCATGCCTGTCACACGACTACTAGCGCCACCGTGCGGCAAGGACATTTTGCGAACAGTATCTATCTACCAGTGTCAGCCCCCTGGAAGCGGCGTACACCACAAACTATACGAGGGTGGGGTGAAAAGTTTCCGGCCTGACCAAGAGATGGTGCCACTAGGTCTAGTTTTGGAGCGGCGTCCTACAGTACCATTCCTACCGAGCTTGTATGTACAGTTTCAGCCCAATCGCTACGTTAGTTTGCGTTTGAGAGCACATTGCGCGAGACGCTTCCGTTGTTTTCGTAAAAATGGAAAAATTGGAAAAACGTGCTGTCATCAAATACTTCCATTCGAAAGGTTTTACACCAAAACAAATAAAAGAAGAGATGGATTCAGCACTAGGAGACTCCTCCCCATCATATTCAACTTTTAATCAGTGGGTTTCTGAATTTAAAATTGGTCGTGTGAGCACCTCTGACGAGCTTCGCTCAGGACGGCCCGTTGAAGTCACAACTTCAGAGATGATTGAAAGAATCCATAAAATAGTGTTGGAAGACCGCAGGTTGAAAGTGCATGAGATAGCTGAGACCTGTAGGATGTCAGCTGAACGTGTGCGAAATATTTTGCACAAACATTTGAACATGGAAAAGCTGTGTGCAAGGTGGGTGCCGCGTTTGCTAACGCTCGACCAATCGAGCGTTTGCTAACGCTCGACGCTACCGACAATTTGGCGCTGTATAGACGTAATTCAAACGAATTTTTGCGTCGATTCATAACTGTTGATGAGACATGAGTCCACCACTACACTCCTGAAAGTAAAGAACAGTCAAAACAGTGGGTTGGAAAAGGGGAACCAACCCCAAAGAAGGCAAAAACAATTTTATCGGCAAACAAGGTTATGTCTACTGTTTTTTGGGATGCGAGAGTTATGAGAAATGTATCAGTGTTGATGGAGATTATGTTGAAAAATAAAGCAAAAAAAAATTTTTAAATATCGTTTTTCTTGGTCAGGCCGGAAACTTTTCACCCCATCCTCGTACTTTAGTTTCGAGTACAAAAATTTGCGTACGGTCTTCTATATGTATATATTGATTATGAGTATTAAGAAAAAAAATTCCATTCGTCGTTTGCTTGAAAACAATTACGAAAAATACCTCGTACCGCGCACGAACCGTGGTGTGGTGCCTTAATCAACATTAATTAGTAATCCGTTTTATCGCTTCTTCTAATCGATATTAATTAATACTCAATCTAATGAATATTGATTAATATTAATTCGAAGGATCGCGAAGTTTTTCGACGTTTGTGCAATAAATGCTCAAACTAAAAAGCCGGTTCTAGAGATCGTTAAAATTGTCGAAATCGTACCTCGCTTCTGTACCAATTCGACGAAGTACATCTGTCCGTGTGTCCCATGCAGAAACAGCTGATGCAGCCAAATTGATTTTTCGACGCGAGATTAAACGTGTTCGCCTTGCATTGGTCGCATTTAAGGCCAGTCGCGTATAGCTGCAACGTGGAAAACATAAAAGGTATTCAGTCGATGTTTTAAGGGATATCTTGATACATATGTGCTTTCGAAATAATCGATTAAATTCGTAACCTCGAGCTGCATGGTCTGATTTTTTTATTTGGAAATGTTTCCTTTTCAATGATTTTATTCCAATTTATACTATTCTTCTATTTATACATTATTTATTCATACGAATATATGTTTTTATAACCATTTAATTTTTCTGACACATGCTTTCCTTCTATCTGTTGTTTGTTGAAATAAATTTTGACGTAAAATATTTTTCTACGTATATTCTTTTTGACAATATTGATTTATTCTAATATATAGCTTTTTAGAATGATTTTGATAACATTCATTTTTTTCAAAAATACTTTTTTTTCAGTCTTTCTACCAAATACTTTTTTTCTATCACAATGAATTATTTTTTCGATATATTTTCATTCTCCAATACGCTCTTTATTTTATGATTTCATTACATGTTATTCTTATGTTCCAATATATAATTGTTTTTATTCCGAAACATTTGTTTCTATTCTATGTTTCTATAGATAACATTTTTTATCATTTATTGGAATATATGGTATTTTTGTATTCAAATGAATTCTTCTTCTTTTATTCGAATCCATTTTTTTCGGATACGTCATTTTTAATCATTATTCAAGTTTCATTTTATTATTAAAAAAAAAATCAGTTAAATTAATCATATTGATTTTTTGAGTTTTATTTGAATTAAAATTGTGATGAATTGAAATTTATTTGAATTGAGTTTAATGATTTTTTTTATTTACCTCAATTCATTGAAATTTATTAGAATTGAAATTTTGTTGGTTTTTATTTTATGTGAAACTTTTATAAATTCGTTTCATGAATTCTTCTTCTTTTATTCCAATAGATTTTTGTCCGACACGTCATTGTTAATCATTTCACAATTCTCATATTATTATTCAAAGAAAATTAAATTAATGAAATTGATTTTTCGAAATTTATTTGAATTCAAATTCAGTTGAACTGAAATTTACTTGAATTGCAATTTATTCGAATTGAATTAAAAGTTTTTTTTTTAATGGAACTCAATTGATTGAAATTTATTAAAATTTTTAAAAATTATATTTGAATTAAATTAACGAAATTGATTTTTTAATTTTATTTGAATTAAAATTCATTCAAATTAAAGTTTATTTGAATTGCAATTTATTTAAATTGAATTTCATGATTTTATTTTTCAAATTGAAGTCAATTTATTGAAATTGATTAGAATTGAAATTTCGTTGGATTTTATTTGATATGAAACTTTTTGCAATTGCTATTCGTATATTCAGATTAATTAGTTTTTTTTTATTCCAATAGATTTTTGTGCGATACGTGATTTTTTATAATTGTTCAATTCTCATATCATTATTGTTTTTTTAATTAAAAAATGATAATGAATGAATGAATTATTATTATTATTATTATTATCCTACTTCTTCTATACTAATACATTCTTCCAGTATACTTCTGTCATTCAACATATTCTTTTACTCCTTCGTCCCAATGTGTTGTATTCGTTTTACAATTCCAACATAACCCACGAACGTTGATCGTTGCACTTACGTTTTTGTGGATCGTACGAAAAAGTTCCGTTCCGTGAGAGAGGGGACAAGCGTAAAAAGAATTGAATAGCACAGCGTGTTACGAAATGTCGAATCTCATTTTGATCGAGAATGGACCGAATATTGGTGGAATGTATTCAATGGTTTTACGGTACCTTGCAACTACATTTTCCCTCGTTGTCGACCGTTCGCGTTATACTTCCGTGAGGATCGCAAAGTTCGTCTGGTACACAAGAGTCGCCGGCCATCAGGGGGTTTCCGTGGTAGCCCGCCGCGCACTTCTCGCATCTCAGGCCCGCGTAGCCCGGCGGACAGTCGCAGATGGGATTGCGATCGGCCCCCATGCGACAGGTTCGGGCGAATCTGCGTGCGACGAAAAAATTGCAAATTTTCGCGACCGATTGGGAAATTAGAAAAAAAATATATTATCAGCGAATTTCGAACGAATTGTCAATTTGTCGAAGAATTTTTTTGCTTCTGTAAAAATTGAAAGGGTGCCTGAGAAACGAATAAAAACTCGGCTTAGTGCTAGTGGAGGGGATATTACGATATCTGTGGCCCCTAAACGGGCCACGCACACTGAGAAAACAATATATTTCTATATACCAGGATGCGTTAACTATTAACAAATGGTAAGGTTGGATATGGCGAAAGAAATATCTTCTCACAGTTAAGGGGAGGGTAGGGGTTTGCATTTTTGAAAAATCGATTTTTTCTGTCCTTTCTTATAGTTAAACATTTCAAGAATATAATCCCAAAATTTCAAGTCAATCAGAGCAAAACTCTCGAAGTTATTGACTATTTAGTCCCGCTCCTCCAACACTGTAGCGCCGACTTCTCGAAACTTCAAACGCGTTTTTCTCGAAACCACTTTTTCAAAGTCCGTGTTCACTGCCATTTGAAAACTACATGACCGATTTATTTCAAACTTGGTACACACTTTCTACATATAAAATACCTCCCCCCAACGGTTAGTTTGAGATTTTTTTTACATTGAGGGGGTTTTCCACCCCCAAAATGGCGGAATTTTTCGTGAAAAATAGCACTTATCACTTTACATGACCACCAAAAATTTAGAAATGAAAAAAAAATTATCAAAGACCGTTGGGGGGAGGATTTGATGATACTTTGACTAAATTTTAATGGTACTTGATTTCAGATAATTTCTAGCTGAGATACAGTGAACACCGCAAATCGTGTTTTTCCAAAGGCGTTCTTGGAAAAAGCTTTGTCACCGGCTTGTTTGTGGATATTTTCGCGTACAAATTTCACGGAATGTTCTTGAAATGACACTTAACAATATACAAAAGGTTTCAATAAATTTACTCTATTCATATAGATGAAAAAAATTCTCAAAAAAGTGTTTTTTTTTTCACGCTGAAACCCCTACCCTGCCCTCAATAATCATATGAATATAAGTAATCATATCACAATTTCAACTCGTTATTCGATGACCATAAAAATCTACGGAGTTAAAGTAATCCTATTGCTTCACACTAGTCATACCACTGATCATACGTGAAACTTGTACATTTTATATGTTTAACATATGAAGAAAAAATGTATAATAAATAAAATTTTCCATGTACAAACTGTTCACTGAATTTTCCCATTTAATTAGAAAAATGAAAAAAATAGTTATTCCAACGATTCGCGCAGTATTTCTAGGTTTACGGGGTTACCCCCACTTGCGATTTTGAAAAAATCGATTTTTTTTATTGCATTTTTTTGAAGTATAAGTATCCGGGCCCATACAGAAGTATGGGTCCGGAATAGATGACTCTATGTAAGTTTACAAAAAAAAATATTTTCTTCGTGTAAACTGAAATTGAAACTTTAAACGCGTTTTTCTCAAAATAGCATTTCTGAAGTCGATGACCAAGATTACTCGAACACTAATGAACCGATCTTCTTGAAATTTTGCAGGCTTCTTTAATACATAAAAATGTAGTCTTTAATCGTTCGATTTTTTTTCGAAAAAAATGGCTGTTTTATAGCCAAAAAATGGCCTTTTTTTTCGTTAAAATCGAACCATTAACTTTGACTGACCGCCATTTTGTGAAAAATGAATATTTTTTAAAATCCTTCGATTAAAGACTAGTTTATACTTATATTTGACTAAATCCATCCGCATTTTTTTTTTTAGATGATCCACTTCGCCGCAATGTTGGTCACCGCAAACCGTGTATACAAAAACATTATTTCATTGACGGCCATTTGCCACTAAACAATGTAATATTTTTCAATAAAAAAATTACTGAAAGGTCTTCAAGATGTGTTCTTTAAGATGGTATATTGATCGATTAAAAAAGTTTTGTAGTTTTCTTTAAAAAAATTCATGAAAAAGGCCTTTTTTTGCGCTACGAGTGGGGGTAACGCCTTAATATTTGGCAACATTGGTTCTATCTCCGTCTCTTTTTACTCAACCAGGCGAGTTTAGCCTCCATGCTTTTCAACGTCTCTTCATCGTAGCAAGTGGTAATAAATCCAGTACCGGAAGTTCAAATTAAACTTGATATTACATAAAAATTAGGTCAAAAACGTAATTTTTTTCCGAGAGCATTGGATTACTACAAGTGTTAAGTATGTAAATCTGATTATTTTTAAGAATCTGACGGATTCCCACTATTATGTACACTTTTGTAGCGACCGGAAATTGAGTTTTTGTAATGTCGTCTCGGAATTCCTTCACAAAAATGCGCAATTTTAATACTTTTTTCTCTGCAATTAGGTCGATAACCGACCCTGAAATTTTACAGAGACGTTTATTAATATATTTAGCGAAGCTCAAAAAAAAAATGAAAATCTTATGTATTGAAGCCTTGCGACAGGATTACCTTAAGGGAAATAAAAGTGATCAAATAAATAATTATTTTCAAAGAAATACCATGGCTATAAAATGTTGTCACGAGAACACGAATATTTCTTAACGACTAACAAATTTTGTAACAGTTAAAGAATATTTGAATAAAAGTGCCAACTAAATGTATTCCTTTGCTATAATTAAACTGTTTTCTCAGTGTAGACACCAGAGTGACGGCAATAGGGTGGCGTTTTGCCCCTTGGGTACGGAAGCCTAAAAATGGGAGTTGGAATTTTTCTCGGTGGATCGTCGTTTGCCGCAATTTTATGAACTTAATTTTTTTTCATAAATCACATCTACAACATGTGTAGAAAATGTGTGCCAAAGGATTTTTCGATATTCGAAGTGGTTCACAAGTTACGGCCCTGGAACGGAGCAGGTATACGGAGCAGGTATACTTTCAAACGCGTTTTTCTCGAAACACCATTTTTCGAAACGGTGACCACGATATTTCAGAAACTACTGCACCGATCTTGTTCAAATTTATACAGCATCTTTAAATATGTTATAAGCCAGCGATTGAACTAGGATTATCATGATTGCTTCGATAGTTTTTTTCGTACGAGCGAAAAACTTAAGAAAAAATGAGTAAAAAATAGAATGTAATTTTCAAAAGTGTATAAAAAAGTCAATTTTTGTAATTTAGAATTCACTCTAGTTCAATCGCTAGTCTTAAATATGAAGATTAAAATGCCGTTTGGTTTTTTGATTTCAGATAAGCAGAACAGCCGCAATCTTGGTCACCGTCAAGCACCTCTTTTACTTGATGTCTTCCTGTCGGCCACTATAACGATTATTCTATTATATATTTTGACTTCGAAAAATTTGTAAAGCTTATTTAAATGCTAATAAAGATTATGCAAAAACAATGAGATTGATTATTTCGATGCTTTACCCGTAAAAAATTATTGAAACAGCCGAGAAACTAGAGGACCGCGTTAAAGCGAACTCACTGATTGGATGGACTGGGGAGCGGACACTCGCAACGCTTGCAAGGGATGTTCCTCGATGGGTCACCGTAATATCCCGGACCACAGGGTGGCTCGTCTCTGTAACACTCGCCCAGCCAAGGGCCACTCTGCCTCCTCGCGTATCCAGGTGCGCAACCTTCGCAAGATTCACCAGTGTAGCCTGCCAAACGAGTCAACGAAATTTTAACGATCGTCGTGTCGTTATTCATCGGGAATTTACGAAATTTCAATTCGAGATTAATTTCTGGATATATTTTTCCATGATATTCGTTATATTCAATAATGAGAATTGTATGAAGGAAGAGAACTGCAGGGATCAAAGATTATAAACGATATACGATTTTGAAAATAAAAATTATTAAAAATTTAAAAAAAGCAGATACGTATTAAATATTTCGAAGATGTAAAATAATCATACCATTTTTAATAATATAATTACATTTTTTATTTCGATATAGAAATTTGGTAATTGTAGTGCTAATTTTAGTGTCCTGTGTATGTGCTCCATTTATATCTGAAATTATATAAATATCGTCGAGAAATTTCGTATCCGTTGAACCCTCGAAATAACTCGAGAACAGCGGAGTAGATTCAAATGAGGAGTGAAGTGTAACTTTTTTTTTCAATTTAGTGGAAGTTTTTAAGCTCAACCAAAAAAATGGAAACTTTTATTTTTTCATACCGGCATATTATTCTTCGTGAAAAAAAAGGTTATTTTTGTTGTGAATTTTTTTGTATGGCCATTATATCAGACAGTTTTTTTCAAATTTTTTTTTCTAATCACGAAGCAGTTTTGTACACATGGATTAGGGTATTTGAAAAAATCGATTTTTTTTCTCAACGGAGAATTAAAGTATGTTAAGAAAAAGAAAACTTTGCAAAATTTGAGGGTTCTGAACAATTTTTTACTTAGTCCTCAAACGCCTTTTTCATGTTTTTTTTTCATGATTATCGGAGTATTAATTTTTTTTTATCTCGATGCAGAAAATTTTAGTGCGTGATCCAATGTAAGTCTTCATAAAAAGTTTTCAGTAACAATACACAATTTTTATTTGAATACTTTTTTGCCATAAACAATTTGTATTTGCAGATTAGGAATCAATATATGTAATTCGGTTGTGAAAATTATATCAATCACTTGATGAACAAGAACACGGTGTTTACATCACTGAACGTCTAACGAGTATGCGTGTTTTTTTTGGAGTAATATGTTGTTTTGGAGTGAGAAAACAAAGTCATACGGATTCGAGAGTTACAAACTGCGGCGCTGTTGACGCTACTGCACCTTTGTTTCTCTGACTGTCCGTGAGTTCTTTTCGTGATTAATTTGACTGTTTCCAGTAGCTTCTGTATTGAGGTAAGTCACAGTACGCGTAAAAATAAAAATGTAAAAAATGATCGCGGGTTTGGACGACAGTGAAAGTGCCGAAATTTATCTGATTGGGTCGGAAATCGAAGAATTTGTGGAGCGAAAATTACCCACGAATAGAGAAGCATTAAATCTATTCTTTCACCATCATAATACTCTTAAATTTTCTGTTCGAGAGAGTACACGAAACGTTATCGACAAAACAACTAAAATTTGGAGCGAAACCGGAATTTCTCAACCATGGGTCAATTTCAAAAGGTTACAAAAATTACGATTGGAGTGGGCAGCATTGAAAAAAAAATATCTACGGAAAAATCAAACTCAATCGTTCAGCAAAAATCCCTTTCAACATAAGTTGGATAAATTATTCGAATTATATTATTATAATGTCCATCGGCGGGGAAAAAAATTGACGAAAAATCGAAAAAAAAATTAGAAGTCGTTTAAGCACTACCTAAAAAATGTTTAGACTTCTCAAATTTTGTATGACTTTTTCATAACGTAGTAACATTTTCCGTCGAGTACCGCGAAAAAAAATTAATTTTTTTTTGAACCACCCAATGTAGGCTACTTTTATCAGGGTTTGATGAGGAACATGATGAGTATGGGTATTCGAAATGCTTGTCTAAGTATCTGCAGATTCACTTAGTAATTTATCAATTATTTATTCGTTATATTAATTTATGTTAGGCAGAGAAAAGCCATTGTCTTAAACATATTTTGTAATTTTCCGAAAAAAATGGCCAAGTATAAAGATGTTTTGAAAAGAGTTACCTGTTTTTTTACGTAGACTAAAATGACGAGGTTGAAGTATGCATTTTTGGAAGGCAATTCATTTTTTTTCAACTACTCTAATTTCTTCTTTTGACAAATCTTCGTTATGGAAATGCCTCAATAATTTTTTACCTCCGATATTCCGAGTCTACACTTAAAAATTGCAAAAAAGATTTTCCCAAATAATAAAAATAGGGAAATAAAAATATAAAAAAGAATTTTCAAGACCATCTCAGATGTCGCTAAAAAATATGGATTTCGAATTTTCAAAACTTGACCTTCAAATCACCTTAAAAATGTCCACTCCTTGGTCAAAAAAGTTTTCTTGCCATTTTGCTCCTAGTTTGAATCTACTCGATACGGGTCTCGTGATTTTTAACCATTCACTTCACTGTTCTCCAGTTCTTTCGATGTCTCAAAATAAATGGGACACCCAGTATACGCATATCCTGACAATTATGAATAATAATAATACGCGATTTTTGTTTTTCACCAGTTATAGGTTATAATTAGAAAAATTGCATGAAATTCGTAGAAACTCGTACCAGTAGGGCATGTGCACTCCTCGACGTACGCGGCGGCCAGACCCGTGTTGGTTGTGCCGGCTGTGTCCATCGTGATGTCCGTAATGGAGACTTGCAATTCCGGCGAATCTTCGTACTTGGCTCTGATAAATCGACCGATAAATTGCTCATTAATTTTCAGTGGGCACATTAATTTTACCTGATGGTCCTTGCTAAGCGCAATTTCTGTGAATCATTTAGATTTTAAAAGCAAAGGCTTACAAAAATGATTTTGGAGACTGTCAGCCCACAATCAAAGTGCAGAAAAAGAATGTTAACGAAATAAACGTAATTTTTTTTAACAAGTTTTTATTTAAAAAGTTCTGTAGTAAAAAGTAAAAAATAATGTTCAGTAAAATTGAAAATCAAAACAGTGTAGCTACGAAAAAGTAACGAGTTTCGTAGTTTACAAAAAAGCTTGAGGCTTTTTTTTCAGAAATTTTATAACAGTATTTATGACGTTTGATGCCTCAAGCTATTAAAATTTATATTTCATATTTTTTAAATATAAACGTTTATGTATCTTTTAAGTACTTGCACCTATACCGTTTTGATTTTCAAATTTACAGAAAATCATTTTTTACTTTTCAGTGCAGTAGCTTTTAAATAAAAGTTTGTTTAAAAACAGTTTTTTTAGGTTTATTTAATTTTATGCTTTTTAGTATTAGAATTTGTTTGTTTATTTGGCATGCCAGACCCGAATGCCATTCGGACATTGGCATAATAAAAAAAAACCTTGTTTTAGGTTATAAGGGTTTCGCGAGAAACTTTATAATAGTGTAATTATAAATAGTTGGTCGACGTTTTTTAACCAAATGCGCAAGAAACTAATTTTATTTTCGCATAACATTTTAACCAATTCAGACATTTGCTCAATATTTTTCAATCAAAATAAAATATTAATACTTCAACGAATAATGTACTTGAAAATCGATATCGGACATGATGAAAAATATAGAATAACATATTTACTCAATAGAAATTTTATCTGAATGAAACGAGCGAAATTCAATTTTTCTTGTGTACTCGAATCAACAATATTCATGTTATGAATTGAAACGCCTTTTTTGTTCGTTGCAGAAAAGGCATTCAAAACTATATAATTTATTCGCGATAATTTTTTAGATAGTTTCAATAATATATTGTTCTCGGCTAAGAATATATCTTTTGGATGAAAAAAAAACTTTTGATTTTATCATGCCATTAAGGGGAGATATAGACCTAGATGGTCGAGGTCGAGGATTTAGAAGCTATGAACATTCTGTCGACCGCAGAAGACCTACACTATGGGCCTGGTATCGACGATTCCATGTAAGTTGACAAATTTCATGATTTATTCATTCCCAAATTTTCAAACGCGTTTTCCTCAAAACCACGTTTTTCAAATCGGTACCCAAAATTTCTCGAAAACCAATGAACCGATTGCCTTGAGGTTTTTTGTGGTTATTCTATACACCATTATCTAGTACTTGTCATAGGATTTTTTTTCCGTTACTTAGTTTTTGTTTTATAGGCAAAATAATAACTAATTTTTGGCCCAAAAATCACTATTTATGTTCAAACGTCCGCCATTTTGTCATAAATCGATATTTTCAAAAATCGGCTATGACAAGTACTAGATTATAGGATCTAATTTAATAATCTTTTTGGTTTTTTTTTTTTTTCAGATGATTTTTGAAGAAACGCCAGTGGGTACCGTATACGCAGATTTTTTTACGACGCTCCAAGGATCATACAATATCCTTGTATATTTTTGATATTTTTAAATAAAGAAACTTAAACATATTTTTGAATGTATATGAGGCATTCCATAGATTTTCAGCAAGGTCAAAACCCTCACTATTTTTCAGAGTCCTGCAATTTTTTTACTATCAAAAGGTACCTGCTAGGAGTGTCTGTGATTTTTTTCAGATTTTTTTTGAGTCCTGCTGCAGATATCGCAATTTTTGAAAAATGAGAATCAGTTTTCAACTAGATGTACCTTAAAAACTATGGCCCCGGCAAAAACAATTATCGGACAAAATATTTTTGATTTTGGATGAACTTTTGACTTTAACAATTACATTTTTTTTTATCGTCAAACATTCTATAATAAATGAAAAAAATCGATTTTCAAAAAGTATGTCACGTTTGATTTTGCTCTAAATTTTTCTGAATTTTTTGTTCTTAGTGTGGACATACAGAAAAAATTGGCATCATGGGCCGCGAACTGGTTTAGAAGATATTGCATTTTTTTGTTGTTGTTATTCATCTTATCTTTATTTGTATCAGTCTGATTTGAATTAGTAGTGGACATAACTGAAAAATAACACTATAAAATGAAACTTCAAGCAGCTTAGGATGGTGTAATTGACGATTTCAAAATTTAATGCATTTCTAACTTTACATACTAGGTGAGAAAAAAACACAATATTTATGACTAGTAAATGTTTTTTATTGCCCAGTATTAGCAAATCTTGTGAATTATTATATGTTTGTCATCCGTCGAATATAGTTTCGAAGTAATTGTGCCGTCTGTTCGCGGAATGAAAGCATGTTGCTTCTGGGATTTCTTGAGGGAGAAGATTTTTTCTTTGGTCAATAGATATTTGAATCGCCGATCAATTTAATCCGTCACTGATGGTTGGAATATTTATCGCGATTTTCGATGAACTTGTACTAGCATAACATACTTGCACCGTCAGAAGCCGAAAAGTGAAAATGAAGGTTATGAAATTTCACATACAATCATAACATCGAAACCGGTCAAGGAAATCGAGAACGTTTACTTCCGACCTTGCCGCCGGTGTCGCGTCGGTCGGGCGGGAAATTTGAAAATTTGAAAAAATCAATCTTATAACATACAAAACACTTTGATATATGTTTTTATGTGAAATTCAAAGTTTCTCCCAATTAATGATCCAATTCATATCAATATAAAAGATTTTAAAAAAATGCAAATCAGCCTGTATCTTCTATACCAGTTCGCGGCCCATCTTGTCAATTTTTTCTGTATGTCTACACTAACAACAGAAAATTTAGAAAAATTTAGAGCAAAATCAAACATGACATACTTTTTGAAAATCGATTTTTTTCATTTATTATAGAATATTTGTACGAAAAAAAAAAGTTTATTGTTAAAGTCAAAAGTTCGTTCAAATTCAAAAATATTTTGTCCCACAATTTTTTTTGCCTGGGCCATAGTTTTTAAGGTACATATAGTTAAAAACTGATTCTCATTTTTCAAAAATTGAGATATCTGGAGCAGGACTCTTAAAAAAAATCTGAAAAAAATCACAGACACTACTAGTAGGTGCCTTTTGATAACAAAAAAATTGCAGGACCCTGAAAAATAGTGAGGGTTTTGACCTTGCTGGAAACCTGTGGAATGCCTCATATACTTTTAGATAATTAAAACCCCAATCCGAAATTTCAAATAGTTTTCCTTGAAAAAATTCACAACAATGACCTTTTCTTCCGGCTCCCAGGTGTATATCTCCCCTTAAGGCGGTCCTCTAGTTTCTCGGGTCGAAAAAATCGATTTTTTCTTCATAAATCACATCTACAACATGTGTAGAAAACGTGTGCCAAAGGATTTTTCGATATTCGAAGTGGTTCACAAGTTACGGCCCTGGAACGGAGCAGGTATACGGAGCAGGTATACTTTCAAACGCGTTTTTCTCGAAACACCATTTTTCGAAACGGTGACCACGATATTTCAGAAACTACTGCACCGATCTTGTTCAAATTTATACAGCATCTTTAATATGTTATAAGCCAGCGATTGAACTAGGATTATCATGATTGCTTCGATAGTTTTTTTTGTACGATAGAAAAACTTAAGAAAAAACAAGTAAAAAATAGAATGTAATTTTCAAAAGTGTATAAAAAAGTCAATTTTTGTAATTTAGAATTCACTCTAGTTCAATCGCTAGTCTTAAATATGAAGATTATAATGCCGTTTGGTTTTTTGATTTCAGATAAGCAGAACAGCCGCAATCTTGGTCACCGTCAAGCACCTCTTTTACTTGATGTCTTCCTGTCGGTCACTATAACGTTTATTCTATTATATATTTTGACTTCAAAAAATGTGTAAAGCTTATTTAAATGTCAGTAAAGATTATGCAAAAACAACGAGATTGATTATTTCGATGCTTTGCCCGTAAAAAATTATTGAAAAAGCCGTAAAAAAACAGCCGAGAAACTAGAGGACCGCGTTAAAGTCAACAGCGTTTTGTTTGGACTAATAAATCCGCTCATTGACACCAACAATTTTACAATTGAATCAACGAAATGTCATTCAATAACACCAATGATATTGGATCAATGATTTTTTCCGTGTACATCTCGATGAAGATAACTACCAACCGGAACACCCCAGACCGGTTGTTTCCGCGAATCCTATACTTACTTAATAAGAATCTGTTCGACCCTGGCAAGCACCATCATGATCTCCTCCCTGCTGGCGGGAATCTCTTGCCCCCTGTAGTTCTTGTACCACTCGCCGTAGAAGAATCTGACGGAGCGTTGTGTATTGACGTCCGGTGGCACGGGTACCCCTCGATGAACCAGGTTGTAGCCGTTTCCGCTGATGATAACGTCGGGCGCGTAATTCGGCGAGCCGTTGCCGCTGTAGGATACCGCGTACTTCAGATAGCCGCCGTATGATCTGAGCTGGCTGGGTCCGTAATATGAGCTCGGTAGGGCGAAGTAGGGGGTGTTGTAAGAGAGCTCGTTGCTGCTGAGTGCGGAAATTTCCGCGCCGTTTGATCCGCGTGGCCTTATTTCCGCCACCTGTGAATTCACCTCGCCGTGTATTCGCAATTCCGGCGACAGTTCAACCGTCACGAGTCTGTAGCGATCGAAAGGCGGTGGGATTTGATAGGTGAAGAGATTCGCCGAGGTACACTTGTCGGAGACGCCGAAGCAGAAGCAGGATATGCACTCGCCGGACGTGCGAGCTTCGGAATTGAATTTGCCAGGTGGACAAACGCCGGTTGGTTGTTCCACGGTGACTATAGCGTCGGGCGTGGCGAAAGTAACGTCAACGACGTTTATAGCCTCGCATGAGTAGGCTCCCTGATCCGGTACCTGAATGTCCGAACACGTCAAAGTGCCCGTGCCGTTCAACGAGACCGAGGAACACTTGGCAGGCAAGTGGCCCCAGTTCAAACGCCAGTTGACCTCCGGTATCGGCACACCGACCGCCGTACACGTCAGGATCAACGTGTCGCCTGGCGTCAGATGCACCATCGACGTCGGCGGATCCACGATGTACGGACGAGCTGGCGGAAGGAAATCCCGTTCAATCTAACCCTCCCAATTGACTGGACGAAAGTACCTCATTGTATTGAGGGACCACTGCTTTGGCCGTTCAATGCCAACTGACAAGATTAATGACGAGGTGGGTTTGGGTTTGATGCTTTTGGATGTGGCAGCTCCATAAGCGGTTTACTAGGTGCTTTATTGTTCTACGATACTCGAAGATGTGATTGGTAGTCTTTTGGATGATGTTGCAATTTATAAAAGAGTCTTCGGACAATCGGCGATGAGTGCGTTTGAGTCCGGGTCATCCGGATTATGGGGTCTGTGATTTAATCCCGATTTGATTGACCGGAGTCGTGAACAAAGAGGTCTCTTTTGGCTTGGTTGGAATTAATCAAAAGGAACTTCATTCCAAAACAAATGTCAGCTCTCCGTCATTCGTGGCCGATGCATATGGGGCTTTTTCTGAACACTCACCTAAGAAGACCTGCCAATGAGGACATTTACCAAGTCAACGCAACCTCCTAAACTATTCAACAGGTACCTCATAGATGGTTGAGTGTTTAAAAATGAAAAACTAATCATCAGGCTCTGTAGAATTGAAGGCAGAGCTTGACGATTTGATTGTGCCCTCAAAATTATTTATCTGAGAAATCTGTGCAGCTTCTGCTTCGCTTTGAAGGCAGTGTAAAGGTATAGTGGATTCTTATCTACCGATGTATCGGAATTGCTATTATTCTGAAGTGACTATCAGGTACCTGTGACTATCAAATAACCCTCGCAATTGACTAGACATATTATTATTGGGAGTAGGGGGCAGTCTCGCTGCAGTACGCACTCAAGCCCTAGGCCCATTGTGCTCCCTTTCTTATGCCCTCACCCTCCTAAGCGAGCCCGCTGCCTCTCATAAAAGCAGTCCGGTCAGAGGCAGGGCTGTGATTACCCCAGGCTTCACTCGGCGTGTCCCAAGGCATAACTGGACATAAGTATCTAGACTAGACATAAGTACCTTATTGTATTGAGGAAGCACTGCTTGCTTTGGCCTTTCAATGCAAAAGAGCTGAGAAGATGAATGACGAGGTGGGTTTGGGTTTGATTCTTTTGGAAGTGGCAGCTCAATGAGCGGCTTACTCGGTGCTTTATTGTTCTACGATACTCGAATATGTGATCGGCAGTCTTTTGGATGCTGTTGCGATTTATAAGAGAGTCTTCGGACAATCGTCAATGACTCCGTTTGGGTCCAAGTGATCCGGATTACATTTTCCGGAGGCATGACCAAAGTCTCTTTTGGCTTGGTTGGAATGTATCAAAAGTTCCAGTGTTGGGAGTTTTTGTTAGTGAGAGGAAGGCCATTATGTTGGCCAATCGAAAAAAAGGCCAATCTAGAAAAATCTGGAGACCCGACACTCCAGTGAACTTCATTCCAAAACAAATGTCAACTCTCCGTCATTCGTGGCTGATGCGTATAAGGCTTCTGAACACTCACCTATGACCTGCCAATGAGAGCATTTACCAAGTCAACGCAACCTCATAAACTTTCGAACAGTTACCTCAGAGATGGTTGAGTATTTTAAAAGATAATCATCTAGGTAAATCTAGGCACATCATCAAGGCAAAAACTAATCATCAGGCTCTGTCATCAGGCTCTGAATTTAAGGCAGACCTTGACGATTTGATTACGCCCGAAATATTATTCGTCTGAAAAATCTGTGCAGCTTCTACTTCGCTTTGAAGGCAGTGTAAAGGTATAGTGAATTCTTATCTATCGGTATATCGAAATTGCTGTAATTCTGAGCTGATTATCAGATGCCTGTCATCCCTGACGGATAAACATGCATTTCTTTTGGTGCCTACTACACAACATTTACGAAGGTAAGGTTTTCTTTGAGGCTGGGCATATGGACTCAATGCTGCAAAACTACTAATTAGTTTCCATTTGTTTACTGTGACATGTGACGGTATTAAGGCCTTAGACCACAGTAACGGGTGCAAAATCATGTGCGAATTAAAAATTTTTTTTTTCGTATGGAAAAGTGATTTACTCATAAAATTAATTACACATCTATTTAGTATGAATATCAAGCTGTTAGAAAATATATAGGGGGTTCCATACCATTTCGAACGGTCAAAAAGTTGTCCACTCTCAAAAAAATTGAATTTTTGTCAAATTATTTAATTATATGAAAAAAAAACAGTATAAATTTTTTCAAAACTTTTGGATCGCATTTTCTCGAGTTTTTCAAAATTTCAAAATTTTCAAAATACCTTTATATCTCGTGAGCATTTGATTTAACAGAAAAATTTTAAAGACAAAAAAGTTGCAATTCTACATGAACTTTGTGAAAAAACCTTGTTTGGAATTTTTCGAGTTTAAAGAATCCCCATTTTCACCAAAATTATGCAAAAATTTTATTTTCGGTCGGTATGTCACTTTTGATTTTTCTCAAAAAATTCCAGAAAATACTGTGAAGCGTTTACAATAACACCTATTTTTTTTCAGAGTGGCTCGATTCGTTGTTCCAAAGCTGTGCTTTGTTTTATTATTATGAGATATTTTTTTTTAGACAAATCAATTATTTTTAAAAATTATTCTCTCCCAAATTCTTTTCACATTTTCAGGTAATAAACATCCATAACAGTGATAATTTTTTTGAGCTTAATCATAAATTATCGGTAAGGTATACAAAGTTAACCTTGCCATACAAAGTAACGTTCGTCGTCCAACATGAAAATTGTGATGCAAAGTAACGTCGTCGTGCAATGTGGAAAATGTGATACAAAGTATCGTTGACCGCCCGATATAAACATTGTCATACAAAGTAATGTGCGCCGTCAAATGCCTTCTACATCCTTCAGTTTGTCAACATTCCCCCTCCGTGCCAAAATACTATCGGAGTTCTCAGTGTGTTTTGATTTTCTTACACTACGTTGCACGGTGTGGCCAAGCAGAGAAGTCATGTGCTTCCTTTGGATTTTCTTGGTGGTTTCTCGAGTGCCTTGTTACAAACTAATTTTTACAAAGAGTTACAAAAATATCTCATAATAATAAAACAAAGCACAGCTTTAGAACAACGAATCGAGCCACTCTAAAAATAATAGGTGTTACTGTACACACTTCAGAGTATTTTCTGGAATTTTTTGAGAAAAATCAAAAGTTACATACCGACCGAAAAATAATATTTTTGTATAATTTTTGTGAAAATGGGCATTTTTTAAATTCGAAAAATTCAAAACAAAATTTTTTCACAAAGTTCATGTAAAATTGCAACTTTTTTGTCTAAAATATTTTTCTGTTAAATGAAATGCTCACGAGATATAACGGTCGTTTGAAATTTTTGAAATTTTGAAAAACTCGAGGAAATGCGATTCAAAAATTTTGAAAAAATTCACACAGTTTTTTTTTTTCATATAATTAAATAATTTGACAAAATTTCAATTTTTTTGAGAGTGGACAACTTTTTGACCGTTCGAAATGGTATGGAACGCCTCATATATATATATATATTTTTTCGATGTACAAAATGGCCGACTACTCGAAACTTCTCGAAACAGCTTTTTACCAATTGGCGTGACAAATAACTGCAACAATTTTCACTCAATTTACTTCAAATTTAAAAGTTATGTTCCCAATTGCATTTCGCAGAGAAGTACGTACGGAATTTCTGATTAATCGAAAACGTTTCATTTTATGAGCAGTTTATGAGCAGTTATAACGAAATTTTTCACTGAAAATTCATTTCTTAAGTTCAAATACCTACAACTTTTGAATAACACAATATTTTTTAAATTCCGTTCGTACTTCTCTAGGTATTCTAATGTAGATTGACGAGAATTTGTTGTTTTTTTTCTAGGTCAAAAATTGTGGATGCTCAATGTCGCTCCGCGGAGCGCCTAAAAAGAGATAACAAAAGAAAATATTAGTAGTCGGCCATTTTGTACAACGAAAAAAAAAATTCTAACAGCTTGATATTCATACTAAATAGATGTGTAATTAATTTTATGAGTGAATCACTTTTTCATACGAAAAAAATTGTTAAATTCGCATTGTTATGAATTATCATCAGGTCTTCAAGATCTCAACGAATAAATACTTGCGTGCGTGTCTACTTTAAGGGGTTACCCCCACTTACGATTTTGAAAAAATCGATTTTTTTTTATTGCGTTTTTTTGAAGTATAAGTATCCGGGCCCATACTTCTGTATGGGCCCGGAATAGATGACTCTATGTAAGTTTACAAAAAAAAAAATATTTTCTTCGTGTAAACTGAAATTGAAACTTTAAACGCGTTTTTCTCAAAATGGCATTTCTGAAGTCGGTGACCAAGATTACTCGAACACTAATGAACCGATCTTCTTGAAATTTTGCAGGCTTATTTAATACATAAAAATGTAGTCTTTAATCGTTCGATTTTTTTTTTCGAAAAAAAATGGCCGTTTTATAGCCAAAAAACGGCCGTTTTTTTCGTTAAAATCGAACCATTAACTTTGACTGTCCGCCATTTTGTGAAAAATGAATATTTTTTAAAATCCTTCGATTAAAGACTAGTTTATACTTATATTTGACTAAATCCATCCGCATTTTTTTTTTCAGATGATCCACTTCGCCGCAATGTTGGTCACCGCAAACCGTGTATATAAAAACATTATTTCATTGACGGCCATTTGCCACTAAACAATGTAATATTTTTCAATAAAAAAATTACTGAAAGTTCTTCAAGATGTGTTCTTTAAGATGGTATATTGATCGATTAAAAAAGTTTTGTAGTTTTCTTTTAAAAAATTCATGAAAAAGGCCTTTTTTTGCGCTACAAGTGGGGGTAACGTCTTAAGAAGAAGTGCATTTATCAATTGAAAAAAAAAACCGTGTATAGACGTCTTCTGATGTTCATGATGATGATACTTACAGCAGCCAACCTCGTCGGTGTGGTCTTGACAGTCTATCCTACCGTCGCAGTGGAAGCTTTTGGGTATGCACTGATCGGAGTTACTGCATGCGTACTCGTCGTAACGGCATGGCGACCCGGGTGGCGGTGCGGCACAATTTTCTTCGTCATTTCCGTCCGCGCAATCCTTTTCGCCGTCGCAACGCCAGATCTTGAGTACACACTGGTTGTTCGCGCAACGGAATTGATTGGGTTCGCATTGGCCGTGAGGACCTTGGGGTGAAAAAAAGATGGCGCGTTTCATCTCGTCGTGGCTTTTGGCTGAGAAAATTGCTCGAGATTGAGTCGAGGGTGAAATACTCACTGCAGCGTATCTCGTCGGAGCCGTCAGTGCAATCGAAATTACCGTCGCATATGGAATACTTAGGTATGCATTCGCCGTTGCTGCAGGTGGCCTCGTCGTATTTGCATACGTGAGGGGGTCGCAGAGCTGTGTGATCGGCTACAAAGATTCGCATAGTTTTTTTTTAATTTTTCGTAGAAAATGAATACCTAAATTGTGTATTTTGGCAAAGGTATTTTTGAAGGGGTAGTGAGAAGTATTTTTGGAGGTATATATGAAGATTATTTCCGAGATCTACTACTCAGGAATATTTTTTAAATATTTTTGTAAAGGTTTATTACTTCCGGGAGTATTTTTGGAGAACATTGGGGAGGAGCATTAGTTGATTTGTGGAGGATCCAGGATTAATTGAAATTTTTTTTTCAGGGATGATCTTTGGAAAGTATTTTTGAAAGTTTATATATGTGAAAAATATTTCCGAGTACCACGGAGGAGTATTTTTCGATATTTTTCTAGAGATATTACTTTTAGGAGTATTTTTGACGGATATTAATGAGGAGTATTTTTGGGAAGTATTTTCAAGGATATTAATCGAGAGTATTAATTATTTCCTTAGGGGTATCTTCCAAGGGATTTTATTCTGGATTTTTTTTCCAGGGATATTGATGAATAGTATTTTTGAGAAATGTTAATGAAGATTTTTTTGTAGAGTATTTTTGAGGGGTAGTATTTTTGGAAGTATCTATGAGCAATATTTTCGAGACGTACTATCGAAGAGTTTTTTTTTCATATTTTTGTAGAGGTATTTTTGATGGGGAGTATTTTTTCGAAGTATTTTTGAGAGGTAGAAATTTTTCGAAGAGTATTTTGGGAAGTATATATGAGGAATATTTCCATGACATACTATCGAAGAGTTTTTTTCATATTTTTGTAGAGGTAGTGCTTTTGAAAGTATTTTTGGAAGATCGTAACGAGAAGGATTTTTGTAGAGTATTTTCAGGGGTATTGATGAGAAGTATTAATTAATTTTCAGGTGGATAATGATCAAGAGTTTCTTTTTTATGGGATGTATCTTTTGGAAAGTATTTTCGGAAGTGTATATAAAGAATATTTCCAAGGCGTACCACTGAAGAGTATTTTTGATATTTATGTAGAAATATTACTTTCATAAGTGGTTTTCCAGGATATTGATTAGGAGTATTTTGAAATATATTAATGAGGATTTTGTAAGAGTATTTTTGCCGCGTAATAATCAAAAGTATTTTGGGAAGTATTTTTTAGGGATATTAATGAGAAGTATTTTCACGGGTATTTTCGAAAACTTTCTTTGGAAAAGTACTCATGAGATATTGCTCGAGAGTGTTATTGACGATAATTTTTCGGAAGTATTTTCAGATGGTATTGTAAAAGAGTATTCTTCGGAAGTTTACTTCAGCGATAAATTTTGAGGGGTTGAGGGTTGTTTATACTTTTGAAAGCGTTGAGTGTTCTTCACACTTTCTCGATCAAAAGTCTCCAAAAGACTTTAGATTGAGAAGGAGTATTTTCTTTTCTTTCCAACAAATGGCCTTACAATATTTACGTTTTCTAATTTCGGGTATAACGGTAATCTCCGAATAAATAAAAAATGTAATGCTCAATGTTTAAAAAAAATATTTAATCACGGATGAATGAATAATATCCGAGCAAACCGGGAAAATTTTTCTTTTTTTCTAACTTACCTAAAAATTGTTGTCTTTAATATCTGTATTACATTGTTTATAAAATAATCTTTAAGGATAAAAAATAATCTAAATCTCACTTTTTTTCTCACTGAATTTTCACTTTTTCTTGAAGATTATAATTTATTTTGAAAATTGATTATTTATTTATGTTCAAATTTTTGTTTACTTTCTCTGCAAATACGGATCGTTTAGCCATCCGTCAATTTTAAAGGGCCAGTCCACTTTGAAAATTAAAAAAAATCGAAAGCAAGAAAGACTTGAAGAAATCGACGATGATAAGCAATCAGAAGGGATTTTGTACTGTGCAGGAATTGCCGATTGAGTTTAGGTAAGAGTTTTTCATAGTATAAACTTCAAACGCGTTTTTCTCGAAACAACGTTTTCAAAATCTAGCTCCATCGTATCTCTAAAACTAATAAACCGATTCTCTTGAAATTTGAACCACATATTGTAAATATGATGCGCAACAAGATGACCCTCGATGGTTTAAAAATTTTGATTTTTACTTTTTTTTTGCGAAAAACTGCGAAAAAAACGCATTTTTTTTACTTTTTTCGTATTTCATCTGCCATTTTTTTTATTTTTTGACAAAACTTTATATCCGAGGGTCATTTTGTAGCTGGTGTCATACTGAATCTAATGGACTTTGATTTTTTTGTTTCAGACAAGTCGTTGCCGAGTTGTGATGAAGCTACCTAGCCAATCAATTTTTGAGGCGTTACGTTAAACTATAGTTTTTGTACTTAAAAATGAATAAAAATTGGTAACATTTTTTTAAATGTATTTCAAGACTTCACTTATCAAGCCCAACGTCTTTTACATTTATATCTTTTATGAAATCCTTAAAAAAATCGCGAAAATAGCCTTTTTTTCGTGGCTCCAAAGTGGACCCCTTAAGTATGTCGATAAACGAGGAATTTGGAGTACGGTACAGTGGAACTTACACTTCTCGACTTCGAGATGGACGGAGACTTGTCGTCCGGGAGTGGAGGCGGAATAGCCCGCCGCCTCGCAGATGTAAGTACCGGCGTGTTCGAGCTGAATATTTGGAATTTCGAGACGCCCTCTGACGTCACGAGAGCCAGGCGGAAGCGGAAGTCCGTTGCCGCGAATCCAGCGCACTTTGGCGCGTAATAGTCCCTCGTCGCGACATTGAAACACGACCTCGACACCTGACGAAATCATTGATACCGATTACCAAGGATTTTCGAGAAAAAAAAATCGAGCAACCGATCAGATCGCCCCAGTCCAAATGAGACTTTCGATCTGTCGGTCGCGGGTCCCCTGTCATGCAGGAGTATTTTTTTTATTGCGTTCGGGAATCATGCCAGACAAAAAAGTATTACTGAAATTATGAGACTTTTCCTTTTAGTACAGTCGTGCTGTATATTGGAATCGAAAAAATTAGAAAAAGGCTGTTTTTAGGGGATGAAGGGGGATGGAGGTGGATTAATGCCAAACTACAACCCCCACGAGGTCGGCGCCGGGAGACAAAATGTTCAGAAAAATCCAGGCTTTATTTTTGTTCACAGTGCCGAAGCCGTGGAAGTTCATTTTGGGGGTGAAAAAGTTGGGTGAAATGTTGACAAATCAGTTTTCATTCGATAACTCTTTCGGAAAAATTCATACAATGTTTGTTCAAATGGGAACGTTGTAGCCTTTGAAAAGACGCGTCGAGCAAGCATTTGATCATCTCCCTCCAATAATATCTTCACCCCTAAAAGAATTGTTGAAGTATAAAAAAATGGTTTATTGAATAACTCAAAAACAATCGATTTTTCGGGTATGGGTTAAATGTACGAAATGTAGAGAATAATTTGCTCTATATTTTCGTTCGTATGGACTACCCTTGAATTTTGCTTTTTCGAACCCCTCTCAGGGGTTGAAAATTTAAAATGAAATTCTGGAAAAACTATTGACCGAAAATAAAGAGATACGAGTTTGGCGCTGTGGACAAAAATGTAGCTGAGGGTTCAAGCTACAAATTCTTCCACGGCGGCGAATTCGTGCGGTCAATAGTTTTTCCAAAATTTCATTTTGAATTTTCAACCCCCGAGAGGGGTTGGAAAATCAAAATTCAAGGGTGGTCCATAGAAACGAAAATATAGAGAAAACTATCCTCTACATTTCGTACATTTGAACCATACACGAAAAATCGATTGTTTTTGATTTATTCAATAAACAATTTTTTTTGTATTTTAAACATTTTTTTGGGGGTCAATATATTATCGGAGAGTGATGGTCAAATACTCGATCGACACGTCTTTTCAAGGGCTACAACGTTCCCATTTGAACAAAAAGTGCACGATTTCTTTCTAAAGAGTTATTGCATTAAAACTGATTTTTCAAAATTTCACCGGACTTTTTCACCCCCAAAATGAACTTCCACGACTTCGGCGCTGTGGACAAAACTAAAGCCTGGATTTTCCTGCACTTTTTGTCTCACGGCGCCGACCTCATAGGAGTTGTCGTTTGGCATTAATCCACCCCCTTCCCGTTTCATCCCCTAAAAAAACCTACTCTCCGATTTTTAGGCAAACATGGATTTAGCACCCGCGGCACCTACAAAATAACGTGTCAAAAACTAGCCTTCTTCTAATTTTTTTCCGATTACGGGGTTTTTCAGCGACAGCACGACTATTTGCCGCAATGCTGATGAATAACATATTTTAGATGATTTTTATTGGCTGAAATACAAAAAATGAGGAGACAGTGGTTACGATCAACGACGATTTTTTCAAAATCCCACGGACACAGGCATTAAATAATCTGTTTCCAAAGTTTCTCACTTGTTTCTGAATGTTTGACTTTTTTAAATGGGCAAACTTTTTTTTAGTGATAACAATGATGATAGTGACAATAATTGAAGGAACTACCCATTTTTTCATAGTTGTAAGATGAACCTGTATTTTTTTCGTCGGAATCAAAACTCGAAATTCATGAATCAAATAAATGATGGATTCAATATGTAAGACTGAAAGGATGAGCAATTTCGACTTTGTGAATTTTGAGTTTAGATTCGTTATTAGCTAATTTAAAAAACCCAAGTACGAAATTTCATGCAAATGTGGTCTTTTGAATTTGGGTCTGCCATCTAGTATATTTTGAATTCGGCTTTACCATCTGGATTTACTATAACGATTTTATTATTTTTAAGTTTATTTTCGTAATTAACATCCTCCAAATACTTCCGGTACGAAATTAAAAATAAATCATGAACGATTAAAATATCATCTCTTGACTAGCATCAAGTTTATGGAAAAAAGTGGAAGAATGAAAAAGTTGCGATTAATTCAATTGAAAAACTCATTTTGTCAGAATTCAGACCCTCAATTTTTTGGAGCAGGTTATCTTTCGATTCCTCGAGTTTATTCTTTTCATCCATAATCTGCGACGTTCGAAAAGCACCCCACATTTTTTTCGACCAAATTGCACGGGTCACGGTTCTCACAAAAATCTTTAAAAATCTTTAAGGGGCTATACCAGTGTGTCACTTCCAAAAAAAAATTTTTTTATGCCTTTTTCGACAGTTCATACTTTCACGAATATCATTATCATTTATTTCATTTATATCAATATCATTTTATCTTGCAAAAATCGATACTTAAATCTTTAAACGCGTTTTTCTCGAAATTAGATTTTTCAAATTTGCTGACATTGTAACTCAAAGAGCAATTATTCGATTGACTTGAAATTTGAACTGAGTACTTGAATATATTTACTCTACAATGACGTAGGATATTTTTTATTGGATGAAAATTGACGTTTTGGCATTGAAAAAAACGACCATTTTATAGGCAAGAAAACAGACTTTTTTTAAATAACTACGCCATTTTGGTAGTTTTTTATATTTTTCGAAAATTCCACGTCATTGTACAGGAAATACCTTCCAGTTTAACGACATTTTTTCCTTTTTCGGTTTCAGCTACTCAATCGGCCGGAATCATGTCAGCGGTGGAGGAACTTTTTTTGGCGCCTCCGAAGGCAGCGCGTAAGTCGCTTGGATCTCAATATTTTTCTATGAAAAAATTACGTAATATAGGTCAAATATAGCCAAATATATTCTTAATTTTCCGAAACATTTAATTGCGTACTTTTCTTCCAAAAAATTCCCGAAAATCGACCAAATTTTTAGCGTTCACACTGGTATAGCCCCTTAAATCAAGGCCTGCCAAATATTTTCCCGAGACGGTGATTTTCTATGCGTTTTAAACACAAAATGCAGGACTGAACAATGTGACAATTATTACGATGAAAATGTGTTCTGTATTCGTCTCGTTCTCGTGGTAGTCGATCCCATGAATCGTGAGGCGTTCAGCATACATACAGGCGAGCATGATTTTTTTTTTTTTCAAAATAATTTTTCCCCTTTTTATTCAAGGCTTGTGTATTTCCTGCCAGGAGAAAGGCTTACCTAGCTTCACCGGGTCTGGCCGAGGCAAGAAACAAAAAGAAACAAGAACATTCGTATTAATGACATCGATCCAAAAAGAGCGCGTGTTCTTTTTCCTCGTCGATAATTCGCTTTTTTGTCTCTCCCCTTACTCATTGCAACATCTTTTTATCTGTCGACTACGGACTCAATTTAATCGCTCTCACCGCTTGATTGAGACGGTACGATAGAAAGAAAAAAAATTCATTAAGAGTTCCGTAGCCACTGGGAGCACTTTAACTTCAGATAAAGACTTCCACCCGCTGCTTTTTTTTTCATCTTGTAACCCTTCGACCGAAAAATTTGAATTATCTTGCGAAAATGACATTCAGTCGGTACTCACATTAAAAATTTTCGCATCCACCGTACACTAATTAGTTTCAGGGAAACAAAAATTAAAAAAAAAACACGAGTTTAAATGGACCAGCTTGGGTCTGTCACATTTTCGACACTGTACGGAAAAATTTCAATTGCTAGATATAATGATTATTGGTTTCTGTGGAATACTGTCGTTTTGCAAGCAACGGAACAATTCGTTATTTTTTTTTACGAATTTCAATTCTTGAACTCAATGTAAAAATTAGCCGTGTGGACCTAACGAGGCTGCAGGTACTTCAATGCGTGGTCGGGCACGAACCTAACTATTTTTTACTTTTGCTCAAGTCGGCAATACTCACTCTCTCTGGCGATTTGGTCGCTCGGGTAAGTCTTGAGATTGAGTCCTTCCGTTGGAATTTCGGTTTCTAGAAAAAAAAATTGGGGACAACGTAGAGGGATGAATTCTTACACATTAATGTATGTGATGTCATATATATATACACACAGACAGGGTGTCCCATTTTAATCTTACACCTAAATTTTCTCGAAAAATATTGCTCGGACGAAATATTGTGTGGAACAAAACTTCTAGGGATTGAAGGGGGACGTTTGAAAAAATTTATTTGAGGAGCCAAAATTCAAAATGGCGGCGTTACAAAGGCTGGCATGTTTTTTTCAAACGGAAACATAACTTTTTTTTATTGCCAAAAAATTTGTCAGCTGCAAACTAAAAACTTTTGTTGAAACATTTTTTTGATAAAGTTTATAGTTTTCAAGTGAGAACATCATTTTCAATTATTTCAGATGTATCCAGGATTTGTGTGTGTGTGTGTGTGTCTGTGTGTTTTTCTACCCATCGTGATCAAAGTTCGTCAAGGATTTAAAGAAACACGTTTTTGGGCCTGAAAATGGCACAAACGCTATTAAAATGGAAAAAAACTATTTTTCATCGATTGTCCTCCAAAATTTTCTCATGAAATATCGTCCAAATTTGAAAACAAAAAAAACAAAAAAAACCAAAATTTTCAACAAAAAAATTTGATTCTTTTTTAGTTCAAGTGGTCATACATTCGAAAACACACACATCCACACACATACACGCACGCGCGCCCACACACACACACACACACACACACACACACACGCACACACACACACACACACACACACACACACACACACACACACACACACACACACACACACAAATCCTGGATACATCTGAAATAATTGAAAATGATGTTCTCACTTGAAAACTATGAACTTTATCAAAAAAAATTTTCAACAAAAGTTTTTAGTTTGCAGCTGACAAATTTTTTGGCAATAAAAAAAAGTTATGTTTCCGTTTGAAAAAAACATGTCAGCCTTTGTAACGCCGCCATTTTGAATTTTGGCTCCTCAAATAAATTTTTTTCAAACGTCCCCCTTCAATTCCTAGAAGTTTTGTTCCACACAATAGTTCGTCCGAGCAATATTTTTCGAGAAAATTCAGGTGTAAGATTAAAATGGGACACCCTGTATATATGAGGTATTCCACGTGAATCCGGTGGACTTTTTCTCTGAACCCCGCCGATTCAATTTTTTTTACATCCGTTTCCATTGACTCTGAAAGACACCCTGATTTTTTTACATTTTTCGAAACGACCCTTAGTCAAAAAAAATGTTTCATCGAAAAAAACGGCCCGATTGAAAAATCTGAAAAAATTCCCAAAAATGCGTGATTATATGTGAAAATTTTCAAGCTATCACCCGCAGTGGCAGTATGATTTTTTCTGTGCTTTCTGAGCGATTAACGTTAAAAAAGTCCGAAAAATTGACTGCTAACTGTTCAAGGTCCATGATTGTGATTTAGTTATTCAAAAATGGTCAAAAGAATTAATTGTTGGTATCAAAATATTTGAGTGTTCGCCCGAAGTAAGCGGTTCTTTAATTTTTCGGATTTTTTTAAACGTTGATCGCTCAGGACGCACAGAAAAAATCATACTTCCACTGCAAGTGATAGCTTGAAAATTTTTACATATAACCACGCATTTTTGGGAATTTTTTCAGATTTTTAAATCGGGGCGTTTTTTTTTGGACAAAACGACTTTTTTCACTGAGGGTTGTTTCGAAAAATGTAACAAAAATCAGGGTGTCTTTTAGAGTCATTGGAATCAGATTAAAACAATAAATCGAATTGGCGGGGGTCAGGGAAAAAGTCCACCGGATTCACGTGGAAAACCTCGTACACAGGGTGTCCCTCTTATCTCTGTCACCCGAAATAACACGGTAATTATCGACGTCACAAAAAAATGTTCCAGACAAAATTTGTACGGTGTGAAGGGGGCCATCAAATGCGATAATTTTTTTTTATTTCGGTGGAGGCGCTGACGCACAGTGAAGGTCACCTCCACTTTTTAAATGAAATGGTACATTTTTTTCAACCATCTTGTGGAGCGCCTCAAGCCGCATAAAAAACATTAGGGGTCAAAGTCGTTCAAGGTCATTCAAGGTCACCTATGACAATGAAATACAAATCTAAATACCTCGGATCACTACCAAATATTTGGTAGTGATCCGAGATATTTAGATTTGTATCATCGACACTGACCTTGAATGACCTTGAACAACTTTGACCCCCTTGTGTTTGTTATGCGGCTTGAGGTGCTTCACAAGATGGTTGAAAAAAATGTATCATTCCAATTTAAAAAGTGGAGGTGACCCTTACTGTGCGTAAGCGCCTCAACCGAAATAAAAAAAATTTGGTCGCTTCTGATGGCCCCCTTCACACCGTACAACTTTTGTCTGGAACATTTTTTTGTGACGTCGATAATTACCGAGTTATTTCGGGTGGCAGAGATAGGAGGGACACCCTGTATATCAATTTCTGTTTTCGATTGACTCGATTTTCAGCCAAAAAAAAGAGATGCCACTCACCGCATCCCTCCTCGTCCGAGTGGTCTCTACATTCCGGTATGCCGTTGCAACGAGCCGAATAATGAACGCAAGTACGATCGTAGACGCAGGTGAACTGGCTTGACGTGCAATTATGGGGCTGGGACGGAATTTCCGGCTCTGCAAAAAAAAGTCGCCATGTTTTCTCCAAATTGTATGACGAAAATAAATAGAAACAAAAAAAACACCGTCGAGTGTGTTCTCGATCGAAATCCATTCTTTCGCTATCGTCGACGGAATTTACGATGTGGGCAGTGATGAAAAAAATTTGCAATTTAGTAGCGGTTGACGAAGAGTACAACAATAATTAGTAATCTCATAATTACATTCGTACATTAGCACGATCGTAATGTGAAAAGATTCTAACTGGTGTAAGTTGCAACTATTATTATTGCCATTGATATTGTTATTTTTATTATTGATATATTAAGGGGTTACCCCCACTTGCGATTTTGAAAAAATCCATTTTTTTTATTGCATTTTTTTGAAGTATAAGTATCCGGGCCCATACTTCTGTATGGGCCCGGCCCATACTCTAGGTAAGTTGACTCTATGTAAGTTTACAAAAAAAAAAATATTTTCTTCGTGTAAACTGAAATTGAAACTTTAAACGGGTTTTTCTGAAAATGGCATTTCTGAAGTCGGTGACCAAGATTACTCGAACACTAATGAACCGATCTTCTTGAAATTTTGCAGGCTTATTTAATACATAAAAATGTAGTCTTTAATCGTTCGATTTTTTTTTTCGAAAAAAATGGCCGTTTTATAGCCAAAAACGACCGTTTTTTTTTCGTTAAAATCGAACCATTAACTTTGACTGTCCGCCATTTTGTGAAAAATGAATATTTTTAAAATCCTTCGATTAAAGACTAGTTTATACTTATATTTGACTAAATCCATCCGCATTTTTTTTTCAGATGATCCACTTCGCCGCAGTGTTGGTCACCGCAAACCGTGTATATAAAAACATTATTTCATTGACGGCCATTTGCCACTAAACAATGTAATATTTTTCAATAAAAAAATTACTGAAAGTTCTTCAAGATGTGTTCTTTAAGATGGTATATTGATCGATTAAAAAAGTTTTGTAGTTTTCTTTAAAAAAATTCATGAAAAAGGCCTTTTTTTGCGCTACAAGTGGGGGTAACGCCTTCATTAATGACTATATCAAGAGACGCGGTAGCGTCTTGACGCCAAGTGATAAAAAAGAAAACGTTTATCCCACTGATTTCGACTCGACTGATTATTAGTAATACATAAATATATTAATTAACAATTATACTAATAACAATTCATGAATATACTAGTTAATAATTATACTAATAATAATACATTAATATATTGATTAATAATTATACTGAAAAAAATACATTCATATATTATTAATATTTTTTTAAATTAATATTACTATCGTTAGCAATACTATCATTTCGTCATTATTATTGTAATTATCGTTGGAGTTATTAATACTGGGTTATTATTATCATAATTACGATTCGATAAAATATACAAACCGCAGTCTTTCTCGTCGGATCCATCATCGCAATCGATACGTCCGTCGCACTTCTGCGTACGGCCGATACAATCGCCATTTCTACACTCGAAATCGTCTCTCGAGCAGCCTAAAAAAACAAATTTCCGTACTTAGGGACTTACTCGCGTGATACTTCGATTTCGAGTCTCCCAAGAGACATCTCATACGGCGATGAGACGTAACACATGTGAGATTGATGTTCCACGTAAAAAGTGAATGCGTGTATCAATAAATAAGACGAAAATAAATCAATAAAATTAACAGGAAACACCGATAATTATCATAAGGACATGTAAGAACGAAGAAACTTCATGTACAGAATTTATATATATGGCAATGTTGAGGTTTCGCTTTGCTCGCTAAAAAATACGTTTTGTCTATAAAAAAAACTCCATTTGTGGAGATGTATCGAACGTGTGGCCTCATAAGGAAACAAGGAACAATGCAACTGCGTTATCTACGATGGCTTAGATGCATATTGTATATGAGGTATTCCACGTGAATCCGGCGGACTTTTTCCCTGACCCCGCGGATTCGATTTATTTTTTTTTATCTGATTTCATTGACTCTAAATGACACCCTGCATTTTTTTACATTGTTCGAAACAACACTAGAACAAAAAAAAATTCTCTGAAAAAACGCCCCGATTTAAAAATCTGAAAAAAATCCCCAAAATGCGTGATTATATGTAAACATTTTCGAGCTATCACCCGCAGTGGAAGTATAATTTTTTCTGTGCTTTTTGAGCGATGAATGTTTAAAAAAATCCGAAAAATTCAAGAACCGCTTACTTCGGGCGGATACTTAAATATTTTGATACTCACAATGAATTTTTTTGACCATTTTTTAATCACCATTTGGTTATTCAAAAAAGGTAAAAAAAAAAATTCATCCATTTTTTCGGATTTTTTAACGTTAATCGCTTGAAATTTTTTACATATAATCACGCATTTTTGGGAATTCTTTTAGATTTTTCAATCGGAGCGTTTTTTTGGAGAATTTTTTTTTTGACTAAACGTTGTTTCAAAAAATGTAAAAAAAATCAGGGTGCCTTGTAAAGTCAATGGAATCAGGTAAAAAAAAAATAAATCGCATTGGCGGGGGTCAGGGAAAAAGTCCACCGGATTCACGTGGAATACCTCATATACAGGGTGTCCCGTTATGGATGGATAATATTGCAACTGTCGATAGGTCAGATCATGTCCTACTATATGCTGGAATTTCAGCTTAGCAAAAGTCCCACGGTTTTCAAGATTTTGGGCTTTATCGTATTTAAAAAAAATCATCTTTTGGTTTTTCGCATTCCATTTCTACAAATGTCAAACGTTCGAATTGGTTTGTATACAAGTTCTGCATAACATCTTTTTTCATAAATTTTCCTTACATTTAAGGTTAAAAAGAAGCCTTTTCTAGATTAAACAAATAACCAAGAGTTTTTTTTAAACCGGGTCAAAAAAGTTATCATTTGTAGAAATGGCATGCGAAAAACCAAAAGCAAATGATTTTTATCTCGAAAACCGTGGGACTTGTCCTAAACTGAAATTCCAGCATACAGTAAGACATGATCTGACCTATTGACAGTTGCAGGATTATCCATTCATAACAAGACACCCTGTGTATATATATCATATTTTTTACGGAAGTAAAAACCACTTTTTTCAATCATGACATTATTTGTAGACAATTGATAGGTAGAGGAAAAATGCATGTGTTGCTGTTGAAAATAGAAAAACATCATTTTTCACAAAATCGTCATTTGTGTGAAGATAATTATATTGATATTGAAAAAAAAGTTTGGAAACCGTAGGCGTCCGACTTCAAAATTTTCACCGGAATTTGAAAAATACGTACTAGTTGTTGAGTTGTTGAATTATATCGTAATTGAGCTTTTTTATACCCTTTTTATAATCTTTAAAAAACATATTTAAAACAAGTTGTGCCCTACTTATTCTATTTAAAAAAAAAGCATGGCGTTGGATATAAAGAAGAACTCATGCCTTCTTAAACATATTATTTTTCGATATACCTCAATGTTCATAGGTATATATATATATATATATATATATATATATACATATTAGGTTGATTCGTTTCAGGGTAACTTTTTTTTCTGACCCATCGTGCCCGAAAACCTCTAGTTGGCACCCAAAAACGAAGTTTCGTGAAAGGGGGGTGTTGTCAAAAAATATTTAAAGGTCGCGAATCAAAATTGAAGGTTTCCCATTTGATTAACATTGAAAAAAATGTTTTTCTCATTATTAGTGTTACCATTCCGCGAATTTTGATATCGCGATATTTTCCAAGTGGGTTCTCATAGGAAATATGATACTTTACAATAAAGTTCATTGAGCCATGTCCGTAAATTCAACCGTTTCAGCGGTATCATTATTTCAAGTGATTATTGTACAAAAATATCTATTCAAACGGCTGTAACGCCTAAGCTATTAGATATATCGAAAAAAATTCAAATGAGAACTATGTAGAGAAAGTAATTTGCTACAAAATAGTCTTCTAAGCCGAGCCCGAAAATTCAACTCTTTCTCAGCTATAGGGGGACGAAGTAAAATAAATAGATTTTTTTTTAAACAAAAACAAATCTATTTATTTTACTTCGTCCCCCTATAGCTGAGAAAGAGTTGAATCTTCGGGCTCGGCTTATAAGACTTTTTTGTAGAAAATTACTTTCTCTACAAAGTTCTCATCTAAATTTTTTTCGATATATCTAATAGCTTAGGCGTTACAGCCGTTTGAATAGATATTTTGCACAGTATTCACTTGAAATAATGATGCCGCTGAAACGGTTGAATTTACGGCCATGACTCAATGAACTTTATTGTGGAGTATCATATTACCTATGAGAACCCACTTGGAAAATATCGCAATATCAAAATTCGCGGAATGGTAACACTAATAGTGAGGAAAACATTTTTTTCAATGTTAATCAAATGGGAAACCTTCAATTTTGATTCGCGACCTCTAAATATTTTTTGACAACACCCCCTTTTCACGAAAGTTCGTTTTTGGGTACCAACTAAAGGTTTTCGGGCACGATGGGTAGAAAAAAATAGTTGCCCTGAAACGAATCACCCTAATATATATATATATATATATACAAAAATAAAGTGTTTCATGAGCTTCAATTCGGCATGAATTTTTTTAACCCTTTTATATTTTTCATATTTTTTTAAGGCGCCTTACCCCCTTAAAAATATTGTCAGGTATAAAAAAAACTTATGTCAAATTAAAGCTCCTTAACCCAAGTCTAAAAAGGAACATCATTAAAGTGTCCGCCTTCGATTTTGTTGAAACTCATATGTGTGATAAGGCATTGAAAACTATCAGACACGCATTTTTGTTATCCACGGGGAAACAGTTTTCAGAGGGGAAGCCACCCCTCAAAGAAAGGCCCTTAATTTTATTTGTTTTCCATGGTGGTTTTTTTTTATCGCTTCACATTACAAGAATTTCGGGTTTCGGTTCATCGAAAACTGCCAATTCACCCCTCGACACGCTTTTCTTTGAGGGGTGGTTTCCCCCTTAAAACCATTTTTTCCCCTGGAAAAAAATTACGTGTCCCATAGGTTAATACTTTATCACAATGTGAGTTTCAACAAAATCGAGGCGGACACTCCAATAATGTTCCTTGTAAGTCATAGAACTCAATAACTTTTTCGCCATTCGATTTACATGAAAAATCCGCTTTCTGCGGTCAAACTTGAACAACTCGATAACTAATCAATTTTTAAAAAATATCCATCATAACTCTTACATCTAACGTTAGCAGCTTCAGAAAGATTGTTTTTTATTCTTTATATCGTCATTTTGACACAAATCACAGCTATTTAAAAAATGCATTTTATATTTTCCACACGAGCACATGTATTTTTCGAATACCTACGATTTTTCCGCAAATGATACGTTCGTGATTCAAAAAAAGCTTTTCCCAATCCCTATGGCTAAGCTTTAAGAATCTTCGACCGGATTTTACAAGCACTGAAAAGTTGTTGAGGTATTTAAGGGGGGCACTCCATATAGAGGCTTCGAAAAAATGCATTTTTTTGTATTGTCTAAATTTACAGTTTGATTATGATCAGGATTACTCCAAAAATATTCGACCGATCACGCTCATATTTGTCACATGTTTTTATGATACTTATGTGCCATCGATGAACCTAAGCCTGACTAAAAATTATCAAAATAGACATGTTTCTGGCTGGGTCAAAGTTTGAAATTATTTCCGAAAAAATAAACTTTTTTGTTCCAAGCCCTCCCCTTTAGCCAATTATCATTATTTTTCCAATATTAATGGTTCATCTTGTCACCACATGTATATACTAATCAAGTATTTTGTGCAGACTGTTTCAGATGATCCTACGAGGTGCTGAAGTGTGCACCGTATTTGGTATCCCTACCGGACAACTTCACGGCGACTGGTTATATCTCCGCCATTTTTAACTTTTTTCAAGCAACAAAAATCGTTTTGCAAACTAGAATTGTGTAATAAAAAGTACCTATGACCCTGAAAAGATATATACATTCCTTATCCTCCGAAAAAAATCATGAAAATCGACTAAAATTTGGCGTGCTATATGCCCCCCTTAAGTTTGAACCCCAGGAGTGAATTTTCCGGGGAAAATTATTAAGCGACCACGTTCTTTTGAAATAGAGATCTCAAATATAAATTACAATTTTCTATCGACAAGTAAAAAAAAAACGAAAATTACAATTTAAAAAAAATTCGAAAAAATTCTCTACGAACTGCTCGAGGCAGTAAAAGGACGAGGCACGTCTACGAATGAAACGTTTCCGTACGAATAATTATGAAAGGAAAAAAATATTCCAACATGATAATTTCGACATTCCGATTGTAGTGTATGTGTGTTTTTTTTTCGTTATTTTTTTTCGTACTCTTCAGTTGCTGCGAACGTCGTCGTTACACACATGCATCGCTTGATCACCGCTAAGGGTCTACCTACGACACGGATATAATGATTGTCTAATTGTCAATAATACACCAGGCAATGAGATGCACTATTAATTAACGAGGATGCCCTAAATTAATTAATCAATTATAACCTAAAATTCATATACCGCATTTATCGTATAACGTACACGTTGAAACGTATGAGATCAATGATAGTACGAGTGATAGTCAAAATAATAATGAGGATGACGATCGTAAGGATGATAATGATGAAAATTATGGTAATTATAATTCAAGGCGACAAATCGAGTGTCAATTCGATGAATATATATATTTTTTTCTCGACACTCTGTCATCTACTTGAACGTCAGCAACAAAACCTACACACTGTCTATTTTCGGCCGCTAACACTGAATGACAGTAAACGACGTATACGGCGCCAGGACAATCTGCGGTTTCGTTCAAACAGGCTGATCAATAAAGTTCTTCGGGCTTGACGAAGAAGACCGTAGCAATCAAGGAGAAAAAAATACGTGCTTTCAAATAATAAATAACAATGCTTGCAGATTTTTTTAAACGTACACCGAGAGAAAGTTGTTGTTTGAATCTAGGCCTAGAAGACTTTGGGTCGATCTTCGATCGAATGATATATTTACGTCAATCAAATGCCTTGATTGATTACGACTGACGCTGAGAAGAATCGTGTGCTCGAGTCTAATGAAGTTTGACGAGGCCACAGTAACGGGTATAAAATTATGTGCGAATTTAACCATTTTCTTTCGTGTCAAAAAGTAATTAACTCATAAAATTAATTACTCATAAAATTCATTACACGTCTATTTAGTATGAATATCAAGCTGTTAGAAAATATATATATATTTTTTTTTCGATGTACAAAATGGCCGACTACTCGAAACTTCTCGAAACAGCTTTTTTCCAATTGGCGTGACAAATAACTTCAACAATTTTCACTCGATTTACTTCAAATTTAAAAGTTATGTTCCTAATTGCATTTCGCAGAGAAGTACGTACGGAATTTCTGATTAATCGAAAACTTTTCATTTTATGAGCAGTTATAACGAAATTTTTCACTGAAAATTCATTTCTTAAGTTCAAACACCTACAACTTTTGAATAAAACAATATTTTTTAAATTCCGTACGTACTTCTCTAGGTATTCTAATGTAGATTGACGAGAATTTTTGTTTTTTGTTCTAGGTAAAAAATTGTGATGCTAAATGTCACGCCGCGGAGCGCCTAAAAAAAATAACAAAAAACATTAGTAGATGACTATTTTGTACATCGAAAAAAAAATATATTTTTTCTAACAGCTTGATATTCATACTAAATAGATGTGTAGTTAATTTTATGAGTGAATGACTTTTTCATACGAAAAAAAAATTGTTAAATTCGCACATGATTTTATACCCGTTACTGTGGCCTAACGCCTTAAGGATGTATTGCCCGTACATTCCCTACCAAAAGTGAGTTTCGGTGAGAATTTTGACTACTTTGCGGGGCCAGGTTGAAATTCCGAACTTTGAATGATCAGAGCGTTCAAAACTCCGAAAGAATACTACACCGAAAGATCAAAACTCCGAAAGAATTTTACCCGAAAGACCAAAACTCCGGAAAACTTAACAGCGTCAAAATAATTCGGCTATGGAAGTTTTAAAAGTTTCAAAATTTTCAATACACCGACGAATTATTTCAAGATTTTTTTTTCATTAAGAAGTGATTTTACGTAAATTTCGAAATTTGTCTAGATAATGTTATACTCAGGTCTACAAATTAAAATGCCGTTTGATTTTTTTATTTCGGATGAGCAAAACCTCCGAATTCATGGCAGCAGTCATCCAACTTTTTTTTACACATGAATGTCTTCCGAACGGTGTAAAATCGATTTAACTCGATATTTTTGTTTGATAAAATTCTGAGGGACTTTGAAAGCGTTAATAAATGTGTCGTAAAAATTCAAAGATAGTGTGTTTTAATGATTCATTTAAAAAATCCCAATAAAAACGGAAGAAAATAGCTGCCAAATGGAATGACCGATTTAAAAAAACTAAAAAATGTTCAACACTCGCCAATATGTGAACATTTTTTTTCCAACAACGGCTACGTACAACGAGAACTACATTTATACAGATTATAAAACTTTTTTATTTTTATTTTTCAGACCAACCTGTTATACCTCAATGACGTCGTTAATTTTTTATTTTTTAATTATGATTAAAACGATTAAAGTTGTTTTTTTTGCTGTCGAAAATAGAACTTTTTTATGACCGGGTTACCATTTTGTAGTTTACGAAATAAAAAAAGTATCAGGTCGTACGAAAGTTGTATTATTATCCTAAAAGGATTACCCTGAAAGAAGGACATGTATTGTACTTCAATAAATGATTTCTTCCCAGCTAAAACGCCACGAGAAGTGTATCTGAAATGGCAAGTATTGTTTAAATATAACCATTTCTTCAAGTCCAATAAATATTGAGTTGCAAGTCAATCAAAATAAGGTCACTTACGACCTTATTTGTGAAAATAAGGTCACTCACGACCTTATTTATAAAAATAAGGTCATTTACGACCTTATTTATGAAAATGAGGTCATTTACGACCTTATTTATGAAAATGAGGTCATTTATGACCTTATTTGTGAAAATAAGACCATTGATGACCTTATTTATGAAAATAAGGTCATTTATGACCTCATTTATGGAAATAAGGTTATTTATGAAAATAAGGTCATTTATGAGTTTATTTGTGATAATAAGGTCATTTATGATCTTATTTATGACCAATCAATTGATTCAAACAAATCGTTTCTCTCAGTGTCTAAAAAAGGGGGCCAAAAGGGGTATGCTTAAGAAACTGAATACATACGAAAAAGTGCACAAAATTTCAAGAACTTAAAAGGCAGAATGGAGCAAGAAAAGGAGAAAGAGAGAAAAAACGGGGCAACACGATTAGACCGCCAGATTGTCGAGGGTCCAAAAATGATCTAACCGAAGCAGTACTGCTCATCGGAAAAGTCACGGCAATCGTAGAAATTGTCGCATCGATGAGCCGGGGGGATGCAATTTCCGTCGGCACAAACAAAATCGCCCGCTCCACAACTCCTGCTCGTCGTTGGGACATTCGTTATGGCGACGGTCACCGACGTATCGGTTATCTCGTACGGGAGATCTACGGCAATCGTGCTATCGATGAACGACTTCGAGCTCTCCGGATGCCTCCGTGAAGAGGTTTTATCCGAAGCCTCTATACCTAGAAGTAACCCAATCTGAACCACAGTGTGTCAAGGGAGAGTGTTCTTTTCTTCAATTTGCTTTTTTTTCATTTTTTTGTTTTTTTTTTTTTCATTTTTTTTCATACAGGTGTGCGAAGGAAACGACGAGGACGAGGGGAGAGGAATAAAGGACTAAGGCAAGGACGGGAATCATGCAATCATTCGTGGAGATGATGATCAGGGGGATAGGTTTTCGTTATTGGGTTTAGGAACGCGAGTCAACGCAATTTCGAACTCTAAACAAATTTATTTCAATGTTTGATAATGATATTTCCTGATAATTGAATAATTAATTAATTAAATGACAATTAAATAGTTATTATTGAATTTACAATCAAAATAATCAGGTTAATAGTTGTTTAATAATTGTTAAATAATAAGTTAATTTAATAATAATTCGTTGATCATTTGTTTAAGTATTGCCTTGACGATAATATATTATGAACGTATTTGCAAGATATTCGGAAAGTTGAGAAACAATGCAAATAATACGATATTGCAAGAAAAACGAAACGTTAGTTACGAAAAAAAAACTGAGAAATTCTAACGAAAACAACCATACTTTACCGGACATTTTTTACAGCATACAAATTTCTCACCGTTCAAGGCATCGACTTGAAGAAATTTAGGCAAGAAACAAGTTCAAATTTGTTGACTCGTGTAACTCTTGGCTTTTGGTATACTTTTGATGATTTTTTTTCGGTTATTTCGGGACAGGAAGACACAAATGGTCAGCTGGTTCTCGCAGTATTTCTCGGGCAACTTCAAGCCGCTACACCTCTATTGCAATTGTGCGAATACGATATATACGTATATACACATACATATATACACACGTACATCAAAATTAGGGTGTAACGAGAAAAAAATTAAATTCTTACCCTTCCAGGCAGTATTAAAAAGTACTAAAGAATTTGTGCCGAATTTCAGCTCGCTGTCTGAAATCCAGGTGGAAGCGTTCGATAATTCATTTCCCAAATCATCAAGTTAGGCTTGAGCTAGAGAGGCTAAATTTAGCATTATTTTTTTATACCTAACGCTATTGTTTTGAGGGGTGAGAGTGAACTGAAAGAGCTAACTCGGAGATAAGATTTTACACGTGATAAAATTTCAAATGATCGTATCGTAGTGATCTTCTCGTCGTACGAAAAAATGTCCTCCACAAAAAAGATGCGTTTTTCAATAAACTATTTTGAATTTTTTTTTTTAATTTTTCTATGTACTACAACACTAAAAAAAGAAAAAAACTTTAATTAAAATTTTTTTAACCCTAATGACTAGGTTGATCTTGCTGAAATTTACACTGAATTTTCTTTCATTAGTGTAAAACAATATGTGTAAGTTTCATTCTGGGCTGGGCTTGCGTTCTGTTCATACCATCGTCTTAAATTTAATGGGAAATTGTTTTTGTTGAATAACCGGGCGATTTACAATTTTTAAGTAAAAATGGTAATGACTAAACGTGTAGGAAATCAGCTGCTTTACAACTTTGGTTGTCATCGTTTTTTCTCTACCATCAATATTTTTCGAGTTAAACTTAAAAAAAGCGACTATAGCATTTCTCGTTCATTTTTAACTTTAGGGCATAAACGAACATGAACAAACTTGTAGAGAATGAAATTTTCGACAATTTTGGTCTCTACCTTTTTTCCCTAGAATCAATATTTAAAGTCGTACGCCAACGGTATAAAAAAAACGTGAAGCGTGAAAATATTTCGCAAACTATTCACTCTTTTCTTTTACCGTTAGCGTACGACCTTAAATATTGATTCTAGAAAAATAAACGGTAGGAACAAAAGTTGTCCAAAATTTCATTCTCTACAAGTTTGTTCATCCCATATAGGGTCGCCTGTCGTAACAAAAATGCCAGCATTCAGCCATTAAACGGTTTGCTGATAATCGGCCAATGATTCGTCGACCAGCATTGGGGTACTGTAGGCGGATGAACGGCTTGCCAAATCTATGCCAGCCATTCGTGGGCCAATACTATCGCACCGATAATGTGGCGATCAGCATTGGGGTATCGTAGGTAGATGAACGGCTTGCCAGATCTATGCCAGCCATTCGTGGGCCAATACTATCGCACCGATAATGTGGCGATCAGCATTGGGCTATCGTAGGCGGATGAACGGCTTGCCAGATCTATTCCAGCCATTGATGGTTTGTTTTTGGGTGTTTTGCAAATGCAGGTCGTTAAACTGTAACACGTAAAAACAAGGGATAAGGTTTCGAAAAGCATATCCCACTGATGAAGCTGAAAATTTGCACCAACCTTCTTTTCAATACTTTAAGAGAACCTTTAAAAGGATATTGGCGACTAGCAATACTTTTCGATATATCGTATATTGAAAGTTATTTATTGTACTGCGCTTCTACTATATTACATAAACCCAAACAAAACCATCCCACATGGCAAGTGATATGCACATACGGGCGAGCACTGTTTGCCAGGAAGCAGCGCGGCCGGAGGAGTGGGGGGTGTCTATCGGATATATAGATATACTCGTATGGCGTGAAATAATAAACTTTATAATGCGATATATCGAAAACTATTGCTAGTCGTCAAAAATCCGTTAACGGTTTCTCTTAGGATAATGAGAGGAAGTTCATTGCAAAATTTCAGCTCGATCAGAGGAGTATGCTTTTCGGAACTTCACCCAAAACGAGCGAGTTATTTTTACAGCCTAAATGAACCGAAAAAATTATCGGTAAACTTTAATGTCACGAATAAAATTATCGGCATAAAAGTAAGGAACGAACAAACGATGGATTCTGTAAGTGTTAGAATGGCTAAGTGGGTAGGGCGCTCGACACTAGAACGAAAGGCGCAGGTTCGATCCCGATGAAAGGCAAAAACTTGAACAATTCAGAAAGCGTTTTTAATGCAATTATTCTATTTACATGAACATAAGTAAAGCATAAGAAAACAAAAAAGATACTACTAGAATTTTTATATTCATAATTTGTCAATTTTTTGTTTTTCATTTCCGGCAGAAGATCCGGCAGCCGTTGCTGGGCCAATATGGGCGTATGATAGTTGGCCAAGTCTTAGCAGCCATTCATGGTTTACCATTACCAACCATGCATGGTGCGGATCTGGCCCGTTTGTATAGCCATTACCGCGCCATCGTTTGTTCTCTAGCAACCAGTCGTGGGCCATTACTGTGCCGATTGTAAAACCCTATTTGGGATGTTCGTTTATGCCCTAAAGTTAAAAATAAACGAGATAATGCAATAGCCGCTTTTTTTCAGGTTGAATGTGAAAAATATCGATGTTAGAGAAAAAACTGTGATGACCAAAATTGTACAGCACTCGATTTCCTACAAGTTTAGTCATTACCAATTTTACTTAAAAATTGTAAATCGCCGAGTTGTGCAACACAAACATATTTCCCATTAAATTCAAGACGATGATATTAACTGAACATGCCCAGCCCAGAATGAAACTTACACATGTTGTTTTACACCAATAAAAGAAAATTCAGTGTAAATTTCAGCAGGATCACCCTAGTCGTTGGCGTGAAAAAATTTAAAAAAGGAAGATATTTCTTTTTTTTAGTGTTGTAGTACTTGGAAAATTATGATTTTTTTTCCAAAATAGTTCATAGAAAAACGCATCGTTTTTTGTAGAGGACATATTTTCGTACGACGAGAAGATCACTAGGATACGATCATTTGAAATTTTATCGCGTGTAAAATATTTTCTCCGAGTTAGCCGAATTCGCGAGCCGATAAAAATCTTAAAAAACGCCACGTACTCAAAATATATGATACAATAACATCACCAACTTTGAAAAAGATTGAAGACGGTCAGGCTTTTAGTCCGTTCGAAAACATTTGAAATACGTCATATGTGTGTATATATATGTGTATATATATATATATATACATATACACATATATATACACATATATATGGTGTGTTTCAAAAGCACAACTTTTATTTAAATGTCGTTTGCCAAAAATTGGCCGAGATATTAATGTTCATAGTCCGCCGCTGACCAAACAATAACACAGTAGTGACTCAGCCGTGATTTTCTTTTTCCTCAATTATTAAATAATAAACGAAAATTATTGAATCATATTATTTTTTTGCAGAGCAAATTTCCGTGTTCATTATTTTTTACAAAAAAAAAATGTGGAGAAAAAAAATGCACTTGTCCGAAGGTGGATTCGAACCCGCGCACGATCGGACTCGCACGTTCCGCGCGTGAGCAACTACTGTACCATTGCTTACCACATGGCGACCTCTATTATCGGAGCCTCCGCAGATGCAACAGCCCCCCACTACGTGCCGAATATCGATCGGTGTAACGCATGGTGGGAGAAGCGCCAGGCCCTAGCGTGAGGCTCGAAGCATGCTAGACGATAAGAGAGGGCTTTGGGAGGTACTGCAATCAGCCACCCCAGCTGCGCAGAGTCGGCTTGAGCGGATGGTGCGCCACCTCCTTTGTTGCAAGTGTGGAGGGGAGCCGAGCCCGCTGCTGTGCCGATATTAGACGTCGCAGTGTACTTGGACTTTGAACGCGAATATCTCGGCCAATTTTGGTCGTACGAGAATTTGAAAAAAAGCATTTTGCTCGCAACGACACACTCTATATGCTGACAAAGGAAAACTCGATGGTTGTGAATCCCCCTATGTATATTAGTAGGTGTATATACGTACAAATCGTCAATATAATACACATATATATATCTTGTAAAGTGCATATTAATAATCGCGTGACAGAACGCGATCTACTATCGTCGCAAATTATTATCTCCGTTGTAAAATGAAAATCGGCGGTGCGATCTATTTTGACCGGACTCACCGCGTCTGCAGTCTCGTTCGTCCTCGTCGTCGGGACAATCGGCACGACCGTCGCAGCGCGAGTTCTCCGCGATGCAGGATCCATCGTTGCACGTGAACTGATCAGTTCGGCATCCTTGCGGTGGTTCGGTTACGCTAGTGGCTGAAAAGTTAAATGAGGAATGTCGTCATCGATTTACAATCGGCCTGCGTGCATCGGATTTAAGGGGCACCACTTGTGTGACACTTTCAAAAAATCATTTTTTTTTGCTTTCTTCGATAATCTATACCTTCAAGTATACCTTACTACTATACCTTATACTTTTATCGATTTATAACAATGAAATCAATATTTTTATTTTTTAACGCGTTTTTCTCAAAACGACATTTTTTAAATTTGCTGCAGTTCTAACTCGAATACAAATCATCCGATCGACTTGAATCTTGTTCTAGCGTATTTAGTATTTGTTTCTCCATACAATGGCGTTCCAGTTTGTCGATTTGATAAACATGTCAATTTCTCATGCAAAAAACTATCAGATTTTTAAGCGTAATTTGGATTTTTTTTTCAAAACCCCGCCATTTTGTTGCATTTTAATTTTTTCACAATCCTGCGTCATTGTACAGGCAATAGCTTCTAGTTTAAGGGACTTTTCTTATTTTTTGATTTCGGGCAACCTGAAGAGAACTTTTTTTTTGAGATTCGGGAGACGGTGCATAAGTCGCTGAAAATTGAATATTTCCATACAAAAAAATTACTGTATATACATCATTTATAGACAAATATATCCTCGAAATTTCAAAACATTCAATGCAATATTTTTCTTTCAATAAATTATCGAAAATCAGCTTTTTGAGCAGTCACACTAGTGGCGCCCCTTAAGAGATACTGTACAGGTATGCATGAAAGGACGGGATTAAGGCCAATCGCGTAACTTTGATTCACAAAGGTGGACGTTTTGAACGAAATAAAGTGACGTTCATAAATTTGTGGCTTCTTCCTCAGGGCCTTTTTTCAATGATAATTCGCAAACAAAATTTGCGAAAGACAAAAAGTGTCGCGATTGTCCTAAATCTCTCTTCATGAGGCAATGGAATTATTATTGATTTGATTGAGAGTCAGTGTGGCATTTTGATTGGCGATAAAATTAATTACATGAATTATCGGATGTCTCGTTCTAGTTTGTTTGTTTTTTAATTCCAGCGAGTAACCTTATTGCTTCTCGATTAGTGAAATGATAAATGAGTGAAGAAGCAATGTGATGGATAATTAGATATCTTCATTTTTTCTCGTTTTCACATTGTCGTTCCATTTTGATTGGTGAATGAATTCCATCACTCCGTTATTGCATCTTAATCGGGGCAATGATGGATACATGAAGAATTAATTCGGAGAATTATCGGATATTTTCATTTCTTTTTCGGTTTAACGATGTTGCATTTTGATTGGTGAATGAATTTGGTTACGTCGTTATTGCCTCTCAATTAAGGAAATGATGAATAAATGAAGAATCAATTTGTTTTTTGGTTTCGCGTCGTTATTGAATTTCGTTTGATGAATGAACTCGGTCACGTCGTTATTGCATCTTAATTAACAAAATAGAAATTAATGAAGAGTAATTTTGACGAATAATTAGATATCTCGATTTGTTCTCGTTTTTACGTCGTTACCGCATCTCGAGTTACGAATGAATAAAAAAAATTGAATCTCATGATTTGGGTTTTGTTTTTCGTTTTTTTAAAATTCTCACGGCAATTCCTTTCGTCGCTTCCATCGAGACAGTCTACGTTACGATCGCAGAAGAAACTTCGCGATATGCAGACTCCGTTGTCACACGCCGATTGACCATCCGGACAGTAGGGTGACTCTGAAAAATCCGAAGTTTCGATTAGCACGAGGACGAGGAAGTCGTGACGGGCGGATTCGACGATCCTCGAGTTTGGTCAATTTTTCAAAATAGAATATTTTTTTTCGTAATTTTATTCATACGTATTTATGCGCATACGAGAAAAATGCAGAATGGCTTATTTACAAGAGAGAAATTTCGTTGTTTCAGCGATAGTTCGATTTTTGCGATAATAACCGTATATATAAAATATACAGTATGTATATATATATATCAATGGGTAAAAAAGTATTTGCATATGGTGTTTTTACTCGGTATATTTTCTACAAAATTTCCATGATCATGGATTATTTATATTTGAATAAGTTTACGAATAAACATCTACAAAAATAATATCATTTATCGTTATTAAATAATTATTTTTGAAAAGAGAGTTGCGCAAATAATTTTCACCCACTGTATATTACATATAAATATATATACACACTTATATATATATATATATATATATATATATATATATATATATATATATATATATATATATATAAGTTATAATATATACACACTTATAATATATATATATATGCGACAGCTATGTGCACGCAAGTAAGAAATTTCGAAGGAGTTTAGCGCCACGGGGTCGACGATCGTACTCGACAATTGAGCGATAAAGAGTGAGCGACAAGTGAAATAAAAAAGGGACGAAAAAAAAACCACAAAACGACGCGAAGACGAGCCGGGGATAAAGTAACGGTGTAGGTTACACGTATCGATCCCTTTGTTCTTCAATTCACCACTGGTTAATTTATTCCCGTTTCGTGTCGAGTGTCATGTGAATGGGATACGGGAGGAGATACTTCAGAGTGGGTGGAAGGCGATGAAGAGGCAACTGTTAAACGGGGAGGAGAGCGAAGGTTTCGAGGCCGGATAATGTTCGAGGGTGAAGGGTGATATTAGCCGGGGTTCGATGGTGGGGCAGAACGTCGACCTGCGACGCTAATGCGGCTTTGGAAAATTTACCGGGGTCGAGTTTTGTAAATAAATTGCGTGCACATTGCCGTTTGTCATGCGATATTGGCAACATATATATATATATATATATATATATATATATATATATATATATATGTTTTGTACTATCGGAAATTCGAGCCTCGTGAACCATCAAAAGGCATTTTAGCAGAGGGAGAAAAGGGCAGAGCAAAAAAAAACAAATAAAACACAATCGACCACAAAACGCTTTATGATGCACGAGCTTGTACGGGGATCTTCCTCGTAAGGTACAGCCAACATGTCATAAATCAGTAGTATAAGTACGTATGCGGTCAGACCGTAAATATTCCGGATCGAAATATAAATGAATTTCGCAAAATGATGTACAAATGCGACAGGAAATGTTGTACATATTTGACGTTTATATGTACACGGGTATACGTGTAGTTGATCTCAAGGATGATATTCCGTCGAGGAACTAGAATTGGGTCGACGCTGTAAATATCTTATCTCGAATGAATTATTGCCTTTGATTGGGTCGAATATTTAAGCAACGGGGTGAATTGTTGCTGTTCGCTGGGTCAAATATTTTAGGCGTTTGACAGCAGTGACATTTTGGGGTGATAAGAACGTCAGAAATTCTTTGGTAATTGATAATATTTTATGATACTATTTTAACGGTAGTATTATTGTGTGGTAATATGTAAAAAATGAGTTACTTGGTGAATAATCATTTTACGAGTATTGTCACTCAATATTGATGATGGATTAAATTTAATCGTATATTAAGGGGAGATATACACCTGGATTCACCTACATTCACACCTACATTTACACCTACATTCCGTCGACCGTAGAAGACCTACACTATGGGCCTGGTATCGATGATTCCATGTAAGTTGACAAATTTCATGATTTATTCATTGCCAAATTTTCAAACGCGTTTTTCTCAAAACCACGTTTTTCAAATCGGTAGGCAAAATTTATCGAAAACCAATGAACCGATTGCCTTCAGGTTTTTTGTGGTTATTCTATACACCATTATCTAGTACTTGTCATAGGATTTTTTTTCCGTTACTTAGTTTTTGTTTTATAAGCAGAATAATAACTAATTTTTGGCCCAAAAATCACTATTTATGTTCAAACGTCCGTCATTTTGTTATAAATCGATATTTTCAAAATCGGCTATGACAAGTACTAAATTGTAGTATCTAATTAAATGATCTTTTTGGTTGTTTTTTCAGATGATTTTTGAAGAAACGCCAGTGGGTACCGTATACGCAGATTTTTTTACGACGCTGCAAGGACCATACAATATCCTTGTATATTTTTGGTATTTTTGAATAACGAAAATTAAACATATTTTTGAATGTATATACTTTTAGATAATTAAAACCCCAATGCGAAATTTCAAATAGTTTTCCTTGAAAAAATTTACAAAAATGACCTGTTTTCCGGCTCCTAGGTGTATATCTCCTCTTACGGGGTTACCCCCACTTGCGATTTTGAAAAAATCGATTTTTTTTATTGCATTTTTTTGAAGTATAAGTATCTGAAAATATGTCCTGAAAATTTCAAGTCGATCCGAACAAAATTGACTGAGATAAACTGAAACTTTACACTTCGTGTAAACTGAAATTGAAACTTTAAACGCGTTTTTCTCAAAATGGCATTTCTGAAGTCGGTGACCAAGATTACTCGAACACTAATGAACCGATCTTCTTGAAATTTTGCAGGCTTTTTTAATACATAAAAATGTAGTCTTTAATCGTTCGATTTTTTTTTCGAATAAAAATGGCCGTTTTATAGCCAAAAAACGGCCGTTTTTTTTTCGTTAAAATCGAACCATTAACTTTGACTGTCCGCCATTTTGTGAAAAATGAATATTTTTTAAAATCCTTCGATTAAAGACTAGTTTATACTTATATTTAACTAAATCCATCCGCATTTTTTTCTTTAGATGATTCACTTCGCCGCAATGTTGGTCACCGCAAACCGTGTATATAAAAACATCATTTCATTGACGGCCATTTGCCACTAAACAATGTAATATTTTTCAATAAAAAAATTACTGAAAGTTCTTCAAGATGTGTTCTTTAAGATGGTATATTGATCGATTAAAAAAGTTTTGTAGTTTTCTTTAAAAAAATTCATGAAAAAGGCCTTTTTTGCGCTACAAGTGGGGGTAACGCCTTAATCAAATGAAGTAATTGGGAATAGTACGTAGTATCTATACTAATGTTCTGGTACAAATATCAATTCGTAGTATATAATGAATCTACTAATCAAAATGTTAAACATAATAATGAGGATTGTAAATGAAAATTCTTAGTGGAGTGGAAAAAAGTTATAGTGGAGTCTCGCTGAATATCGAAAGTTTGTCGGTGGTAAAATTGAAAAAATTGCGAGATTTGCACTATCCATTTTTTGCCGTATCAACTGAATGATAAAATTAGTATTGCAGTAGTACGAATTTATTTCTATAAGCTGTGGATAACAATACTAATAAAATTTATGTTTTAAAATAATATTAACTATCTAATTCATATATGAATCAATATTAAACGTTAATACCAATTTTCTAATGCAGTATTTATTTTGTCATTTGAACATAATTTGCAAGGGTGGATTATGTTAATTTGACAAGGGACTGGCATAGAGCATCACTTGAGTGTCCGTTTTTTGATTTTGTTGACACTCATATATATATAATGAAGCATTGCAAACTATAGCAATAAACGTGGACGAGATGAAATATTCGCAGCGTCGAAATTCTGATACATTCAAACATGAAAAACTTCAATTAAAAATACGAAATATTCTTGTAGGGCTATTAGCACCTTGGGACGATACAAAATAGTAACATTTCAACATCATGTATAAAAATAGCTCTTGCCAAATTGCATTTTTTTTTCTTGATGGTTCTTTCTTTTGTCTTCAAGGAAAATTGAATTTTTTGGTATGCTGACAAGAAACATTTCGGCAATGTACCTAGTGCAATTAACATCTTCAGGGGACGTTTTTATTATTTATAAGCGCCCACAATATAGTACTATTTTTATATACAGTCGAAATTGTTGATTAGAGAACCCAAGTTTTGTCGTTCTCTTATTATTTAGAACCCTTTAGATAATCAACCTACCGTTTGGAGAACGCCCCTGAAATTTCATTTGCAATAAAATATATATACATATATATTTACATATGTATTTACAGTAGTCATAGTATATGTACAGTCAGGCAAACCTATGCTGAAAGAGAAAGAGCGAGAGAGAGAGGGAGAAACGAACGATAGTGGTCGTAAATCCATACCGTAAGTATACATATCGAGAATAAAAGATCTCATGACAGACCAAGATGCAGAATCAAAATCAAACCACAGATATATGCATAATAATAACGAACAGAGAGAAAAAGAGAGAGAGCGAGAAAGAGAGGAGAGAAAACCAGGTAGCGACAGAGGAATATATATATATATATCGTCGAAGATACATGATACATATATACATATCTCGATTAGTCGATTTAAAATTTGGATAAAAATCACTACTGATAGCGTTCACTCGAGTATTTTTTCGTCCGTTGTACATAATAAAAAGAAAAACAATATTTCCATCTACAAAATTTATCCAGATTATACGTCTCAATTCAATAAATTAACCGTTCCATGCGACAAATTGAATTTTTCGTAAAACTTGAATTTGTCCCACATTCATAAACGATAATTCAACCGACCAAATAAATAAAAAACGATATGTATATTATATTTACTTTATAGTATATATACATACATATATTAGGTGTAGTAAAAAAAAATCCATTATTTTTGCATGAAATTGAAGGCAAAAATAATTCTTTGATACTTCTGCAAGATTTCTTTTTACTACACCTAATATTACACATCAAAACAAAAATTGTATACAATGTTCGAGACCAATCTGGAAAAATAATTATTTGGATGATTAAGTTACATTTTTCGAAAAACTTAAATTTGTCACGACCGCCGTAGACGATAATTTGATCGACCAAATATTTTTTAAAGTTATTATGTATAATGTTCGAAGCTACTCTTAAAAAATAACTATTTGTTTGATGAAATGATCGTTTACACATGTTGTGATAAATTCATGTTTTACAAAAACTATAATTTGGCCCATGGAACGGTCAATTAATTTTTTCGAAACATGAAGAATCTGGAGAAATTTTGTAAATGAAAGTATTTTTTCATAAGTACGTGGGTGTTATATATATATATAACACCCACGTACTTATGAAAAAATAAGTACGTGGGTCTATATATATATATATATATACACATGGACAATACACACGTACAAATGGACTGAAAAAAAGGAAATAGGGGTTCATAAAAGTCAACCAACAAATAAAACACAAAAGGTGATACGTGGTACCAATTCGGACAGAACCCAGTCACAATTTGCAACAAGAATTCCATAAATAAATAAAAAGGTCGAAATTGACAAATTTGAGAAATCCGTCGGCTTTTTGAAAAAAACATTTTCAACGTTTTTCTTTTATCCGAGCGCGCAAATAAATGAATTAGTAAAAGATTATGGTAGTCGTCGAAGATTAATGGTCGATTAGAATAAAGTCATCGTGTTAATTTCACTACTGTTCTTATTAGTATTATTGTTGCTGTTATTGTCATTTCATCTCATTACTGTTATTGTTATTATTATTGCTTTTATTACTATGATTATTATTATGAAAGCGAAAAAATGGATGAATTTTTTGTTTTCGTACGGCAATTAATCTCGTCGGATCCGTCGCGACAATGGGGACGTCCGTCACAACGCAGTCTCGAGTCGAGGCACAATCCGTCGTTACATCGGAAAGTTCCACCCGGACATTCCGTTACTGTTCAAACGTCACATTTTTATACTTTCCGATGCGCACGTTGTCTGATGTATGTAAAATAATTGTCAAAAAAAAAAGAAAACGACTTGATTTGTGATACGTTGTGATGGCTGAACCGATTTCCCCTGCCCTCTTTTTCCACAAGTGTTCCGACGACGAATACATCATTTTTTGAACGTAGGAAAAAATAAAAGAGAGAGAGAGAAACTGGGAGGGAGTAAAAAGAGTCAGAGAGAAAACGGGATGAAAAATAAATTGTGACATGCTGCCTAATGACTCGTAAAACAAGAGGTAATCTATCAATCTATTTGTGATCTTTGACATCGACACGATCCACGTGCATCGGTCACGCTATAATCTCAATCGTGGATCATACATTATTTGTTTTTCTTTTTTTTATTCCTAAATCTCGCCCTTCTACCCTTCACAACGTTGTGCACTTCATTCCGCAGATCGAGGAACAAAAAAATCACGATTCGTAGGTAAAATCTGATGATGCGGCGATTCATGCGTACGAATTAATAGTGAAAAAATGAATTGGATTTCGTATTCCCCATTCGCTCGATACTTCCAACTGTGCCCAGCACTGCACCCCTCGAGCTCACTTTCCAAATACGCGGGCTCGTGTTTTTTTTTCATTTGATAAAAGATTTAAAAAACATCCTGAAAAAAATTCATTCCTTCGCAAACGTGTCGAGCTATATATATATATATATATAGAGAGAGAGAGAGAGACAGACAGAGGGCGAGAGAGAGAGAGAGAGGGTGAGAGAGTGAGAGTTAGAGTGAGAGTGGCAGAGGGTGAGTGAGAGAGTGAGTGAGAGAGTAAGAAACAAGATTTGGGTTCATCTATACTATATTCGTGACGATGCGAGTCTGTGAAGTTGCAGGTGTCTAAAAAGTTGTTGTGAAATATTTTTCTCAGCTAAAAAAAATAGATGTGATCGAATGAGAATGTGATAATAGTGAAGTGTGTATTCTTTTTTTTCGGCACAGAATGTGGTTGAGCAGGCAGGGCATGGCAAGCCACATACATATATACGTAACGCAGCATTCGTTTTTTTTTTTTTCATTATCATCTCTTTGTTTTCGTTACCGCATCCGATCTCATCCGTTCCGTCCTCGCAATGCATGTGTCCGTCACATCTAGCGGTCTCCGCTATGCATTCCCCGCTGGCGCACTTCCACTCGTCGATCATGCAGAGCCCTTTTTGTTCGCCGTGGACACAGATTACGAATAAAGCTCACGGGTTTGTGGTGGCGAGTGGCGTAATTAAGAAGGGTCGAGCGTTTCAACAGCGAGTGCCAGAGGATGTTGACTTTTTTTTTATCACGCGGATACGATCGATGAAAGTTGTGATAAAAGATGGCTAGTTTTAACGTTGTGTCTTTTACCATGAACTACGGTTGGTTAACTATAGTCAATCGGTATAGTGGGTATAGTAATTTTTACTGTTTTTTCTTTTACCGTGGACGTTTGCTGTGAACACTATTGAGCCTTAGCTCGTTGTGAGTTCGTGGAACATTTTTATGTGCAACAAATAGGCCGCGTGGGCATGTGAGTTCGAGGAGTCTGCATAAGCTTGAAATTCGAAAAATACCAATTTTGGTGCATTGTTTTGTAGGCTGGGGTCTTAACTTCAATTTGCAAAAAAGATTTTGTAAAAATTCGCAAAATTGACCGAGTTATGGTGATTTTTGTGATTCTGCTGTGATTTTGCGTTTTTCAATAGCGTTTTTCTCGAAACTGTTTTGGTTGGATACGGTTGGTGTATAGTTTTGTAACCTGGGGTTACCTTGAATTTGCAAAAAAGATTTTGTAAAAATTCGCAATATTGACCGGGTTATGTCGATTTTTGTGATACTGTTGTGATTTACCCTTTTTCTTTTGCGGTTTTCTCGAAACTGTTTTGGTTGGAAACGGTTGGTGCATAGTTTTGTAACCTGGGGTTAACTTGAATTTGCAAAAAAAAGATTTTGCAAAAATTCGTAATTCTGACCGAGTTATTGCGATTTTTGTGAATCTGCTGTGATTTTGCTTATTTTTCATTTGCGTTTTCCTCGAAACTGTTTTGGTTGGAAACGGTTGGTGCATAGTTTTGTAAAATGGGATTAACTTCATTTTGCAAAAGAGATTTCGTGAAAATTCGGAAAATGACCGAGTTATGGCGATTTTTGTGAATCTGCTGTGACTTAGCCTTTGTTTGTTTGCCTTTTTCTCGAAACTGTTTGGGTTGGAAACGGTTGGTGCATAGTTTTGTAACCTGGGGTTAACTTCAATTGGCAATAACGATTTTGGAAAAATTCGCAAAACTGACCGAGTTATGGGGATTCTTGTGAATCTGCTGTGATTCAGCCTTTTTTCTTTTGCGCTTTTCTCGAAACTGTTTTACAAAACGGTGTAGATCGTATCACAAACTCTATTCGCCAGAACCACCGACACCGATTGGTCATACAGCAACCACGGAACATTGTTTAAGGGGGGAGATACCTTCAGACGGAAACATTAATTTTTAACGAAAGATTTTTTTACCATGTGTAAAAATTAGGGTTTTATTACCACTTTTGGCTCTTACATGGTATTTTTTAAATTAATCTATAACTAAAAAAACTAATTGATTGATTCTGATGAAATTCGGTACAAAACTTTCTAACCCTTTTGTCGAAAGCATGACCCTTAATGTTTTTTAAAATAACAAAAAGTAATTTTTCATTGCAAAATGTAGGCATTTTTTCGAAAAATTCAATCTTTTTGTTTCAAAGCGTACCATTTTATCGATTTTCAACATTTCTCACTCTTTATTGGTTTATATTCTGCGTATGAGTGTTAATAAAAGAAAAATATTCGTTGGTTTTTTTTTCAGATAAATCCGGCCGACGCCACGTGTCACGCCGTCTGACTACATACGTCGCCACCCGTTTAGAAGACCGTGCCATGTGTCCGGAATTTTTAAAGATTAATAAGAAAAATACCACGTAATAGCAAAAAGACAAAAACAAAACATACCCTAAGACTAAAAAAATGGTGAAGAATTCTTTTCTTAAAAGAAAATCATGGAAATCTACAATTTTTCCTCTCCTAAAGGTATCTCCCCCCTCAAGGTATTCCTTTCACGTACCCGAATACGTAACCATCAACTGATTTTCTTCTATAATTAAGTAAAAATACATCCCAGTATACCGGTAAAATTTCAAGCCAAGTTACCGAACTTTCAACGAAAAATGACGGCTCTAAAAATCGTCTCATTTACACGGCACTATATGTAGATGACGCGCCGGCATCATTTCCGTCCAATAATTCATACACTAAACATCTATAGTTGCCTGCGAGAGACTGCTCACGCGTGTAAAAAAATCGTTTTTCAAGCGCCACTGTAATTTATCGGTGATTCAGAAGGGCCCTCCTTATGCCCCCACAAAATACGGCCCTACGCGAAAGGAATACCATAAATAATCATAACGTCGGTGTTTATCAATATTTTTCAACGAAAAAAAAACTCTCACTTGGCAAGACTATGTGTCAATTATGTGTAAAATCCTAACCTCGTCATCCCAAAACCCTCATCGGTAAAAAATATTGAAAATTGACCCGTTTTTTTTGCCTCAAGCTTATACAGGCCCGCTACCGGGCAACATCGACCTCGATAGGTCCAAAAAAATGCAATTTCCAAAAGTATTTTTATTCTATAGTATCACGTTTTAGCTATATTTCCTGAAAATTTCATTGAAATCTTCCTAAAATTGAATGAACTACAGCTTCTAACACTTGGCCAGGCGAACGGTAGCAGCACCATACTTCAAACTTCAAACGCGTTTTTCTCGATACACAGTTTACAAAGTCGGTGGACATGATATCTCGAGAACTCCTCGATGGATTGTTTTCAAATTTATAGAAGATACTGTGAGAAACATTTAAAGGTCATTGACGATTTCACTTTTCAAAAATCTATCTTCATTTTTTAATAGTCCCGTAAGAATGACGACTTTTTTCATAAATTGTGTATGCTCAAGTTTCAAATCGTCGCCACGTTGTTAAAAAAAAATATCAGAAAAAGCGACGATCGTCAACGACTCATATTTATTGTTAACTTGAATTACCCGGTTGGCTTTTAGACTTGGGATGGACAGTTCATGCTGGAGAGTGTCCACCGTCGAACGTCGCGAAACAAATTTCATCATCTGCCGGCGGCCGTGTTTTTCGGTACATTGTGATGATTTTTTCAAGCTCTCAATACATGTACTTTCGTGTTTGAGAAAATGCGTTTTTTTCACCAACCGTTTCCCGGAAAAAAATCGGAATTTGTCCATGTTTTCGGGCCTCTAGGTAGCCGTTTAAACTTTTATCGGAAGTATCAACGTCCCAAAAAGCATTCAGTATCCCAACATTGGTCGCTGAAACGTTCGGCCCTCCCTGACTCAACGACAGTATTCTGAAGACTTATGGAGCATCGATATTTTTTTGTTTCCAGCAATTTGCTATCCAGCAACTCGAGCGTTCCATTGACCCTTTCATTTTCATTACTGTGCTCGACGAGTCTGTTCACGATGAAGCTCTTACCGCAGTCTTTCTCGTCACTGTCATCGAGACAGTCGGGGATATTGTCGCACTTTCGATGTATCCGAATGCAATGACCGTCGTCGCAATGGAACTCGGTACGCGAGTCGCACTCTTTTAGGCCGCCCGCTGGTCTCTCCGTTATCGGTTGCCTCGTTATTTCCGTGTCTACTCGCATACACACACAGACACACGTCACATCATTTTTCTTTCTTCATTCTTTTTGTTTTGCTCGTTACGTTTGGTTTTTTTTGTTTTCTCTGCCGAATAATCCAGCGCATAAAGCAACGAGAGGAAACGAAAATGAAAAAATCGGAGTGAGCGGAATGACGAATTTTGAAAAATGAGATTTGGTCAGTAGTGAGCGAAATGTTTTTTTTTTGCTTACCGTCGAACGATCCTCCGAGAGTTTAAGGAGCAAAATTGAAGTCAAATCGCGTAACAAATGATTCTTCATTGAGCGATTTTAAGGCAATGTCATCAATGTGTAAATACATATACAAATATATCATGTATTGTATATGGTGAATGATATGCAGTGTGTGATATATAGTACATAATATGAAACGGGGATTGTATGTTATTTGTTTTCAATATTGGTTATATATTATGCGTTCTACGTGTATATATATATGAGGTATTCCACGTGAATCCGGTGGACCTTTTTCCTGAACCCCGCCAATTCGATTTATTTTTTTTTAATCTGATTCCATTGACTCTAAAAGACGCCCTGATTTTTTTTACATTTTACGAAACAACGCTTAGTCAAAAAAAAAATTTCTCGGAAATCAACGCCTCGATTTGAGAATCTGAAAAAATTCCCAAAAATGCGTGATTATATGTAAAAATTTTCGAGCTATGACCCGCAGTGGAGGTATGTTTTTTTCTGCGCTTCCTGAGCGATTAGGGTTAAAATAATCCGAAAAATTCAAGAACCGCTTACTTTGGGCGGATACTTAAATATTTTGATACCCACAATGAATTTTTTAGACCATTTTTGAATAACCAAATCAGAATCATGGACCTTGAACAGTTAGCAGTCAATTTTACGGATTTTTTTAACGTTAATCGCTCAGAAAGCACAGAAAAAATAATATTCCCATTGCGGGTGATAGCTTGAAATTCTTTGCATATAATCACGCATTTTGGAATTTTTTTCAGATTTTTAAATCGGGGCGTTTTTTTCGGATATTTTTTTTTACTAAGGGTTGTTTCGAAAGATGTAAAAAAAATCAGAGTGTCTTTTAGAGTCAGTGGAATCAGATAAACAAAAATAAATCGCATTGGCGGGGGTCAGGGAGAAAGTCCACCGGATTCACGTGGAATCTCTCATATACAGCGTATCAAAAAAAAATTCCAGACAAAAGTTGTACGGTGTGAAGGGGGCCATTAAATGCGACCATTTTATTCGGCGGAGGCGCTGACGCACAGTGAAGGTCACCTCCATTTCTTTACATGAAATGGTACATTTTTTTCAACCATCTTGGGGAGCACTTCACGCTGCATAAAAAATATTTGGCGGTCAAAGTCATTCAAGGTCATCCAAGGACACCTATTAAAATGAAATACAAATATAAATATCTCGGATCACTACCAAACATTTGGTAGTGTTCCGGGATATTTAGATTTGTATCATCGACGCTGACCTAGAATGACCTTGAACGTCTTTGACCCCTGAATGTTTTTTATGCGGCTTGAGGTGCTCCGCAAGATGGTTGAAAAAATGTACCATTCCATTTAAAAAAGTGGAGGTGACCTTCACTGTGCATCAGCGCCTCCACCGAAATAAAAAAAAATCGATCGCATTTGATGACCCCCTTCACACCGTACAACTTTTGTCTGGAACATTTTTTTGCGACATCGACAATTACCGAGTTATTTCGGGTGGCAGAGATAAGAGGGACACCTTGTATATATATATATATATATATATATATATATTTATTTATATACCAGGTGACCCACGTCAATCTTGCACCTGATTTATCTCGAAAAATACTGGCCTGATCAAGTATTGACCATAATAAAACTTTTAGGGTTGAAAGGGGGGGGGGGCGTTAACAAAATCTTTTCTGGTCCACAATTCAAAATGGCGACGTTAAAATGGCCGACATGTTTTTCAAAAACGGGAACATGACTTCTTTTTCCACCAGAAAATTTGTCAGACAAAAAACTAACAGCTTTCATTGGATTTTTTTTTTGAAGTTCATAACTCTTAGGTTAGAACACCATTTTTTTTTACATTTCAGCGCCATCCACAATGTAGCACGAGGAGATAAAGTCTTTAACATCCTTAGTCTAAATGTGCATTTGTGTGTGGGTGTGAGTTTATTTGGGTTTGTTTGGTTTGTTCGATAACTCAAACAAACTCACACGCACAATTACAGTTGGGTTTGTTTGATAACGGAAATGACGAGCCGCAGAGACCTAATCCTTGTTTGGTTTGTTTGGGTTATCGAACATGCCCAAACAAACGCAAAAAAATTCACACCCACACACACACACACGCACACTTACTTTAGAGACGATCAAGACTATACCTCCTCGTGGTACATTGCAAATAGCGCTAAAACGGTAAAATGGTGTTTTAATCTAAAAATGTTGAACAGCATAAAAAAAAATGCCTACAAAAGTTGTTAGTTTCGGCCTGACAAATTTGTTGGTGGAACAAAAATTCATGTTCCCATTTTTTAAAAAACATGTAGGGCATCTTAACGTCGCCATTTTAAATTTGGGACTAAAATATATATTTTTTTTCTGAACGTCCCTGTATGAACTCTAAAAGTTTTATTATACTCAATACTTGATCGTACCGGTATTTTTCGAGATAAATCAGGTGTAAGATTGGAATGGGACACCCGGTATATATTAATATCATACAATTTTAACGTGAGTATAGCGGTCGATATAATTATATATATATATATATATATATATATATATATATATATATATATATATATATATATATACAGATAACTAAAATTACATAGCTCATTATACTCTCGTTAATATTGAATAATAGTAATGTCTATATATATCTGTGTGTATACATACATAAACACATAATAGATAACGACTATTAACGATACATAATATACAATACATGTTCCATATTATGTACTATCTATCTATATATATACATATATACATATAAAAAATGTACAGAGTGTTAGGAAGGTCGATGAAAAGCCTTAAGGGGATGATAGGTCACCTCGTTAGGAACATATCTAACCTAAGTTACCTTAGTCCAAAGTCTAAGAATCTCGAGTTATCATGGTAAATATGATTTTTGAAAAATTATATATTGTATTGGTGTTTGTCGATTGAATACACATTAAGGGGCTATACCAGTATGACACTTTCAAAAAATCGATTTTTTTTGCTTTTTTCGACAGTTCTACTTTCAAGAATATCCTGTCAAAATTTCAAGGCCGTATCTCTAATCAATTTATCTTGCAAAAATCGATAGTTAAATCTTCAAACGCGTTTTTCTCGAAATGAGATTTTTCAAATTTGCTGACATCGTAACTCAAAGAGCAATTATCCGATTGACTTGAAATTTGAACTGAGTACTCTTGAATATATTTACTCTACAATGACGAAGGATATTTTTGATTGGATGAAAATTGACGATTTGGCATTGAAAAAAACGACCATTTTATAGGCAAGAAAACAAACTTTTTTCATAACTACGCCATTTTGTTAGATTTTGATATTTTTCGAAAATCCTACGTCATTGTACAGGAAATACCTCCCAGTTTAACGACATTTTTTCCTTTTTCGGTTTCAGCTAATCAATCGGCCGGAATCATGTCAGCAGTGGAGGAACTTTTTTTTGGCGCCTCCGAAGGCAGCGCATAAGTCGCTTGGATCTCAATATTTTTCTATGAAAAAATTATGTAATATAGGTCAAATATAGGCAAATATATTCTTCATTTTCCGAAACATTCAATTGAGTACTTTTCTTCCAAAAAATTCCCGAAAATCACCCAAATTTTCAGCATTCACACTGGTATAGCCCCTTAAACTTGGATGCAAATAAGTTTTTAGTTACCAATTATTGTCTGTTTGAACATTACGAACGAGTTAGTACCTGAATTTGGGAAATTTTCCAAAAATAATGCTTACCATGATAACTCGAAATCCTTAGACTTTGGACCAAGGTAACCTAGGTTAGACATGTTCCCAACGAGGTGACCTATCACCCCATCTTTGCATCAACCTTCCTAACACTCTGTATATACAAGCGAATAGAATAAAAAACATATCATTATTTAAATACGATGTATTCACATGTGTAATGAGAATAGCACGATTGTGATTTCTCTCGGAGTATCGTATCGTATTGTATAGCTGAGGTGATTTTTTTTCGATTTTTTGAACATTTTTGTATACTACCGATGAATGAGACAGAGAGAGCGAGAGAGAGAGAGAGAGAGAGAGAGAGAGAGAGAGAGAGAGAGAGAGAGAGAGAGAGAGAGAGAGAGAGAGAGAGAGAGAGAGAGAGAGAGAGAGAGAGAGAGCGAGAGAGAGAGAGAGAGAGAGAGAGAGAGAGAGAGAGAGAGAGAGAGAGAGAGAGAGAGAGAGAGAGAGAGAGAGAGAGAGAGAGAGAGAGCGAGAGAGCGTACTGTTATGAGTGACGATGTGTGTAACGTTTTCATTGGAGGAACGGGGACAATCCTCGTCGCTTCTGTCTGGACAATCCGGATGACCGTCGCACCTGTAGATGCCTTCGATGCACTTGCCGCCTGATCCGCATTTGAACTGGTTCGGTGTGCATTCCCGGTCTGTTATAGAGCGACGACACACACAGATGTAAATGGCGAACAAAAGGAGTCAACGTAAGACGCAACTCGCGAAGCTTAAGCGTAAACGCGGACAAGCGAGTGCGATAAGATCTCTTGTTTGCGTTTATTATTATTTTTTCACTGCTTTTAAACAAAACAAAAAGCGTCGTGGTGTAGTTGACGGTGGAGGACGCGCGGTCAGTGTGCGGCACGGCAATCGATAGTCTTAGGGTAAAAGTTAAAGGGACGGGATTATGAAATCATCGAAAGGGCGTAGGGAGGATTATCGCAAAAAAAAGACAATGTCACTGCAGGTAATGACAGCTCGTGTGAATGTGGGAAATTATTTCGGCAGGAGTCGAAGATTTCATGAAACTTCGAATTTGGTTGGGTTTGGGTTTATTTGAGTTTTTTTTGCCATCGGTGAGGCTTAAAAACAAGGGGAAGTCTTCAATGCAAAAAGAGTGCAAAAGACCTGGTTCAAAAGACGATACGATTTTGGGAAATTCAGGCCAAAGACAGATCGCGTGAGCAAGTGGTGAAATTTGAAAAAAAAAAAAAAAACAATTGCGTCTGGTTACATGCTGGTCGGAAAATATTTTACGTCCGAGAAAACTCATTAATTTTTTTATTTAAAATAATGCAGTTTCGAATTGCATCAATGAGAAATTATGTTAAGGGGTTACCCCCCCTTGCGATTTTGAAAAAATCGATTTTTTTTATTGCATTTTTTTGAAGTATAAGTATCCGGGCCCATACTTCTGTATGGGCCCGGAATAGATGACTCTATGTAAGTTTACAAAAAAAAATATTTTCTTCGTGTAAACTGAAATTGAAACTTTAAAGGCGTTTTTCTCAAAATGGCATTTCTGAAGTCGGTGACCAAGATTACTCGAACACTAATGAACTGATCTTCTTGAAATTTTGCAGGCTTATTTAATACATAAAAATGTAGTTTTTAATCATTCGATTTTTTTTTTTCGAAAAAAATGGCCGTTTTATAGCCAAAAAACAGCCGTTTTTTTTTCGTTAAAATCGAACCATTAACTTTGACTGTCCGCCATTTTGTGAAAAATGAATATTTTTTAAAATCCTTCGATTAAAGACTAGTTTATACTTATATTTGACTAAATCCATCCGCATTTTTTTTTTCAGATGATCCACTTCGCCGCAATGTTGGTCACCGCAAATCGTGTATATAAAAACATTATTTCATTGACGGCCATTTGCCACTAAACAATGTAATATTTTTCAATAAAAAAATTACTGAAAGTTCTTCAATATGTGTTCTTTAAGATGGTATATTGATCGATTAAAAAAGTTTTGTAGTTTTCTTTAAAAAAATTCATGACAAAGGCCTTTTTTGCGCTACAAGTGGGGGTAACGCCTTAAGTCATTCTCAACAATAGCCCGGAAAAAATTGGTCTGCACAAACTTAAACGGAAGCCAGTAAATCAATTGTTTTTCTTTCACAAAAAAAACAATTTTCAATTTCTACCCTTACGATGGATTTATTAAAAAAATTGAAAAAAAAAAAACTACGAATGTACGGAAATTTGCATCGAATTCAACTTGTGGACGACACTGTATTCGCTGCACGGCCGCAGATGTGTGTCAACGAATTCATTATTTTCCACGAGCAATTACCACGCATGTGTTCCAAGGTCGCGATCAAATTTGCATATCCTGTGGCGAGATATACAGACGGAGAGCAGCAATTTTACGACTTTGCAAATTATAGAATCGATTGATTCTCTTTGCCAAACTGGGCAAGCTTGAGAAATAACTGCGAAGAGTCCTCCAAAAACGTGTGGGCTTGACTCCTCGCTATGTCAGAGGCGTAAATGTACAGGGTGGCCCGAAACGTGACGTCTAAACGAAAAATCCTCGTATCCGAAAGCCTCGTATCCGAATCACCCCCATGTATCTTTTACGAACTTTTCTAGTTTTCGAGAAAATTTATTTTTTTATTTTCCTCTTTTGGGTATGTACTTTCCTCGTAATTTTTATAAACAAATAAATGACCAACTGAACACTAACGACGGTGCCGTTAATTTTTATTAAAAGTTTAAAAAATGAGTTTGAAATCAGTCACTAAAGTTCAGATGATAAAAAAAAAAATACGTATACTAGTCTGAATGATCCATAATTGCCTTTAAAAATTTCGAAGGGATAAGTATTTATATACCCAATAGAGAAAAAAATCGAAACCCATGCTACAGAAAAGTACGAAAAATTAAAAAATACTTTGGTTCTCGAAAACTAAAAAATATCGTAGAACACGCATGGAGGTGATTTTGATTGTTCGAAGGCATCTAGATTTTTCTTTCAAGGCAACCACTTTAGATGCTCCAAAAAATCAATTATTTTTTTATTTCATAAATCGTTAGCAAAATACCTTAAGAATACACCCTGAAAATATCAAAACAATATTCGGATTCCTTCTAACGGTGTGTATATAAATGATAAAGACTTTCCGCTCGACTCCCAACCACTGTGACGGGTCAAGACATTCGATTTTATTTTGCTTTTTCTCAGAGTGTACATATTCGACAAAATGTGAAAAAATTTCAAGTTAAAATATTGAAAAGTGACGAAGTGACAAACGATTTAGTGAGAACAGGTAGCGCAACGATTTACCTATACTAAAACTTTCAATCGCGTTTTTCTCGAAACGACATTTTTTCAATTTGCGGGAATAATAACTCAAAAACTAATTGATGGATCATCATGAAATGTGGAACACGTTTACATAATATAATTTATTAAAACATGAACCTAAAGTTGGAAATATTAGATTGTTTAAAACATATTTATTATTGCAAAATGCCGGGGAAAAAATGCTAAAAATCGATCCTTTTTTTCAAACATGTTCCAACATTTAATTTTCAATTTTTCTGTTCAAAATTTAGGTTCACGTTTTTATAAAACATCTCAAGAATGCATGAAAATTTTTTGGACTATTTCAGATGCGAATTGCGAGCTGCACAATTCCCGCAAATTGACAACGACGATGAGGACACGCCAAGGGACACAGTGGATCAGACCTTATATAATGCATGAAATAATTCGAAAAAATTACCAGAGATGTATGAAAATATGAACAAATTATTGTCAGAGTTGCGGAAATTTCCGTTTTTTTCACAATAAAAATAAATTAAAAAAATCATCTAATTTTCGGTCTCATAAAGTGGTTTCCCGCCTTATACGTCACTTTTCGGGTCACCCTGTATGTATATATAAATGTGTATTGGACGAGCAAGCGAACGTGGGTACTCTGATGAATTCATGGCTAATTGAATCGCGGCTCGTTACTTTTCTGAGATAATAATAAACCATAATAATTTCACGTTCCGTAAGAGTAATTCTATTTTCTTTTCATACGACATTTGAAAACGGCAGCTGTCGGGACTGAACGGCGAGACGTTAAAATCGCGCGATGATGTACCAACAATTTTATGACACACTATCATGTTTCAGATCTAGCGGAGGATGTGGTTTATTACGATTTTAAAATACGTGTCGACACACACAGATACAACTATCCAGGATTAGAATCTACATCCGAGCTACTGCAGTTGCGGTTATTCGCGATTACTTGACAGCCTACGGACTTTTGCGGGAGCAAGAGAGAGAGAGAGAGGGAGAGGGAGAGGGAGAGACAGGAAAGAGGTGGATGATAAGAATCCTGAAAAAAAACAATTGTTCAGGAACCGTGTGGGGAATTGCTTAACAGAAACTTTGACAAGTCAAGGTCTAGGTCCTTTGGACGACTGATCAAAGCCAACCGACCATAGTGCCAACTCATGTTAAGGGCTTAGGCCACAGTAACGGGTATAAAATCATGTGTGAATTTAACCATTTTTTCGCATCAAAAAGTGATTCACTCATAAAATTAATTACACATCTATTTAGTTTGAATATCAAGCTTTTAGATTTTTTTTCGATTTACAAAATGGCCGACTAATATTTTATTTTCTTATCTTTTTTTAGGCGCTCCGCGGCGTGACATTTAGCATCCACAATTTTTTACCTACAACAAAAACCAAAAATTCTCGTCAATCTACATTATAATACCTAGAGAAGTACGTACGGAATTTAAAAAATATTGTTTTGTTCAAAAGTTGTAGGTATTTGAACTTAAGATATAAATTTTCAGTGAAAAATTTCGTTATAACTGCTCATAAAATGAAAAGTTTTCGATTAATCAGAAATTCCGTACGTACTTCTCTGCGAAATGCAATTAGGAACATAACTTTTAAATTTGAAGTAAATCGAGTGAAAATTGCTGAAGTTATTTGTCACGCCAATTGGAAAAAGCTGTTTCGAGAGGGTTCGAGGATTCAGCCATTTTGTACATCGAAAAAAAAAAAAAATTCTAACAGCTTGATATTTATACTAAATAGATGTGTAATTAATTTTATGAGTAAATCACTTTTTCATACGAAAAAAATTGTTAAATTCGCACATGATTTTATACCCGTTACTGTGGCCTAACCCCTTAAGCAGCATTGGTCTGGGCCAATACTTGGATGGGTGGCCGCTGAGCTGAGCACTGGCTGCTGCTAACGCACCTCAAACTCACAAGGAACATCCCTCAGGTGACACCCTTCGATTTTGTTGAAATTTGGATATGTTATAAAGCACCGAAAAGTAAGCGATACGTATTTTTTTATCGGCGGAAAAACAGTTTTAAGGGGTGAAACCACCCCTCAATATAGGGGTGGTTCACCCCTTGATTTTTTGCAATATCACTATAGTGGATTTTTATTGTTTCGGATTAGAAGGATTTTCGTTTTTGTTTCATTAAAATCCTTGGACTCTTTGCGTGTGGAACTGCTATGTTACCCCTAGAGATGCCTTTTTTCGAGGGGTGGTTTCACCCCTTAAAACCGTTTTTCCGCCGATCAAAAAAATGCGTATCGCTTACTTTTCGGTGCTTTATAACATATCCAAATATCAACAAAATCGAAGGGTGTCACCTGAGGGATGTTCCTTGTCAGTGAAAAGGCCGTCTGTATCAACATAGGTACCCCACAGTTTTTCTCTGCCCTCGTACAGGTACCATAAAGTAGTTAAAAAAAATGGCTGAGGGCAAAACTCTGGGTTTGTCAGAAACTGGAAATAGTGAAGTAACCAGTACGGAGGGGTAAGTGTAAAAGGGACGTAACAGCCCGAAAAAGCATGTCGAGGAAAATTAAAAGACTGATCAGTCTTCGTTGTTGGATCTGGCGTTGATTGGAATAATTCAGTATTTTTCTTGATCTTAGGATCAAATCAATCGAGTCGCAGGGAAATGTCATCAAAGCCCGATCAAAAACTCGTGTCGTCACCTAAACGTAAGCGCAAAAGCGAGGAAAGTGTAAAACCCGAAGCTGGCCAAGTCCCACTCGCTGGAGGATGAATTTCTATCGAATCAAAAGTTCGTTCAGACGGACAATCAATGGCTCATTTGTGGCCCTGGAGGAAAGCTCATTTCACACGAGTGTTACTTGGCGAGTGACGGGCAATTGGTGTTTCGAAGGAGAAGGATGTTTATATTTTGTACCGCAATGAAGCTCGTCCCCTGCCATTGGGCAGTCGTCGATTCCGTCGCAGACCGCGCTCTTTGGTATGCAAGAGCCATCCTCGCAGGTGAAGTCCATCGAAGGGCACGGAGCGAAACCTACGATGGCCCACTGGTAAAACAGACCCCTCGGATACGCCCATACGACGCCTCGACACTCGGACAATCGTCACAAAGATTGAAACATTGTCGCATCAAGGAATCCGAGATTTCTACGTGATCCAGGCGAATGACCATTGGAGAGGGATATTCAACGATCAATGGCAAAGGATACTGATTTTCGTATGAAGGTGAATCAATTTCGAATCTTTCGTCAGCTCCGCTGCATTTTTGTCGAGAAAAAGTATATTGAGATCTAGGCACCTTTGTAGCACAGATTCTTGCAAAAAGTTCCGCATTCAAGCGCAGTTGATATCTGTTGAAGACATCAACAACGGTAATGCTGAAGTTCCAGTGCGGTTTGCGATTTTCCATGAGACACTTCACTAAGAGCCCATGCTATTTGCAACAAATGTGCAAATGGTACAGTAGAACTTTCTATAGCCGTAGTCATCGTAAGATGGTCCAGTAAAACTTACTATGATTGCGCATAGTAATGCAATCATAGTAAGTTTCACACTATGATCGCATCATAGTAAGTCTCACAATATGATAGCATCATAGTAAGTTTTACACTATAATCGCATCATAGGAAGTTTCACACTATGATCCCACCATAGTAAGTTTCACACTATGATCGCATTATAGTAAGTTTCACACTATGATCGCATCATAGTAAGTTTCCCACTATGATCGCATCATAGTAAGTTTCACACTATGATCGCATCATAGTAAGTTCCCCACTATGATCGCATCATAGTAAGTTTCACGCTATGATCGCATCATAGTAAGTCTCACAATATGATCGCATCGTAGTAAGTTTTACACTATGATCGTATCATAGGAAGTTTTACACTATGATCGCATCATAGGAAGTTTCACACTATGATCCCACCATAGTAAGTTTCACACTATGATCGCATCATAGTAAGTTTCACACTATGATCGCATTACAGTAAGTTTCACACTATGATCGCTTCATAGTAAGTTTCACACTATGATCACATCATAGTAAGTTTCACCCTATGATCGCATCATAGTAAGTAAAACTTACTATGATGAAAAATACTATGCTACCTACTATGATGCAAAACTGATAACCGTTTATTGGGTTCGTTGATGATTTGCAGGTCCATGATTGGCCCGCAATCACAGACCTGCCACAACTGTATTATCACTGCCAATAAACTATGATTACTTTTACTATACAATCTTTAATCCTCATCGTCCGCTTGCAAATACGCTGGATTTTGCTCTAACTCCCAGCTGAGTTGCCCAGATCCTAATTGTCTTTTTCTCTCGAAAGCAACGCACTGGAACTTACAAAAGCTCCGAAGTTGAACGTTGGGCATATCCAAGTCCAAAAATCAGTATCTCCAAACATCCAACGGTGAAGCGGCCTTCCCCAAATTTTCGCAAGTACCATTTGCTCTTTTTCCCCAACTGGACAATTCACATTGCTATCTTGGTATTGTGCAAGGTAAATTCGAGCTATTTTGTGTCTTGATTGCAATTAAGATTGTTGAAAGATTGTGCAACTTGATTGCAAGACGATTGTCCGGATCGAGACGATGAACCAATATTCTGTACAAGCTATGGACACAGATTGAGACATTTAAAGCAGGAAGATTTATGTAGATATGTGGGTCTCGGGATGAATGGGAATGATATATCACATAGAAAGCGCCTCAAACCCCTTTAACGACACGTTGTATACTCAACAGTCTTACTTCAAAAGCGTTCTAACACGTAAAGCTCGTTATATGAAGCCGTTTACGAGGCACACTTCGTTTCGTTGCTATTTACATACTGTACACGTGTAATGTTGTGCAGTGTTGTATGTAGCATGTTTGGGTGTGGTGTCTAGCGTTTGTCAATTCTTCGTCGAGGTGGGTTTGCGAGTAACGAAGGAAAAAGAAAAGATATCGATGAAGCAATGAAAGATGAGAACCCGAAGGAGATCACGAATCTCCGATTTGCCTATGGTACATATTTATAGTGACACCAAAATCTTTATGTACAGTCGATCTTTCCTCGATATTTCGACGTGGACAGTTGTCAAAGTTTCCAGAAGAACCGAGTGAAGTGTTTGGAGCCCCAGCTCTTCGACGGACACAGACGCCCAGCATCATTTGTACAGCTTGAGCATTCATCCCTGGATTGTCACGTAGCCCAGAACAATCACGGTGTTCCCACAGCGAAACATCTATCTTAGCCACTATTCCATGTCTGGATAATCGTCTACCTCCGCAAAATCTTGGATTTTCGTCTTCGGCGTTAAGGCAATCGGCATATCCGTCGCATTGTCGATACTCCGGGATGCATTTCCCATCGTGGCATCTGTACTCGAACTCCGGATGACAGGGACGTCTTCTGATTGGCCATTTGATCTTCCGATGCAGACGTGGCGTGGTTGTCGTTTGGCTCCTTGGCGTTTGACCGAATCGATATCTACCGCGATAATCGCTGAGGACCTCGTTCATCAGATCCATGTAGTAATCACAACCACTTTCGTCGGAGCCGTCGCGACAGTGTGCCATACCGTCGCAGACGTTTTCCATCTCCAGGCACATGTGCCGATCGCATTCATGCTGATCGATCCTGCAGCGAACGTTGTCATTCGCGTTTTTGATGCGGTCGAGACGCCATTGACAGTGAGCCTCATCGCTGGCGTCGTGACAGTGCGTGATCCCATCGCAAACGTCATTGGCGTTTATGCACCTGTCGCGATCACAGCGGTGCTGATCGACGCGGCATGGCGAAGATGATGTTGGATTCTCGGCAGCTACCGTTGTCTTGGTGAATATGGAGGACGTTGAGGCGTCACGTTGCGTGGAAGATTCTGTTGCGATCACCTCAGAGCTCGTATCGCTATGGAGATTCGCTGGCCGGAAAAGCCACGCTAACAAGTCATCGTAAGACCCCGTTGTGACGCTAGTCGTTGGCTCCTTCGTCACTTCTTCGAGAATGGACATGATCTCTTCGGAAACGTTCATCTTCATACTAATGTTAATGTTGCTCTCCGACGAATCCGGAACGACCGGAGGTGGGATGTTGTCATCACTAATGACACCACGCATCGTTGATTCTTGCGATTCGGCAGACTCGTGATCCGATTGGTGAGCCTGGATATTAGACGAGTTTGACTCGCCTGCTGAGGTAGTGATGGAGGCCCTGGTAGTCGGTGGATGGTTGATACTCGTCGAGCGAGAAGATTCTCGCGACTTGGAGTACTCGTTCAGCCAACAAGAGAAGGAAGGACAATCGCCGGATACGCGAGTTGTAGGCGGGAGAGGAGTTTCCAGTTCTATAGTCTCATCGGACAATGCAGTATCTTGGACTTCCGATAATTCTCCATTAAACCAACCGAACCAAGCCGAATCAACTTTGCCAGCTGTTGTTGAGGCAGGTTTCGATGTTTCCGCCTCTGGCGTAGTGTCAACCAATGGGGTTGTCTCTTTCTTGAGGGATTTGGCGTGTGGCACGTCAAACCAATTCTCGTATCCCGTTTCGCCTTGTTGCGATGTTGAATCCGTTTTATCCGATTCGGAGGTCATCATGATTGTTGTCTGCTCGAACGTTGAGCTGGAGATCGTAGGCGATTTGCCATCGACTCCTGACATGGTCGAATCCGTGCCACTTGGGGCAGTACTTTTGATGAGATTGATGCTATTCGGTAAAAATGAACCTGAAGGCGGAGATTGCTCGGTAGTTTTCCAAGATTCGTTATCCAAGATCCTTGCGGTAGTGGCAGTCTTTTCAGTGGTCATTACACTTGTTGTTTTTCGTCTCCGTTTTCCGTTGCCATTTTTTCTCCCATTTTTTCTTCCCTTGCGCGTTCTTTTTCTTGGTTTCACGGTCGTTACGTTTGATTTGCCGTTCGCAACCGTTGACCGCTCGTTCCCTTTAATCTTATCCGTTGTTCTCATTGTGCTCGTAGATTTATAGCGTTTTCGAGGTTTTTTGGTTGAGCTAAAAAACGCGACCCATTCAACTTCGCGGGAATCGTCAGGAATTGATCCAATATCCAAACTCGAAATCGTTTGATTATCAGTTGTTTCGATCAAGCCCGAATCAACTTTCTCGGTTGATTTATCATCTAAAAAAAACTCCTTCGATTCTGCTGTGTTAGGGGTTGTCGCGTTGATCGATGCTGCGTTCATTTTTTTCAAACACTCGGAACAAGCTGCGCTGCAATTTTTCGATTCGTGATCATCCGGCGATGTTTCCACGGTCGGAGCTTTGGTTGTTACAACTTTTGTCCGATCGTCATTCGCGAATTCCAATCGCTTCGGAAGATTCGTGCGGTGCTTCTCGTATACTTCCGATTCGACTTTCACGATTCTGTAAGGATCAATTTTTCTCTTGCGGCCTTTTCCTTTCTTCCAGTCTTTGGAGCCGCGGACTTTGTCACGATTCCGAGGAGATTTTTTCTTAGTCCCTTCAGGTGCGTTTAGAGATTCTTTTCTGCTGGCGTGTTTGTCTTTGGTGTTATCAGTGAATGACGTATTGACGATCGAGCCGGAGCTCGTAGCTTCAGTGACCATGTTCGTTTCGAGTGTCTGCTGATGGGATCTCGTCACGTTGTACTTGTTCATGTAGTAAGAATATTTTTTGAACTTCCGAACAGTTGGGGAGCTGATCAAGTCTGGTGACGAATCGGTCGTACTTGATGTCACAGTGGATGATTCAATTGCTTTCGAAGATGTGGAGTGCAGAATCTTGGTGATTCGGTGGAGAAGATCCACATTTTTCGAGTTCTTATTGTAACTGGACAAATTAGCTTTATGCTTCGAATGATTCGTCGATGTGGTTGAATTCGGCAGCAATTCTAGATCGGTGTTGATTTCATGGGATTTTAATGGTTTGACAGTTGACCCGGTTGGCTGAGGGGTAATACTATATTTCGCAACGTACTTGCGGAAAGATCGTTGAGTTGTTACGTCGGACAACTTCGTTTGCCTTGCTGATGTGTCGTTTGTAAGCTGATCACTGGAGTTCCTATGTTTGAGTTCATCAACAACTGTAGTTGTAGATTTTGTGGTAAGATCGGCTTTTATTTTTTTCCCAGGTTTCTCGGGTTCCTCAGTCGTAGATTCTGGATGATATTCTTGACTTGAGGCGGTAAATCTTGCTGGCGTAGTTGATGATGTCAATTTTTTTGATGTTCCTACTGACGAAGTGGTTGAATGTATCGCATGATTTTTATTGACTGGATCGTCGATTAACTTGTCATCGGATTTCGTTTTGGTCGCATTGTTAGGTCGATGCAATTTTTTCCCCAGTCTTTTGTGGCTTTTTATTCTTACTGGCTTCGCCGTCGTGTGACTCACGTCGGAATGGACCGTAACGTTGATGGCTTGTGTGGAGGCCTTTGAATTAGGGAATTTTGATGATTTTAGGGTCGAATGGGTTGAATGATCCGAAGAATTATTTTGAAGTACTGTCGTACGTTTGGCCGATCGATCCTTCGATTTTGTCCTTCGTACAATGTCATTTGCTGAACCCAATGGTCTGCTGGTCGAACTCTTCTGCCGTTCTTCCGTACTTTTACTTTCGGATGACGTAGGGGTGATGTTATGTTTTTGGAAGTATTTGGCAAGCTTTTTATTGCCTTTTTTAGGGGTAGACTCCGTTTTTGTCGTTGATGGATGAGTGATCGATTCATCCATGGAATAAACGCGCCCAATGGTGGTAATTTCTTTTGTATCATTGAAGTTCCTTTTCGGGGTTGGACGAATTGACGGGTCTGAAAAATTCGTTTTCGGTGCATTCACAGGTTTTTTGGAGGTATCTATTATTTTTTTCGTTTGTCCGTCGGTTTTGATGGGAGAAGCTTTTTCCGCAACACTTTTATGATTCTTGCTCAGCGGCTTGGGAGTTCCGAATGTCGTGCTTTCTTCTTCCTCGTAATCCTCCATATTTATCGGAAGATCCGGATACGCCTCGCGAAAGGGATCCTCTATTTTTCGAGTTTCCTTGAAAACGTTGTCCAAATCTTTCTTGATATATCTCGCGACGGTTTTGCTTTTAGCAGATTTCGACTTGACCGCGGTTTTGGTCGGTGGCTCGGGACTTTCCACTACCGTTTCTTCGGCATCGTAAAAATCCTCGTAATTATCCTCCGTACTTATCGGTAGATCCGGATACGCCTCGCGAACGGGATCCTCTACTTTTCGAGTTTCTTTGAAAACCTCTTCGAGATCCGGCTCGACGTTTTTATCGATTTTGCTCTTAGCGGATTTCACTTTATCAGCTGATGTGTCTATTGGGAAGTACTCCCAATCATCATCTCTGCTCGTGCTGTTTCCGCGACTAGTTCGATTCTTGAAGACATCGCCGTCCAGCATGGGCGCTAATTCGGGAAAAGCTTCGATTCTCGGGTCACCGAGACTTCCGGCCATTGGTATCTCGGTACCGTTCGTCGACTTCTTCATCGGTTCTCCTTTAACTCGATACTGGTTTCTTTCATCGCGACTGCCAATTGCACCGGATACTTTGGTCCTTTCGGTTCGTTCGATGATCACATTCTCGACTCGCGGAACGATCTTCTCCGCTTTATAATATTCGTTTTTTTCTACGATTGTCAATGATAAATTGATGACGATGATGACATTTTCGTTCCTTTTGGTGCATGATAAAGTGCTCGAGGTATGAAAATCATAGAAATAAGAAGAAACAACGGAGAAGAAAGAGACCAGGACTGAAATGAGGATTCCGAGGACACGGACAAACGCGATCGTTGTCATTGTTTACGGCTTTCCAACCGTCATCGGAACTTCCACTCGCTTCTCTCACCACTTGTCGTCATGGGAAACCGCGAAAGACGCCGAAAAATGAGAGACATTGGTGCGAAAGCTCGGCCGGGGTGGATGTTGATCGAGCGAGAGAAGACCGAAAAGAAAGGGCAGTAATGAAGAGACGAAACTAGGACTCGACATTGCTAAACATCGTGGTATGCATGGGGATATACAGGGTGTCTCGGATAAAGTGTTACACGATTACATCTCAGAAAATACGGATTTTCATGAAAAATGTTCAGAATGAAAGTTGTTTCATTTCAACAGGCGAAAAATATGTCAATTTGACCTTGGGTGTAAACGCCAAGGTCATATGAAGGTCAACATACACTTTTTTTTATTGGAACCTTTATTTTTTATTGTATATTCCTTTGCCTTGCCTCGAGAGCTTTTGACAACACTGTGGATAAATATTTGTGTATCAGGTACCTTTTTGAGTTTGTAAAAAGTGATCGGTGAAAAATACTTATTCAAAGAGTTTTTACATGCTCTCGAGGTAAGCTCGAATATACGATATACGAATATACAATAACGAGAGGATGGTAATTAAACATTTCGAAGTTGACCTTCAGGCGACCTTCGCGGTCATGCGCAAGGTCAATTGGACATTTTTACCTTTTTTTCTTCTAGAAACGTAAAAACGCAAATTTGAAACCGTTTCCTTTTTCAAAACTTCAAAACTCTTCTTTTGAGACACCCTCTATCCGACCCGAGACATTTTCCATTGAAGGAGAAGTTGCAAAATCTACGCTATAGAAGTTTCACCGGCGTTTCTCCGACAATTGCCGCGACGCAAAACCTCAAAACAGGACGAAGGCCGGTGCGCTATAGCGACTACACTTTGCGATATCCTCGCGAACTAAACGAGCTTCTTCACACCGCAACTCGCTCTCTTCTCACTCGCCCTTTTTCACTCACAAAGAACATCACATTGGTGTCCTCCTCCGATTTTGTTAAAACTTTATTATGTGGAAAAGCATAAAAAACTAAGAGACAGGTGTTTTTTTTGATAGGCGGAAAAACGGTTTTAAGGGGTGAAACGCACCCTCGAAAATAGGGGTGGTTTTCGTCGATGACGTTATCGTTCTCATCTCCAATGTATAGTACACAGAAAAATAAGCATTGTTGCAATTTGAAATTGTTTCATATCTCGTACCGTTAAAACGTTATCGAAGAAAAACATCCCCATTTTTAGGGTGCGTTTCACCCCTTAAAACTGTTTTTTCGCCGATAAAAAAATACGTGTCTCTTGGTTTTTGATACTCTTCCACATAAAAAAGTTTCAACAAGATCGAAGGAGGACGCCAAAGTGATGTTCCTTGTCAGTTTTTTCGTCACCAATGCGCTCTCATTTCTCGCTCGAAGACACCGTGGTGTGATTTGCGGAGCGCTTCCTCGCAGTCCTTGCCTTCTCGATGTACGACCACGGACAAAATGCACTCGAGTCGAATAAAAATTGCACGAATCAATCAATTTACCGTTGATCACGAGAAATATTTAGAAATTCTAGAAGAATATTGAGAATTTCTAAAAAAAATATATCAGAAGTCGATGAAAGGAGAAAAAAAATTTCTTCCGGATTTCTTCCCAGCTGGGATGAATTTCGTCCTCAATTTGAACAAAGCAGAAGCCTCGAATAATGGAGCTCTCAAGGGAGAGATACCTTTAGACGAGTAAAAAATTTCTTGATTTTGATGATTTTTTTTCAAGAGGGAATTTTTCTTCACCATTTTTGAGACTTGGGGTATATTTTAATACTACTTTTAGCTGTTACATGAAATTTTTCTTTTTTGTTAATCTTTCGAAATGGCGGATGTGTGGCACGGTTTTCTAAACTGCATTTTCGGATCTGGCGTGACGTATAGCTAAAAAACTAATCGACCGAATCTGATAAAATTTGGTATCAATCCTTCTAACCATATTGTCTAAAATATGAGCCTAAATGTTTTTGAAAATAAAATAAAAAAAAAAACTAATTGCGAAATGTAGTCTTTTTTCGGAAAATTCAATCTTTTTGTTTCAAGGCGTACTATTTCATTGATTTTCAACATATCTCACTTTTTCTTGGTCCATATTCTGCGTACAAGTGTTAATGAAAGAAAAATCTTCGTTGGTTGTATTTCACATCAATCCCGCCGACGCTACGTATCCCGAAGTGGAGACCGTGTAATCAAAAAATACCATATAACAGCCAAAAGTGGTAATAAAACATACCCTAAATCTCAAAAATACCCTCAATCTTACCTTTAAAATAAAATTACGATAATCAGCAATTGTTACCTCGCTTAAAGGTGTCCCCCCCTCAAGAGGTTACGTGGGTTCGAAAATTTCAACAAATCCTTTTTTTTAATTTTATTATCTAATAGTACAATATTTCTAGAATATTCTCCCAAAGTTTTAAGCCAATTGGAGTAAAAGTCTATTAGAAAGAGAGCCTTTGGGAATTCCCCCCGTTAGGAAACACCGGCCGGGAGCGACGCAAGTATATCGCATTTTTTTCAAAACACTATTTTTGAAGTCGGTGGATACGATTTCCCAAAAACTAATGCACCGATCTTATTGGAATTTTGCACACTTCAAAATAGCATTGTCTAGTGATTGAAGGTTTTTTTTCGATTACAACTAATTTTACAAGGCTATACGTAGTGTAAATTGTACCAAAAATTGAACTATTTCGCATACAACTCTGCCGAAAATTCAAATTTCGATTTTTTTTAGAATCCTTCGTTCAATCACGAGCTACACTTATCTACCAACAAAAAAAATTTAGTTTTTTTATTTCAGATAAAGCTATCATGAGTTATCCTGACCACCACGAGGACACTTTTTTTAAGGGTCTCCGGAAACCAGGTCCCAGCGGCTGAATTTCCCAAATTTGTTGATGATTTTTTTTTCAAATATTGTTTAAATGTTGCTCTTTTATGTGTTTAACATTTTGAATAAAATAATGTATATAATATATTTTCAAAAAATAGAGAAAATATGCTTTTTGGCTTCAAAACCCACGTAACCCCTTAAGTACGAATAAAACCTCCGATACGACGGAAAGATGAATACCCGCTAAATTTGCAAAACTCATAATCGGGACATCGTGTCGTGAGTCTTTGAATGTGTATTTTGTGTTTGAAAGTTTCTTCGTTTGCAATGCGATGGCTGTATGATTAGCTTACGTTAAGGGTGTCCGAGTAGTTCAGGGAGTACTGAAAATAAGAAGAAGAAAAATTCGCACGCGTGTCAATTGGGTGGGCCTGGACAGTCTTGAACGATGCGTTTGGATGATGACGGTTAATTTTTTTGTCATGTCGGGATTTTTTTATAGAGGGTGAAAGTCTGACATATATATATATATGTATGTGTGTAGGGTGTAAGAGAGAGAAATAGAGAGAGAGAGAGAAAAGAGAGAATGTAAGGAGATATGTTATGTAGTCATAGTTACCACAATCCCGCTCATCGGAACCGTCTCTGCAATCGTTCACGCCATTGCATTGTAATTTGTAATAGACGCATTGTCCATCGGCGCAGATAAAGTCAGACGATCCGCAACCTGCTCCACATACACCACCACTCATGCACTTTTACTCTCGATCATAATGATTGATAATAATAATAATAATAATCATATACACCAGCCACCACTATTATGGATGTACGAGTCCAACATATACGATGTGTATATATATATATATATATATATATATATATATATATATATATATATATATATATATATATATATATATATATATATATATATATATATATACACACACACACACACATATACAGCGTGACAATTATAAGCCATGTGTTTTTTAAGAGTTTTGCACGGAGATTTTGCGACTGAGAAACATACACGATTTTAAATTGTTTTTCAAATCCTCGTCGGGAAAAAAATACATCGTAATTTCGTGCTAAGCATTTGCCCAATAAATTGAGCGTTCTGGAAAAAAATATCAAAATTAGATTTCGAGTGCAGGATGAAGATAATAAATATCTGAATACGAAACACTTCCAGAAAACTTTATTTGTGCATCCCGTCATCGAGAATAAAACCATCGAATGTTTATTTTAAAGGGGATGAATGAAATTTGAGTACAATCGAAAAAAGTTTTGCAGGAATGGTTCGTATTCGCAATTAAATTATCGTCATTTAATTAAATGTCATAAAATTAAATTAAATTGTCGTCATTTAATCGCAATTAAATTATCGTCATCGTCGGACTCAAAGTGGAGTTTTGATTTTTTTTCCAGAATGCTGATTTTTTTGGTAAATATTACTGGTCAAGAAAATTAGCTGTATTTTTTTTCGAAGAGGAGTTGAAAATAATCGAACAAAACATTTTTTAAACACACATTGCTATTTTATAGTTGTCACCCTGTATATATATATATATATCCTGTATATATATATATATATATATTAGGTGTAGTAAAAAGAAATTCATTATTTTTGCCTTCAATTTCATGAAAAAATAATGGATTTCTTTCGACTACTCCTAATATATGTATATATATATATTTGTGTGTATATGTGTACATTGTTTAATACTATCTAAATAATACCGTAACAAAATCAATTTAAAAATCCAATAACCACTGAGGAGCGTCACTGCCTTTTTTTTCCTTCATTGAATCGTCACACCGATGCAACTGACGAGCAAATGCACTCGTGAATGTTAGAACTAATGTTTGCTCGTTAATATTGGAATTAATTGCTGCGATAAATGTGATGAAACGTGTGAGATCATTTTTATTCGATTATTCTTTTAGTGAGATGAGTATTAGCGGCAATCTAATTTTGTTTGGCAATTGAAAATCATGAATATCTGGTGGAGTCGTGAAAATGTTCGGTACGTCGTGTATGAGCAATTTCCAGAGTGATCCGCGATAGAGTGATCGCTATATATATGGATATATATTCGTGTGGGTTTGCGTATATACTGGTTGTCTCACTCAAATTGTTACAAGTTGCTTTATCAAAAAATATGCGCTGAAATAAAAAAAATATTAAAAATAAAAGTTGTTTGGTTCTGGGAGGGGAAAAAGTTGAGACTCTTTCAGTTTGACTTCGGTTGATGGTTGACTCCGGGACTTTGTAATAAACAAGATCGCATATTTTTTACTTGCATTTTCATCCACTTAGTTTCAAAACTTCACGTAAAATGCTATGCATTTATATTGCAAATAATTTGCGAATTAATACGTGGTTTTTTTATTATCGATTTTTAAGTTGACTTTTCCACGATCTTGGAAATTACACCTGAAGGGGAGATACCTACGGGGGAGAAAAAAATTTGCTGATTTTCATTATTTTTTTGTTAAAGGAACGTTTCCTTTATCGTTTTCGAGACTTAGGGTATGTGTTTTTAATCTTCAATTTTTTTTTCAATCTTGAAAACTAATTGACCGACTCTAATGAAATTTGGTATAATTCTGTCTAACCTTATTGTCGAAAACATGACCCCTAATGTTTTTGAAAATGAAAAAAGTATTATTTATTTCAAAATGTGGCCATTTTTTCGGAAAATTCAATTTTTTTGTTTCGAACTGTACATTTATTTTTTCAACATTTCTCACTTTTTCTTGGTTCATATTTCGCGTACGAGTGTTAATGAAAGAGAAATCTTCGTTGGTTTTTTTTTCAAATTAATCCCGCCGACGCTACGTGTCACGCCGTCTGACAATAAAAAAAACATGCCATGTAACAGCCAAAAGTAATGATAAAACTAAAAATACTAACACTAAAAAAGTAGCAATTAAACAAAATAAAGGTGAAGAAATCTTTCCTTAAAAAAATGCATGGAAATCAGCAATTTTTTCCTCGCCTAAAGGTATCTCCCCCTTAAGGTTAAAAGTTCTATCGTTTTCCACTCCTCACGATAGAATACTTTTTATTCGCGACTTTTTTTGTGATGCCTATTTTGAGAGATGGCAGCTTGCAATAATTTGAACGGGAAATACCTTATATATATATATATATATATATATATATATATATATATATATATATATATATATATATATATATATATATATATATATATATATATATATATAATCTTTGTCGAATATTTTCGAGGAACCCTTCGCGAGAATATTTTCACGCGGTCTCCATCAAATTCGGGTCAGCGTGAAAAATTGGACCTATCAAATCGAGGAAAATACGTCGAGCGTATAAACTCGTGGCAACGAGAAATCATCTCTCGTTTTTTTTTAGCGGATTTCTCGATAGGTGACCGCGTCCGTGTATCGACGTTCTCAAGCTGCCGAGTCTCGAGTAGGAGACGAAAATTAGCAGCGCGGATCGAATAAATCGAGACCCATTTTCGGAAAACGTCCGAACGCCCCGAATGACACGGGAATGTCGAATCAACGTTGAAGATCATGTTGGAAATGAGACGAGAAAAAAAACTGACATTTACGGAATTTTCCAAACTTACCGCATTGACTCTCGTCCTCGTTGTTCCTGCAGTCCGGACGACCGTTGCAACGCATTTCAATGCTGATACACGTGCCATCCTGACAACGATATTGGTCGCTGCTGCAAGTGGTAACTGCAACGAAAAGGTGAAAAAATATTCGTCGAGTATGAAAATCAATTGGGCCAGCGAGTTAAGGGATCATCAGTATAACATTTTCGAAAAAGTTTGAATTTTTGTCAAAATTTCAAAAAATTTGATTTTTTTTCAAAATTTCAAAAATTTGATTTTTTTTTCAAAATCTCAAAAAATTTGAATTTTTTTCAAAATTTCAAAAATTTCCTTTTTTTTTTCAAAATTTCAAAAGATTCGATTTTCTTCAAAATTTCAAAAAATTTGATGTTTTCCAAAATGTCAAAAAACGATTTCTTTTTCAAAATTAAAGTAAAAATGATTTTTGTTCTTAATTCTGAAAAATTGTCGAATGATTTGTTTACATTATCTGATAGTATAGACGTTTATAAACATGATGCTCAATTTTTGGGGCGAAATTCGAATTATTCCGGTTGGTACAGCATTTCTCAGAAAAAGAGATTCGACCAGCTGCGTGAGAGGTGACACGGACGGACGCGTTTTTTCTCGAAATTTCGTTTTTCAAAACGGCGTACACTCTCAAAGGAAGAGTTTTCAAGCGATCCGCCTCAAATTTTGACATAACATTTTTCACGCCATTCTTTATCTTGCTGTTGAACTTTTGTTGATTTTTCTTTTATACCGATGTAGTAAGAATTGTGAAAACTTAATTAAACTTTTATTGACTTTTTTATACCAATGTAAAGATTGTGAAAACTTAATAATTTAACTTTTATCGAATTTTTTTCTTATTACAATGTAGTTAAAACGGTGAGAATTTTAAGGAACTTTTATTGAATTATTGACTAAAGGAAGCAATATTTTTCACCGTTGATTGATAAATTTCTTGAGCCTTTTTGATAAAAAGACACGATGAATATGACGTAATATTCATTCTCAGTTTTTTTTTATATGTAAGAATTCTCGTTGGGAAACGATTGTGCATGGAAATATTAAATATAATTATTGAAATAAATATTCAAAAAATAGTAACGATACGTCTATAAATATAACTAAAAGAAAAGTTTTTTACAACAATTTTGTTACACAATAATTACTTTTGTCATAACAATATATATATATATATATATATATATATATATATATATATATATATATAATTAAAAGAAAATGATCTGATCACAACAAATGTAAAAACAAAAACAAAATTTAATTAACTAAATGTAAAATAAAAATCAAAATACCAGTGCAATTTTGTTCGTCCGAAGTATCAGTGGGAGGACAGTTGTATCGGCCATCGCATCTGTATATATCGCTGATGCAGCTGCCATCGGCGCACTCGAATTGGTCTTGCCTACATCGTGCTGTGCATAGTGGCGGGATGAAGGAAAAAGAAAAAAAATCATAATAAAATAAATGTCGACAAAAATTTGTGCAGTTGACTATAAGACTAGAAATTGTTATTAAGATGCCACGATAACTGTAAGAAAGAGCATGTTTTAAGAGAAAAGGGGCGATCCGTCGAAAACTGAGGATGTGAGAAATATAGAAAGGTCGATCGGCGTATATGGGTAAAAAATGGAATTTTTTCAGGATGGGTTTATTTAACTATCTGATTGCTAACTACGACAATTTCTACTCTCATCTCTGATTTCGAAATAAACGCTTAGATCCCCATCGTTATAGCGCCCATTGCGAAATACCACAAATTTCTCTGTACCCGATTCACGGGGTCTCGTAAAACGCCAACTATTATCGTGCTATCGGGACACTCGTGAGCCGCTTCAAATTCACAGTCACCGAAAAGCGTCACGAGGGCAATGTCATTTGTCGAAAATAATGGAGCATTTCAATAATCGTATGAAGTGTTTTGCTGCGTTTGTGACTCACAGTGGTCCATCGACTATCATGAAACTGAATAAGCTCGTGCTTCGTTGAACAGACCTATGAAGGAGGCGTCCACGAGAAATTGCGTGACGCGAGTCGCTTAAACGGTCGCGCCGGCGGAAAATCGTCTCTGTGTACGATGTGTGGCATATCGTTTGGGACCAATGAAAAGACTTCCATTATCACGATAGACTGAGGGAGAGAGAGAGAGAGAGAGAGAGAGAGAGAGAGAGAGAGAGAGAGAGAGAGAGAGAGCACGAAACGCTTTTGAAACTCGTCGTGGCCACCACACACGCCAGTTCTAATTATACTAAACCGACCAATAATAGTTGTCTTCGAAATGGTACTTTATGGTCTTTATGGTTTCTCAAGTACTTATGTCGTTATACACTCGAATGTGTACTATTGTGTGAGGGAATACGTGTTTATACATACTAGGTAAATGAGGTCCAGATGTATATATATATATATATATATATATATATATATATATATATACATACAGGGTGTCCCAGGCCTCGACGTCAAGCCGAAACGGGGTGACAGGATTGATTGTAACCATCATGAGAAAAATCAGAAAAAAAATCTGGGCATTTAAGAAAAACCTAGAAATTTGGTCAAACTGTAACCATTTTTCGGTTATTGTGGTTAATTTTTATTATTTTTGTTCATTTAAACTTTGGAACCGTAACCCTAAATAACATTTCTAGAATCACAGTAAAAAATAATGACACAATTGCCCCAAGTTTCCTAGAATTAAGACTGTTTTTTGTTAAACTATGAATTTAAAATTTTCAAAATAGATTTTTTTTCTGATTTTTCTCATGATGGTTACAATCAATCCTGTCACCCCGTTTCGGCTTGACGTTGAGTTCTGGGACACCCTGTGTGTATATATATATATATATATATATATATATATATATATATATATATATTAGGGTGGTTAAAAAAAAAAAAATTTTTTTTCGCGGTACTCACCGAAAATGTTACTACGTTACTACGTTACGACGAAAAAGTAATTCATACCAAACTTGAAAGGTCTAAACATTTTTCCAGGTAGTGCTCAAACGACTGTTAATTTTTTTCTCGATATTTCGTCAATCTTTTTTTCCCCGCTAATAGACATCATAATAATATAATTCAACGCATTTATCCAACTTATGTCGAAAGAGATTTTCGTTGAATAATTAAGTTTGATTTTTCCGTAAATAATTTTTTTTCAATGCTGCCCGCTCCAATTGTAATTTTTGTAGCCCTTTGAAATTGCTACACGGTTAAGAAATTCCTATTCCGGTTTCGCTCCAAATCTTAGTTATTTTGTCGACAACATTTTGGGTACTCTCTCGAACAGAAAATTTAAGAGTACTATGATGGTGAAAAAATAGACTTAATGCTTCTCTATTCGTGGTTAATTTTCGCTCCACAAATTCTTTGATTTCCAACCCAATCAGATAAATTTCGGCACTTTCACTATCGTCCAAACCCGCGATCATTTTTCACATTTTTATTTTTACGTGTACTGTGACGTACCTTAATACAGCAACTACTGGAAACAGTCAAATGAATAGCGAATAGAACTCACGGACAGTCAGAGAAACAAATGTGCAATAGCGTCAACAGCGCCGCGGTTTGTAACTCTCGAATCCGTATGACTTTGTTTTCTTACTCCAAAACACCATATTACTCCAAAACAACACGCATACTTGTTTGACGTTCAGTGATGTAAACATCGTATTCTTGTGCATCAAGTGATTGATATAATTTTCACAACCGAATTACATATATTGATTCCTAATCTGCAAATACAAATTGTTTATGGCAAAAAAGTATTCAAATAAAAATTGTGTATTGTTACTGAAAACTTTTTATCAAGACTTACATTGGATCACGCACTAAAAATTTCTGCATCGAGATAAAAAAAATTAATACTCCGATAATCATGAAAAAAAAAAACATGAAAAAGGCGTTCCAGCACTAACGTAAAAATTATTTAGAACCCTCAAATTTTGAAAAACTTTCTTTTTCTTATCATACTTCAATTTTCCATTGAGAAAAAACATTCGATTTTTTAAACCACCTGAATATATGTATATATATATATATATATGTGTATATGTATATATATATATATATATATATATATATATATATATATATATATATATATATATATATATATGTAGTGTGTGTATGTGTGTATCCTTATAAAAGACTATTCACAACTACTACGGCTTCGTAGTGATCATATAGAGTGTTTTATTGCAAGCAAAACGCTTTTTTTTTAAATGTCGTGCGACCTAAATAAGCCGAGATATTCGCTTTCAAAGTCAAAGTACACTGCGACCTCTATTATCGGCACAGCTCCGCTACACACTTGCAAAAATGGAGGTTGCGCACCACCCACTAAAGCCGACTCTGCGCAGCTGGGGTAGCTGATTGCAGCAGCTCTCAAAGCCCTCTCTCATTGTCTAGCATGCTTCGCGCCTCACGCTAGGGCCTGGCGCTTCTCCCACCATGCGCTACACCGATCGATATTCGTTACACAGTGGGGGGGAGGGGGGGGGGGGCTGTTGCATCTGTGGAGGTTCCGGTAATAGAGGTCGCAGTGTAGTAAGCAATAGCACGGTAGTTGCTCACACGCGGAACGTGCGAGCCCGATCGAGCGCGGGTTCGAATCCACCTTCAGACGAGTGCGGTTTTTTTCTTTGAATTTTTCTTTCGCTGAAAGGTAATGAATACGGAGAGTGCAAATCGATAATGCGATTCAATAATCGCAATAGTTAATGCTCAAACGCCTTTTTCATGTTTTTTTTTCACAATTATCGAAGTATTAATTTTTTTTATCTCGATGCAGAAAACGTTAGTACGTGATTCAACGTAAGTCTTGATTTAATTTTTCTGTAACAATACACAATTTTTATTTAAACATTTTTTTTACCATAAACGATTTCTATTTGCAGATTAAGAATCAACATATGTAATTCGGTTGTGAAAACTGTATCAATCACTTGATGAACAAGAACATATTTACATCACTGAAAGTCTAACAAAAATGCGTGTTTTTTTGGAGTAATATGTTGTTTTGAAAAATCGAAGACCAAAAACAATATCTGTTTCAAGTTGCGAGCGGGCACAGAAAAACCCATCCTTGCGAGAAGGGAAATTATGATTCGGCTCGATCTTTAGAGTAATTACGTAAGTTTTTCACCAATCCCATGCTGTGATTCAGAATACATATTTTTTTAAACATCGTTTGGAATTATTATTTTTATTAAAACTACTTGAAATGAAAACGACCTGTTTATGTTAACTTAGAAAATGCTACAGAGCATAAAAAGTTTTGAGTAAATTATATTATTATGATGTCTATTGGCGGGGAAAAAAATTGACGAAAAATCGAGAAAAAAATTAAGTCGTTTGAGCACTAACTAAAAAAATGTTCAGACCTCTCTAATTTTTTATGAATGACTTTTTCATAACGTAGTAACATTTTCCGTTGAGTACCGCGAAAAAAAAAGATTATTATTTTTTTTTAACCACCCTAATTTATATGTGTATGGATGTGTGTATATATATATATATATATATATATATATATATATATATATATATACAGGGTATCCCATTTTAATCTTACACCTGAATTTTCTCGAAAAATATTGCTCGGACGAAATATTGTGTGGAACAAAACTTCTAGGGATTGAAGGGGGACGTTTGAAAAAAATTTATTTGAGGAGCCAAAATTCAAAATGGCGGCGTTACAAAGGCTGACATGTTTTTTTCAAACGGAAACATAACTTTTTTTTATTGCCAAAAAATTTGTCAGCTGAAAACTAAAAACTTTTGTTGAAAAATTTTTTTGATAAAGTTCATAGTTTTCAAGTGAGAATCATTTTCAATTATTTCAGATGTATCCAGGATTTGTGTGTGTGTGTGTGTGTGTGTGTGTGTGTGTTTTTCTACCCATCGTGATCAAAGTTCGTCAAGGATTTAAAGAAACACGTTTTTGGGCCTGAAAATGGCACAAACGCTATTAAAATGGAAAAAAACTATTTTTCATCGATTTTTCTCCAAAACTTTCTCATGAAATATCGTCCAAATTTGAAAACAAAAAAACAAAAAAAAAACAAAATTTTTAAGTGTTCCACGCACACACACACACAAATCCTGGATACATCTGAAATAATTGAAAATGATGTTCTCACTTGAAAACTATGAACTTTATCAAAAAAATTTTTCAACAAAAGTTTTTAGTTTTCAGCTGACAAATTTTTTGGCAATAAAAAAAAGTTATGTTTCGGTTTGAAAAAAACATGTCAGCCTTTGTAACGCCGCCATTTTGAATTTTGGCTCCTCAAATAAATTTTTTTCAAACGTCCCCCTTCAATCCCTAGAAGTTTTGTTCCACACAACAGTTCGTCCGAGCAATATTTTTCGAGAAAATTCAGGTGTAAGATTAAAATGGGACACCCTGTATATATATATATATATATATGTATATATATGTATGTATGTATGTATGTATGTATGTATGTATGTATGTATGTATGCATGTATGTATGTATGTATGTATGTATGTATGTATGTATGTATGTATGTATGTATGTATGTATGTATGTATGTATGTATGTATGTATGTATGTATGTATGTATGTATGTATGTATGTATGTATGTATGTATGTATGTATGTATGTATGTATGTATGTATGTATGTATGTATGTATGTATGTATGTATGTATGTATGTATGTATGTATGTATGTGCGCCTACATGTTTGTGTAAATATATGTATAAATATATATGTATATATTTCGTTAATTGTACGTATGTTACGATAATCGATGTAATAGTATACTGTTGTTTGTCAAATCGTTGCTTGTTTCGTACAATTTTTATCCGTGCAGTTCTGTTCGTCTCGAGAGTTCGAGCAGTCGTTGATACCATCGCATACCAAATCCTTCCGAATGCAGTACAGTGGCATGCACTCGAATTGGTCGTCTTTGCAAGCTGTAAGAATCATCATTTGACTCGTTTATAATACCGTTTGACGGGTTATCGATTTTTTTTTTCGTTCCTTAATTATCGCTCAACGGAGGATACGAGCGAGAAGCAATTGCTTAGAGGAGCGAGAGAGATTCGATAAGAGGTCGAAAGAAATGACAATCCTCGAGTGGTAGGCGAGAGGCGAGCTACATATTCCACCAAGCATCGATGCACAATTTAAGCACGAATGGAAGCCACACATTGATCGTGAGAATATTCATGAATATTTTCGAATATTCGAAGAGCAGTTTTACCGTTGAAAGTGTTCGATACGAGAACGAGGACACGAGGAGTACGTATGCGAATGTCTATTCAACTTTTTTGGCCCTAGACGTTGGAGAGGTAAATTGACGAGACCTGTACGAGATTGGAGGTATTTTTTTTTGCTTCGAGTTTCACATACAGGGCCGCGGAGAAAATAATTGCTTCTATCGATTCAGCGATTAATGGAGATTCATATTTTTGGCAAGAAAGTTAGCACTTGTTTGATTTGGGAATACAATCGAAATTAATGTTTGTTTTTTTTTTCATTTTTATTAATCATAGTTTCCTTTGCAGTTATTATTTATTTGTTATTTATTTTTTTTTGGAGAAATTATATTTGATGGTTTTATTTTTTATTGATATACATTTAGGGATGAAACCTGTACTTTATAAGACGAAGAAAGAGAGAGAGAGAGAGAGAGAGAGAGAGAGAGAGAGAGAGAGAGAGAGAGAGAGAGAGAGGGCAAAGAATCAGCAACGACGAAGAACATAGTGAAACAAGTACGTATGCACACATTGACAAAAACGATATATAATACATAGGTACGCAGCCACACGCAAAAATATATATAAAATGTACAGAGGGAGTCACAAAAAAATTCGACCCTCGAGAACGAGTTCAAATTCTTTCCTATATTTAAAAAGGAGGAGTTAAACCTGAAATCAGTTTGACGCCCTCGCTCAAAAATAAAACCTTCGTCTAGTAAAATATAGATTTTCACAAACTAGTAAATTTTTAGTCAGAGTCCTTTTGGTCAACATTCAATGTTTATATGCACGTTGAAGCTTTCATGATTGGAATGCACCAATTTATTATTTCATTTTTCATAAAAAAAAAAAATTTCTCTATTTTATAGACATTTTGATCGATATTGTTTCTTTGTCTTATCTTATATTATTTTATATATTATATTAGCATTTTCTCATTTCATTTTTAAATTTTTGCTCTTTATTTTATATATTTATAAATTTATATATTTTTAATCTAGATTATTTCTTTGTCTTATCTTATATTATTTTGTACGTTATGTCAGCGATTTCTTACGCCATTTTTCATTTCTTTATTTCTTTACACTGAGAAAAAGAAATCGTTGAATGTGCAAAATGCATTTCGTTGTCTCGAAACTTCGTTGTTTTAACAGTTGCTCAGACATGCTAAATAAACTACAGTTCACACCACTAAAACTATCGGTTAGATTAACGAAACGTTTGTTATGCCAATCAAAAATCAAGTTGAACGAATTTAAAGATACATTTTGTTAAACCAACTGAATTTTGGTTGGATGAACGAATTTTTTTTTTCAGTGTACGTATACTATTATCCAGAGGCTATTTTTTTTACAAATTTAGGTCGTAAATCTCTTAAGGGGTTACCCCCACTTGCGATTTTGAAAAAATCGATTTTTTTATTGCATTTTTTTGCAGTGCAATGTGAAGTGCATTTCTTTTTGATGCCCGGAATAGATGACCCTATGTAAGTTTACAAAAAAAATATTTTCTTCGTGTAAACTGAAATTGAAACTTTAAACGCGTTTTTCTTAAAATGGCATTTCTGAAGTCGGTGACCAAGTTTCTCGAACACTAATGAACCGATCTTCTTGAAATTTTGCAGGCTTATTTAATACATAAAAATGTAGTCTTTAATCGTTCGATTTTTTTTTCGAAAAAAATGGCCGTTTTATAGCCCAAAAAACGGCCGCTTTTTTCGTTAAAATCGAACCATTAACTTTGACTGTCCGCCATTTTGTGAAAAATAAATGTTTTTTAAAATCCTTCGATTGAAGACTAGTTTATACTTATATTTAACTAAATCCATCCACATTTTTTTTCAGATGATCCACTTCGCCTCAATGTTGGTCACCGCAAACCGTGTATATAAAAACATTATTTCATTGACGGCCATTTACCACTAAACAATGTAATATTTTTCAATAAAAAAATTACTGAAAGTTCTTCAAGATGTGTTCTTTAAGATGGTATATTGATCGATTAAAAAAGTTTTGTAGTTTTCTTTTAAAAAATTCATGAAAAAGGCCTGTTTTGCGCTACAAGTGGGGGTAACGCCTTAAGAGGATTGGTAACAAGCGTTCGAGTGATTTTCATAGTATAAATCGGTCAAGAAATTTGAGTACACGTAAACATAGTTTGTACACGTTTATACAGGGTGTTAGGAAGGTCGATGATTAAGGGGGCGTTAGATCACCTCGTTAGGAACACATCTAACCTAGGATACCTTATTCCAAAGTCTAAGGATTTCGAGTCATCATGGTAAGTCCGATTTTTGGAAAATTTCCCAAAATTAGGTACTAACTCGTTTACCTCTTATGTTAATGCTATTTTTTTTAAATAGCATTAACATAAGATGCATTTTTATTTTTTGACAAGTCTTTTCATTATTCAACAAGTCCCATTCAGTTGTGTGGATACAGATGATTGTATTGGTGTTTGTCGATTGAATATACATTAAGCTAAGACGCAAATAAGTTTTTAGTTGCCAATTATTGTCTGTTTGAACATTATGAACGAGTTAGTACCTAATTTTGTGAAATGTTCCAAAAATCATACTTACCATGATGACTCGAAATCCTTAGACTTTGGACTAACAAGGAACATCCCTCAGGTGACACCCTTCGATTTTGTTGAAATTTGGATTTCGTTATAAAGCACCGAAAAGTAAGCGATACGTATTTTTTTTTATCGGCGGAAAAACGGTTTTAAGGGCTGAAACTCACCCTCAAAAATGGGGATGTTTTTCGTTTTTCGTCGATAACGTTTTAACGGTACGAGTTGTTAAAAAATTTCGAATTGCAATAATGTTTATTTTTTTGTGCACTATACATTGGAGATGAGAACGATAACGTTATCGACGAAAAACGAAAAACGTCTGTATTTTCGAAGGTTCGTTTCACCCCTTAAAACCGTTTTTCCGCCGATAAGAAAAATACGTATCGCTTACTTTTCGGTGCTTTACAAAATATCCAAATTTCAACAAAATCGAAGGGTGTCACCTCAGGGATGTTCTTTGTAAGGTAACCTAGCTTAGATATGTCCTAACAAGGTGACCTATCACCCCCTTAAGGCTTTGCATCGACCTTTCCAACACCCTGTATACCTGTGCAAAGTATATACATGCAAAAATCAACAATTTTCGTTCTTCGGGGCCAGAGCAAACAATGTTCCAAATAGTGGAAGGAAAAAAAATCGCGCTAAATGTGAGCCATGCGAGTCACTTTTGAGGGGTGGCGCGCAGCATTTTTGCTCTTTCTCTACTTATGCCCTGAAAGCAACGTTTTTCCAGTCTTAAATAAAAATAATAAATACCCAATATGGATAAAAAATTACTGTGATGTCCATCAGAAAAATTAATAAAATTCATTTTTCAGATTGGATAATATATTGATATTTTCAACGCTTTTTAAAAGTCTCTTGTCTACTTAAGCCCTTAGGCCACTCTAAAGGCCGAGAAAATAGACTTTTTGGGGATTTTTTTTTCAGAAAAACTACAAAATAATTCGAGATTACAAAAAAGGGTGTTTATCATACATATCAGTGATTGTATACAATAATTTTTTTGAAGCGAACAATTTGAAAATGGCGGCTGTGCAGCGTTTATCTCAAAACTGCATTTTTTAAGTTGACCGGAAACATAACTCACTAGGAACATCCCTCAAGTTCGATCGAACACCCTTCGATTTTGTTGAAATGTGGATATGTTATAAAGCACCGAAAAGTAAGCGATACGTATTTTTTTTTATCGGTGGAAAAACGGTTTTAAGGGGTGAAACCACCCCTCGAAAAAAGGCATCTCGAGGGGTAATATAGCAGTTTCACACACAAGGAGTCCACCGATTTTAATTAAACAAAAACGAAAATTCTTCTAATCCGAAGCAATGAAAAATCCACTATAGTGACATTGCAAAAAAAATAGGGGTTGAACCACCCCTATATTAAGAGGTGGTTTCATCCCTTAAAACCGTTTTTCCGCCGATAAAAAAAAATACGTATCGTTTACTTTTCGGTGCTTCATAACATATCCAAATTTCAACAAAATCGAAGGGCGTCACCTGAGGGATGTTCCTTGTCAGACAATTTTCAAGTGATTCACTTGAAATGGTGAATATATTTTGAAAAATACATTGTCTATGGAAGCACGTAGGATTTTTGTTTTATATTGCATAGTTCATTTGTTATTAATAATTATCTGACGATTTTTTAGGCAAATTTTTGGAAAGTGAAAAATTTCGTCAGACAATTGTTAATAACAAATGAACTTTGCAATATAAAAAAAAATCTACATCCATACACAATGTATTTTTCAAAATATATTCACCATTTCAAGTGAATCGGTTGAAAATTGTCTGAGTTATGTTTCCAGCCAACTTAAAAAATGCAGTTTTGCGATAAACGTTGCACGGACGCCGTTTTGAAATCAATCGCTTCGAAAAAAATATTGTATACAGTCACTGATATGTATGATAAACACCCTTTTTGTAATCTCGATTTATTTCGTAGTTATTCTGAAAAAAAGTCCCCAAAAACCCGCTTTTTTCGGGCTCTAGAGTGACCCAACCCCTAAAGGGGTTACCCCCACTTGCGATTTTGAAAAAAAACGATTTTTTTATTGCATTTTTTTGAAGTGCAATTTGAAGTGCAGTTTTTTTTTATGCCCGGAATAGATGAATCTATGTAAGTTTACAAAAAAAATATTTTCTTCGTGTAAACTGAAATTGAAACTTTAAACGCGTTTTTCTCAAAATGGCATTTCTGAAGTCGGTGACCAAGATTACTCGAACACTAATGAACCGATCTTCTTGAAATTTTGCAGGCTTATTTAATACATAAAAATGTAGTCTTTAATCGTTCGATTTTTTTTTTCGAAAACAAAAAAAAATGGCCGTTTTATAGCCAAAAAACGGCCGTTTTTTTTCGTTAAAATCGAACCATTAACTTTGACTGTCCGCCATTTTGTGAAAAAAAATATTTTTTTAAATCCTTCGATTAAAGACTAGTTTATACTTATATTTGACTAAATCCATCCGCATTTTTTTTCAGATGATCCACTTCGCCGCAGTGTTGGTCACCGCAAACTGTGTATATAAAAACATTATTTCATTGACGGCCATTTGCCACTAAACAATGTAATATTTTTCAATAAAAAAATTACTGAAAGTTCTTCAAAATGTGTTCTTTAAGATGGTATATTGATCGATTAAAAAAGTTTTGTAGTGTTCTTTAAAAAAATTCATGAAAAAGGCCTTTTTTTTGCGCTGCAAGTGGGGGTAACGCCTTAATACGAGAAAAATTCTAATTTTGAGCAAAAATTAATTTTCTTTCTATGGCAAGCACCAAAAAAGACGATTTTTTTTTACTATCATGCCAATGTGTGTTCACGTATAGAAATGGGTATACGACTGTACAGCGTTGAAAAGCCGAAGTTGGTCGGGAATTGTGACAGAGAGAAAGCACCGGAAGCTCCGGAAGCTCGCGACCTCTGTACCAAAGGACTCACAATCGCGAGGGTTTGCCGAGCAACAGGTGCCAATCGTATTTTATTCGAAACCAGCCGTGATTCCGCAGCGAGCGATTGCTACATTTTCCACGAGTGGCAAACCGCACGTCTAACAAAGAGAAGCGACAACGATAAAAGAAGAAATGTAAAACACAAAGTATTCGCACACGTCGAGATGCGTCAGCCGGAGAGATACGAACGCATATGTATTTCCACCCCCATGAGACGAATGAGAGGCTTGGGGACGAAGGAAAGAAAAATTGCAGCGGGGAGATACCTGTAGGCGACGAACAAACTTGCTGATTTTCTTTTTTTTTTCAAAGAGAACATATCTTCTCCATTTTTGAGACTTAGGGTTTTATTGCTATTTCTGGCTGTTACGTGAGATTAAAAAAAAAAACTTCGACTGCACACTGGCACGGAACATCACTTTGGTGTCCTCCTCCGATTTTGCTGAAACTTTTTTATGTGGAAGAGTATCAAAAACCAACAAGGAACATCCCTCAGGTTCCTTCGATTTTGTTGAAATTTGGATATGTTATAAAGCACCGAAAAGTAAGCGATACGTATTTTTTTTTATCGGCGGGAAAACGGTTTTAAGGGGTGAAACGAAGCCTCGAAAATAGGGGTGTTTTTCGTCGATAACGTTATCGTTCTCATCTCCAATGTATAGTGCACAAAAAAATAAACAATGTTGCAATTTGAATTTTTTAAATATCTCGTACCGTTAAAACGTTATCGACGAAAAACGAAAAACATCCCTATTTTTGAGGGTGCGTTTCAGCCCTTAAAACCGTTTTTCCGCCAATAAAAAAATACGTATCGCTTAGTTTTCGGTGCTTTATAACATATCCAAATTTCAACAAAATCGAAGGGTGTCACCTGAGGGATGTTCCTTGCAAGAGACACGTTTTTTCTTTTTATCGGCGGAAAAACGGTTTTAAGAGGTGAAACGCATCCTCGAAAATAGGGGTGTTTTTCGTTTTTCGTCGATAACGTTATCGATCTAATCTCCAATGTATAGTACACAAAAAGATTAACATCGTTGCAATTTGATATTTTTTTTCATATCTCGTACCGTTAAATCGTTATCGACGAAAAACAAAAAACATCCCTATTTTTGTGGGTGCGTTCCACCCCTTAAAACCGTTTTCCCGCCGATAAAAAAATGCGTGTCTCTTAGTTTTTGATACTCTTCCGCGTAAAAAACTTTAAACAAAATCGGAGGAGGACACCAAAGTGATGTTCCTTGTGGGTCATTTTGACCCCAATTTTTTTTAACGGGGAAATCTATTCGGCCGCAGTGCGGCGCTAGAATGTTCCCCCACTCCTACTCTATAGGTGGACTCTCGGCCCCCGTCCTACATCCTGCCCGTGTACTGAGGACGGCTGGCGGAAAAGGACCTGGGGTCGAATCGACCCCGTTTATGCAGTAGTGCGGTGAAAGTGAATACATTTTTTCTACTGTGAAATTTGGTGTTTTATCACTTCATGTAAGTGAGTTACCACAGAAAATGCTCATTTTTTTATTTTGCGCTACTATAGTAAATTGTGTATTTAGGGGTTACCCCCACTTGCAATTTTGAAAAAATCGATTTTTTTATTGCATTTTTTTGAAGTATAAGTATCTGAGAATATGTCCTGAAAATTTTAAGTCGATCCGAACAAAATTGACTGAGATATGAGCGTTGAAAGAGAAGAATCCGTTGTGAAATTGAAACTTTAAACGCGTTTTTCTCAAAATGGTATTTCTGAAGTCAGTGACCAAGATTACTCGAACACTAATGAACCGATCTTCTTGAAATTTCGCAGGCTTATTTAATATATAAAAATGTAGTCTTTAATCGTTCGATTTTTTTTCGAAAAAAATGGCCGTTTTATAGCCAAAAAACGGCCTTTTTTTCGTTAAAATCGAACCATTAACTTTGACTGTCCGCCATTTTGTGAAAAATGAATATTTTTTAAAATCCTTCGACTAAAGACTAGTTTATACTTATATTTGACTAAATCCATCCGCACTTTTTTTTCAGATGATCCACTTCGCCGCAATGTTGGTCACCGCAAACCGTGTATATAAAAACATTATTTCATTGACGGCCATTTGCCACTAAATAATGTAATATTTTTCTATAAAAAAATTACTGAAAGTTCTTCAAGATGTGTTCTTTAAGATGGTATATTGATCGATTAAAAAAGTTTTGTAGTTTTCTTTTAAAAAATTCATGAAAAAGGCCTTTTTTGCGCTACAAGTGAGGGTAACACCTTTATAATGGCGATCGTAAAACTAAAAGCAAGTGTACGTCATGCAGGAGGGCTATGTGCAACGAGCACCGAATATACTTATGCGTCGATTGCGGTAAACGTGAATATTAATAAGTCATCGAAGTAAAATTAATGCGGAAAATATACGTTTTCAACAATTAATCTGCCGAAGGAGTCGATTTTTTCCATTTTTCACTATTCCAAAAATGCTCAAACCTCCGAATAAATATACTTTTTTGGGAAAAACGGTCGACACTGTCTTGTTTTCGTATCTTCAAATTTTCTTCTTTAAAAACCTCGAAGGAATTTTTTATATTGAAAAAAAGAATTATTTTTTTCCATGTAATACGTATTTTTCAACACATCTCCCATTTTCAACAAATGTTTGGGCATTTAATTTGTGTTTTTCGTAAAAAAAAAAATGTTGGGCCGTAAAATAAAGATCATTGACTACAAAAAACGTCTCTACAAAATGGGCATATTTACCGAAATACAATGATCGGAAAAACGTCTGGGGTCGGATCGACCCCACATGCAGTCAGAGGTTCGTGGCCGAAGTGGGCAGTCGAAGGGTTATAAATGACGGACCAATTCTGAAGAAATTTGTTATAAACCTTTTTAACCTTATTGTTCAAGACATGACCCTAAATGTTTTTGAAAATTTAGAAGAAAGGTATTTTTATTGCAAAATGTAGCTATTTTCTTCGGGAAATTCAATCTTTTTGTTTCAAAGCGTACCATTTGATCGATTTTCAACATTTCTCACTTTTTCTTGGTTTATACTCTGCGTATGCGTGTTAATGAAAGAAAAATCTTCGTTGATTTGTTTTCAGATTAATCCCCCCGACTGTACCCGTGTAAAACCCGTTTAGAAGAGTGTGCTGTACCTCCACCATTTTTAAACATCGAAAAACAATACTACGTAACGCCAAAAATAGTAATAAAACATACCATAAGTCTAAAAAACGGTGAAGAAATCTTTTCTTTGAAAAAAATCATGAAAATCAGCATTTTTTTTTGTCGCCTGACGGTATCTTCCCCTTAAGGGGTTAGGCAACTCTGGAGGCCGAAAAAATACGTTTTTTTGTGATTTTTTTTTTTCAGAAAAACTACAAAGTAAAACTAGATTACAAAATGGGTGTTTATCATAAATATCAGTGACTGTATACAATATTTTTTTTAAGCGATGAATATCAAAATGGCGGCTGTAATATTCACCATCTCAAGTGAATCGGTTGAAAATTGTCTGAGTTATGTTTCCGGCCAACTTAAAAAATGCATTGTTGAGATAAACGCTGCACAGCCGCCATTTTGAAATTAATCGCTTTAAAAAATTATTGTATACAGTCACTAATATGTATGATAAACACCCTTTTTTGTAATCTCGATTTATTTTGTAGTTGTTTTGAAAAAAAAAAATCCCCAAAAAGCCTATTTTTTCGCCTCTAGATTGGCCTAAGGCCTTAAGTGTTTATTCGTAACAATGAAAAACAAAAAACACACAGTGAGAAAACACACGTTCGAACCTAGCGTCACAAAAAAGGTGGACAAATATGAAAAGGGTAAGGGGACAACGTTGATTCATTTGTTTATAGAACAGTATTGGAAAAATCTATTCAACTTAACTGGCATCTGATTTTCATCAGGTTTTTTTTTCAGTTGATTGTTTTTTTTTCATCTAGATATGTTTTTTCGTTCCCTCACGGGCTGCTGTGATGCCATTTGTTGTGAATACATATTTTCATTTATTTCAAGCATTTCTTGATGTAGATGGTTCAAGAGATACGTATATGATAAAAATACATTGTTGATTAGAACACATAACAGATATAATTGAAAAAAATATATCTTTATTCGCATGCAGTAAATGTGTTTTGAGGCCTTTATATCTTGGAAAACAAAAAATTATCGTTTTTTAATGGCTGGAACGATGTATAAACATTCCAAAAATGATATGGTTCGAAGAAAAATAGTTTCGAAACTTTAAATGTGTTTCTCTGGAAACCATGTTTTCAAAATCGGGCGGACTCGTAGCTCCTACAACTTTTCAACCGACTGACTTCAAATTTCAAGTGTAGCTTCTTAGATAAGTTTTCTAGAGAAGTACACACGATTTTTACGATCGATTAACAATTACGGTTTTTATGAATAAACTGAGGCAGTTTTTTAGCCGGAAATGCGACTTTTTTCAAAATAGTGGCAGATTTGCAAAAATCAATATTGTGTAATAATCGTGTGTACTTCGCTAGGAAAATTCATGTAGATTACGAAAAAAATGTTCTGTTCTAGGTGTTCACGTGCGTCTGCAACGAGTTCGCCAGTGGAGGGTTGAAAGAAAATCGTTTTCTTTCTACCGCCCTTTGGGCAGCCATTTTTTATTTTAAAAAATTAAACATCGATTTGACTACCTACAGATGTGTCAACCGTCCAACCTCCCTTTGATTGATTTATTAGTATTTTTTTTACATCCCAAAAAAGCCTTGCTATCCGACTATCCAAAAGTATATAAGGCTTGACATTCAAATATATTGTTATTTCGAACGAATAAAAATCCTATTTGAATTAATTTTGATTGATATTATTTTGATTAACAACCAGGGAATGTACCATATTTTTTCATTCACAATACGTATTTATTCTTCTTTCGACAATCCCAACAGTGAAAAATACTAATAAATATTTTGGGTATCACAAGATGTCCCATTCCGGCGTTTTTTCGTAATTCACTTATCCGACCACGAGCGACAATGCGCCAAATTCGTGCTGCGCCGATACGTTTCGCGGACTCGCCGAGCTCGCTCGGAGTACAAGTGGCTCGGTCGAGAAGCCTCGGGCCCTGCGCCACACTGCGGCCACAGAGCGTACTACGATATTCATGAATTTGCCAGTTAATTCAAATAAAAAAATACAAGTAGACCCATTTAATCCATACGTCTAAATATTTTTTCGAATAAATAATACCAAATGTAAAAATTATTAAAAGCGTATAATTTTTTATTACTCATGGGTGCAAAATAAATCGTGATTTAAATAAAAAATATATATATTCGAAATGAATGTCTGGAATATTAGAATAAAAAAAACATCCATTTCACGAAAATTCAAGTTACTTTAAATAAAAAGTATTTTGAAAAATGCAACTAAACGCATTCAGCTGATTTCAATAATTTTCGTTTTATCATCGTGCGTTTTCGAGAAAAGGGTTTAATTTAAATATGAAAAAAATCTGCAAGGCTTCTCACGAAAAATCGTAAATTCAGCTGTAGTTCGTATTATCCGCAGACACATCTTGTCGCCGAAGATCGGAAAGTTCCGGCACGAAATTCGACAAATTTCGCGCCAGCTGGTTTGTCAATTAATCTCCGATAAGCGGTGACTTTTTACATGAATTTTGCGGCTCATCGTGTCACGCCATTCAACGTGTTCTCGACTCGTGTAGATTTTTTTTTCTCGTTATCGTTGATGTCTCTTTTTTTTCACGTCTACTTTCACTCACGTCCGGAACAAGCGACATACTCTTCTGTGTAAATAATAATTACACGGCAACGAACGAGCGATGGTCGAAGAACGAGAGAGCCAATGGAATTGGATTATATCACCATGGCGCGCGTGAAAATGCGAAATATCCCCATCACCATTTTGCAGACTGCCAGAGACCCACACACAGACGCAGAAAGAGGACGAAGCTGAAGGGCGAGGTGGGGGGGGGGGGGGGCATACGAGAAGCGTGTGTCCGGTCGGTGCACCCCTGGAGATTAACGTCGGATTAAAATGCCGGAACGGTTATTAGAGAGACTAATAAACGCGAGTTAATTTCATTCGAAGGTAGAGAGACCGCACATGCGAACCTGCATACGCACACGTCACTACCTAAAATAAATTTCATAGTTTCTATTTTTTTTTCTTTTTGTTTTCAAATTTTTCCAGCTTTGTTTTTTGAATTTTGTTTATTTTTTTTTCATTTTCTCTGCAGCGCGTCGGGGACTCAATCGTCATAAGGGTCGTCGCGAGAATTGAACGGGGGGCGGACTTTTAATTCAAGGGGGGAGATACCTTGAGGCGTGAATTTTTTTTTGCTGATTTTTATGATTTTTTTTAGGAAAGATTACTTCACCATTTTTGAGATTTGGGGTTTGATTTATTGCAACTTTGGGCTGTTACATGGTATTTTTAAAATTAATATTTACAAACGAGGGAGGTAGGGTCTCCTAAACTGCATTATCAAAATTGGCCTGACGTATAGCTAACAAACTAATGGACCGATCCTGATGAAATTTGGTATGCATCTTTTTAACCTTATTGTCTAAAACATGAGTCTAAATTTTTTTGAAAATTTAAAAGAAAAGTATTTTTTATTGCAAAATGTAGGTATTTTTTTTCGGAAAATTCAATCACTTTGTTTCAAAGCGTACTATTTCATGGATTTTGGACATTTCTCACTTTTTCTTGGTTCATATTCTGCGTATGAGTGTTAACGAAAGAAAATTCTCCATGCGTTTTTTTTTTCAGATTAATCCCGTCGACGCTACGTGTCACGCCGTCTGACAATATCAGCGGCAACCCATTTAGAAGACCGTGCCATAATTCCGCCATTTAACAATATTAATTAAAAATAAATGAATTCTTTCCTTTGAAAAAAAAATTATGAAAAACAGCAATTTTTCTGGATTCCCCCCCCCCCCCCCCCCCCCTAATGTTCCGAGGGAAAACGCGATGAATGAGAAACCTCGGTCGGGTGCGTGTGTCGTGCCACGCACTTGAGTAGGACTTTCTGTTAGGCACGCGTGCATATTTTCGATGGCGAAGGAAAACTTTATTTTTTGCGAAAAGTGATCGCGCATTGTTATTTTTTTTTTCATTTGTTAACGACATTTTCGAAGTATCGGTATTTGTTGATGTTTATCGATGTTCAACGCGTTACGTTTTTTGAAGTGTCGAAACATGGGAGACCGAATCCTGTCACAGGGATAAGCGTTAATTTTTTTTCTTCTCTATATTATTTACCTTGCATAGCCCACAATAATTTTACTAGCAAGTAATTGGCGAATGCAATTTATGTGAATTATTTCGGATTTTTAAACACCTCGTCACTATTGTAGTGAAATGTCTCAAAATAATAGACGAAAATAGCGTTCAGCGATTATTTTCAAATAAAATCATTGCAGCTACTGCGAAGTAACTAATTGCGAACGATAAGGCAAAATAAGTACCATTGGAGACATTTATAATTTTCCTCATTATTGGTCGAGGGTGACAATTATATTCCGTCAGACCAACAATTTTTTGGCAATATTCCTGGAGTCCTGCCATACCCTTCCATATCCTGAGACACGTCGTTGTAAAGAAAAAAAAGCTTCCCGTTAGTAATTTGAAGCGTATATAACCGATTCTTTCAAAAAGGGATCCGACATTTTTTTTTGGATTCCTTTTCGTCGCTTTCTCATTCTCATTTGCCGTCAGGTTAAACGATAAAAAAATTGTCACTTAATAACAAAGCGCATAATGAAATCGTTTGAATAACAAAAACCGTAAATTTTTAAATCACAACAACGGAAAAAAATTACTGCCTGGTATACTTTAAACATATTTGGGCTGCGGTCTCAATTTTTTTATTTTATGACAAAATGCGTGGAAAATGGTTTAGAGAAAAAGCCGTAGGTTTTAGAATCACGACAGTAGGAAAAGTCAATGACTGATCGTTGTTAAAAGGACTTTCGGACTTTCATAGCTTTCGTCGATATATATATATACTTTTTTTCCTTTCAATTCGACGGTGTAACGACATTTCGATGCTAATTTGTTGAGTACCATAATTGTAGTTGACATACGAGATTGCCGTGGAAAGTTGCTAGAAACATGTAGTTGTAACGGTAAACTAATTTATACTGCGAACAACTATATATATATATATATATATATATATATATATATATATATATATATATATATATATATATATATATATATATATATATATATATATATATATATATATATATATATATATATATATATATATATATATATATATATATATATATATATATATGAGGTATTCCACGTGAATCTGGTGGACTTTTTCCCTGACCCCCGTCAATTCGGTTCATTTAAAAAAAATCTGATTCCATTGACTCTAAAAGACACCCTGATTTTTTTTACATTTTTCGAAATAACCCTCCAGTAAAAAAAAGTCTCCGAAAAAAACGGCCCGATTTAAAAAACTGAAAAAATTCCCAAAAATCCGTGATTATATGTGAATTCCCAAGCTATCACCCGCAGTGGAAGTATGAGGGATCGACGTTAAAAAAAACCGAAAAATTCATGAATTTTTTGACCATTTTTTAATAACCAAAATGGTCAAACAAATTCATTGTGAGTATCAAAATATTAAAGTATCCGCCCGAAGTGAGCAGTTCTAGAATTTTTCGGATTTTTTTAACGTTAATCGCTCAGAAAGCACAGAAAAAATCATACTTCCACTGCCGATGATAGCTTGAAAATTATGACATATAATCCCGCGTTTTTGGGATTTTTTTCAGATTTTTAAATCGGGTTGTATTTTAGAGTCAATGGAATCAGATTAAAAAAATTAATCGAATTGGCGGGGGTCAGGGAAAAAGTCCACCGGATTCACGTGGAATACCTCAGACACACACACACACACACATATATATGTGTGTGTGTATATATGTATGTATATATATATATATATATATATATATATATACACACAGGTCGTCCTGTTATGAATGAATAATCCTGCAACTGTCGTTAGGTCAGATCATGTCGTACCATATGCTGGAATCCCAGTTTAATAAAAGCCGACGGTTTTCGAGATTTTGGGCTTTATGATATTTTTTTGAATAAATTATCTGCTTATGGTTTTTTGCATGCCATTTTTACAAATGATACGAATCGACAATAACTAAGCAACTTTCTCAAGTAATTGGCACGATATGTGTAGTACATTTTTTTACACCTCAGGCTATCGAAGTCAGATGTTCGAATTAGTTTGTATGAAAATTTAAGGTAAAAACGAAGACTTTTTCTAGATAAAACAAATAACGAAGAGCATAAAAAAACGGAGTAAAAAAGGTAATCATTTGTAGAAATGGCATGAGAAAAACCAAAAGCAGATGATTTTTATCTCGAAAAGCGTGGGACTTTTACTAAACTGAAATTCCAGCATATAGTAGGACATGATTTGACCTATCGACAGTTTCAGGATTATCCATTCGTAACAGGACACTCTGTAGGTACATATAGGGTGTTAGGAAGGTCGATGCCAAAGCCTTAAGGGGGTGATAGGTCACCTTGTTAGGAACATGTCTGATCTAGGTTACCTTAGTCCAAAGTCTAAGGATTTCGAGTTATCATGGTATGATTTTTGGAAAATTTCCCAAAATTAGATACTAACTCATTTATTTTTTATGTTAATGCTATTTTTATAAAAATAGCATTAACGTAAGAGGTATTTTTATTTTTTGACAAGTTTTTAATTATTCAACACGTCCCATTGAATTAGTTGTGTGGATACAGATGATTGTATTGGTGTTTGTCGATTGAATACACATTAAGCTAAGATGCAAATAAGTTTTTAGTTATCATTTATTGTCTGTTTGAACATTATGAACTATAAGTTGAATTATAAATTAGAACCTAATTTTGGGAAATTTTCCAAAAATCTTACTTAGCATGATAACTCGGAATTCTTAGATTTTGGACTGAGGTAACCTAGGTTAGATATGTTTCTAACAATCTATCACCCCCTTAAGGCTTTGCATCGACTTTCCTAACACCCTGTATATATATATATATATATATATATATATATATATAAAGTTTCTCGAACCTGTCTTAAAATTGAACAAATGAGTTCATTGAACAGCTCATATATTTTGATAATCAATTATTTAGGTAAAAAGTTGGAAATGCAACTTTGTGATGCCTCGTAGTGATTGATTTTACTTCTGCAGCAGTCACCTATTTTGCAAGCTCTTCGGCTCTGGATATGGGAGAACGGGAGACGGAAAAAGGGGGCGAAAAGAGAGAAAGAGGGAGAAACACGTAACGTATAGTGATCGATAGGCCAATACGAGCGGGAATCGTAACGTAAAAAAAAACAACGAGAATAGGCACGACGTACATACACGATAAATACAAGAATTACGCAATGATGCAGTAACAAACATATATACTATCGAAGCAAACAAAACAGAAAAGGAACAGCGAATTCCCCTTGAAGTATTTACAATTGAAAGAAAAAAAAAACGAAAAAAAAAATTCAAAGTGGTAAAATAGAAACGAGAAAAAGTGAATCGAATAGTGAAATCGTTCATTGTGGGAGAAGAAAAAAAACGTTATGTAAATACTCACGACAATTGATCTCATCGGAAGCGTCGTAGCAATCGTTGGCTCCATTGCAACGGAGGCTGGCTTCGATACACTGGTTGTTTCGACACTTGAATTCCCGCTGCGTGCATACTGCAAAAGAATAATTCGAAAAAAAGGAATTACAACGGTGAGTGAGAAAATATCGTCGATAGGGATAATCTGTATGAATCAATGCCACAAAAAACGTAATGTGAAAGTTTATAAGCGCTAACAAAAATTGGAGAATAAATTCACACGAAACGAATCGTTTCTTGCGAAGACTATCACTTTTTCGCTTATTAACATATCATCCAAGTTTCCTTCACCTAATATTATAGTTATCGGATTTTTATTTTTTATTATTTAATGATTATCCTATTTTTTAGTACATTTTGAAAATATTTTTGTCCTAATACAGTTTTAGGTCCCTTAATTGTATTAGGATAAAAAAAGTAAAAAATGTGTATAAATGTTAAAAAAACATATATATATATATATTGTAATCCTCCGAATCAACTCCGGGCCGGAGGATTCGAACGCGAGACCTTGCGAATACCGGTCGACTGCTCTGACCACTGAGCTCCTTTTTTTCCTATTTTTTTACATTTCTACACATGTTTTACTATTTTTATCCTGATACAGTTTTAGGTCCCTCAATTGTACGAGGAAAAAAATAGTTACAAATGTGTAGAAATGTAAAAAGATACGATATATATATATTGTAATCTCCGAATCAACTCCAAGAGAACTTCCAAGAAAAAATGCGGTGCGCTTCTGAGCCGGGGGATTCGACCCCGGGACCTTGCGATTGCCGGTCGACTGCTCTGACCACTGAGCTCTGCCAGTCCGCTTGCCTCGCTTTTCTCGGATAGTCTTGATATTCGTAACGCAACGTTGCAACTCCCCCCTGCCACGAGGCTACTTTAACCTTAATGCTTTTCAACGTCGATCTGTCAAAACAATGTCAGGTGCGAGAAAAACAAAGCATTGTACTCAGCCCACGACGGGAAAAGCGTGGAAAATTTGTGTCGGCGAAATATGTCGGTTAAAAATGAAATATGTGTGGAAATTCGAATGAGTGAGATGTGTACAAGTGTTAAGTATGTAAATCTGATTATTTTCAACAATCTGACGGATTCCCACTATTATATACACTTTTGTAGCGACCGGAAATTGGGTTGTTGTATGCCGTCTTGGAATTCCTTCAGAAAAATACGCAATTTTAATTTTTTTTTTTCTCTGTAATTGGATCGATAACGGACCCTGAAATTTTACAGAGACAATTATTGATATATTTAGCAAAGCTCAAAAAGAAATTAAGAAAATCCTATGGATTGAAGCCTGGATAATCTTGCAACTGTCGATAGATCAGGTCATGTCCTACTATATGCTGAAGTTACAGTTTATTAAAAGTCCCACGATTTTCGAGATTTTGGCTTCATGTTATTTTTTGGAAAAAAGTCATCTGCTTTCGGTTTTTTGCATGCCATTTTTACAAATAACATGTATCAGCAATAACTAAGCAACTTTTTAAAGGAATTCGCACGATATGCGTAGTGCATTTTTTTTACACCGTAGGCTACCAAAGTCAGATGTTCGAATTGGTTTGTATGAAAATTCTGCATAAGATCTTTTTTCATAGGGTTTCCTTAACATTTAAGGTTGAAAAGAGGACGTTCTAGATAAAATGAATAACCAAGAGTATTTTTGAAAAAAAAAACCGGGTCAAAAAACGTTATCATTTGTAGAAATCCATTGACTACAGGACACCCTGTATAAACTTCACTTATAGACGTTTTAAGGCGATCCTCTAGTTTCTCGGGTCGAAAAAATCGATTTTTTTTCATAAATCACATCTACAACATGTGTAGAAAATGTGTGCCAAAGGATTTTTCGATATTCGAAGTGGTTCACAAGTTACGGCCCTGGAACGGAGCAGGTATACGGAGCAGGTATACTGTCAAACGCGTTTTTCTCGAAACACCATTTTTCGAAACGGTGACCACGATATTTCAGAAACTACTACACCGATCTTGTTCAAATTTATACAGCATCTTTAATATGTTATAAGCCAGCGATTGAACTAGGATTATCATGATTGCTTCGATAGTTTTTTTGTACGAGCGAAAAACTTACGAAAAAATGAGTAAAAAATAGAATGTAATTTTCAAAAGTGTATAAAAAAGTCAATTTTTGTAATTTAGAATTCACTCTAGTTCAATCGCTAGTCTTAAATATGAAGATTAAAATGCCGTTTGGTTTTTTGATTTCAGATAAGCAGAACAGCTGCAATCTTGGTCACCGTCAAGCACCTCTTTTACTTGATGTCTTCCTGTCGGCCACTATAACGTTTATTCTATTATATATTTTGACTTCAAAAAATTTGTAAAGCTTAATTAAATGTTAATAAAGATTATGCAAAAACAATGAGATTGATTATTCGATGCTTTGCCCGTAAAAAATTATTGAAAAAGCCGTAAAAAAACAGCCGAGAAACTAGAGGACCGCGTTAAGAAGAAGCATGTTCCCCTTTAAGTCTACTGCTTTATCGTTCTTCCCATGCATTCGCCGTCTATTCCGTCATCGGACACTGCAAGGGTTTGCCTATAGCTATCGTCAGAAGCGACTCTGTACACTTGAAATTTACTGTACACTCGTCAATGCGGCTAAAAATCGTCTAATGAAGAAGAGAAGATAAAATTAGAAAACGAAGAAACATATACTTATATCAAAAATACTATAACATATATTTATATAGAATAAATAACTTATATGCTTAAACAAAAAAAACATATACTTGTATATGGGTCATTCCATGTCAAATCGACAAATTTTTTACCTGACCCCCTTTGATTTCGCTGAAAATTTTCTATCTTTTTCTACCCCCCGAAAGTTATTTTTCAGAATTTTTTCAAATTTTTTTTCCCGACTCAAAAAAAGTTATGAATTTTTGAAAAAAACCGCTCTTTTATTTTTAAATTGCCAGAACTTTTTCAAAAATTGACCGTTTGGGAACTTTTTTTTTTCAAAATTTTTGTTTTTAAATGTAGTTTTCGAAAAAAAATATGAAAAAATTTTCAGAATCCCAGATATATGAAATATTTTAGTTTTTTTGAAAAAACCGTAATTTTCTCAAAGTCCGACCGTTTTTTTTTTTTTTATTTTGCTCTAAAAATACTTCAACTAATTCTGCAATGATCCCCGTTAATCAAAAGATGTGACGACAATCGCTTCTAATTTTTTTTCTTGATTATAAAAAAATTTTTGTTGAATTTTTGCTGATTTTATATAACTTTGTTATGAAATTTTTTTTATTTCCTCGTGAAACCTCAAAAGTTGAAAAATAAAATTTTATTGGAGAATTTCAAGTGATTATCGTCCAAGAAATTGTTATTTAAAAAAAAAAAATAATTTTTTTCTCTCATTGACGTTATTTTGTCATGTTTCAGTACCAAAATGACGTTAAGTTGTCATATTTCAGTACCAAAAAAAAACGTCCATAAGAGTAAAAAAATAACGTCAATGAGAGAAAAAAATTATTTTTTTTTTAAATAACAATTTCTTGGACGATAATCACTTGAAATTCTCCAATAAAATTTTATTTTTTAACTTTTGAGGTTTCACGAGGAAATAAAAAAAATTTCATAACAAAGTTATATAAAATCAGCAAAAATTCAACAAAAATGATTTTTATAATCAAGAAAAAAAATTAGAAGCGATTGTCGTCACATCTTTTGATTAACGGGGATCATTGCAGAATTAGTTGAAGTATTTTTAGAGCAAAATAAAAAATAAAAAAAACGGTCGGACTTTGAGAAAATTACGGTTTTTTCAAAAAAAACTAAAATATTTCATATATCTGGGATTCTGAAAATTTTTTCATATTTTTTTTCGAAAACTACATTTAAAAACAAAAATTTTGAAAAAAAAAAGTTCCCAAACGGTCAATTTTTGAAAAAGTTCTGGCAATTTAAAAATAAAAGAGCGGTTTTTTTCAAAAATTCATAACTTTTTTTGAGTCGGGAAAAAAAATTTGAAAAAATTCTGAAAAATAACTTTCGGGGGGTAGAAAAAGATAGAAAATTTTCAGCGAAATCAAAGGGGGTCAGGTAAAAAATTTGTCGATTTGACATGGAATGACCCATATAATAATGAAATATATACTCATATAGGAAAAAAAATACAAACGAGGAAACATAAACTTATATAGAAGGAAACATCAAAGTCGCGATTTCCGAAATGGACTATGCCACCACTAGTTTTACGTTCCAGTGGTTTCGGACGCGTCAATTATGCGTAGTCGAAAATTGAACGAGGTAACATTAATGCGCAGTGTCCTGTCGAGGGAACGTAACTCTCGTTATTGTTGCGCACACGACCCGAAACGAAAAGCGCTATGAAAATGAAAAAAAAAAACTCAAAATCCATGGTGCTATCGGCTTGTGTGGAAAATTCCAGTACGTAGTCATCGGAAGAGACGTGCTCGAAATCTCGGTAACACATCAAATTACACGAGCCCCGGAATTAAATACTTGAAATAGTATACGAATAATAAATTTGACCCGGTGAAAGAGCATTGAAAACGGATATACCGATTTCTCCCGGGGTTGTGTGGAATTATTGTTTGAAATTGAGGAAAATAATCGCACAAATTGTCAGCCACTTCTATATATATATATACAAACATACTAGGGTGACCGTTATTTTGGCTTCGGTAAACAAATTTTAACGTCCAGCAAAAAAAGTAATCAAGATATGAAAAAAAAATCTGTGTAAAATTTGGACGCGCTGGGATAAGGAGAACACGTGCCACCGAGTAGTTTAATTTTCAAAAATACATGCATTTTTTTAATGGCCGCACTAAAATATTCATTAGTCTCATAACATTAATTGAAAAATCTAGAATTGGGTACATTGATTGTACATATTCAGAGGTACAAAATATATTATTCACTGTTTTTTTTTTCCATCAATTATGTACAGTCGGGAGTAGATTGGAAAATTAATAGAAAATTTGAAAACGGACGTGGCGGTTTGGTCACATTGTGGCGGGAAATCGAAGCAGTGAATTAATTATCGGAGCGGATTTTTTATGCAAATAATAATATAATAATCGTGTATTGAATGCTTCAAAATGATATTTTTTTTCTTGAACCTGCGAGAAGATTTTCCAACTGTAGTGGCGATAATACAAAATATAGTGCAGACAAATAGTTCGAAATTTGGTCGTGGCGCTTCGTCCGCTCATTTTTACCGACCGAGCATTACCGACCGAGTTGGTTCGCCATTGTTGGACATAGAAAAAAAATATAACACGTGAAATCTTTACGTTTCTGCAAATTTATTTCGATTTTACGATGCGGTTCCAAACGGTATCAGGTTTTCCAGACAGACTTTACTTTTCTGCTCGATAAAGACATTGATTTCTTTATTAGTCCCGAATCTATGGCGTTTTTTGAACGATTTAAAATTGATTGTACTTTTCTCGATACCGATGTATCTGTTTGGGACTCGAACGAGAGTTATCAAATGGGCGCGCAAGTGATAAAAAAATAAGAGTCTGTAATGATATAGCGGAGCGAGGGATCAAACTTGTCACCGATTATAAAAATTGATTGATTTATGATGAAGATCAAATACAATTTGTTCTTCAAGTTGTCGCCGAATTTCAAGAAAAAATTCTGAACGTAAACAAATGTACTCTACTTCAATCATTTCATAGATGGACTGCTATTACTTATGTAATATTTCATGTGAAGGTACGAATTTGCGGTACGTGATTGATGGGAAAAAATCAGTAAATAATATATTTTGTAACTCTTAATATGTATAATATAATCAATGTACCCAATTCCAGATTTTTTAATTAATATTATGAGACTAATAAATATTTCAGTGCGGCCATTAGAAAAATGCATGTATTTTTGAAAATTAAACTGCTCGGTGGCACATGTTCTCCTTATCCCAGCGCGTCCAAATTTTACACAGATTTTTGTTTTCATATCTTGATTAGTTTTTTTTGCTAGACGTTAAAATTTTTTTACCGAAGCCAAAATAACGGCCACCCTAATACATACATATATATCAGTATCGATTATACAAATCTAAATAGGTGGTCTTGAATGACCTTGAACGACTTTGACCCCCTAATGTTTTTTATGCGGCTTGAGGTGCTCCACAAGATGGTTGAAAAAAATGTACCATTCCATTTTAAAAAGTGGAGGTGACCTTCACTGTGCGTCAGCGCCTCCACCGAAATAAAAAAAATTGGTCGCATTTGATGGCCCCCTTCACACCGTACAACTTTTGTCTGCAACTTTTTTTTGTGACGTCGATGATTTCCGAGTTATTTCGGGTGGCAGAGATAAGCGGGACACCGTGTATATATAGTATGAATTTAGAAGTTGACATTTTTAAGACTTCGGAATCTCATGAGTCATTTTCTTGAAACCAATCGTATCAAATAATGATTTATTTATAATAAACATACAATGCAGAATGCAACAAAAGTTATTTCGTGCTATTTCCGTAAAATGCTCACTTTTACCAAATTGAAAATCTTGGGTACATTTTTTAAAGCATTTAAAAAAAAATCTGAATTTTAGTTATGCAGATATATTAAGAAATGTTTAAATTGTATCCCTGATTTTTTGCAATAAAAACCGACCGAAGGATCGTTAATGGCAGGTGTATGAGAGTCTAGAAATGTTAATTAATGAAAACGAATTACTTCGTTTTGCTAGGAACAAATAAAAACGAATGTTTTGGATTCAACGGAGCTGCTCTTGTAGACTGTAGACAGTCAATCAGCAAAATAAAGCTAGTGTAAAGTGACGTGATGTATAGAAAAAGATCTTTAATAATATATGATCGTTTCCGGTATGATAAAAATGACTGCACGTCTGGGCAATTAGGATATTTTTTTTTGGAGTTTCTTTTCGATCGTTTTGAGAATCTTTGAGGTGGTATTTTTTGGGGGATTTTGTTTATTTGAAATTCCCGGTGGTTTTGAAATTTGGGTTTGTTTGGGTTTGTTTGTTATTTTTTTTTTTAATTTTTAGTCGTGCCACGAATTTTTAAGGTGGAATTTTTGGTGGATTTAAACAAATTAATAGTCCCGGTGGTTTTCACTTTGAACGATCCGGATATTTTTTTTTCACAAGTTTCAGTAATTTATAGGGTCCGTCATTTTAAGGAGTTTCTGAATTTTGGATCTTGTTTCTTTATTTCTTTTCAGCCGAGAATTTTTCCAAAGTGTTTTGGTAGTTTTTGTTAGTACGAAATTTCCGATACTTTTAAAATTCAACGACCTCGAAATGGGATTTTTCCTATTTTAGTCATTTTGATTTTGAGTAATTTTAACGAAATTCTGAAATTCCTCGATCTAAAAATCTTATAGTAATAAACTTGATAATTGGATTTAAAATTAATTGATTACTAAAATAATGGATTATTTTTAGTCTCCAAATTATTTTCGGAATTTAGCAGAGAATAAGGTCCAAAAAAGGTTTGATTTCCAAATTTGCGGACACGACGAAATTAGCCGCAAGACTTTTCTGTGCCAAGGAAGTGGCTCCGCAGAGATGCTGGGGGTGGAATATTAACGGGGGTCAGCCCACCGCAGAATCCTCGAAATCAAAGTCTCCCGTGGCGCGTCTATATTCGCGGCGGGAAAGAGAGGTACGAGGAGAGTGTATTGTGACTCAGAAGCCTTTAGAAATATGCTTTGACACGGGAAACTCCTATTCACTGATACTACGCGTATTTGACACTGAGGGCAGCCTATTTGCATGTCAATCGCGAGTACGGCGTGCTCGTTATACAGGTTCGTTCAAAAAAAATATATATACATACTCGTATGCATATATATTCATTTAAGTATATGTATTTCCGCGGGTTTGCATAATGCGAAAGTACATTTTTGGAAAAAAATGCTTATACGTCTTACAATCCATTTTTTTGTCGAGTCTTCCGATACGAAGTGTATTGTTGAGTTTAAATGGAACTTAGTAGTTGAATTCTATTTTATTAAAATAGGTATATATGAATATTTTCTTTTATTACTGAATTTAACGAAAAAAAAAAATGATTTTCTATTCAAAATAATGTTTTTTCGTTAAATTCCGCACGAATAAAAAATAAACCGTATCAGGCCCGTCGAAGCCGAATTGGAAGTCACAAAATCATTAATAGCATTATTGGAGATTTAAGTGATACAAAAATTCTCTAAAAAATATAAGGAAAAATAGGCCCATGATGAGACTAGTCTTAAAAATCGTAGAACGGGTCACTCTATTTTAGAGAATTTTTTGAAAATAATTGAGAAAGTTAATCATCTTTGAAAAAAATAGTTTTCACGTTGGAAGCAAAAAAACGTTAATATTGATCATTCATAATATTTTCATATGTTTTAACGAAAGTATGCTTCGAAATGAAAAAAAAAATATATCGTGACATTTTTCGATATCTCAATTAGTTCAGGAGTCGTACAAAATTTGTCGAAAACTTCAAATATCAAATAAGACCTATAATACATGATAATACATATCGTCTAGTTGGTGTTTGTTACAAATTATTACAATAAATCATTCAGAAAATGTAACACTTCGCTGTTTATTTTGTTTTTATGCTACAAGGAATTATAGTGCATGCGAGATTCATTTTTTGGCGAAAATTCTGAATTTCAAAAACCTTCAGCTACCATTGGACATTCATTGGCCGGCAAGAGGTTTCGCGAGTCTAATTTAAAAATGATAACGCGTCAAAGTAATGGATGAGAAGTGGACGAAAAAAAAATCGATTTTTTAATGAAAATTTGAATTTTTGGGAGGCTTGAGCGACCTCTAAATCTTTTTAACCGCTCGCAGCTTCGCGACAATTTTTTTTCCCCAAAGAAGTCAATTGGATAGTGAGAAAAAGGAAAAAAATATAGCTCAAATTTGTGCCACCTTAATATATATATATATATATATATATATATATATATATATATATATATATATATATGTAAAAATAAAATGTAATATATATGAAAATGAAATTCGACTATTAGGGTCAATCTAAAATTAACTAAATACTACGTATACAAAGACTTAATAAAATAATTGATTGCCAACAGATGAGCAATTTTTATAGAAAAATTACCCTGTCACATTTTTTTTTGAAAAAAAGTACACAAAAGTATACATAACAGTATGCTTTCGGCTTGAACGCAGCTCGTTATAGAGTCTCTACTTCCTTATATGCAACAGCCTGTATAAATTTAAGCGTGGAAAAAAATCCTCTCAACGGAGCGTCGAAAATGCCCCTAGGCAGAGCGGGATCGGGCGTCTCGCATTACCATAAAATCAGCGAGCTAACAGCATTTGGTGTAATCACGGAGAAAAATCGGGGGGAACGACAAACAGTATATTATCCAGTCGTGAACATGTGCGACTATAAAAAAAAAAACAAGAGTGAAAAAAATGATTGAATACATTAAATAATTACTATATAGAAGATTTATCAAAGAAGAATATTAAAAAATATATTACAGAAATATCAAACGTATTGTTAAAAAAAATTTTTTAAGATCTAAATGTTTATATAAATATATAACTGTATGATTTTTCGATACTATACTTGTATGTCCATGTTCTGAATATTATCATGCCAATAATCAGATGTATATAACAAATATAATTTTTATAGTGCATAGTTAAATCAAATATTAAGCTATAGCAAATATATTGTATAGAAAAATATATAATTATATTATTATTAACCCTTCGACTGCACACTTCCGCCACGAACTTTTGACTGCATATGGGGGCGATCGGACCCCAGACGTTTTTCAGATCGTTGCATTTCGGTAAATGTGTATCGTCTTTTTTGTAGAGACGTTTTTTATAGTCTATGATCCTTATTTCAAGACCCAACATTTATTTTCTGAGGTAAACCAAAACTAAGTGCCCAAACATTTGTTCAAAGTGGGAGTTGCGTTGAAAAATATGTACTTGCTTGAAAAAGATCATATTTTTTTTTTCAAAATGTATACAAAAATTCTTTGAGGTTTTTGAAAAGGAAGGTTTGTAGATACGAAAAAAGACAGTGTCGATTCTCTTTCCAAAAAGTATCTTCATTCGAAGGTTTGAATTTGAGCATTTTAGGGATAGTGAAAAATGGAAAAAATCAGCTCCTTCGGCCGATTGTTGAAAACACATTTTCCGCATTTTTTTACTTCAGTCACTTATTATTATTGACAGTTACCGCAATCGACGCGTAAGTTACATTCGGTGCTCGTTGCACATAGCCCTCCTGCATAACGGACACTTGCTTTTAGTTTTATCATCGGCATTCTAAATACGTAATTTATTATAGTAGCGCAAAATAAAAAAATATCTCTGAGCAATTTTCATCGTAAATCACTCACATGTAGCAATAAAACACCAAATTTCACAACAATAAAAATTCACTTTCACCGGACTACTGCATAAACGGGGTCGACTCGACCCCAGGTCCTTTTTCGACAGCTGTCCTCAGTACACGGGCTGTAGGATGGGAACCGAGTGTCCGAGTGGGGTTCCCCCACACCTACTCTATAAGAGTGGGGGTTCCCCCACTCCTACTTCATGAGAGTAGGGGGTCCCCCCACTCCTACTCTATAAGAGTGGGGGTGCCCCCACTCCTACTCCATGAGAGTAGGGGTCCCCCCACTCCTACTCTATAAAAGTGGGAGCGTTCCCCCAGTACTACTCTATAGGAGTGGGGGGGTTCCTCCACTCCTACTCTATAAGAGTGGGGCAAATTCGAGCGCCGCACTGCAGCCAAATAGATTACCCCGTTTTGCGATACAGTCGTTTGGAAAAAAAATGGGGTCAAAGTGACCCAGTGTGCAGTCGAAGGGTTAATAAGTCTTTATTGCAATTTCAGAGACGTCCTCTGTTTTCAACATCATTTAAGGGGTTACCCCCACTTGCGATTTTGAAAAAATCGATTTTTTTTATTGCATTTTTTTTTAAGTATAAGTATCCGGGCCCATACTTCTGTATGGGCCCGGAGTAGATGACTCTATGTAAGTTTACAAAAAAAAAAAATATTTTCTTCGTGTAAACTGAAATTGAAACTTTAAACGCGTTTCTCTCAAAATGGCATTTCTGAAGTCGGTGACCAAGATTACTCGAACACTAATGAACCGATCTTCTTGAAATTTTGCAGGCTTATTTAATACATAAAAATGTAGTCTTTAATCGTTCGATTTTTGTTTTCGAAAAAAAATGGCCGTTTTATAGCCAAAAAACGGCCGTTTTTTTTCGTTAAAATCGAACCATTAACTTTGACTGTCCACCATTTTGTGAAAAATGAATATTTTTTAGATTCCTTCGATTAAAGACTAGTTTATACTTATATTTGACTAAATCCATCCGCATTTTTTTTTCAGATGATCCACTTCGCCGCAATATTGGTCACCGCAAACCGTGTATATAAAAACATTATTTCATTGACGGCCATTTGCCACTAAACAATGTAATATTTTTCAATAAAAAAATTACTGAAAGTTCTTCAAGATGTGTTCTTTAAGATGGTATATTGATCGATTAAAAAAGTTTTGTAGTTTTCTTTAAAAAAATTCATGAAAAAGGCCTTTTTTTGCGCTACAAGTGGGGGTAACGCCTTAAAAGAATCCCCGCGCGGCCAGGGCCCCTAAATGTTGGAAGCCTCCCTGTTACCGCACGATTCCACAATGCATCAGCTGTGGTTGCTGTCGATTGCATTTATGCGCGTACACGCTGTAAGGGGTTGAGTTACAAACATAACATCGTATCGAGTGTTCGATTGGGGCCGGGGTGGGGGGGGATTAGCCGTCGGGCTTTCTTGCCATAACAGCGAGCTTCGAAACCGTAACACGCTCTATGGGACATTTAACTCCAAATAGACCCAAACGTGAGCACTGTCAACACCAACAGCGGTCACTCATCCCAGTACTGGCCCAGGCCAATGCAGCTTGGCATGAGAAGTAATGTCTTCGATGATGCTGCTTTTTTCCCCTCGTCTCCGCGATCCACGGTAAAAAGGGTGGCGACTAATGCAAGTGGGTGAAACAAAAAGCAAAAAAACAACGTATCAAAGGTGCGGTACTTCTGATTTTGCCCTTTCCTCCTACTCAGGCATACCTAACCTCCATCTTTAATGCGGCGAATGAGAAAAAAAGGCAAAGCCTCGAACAACGTACGCAATGTCTACAACCCTTGTAGCTTCCACACCTTTCGGGTTTCTTTTTTTTTTTTCATTTTTTCTTCTTTTTTTTCGTTCTCCATTAGATTAGTTCACGCAGGCGTTAATGGACATTGGATTATCCGGGCGGGCTTTGCACTGCTTGCATATACGAACGCGTCGTTTTCTCACGCCGGACCTCTCCACACCCCGTGCGTTCACTCAATTTCCTTATCTTTCCTCTTCCGTTGTTTCACCATTATCTCCGTATTAATTTGAGGTGACGGAACGAATGGCAGAAAAAGGCTTTTTTTTCTCGACAATTCGAGAATTTTTGGCAATTTTTGAAAATTGGGGTTTTGGACTGTAAAGTGTTTTCACGCCGATTTGGAAATACGTAGTTTTTCGAAAATTCGCTATCTACGGTTGATGTTTGTAATACTGATACGCGATAAAAATAATTGGACAAATAATTCAACATTTAAAATGGAAATGTAACACTGTTACTGAAAAAAGTGAGTTTTCCAAAAAAAATTGTTGCTGTTTTTTTATTTATTGGGTTGTAAATGATGATATTCAGTCGGGGGAGGCTGACATTTTTCATCAACAAATTTTTTACAAGCAAAAAATCGTTAATAATAATTTAGAATGTTTCAAGAACCCAAACAAACCCAGAGGGCCGTCGAAATGTTAAAAAATGCCCTACTTTATCACGTGTTTCCGCGAATTTCGAAACCCCATAACTTTTTACGGGAGGATGAATTCCAGCTTCCCCCGACTGAGTATCATCATTTATAACCCAATAACTGAGAAAATAGGAGAAAAAATGTTAGGCTTATTTTTCGCGAGAAGTTACCTATCTAAAGAATTACCTAAAAATAATTGAAAAACAAAAACATTTTTAGCTTTATTCCCATTTCGGAACACAATGTAAAAGTATTTTGATTTTCACGCAGCTAATTACGATTTAGGAAAATGAGATTTTGCTCAAATTCTTTTTTTCTTCTCTCCACTGTTGGTGTCACTATCATTTTCGGTGGCAAAAACGAGGATAGAAAAAAAAGCCGCAAATTTTTCGCAGCAGCTTGTAGAAATGTACGATCGAATTTTTCAAATAACGAAAATTTGAACGTCTGCCGGAATTATCTCAGATTTTTCCAATCCGCGGTTGGAAAATTAGGGAGAGGGGGGGGATTTACACATTGTATACATCACATGAAAACTTGATATTTCGGAAACGCGGCTAAAAAATGAAAAATGTCCAAAAAACCTTTTTTTCATTTTGAAATACCTGTCGAATAATACACCACTCCTAGGGATGCGCGAAAAAAAATCACCCCCTTTTTTACACACAGGGAAAAACTCTAACGAAATGGTTTTTTTTTCAAGATTTTGCTACTTATATATTGAGATCGCGGTCTGAAGGATCTGTTGGGAAAATTTCACGCAGATAGGTCTGAAACAGTAGAAACTGTGAGGCTGTGACAGGTGGACAAGACGAAGCTACAAGGATACCCTCAAAATATGAGAACAGAAAAATCGTCATTGTATATAATTTATATTAATCAATATTAATTTATATATATATATATATATATATATATATATATATATATATATATATATATATATTAATTTATATTAATTATTATATACACGCTATTGTATACAATAATTGTTATATAAAAGCATTAATAACAGTTATATAAAATCATTAATAATTTATAAATATGAAACAGTTCCATGACTGGCATGTAGACAACGGACAGCCTAAACCGCGAAAGATAGAAATATGAAATTTGATAGCAAATGGTGCACTAAGAAAGGTTTTTTTTTAAATCAACCCCTACAGAGTGGAATGGGGTGTAAAAGTTTGCATGAATGATTGTATTCTTTGCGTGTATCAACGCGGTAGTCGTTCATTAAATTGTCAATAATCGTCATATAAAATCGTTGATAATTGTTATACAAAATTGTCAAAAATAGTTAAAAATCGTAAATAATCTTCATATAAAATCGTAATCGTATACAATAATAACAATCTATATGTATATTTTTTCAATTCTAAATTCCATATACCCGAAAGTGAATTGTTTGTCACTCTTCTATCTTTCAACTCGTGCCACAATTATTCGTCGTCCTCAGTGTCAAGTAATTACACATTTCTCATTCCCTCGTACGTTTTCCATTTTCGTTCCTTAGAAGGTGCAAAGGTGCACTAAGAAAGGTTTTTATTAATCAACCCCTAGGGGGTGTAATGGGGTGTAAAAGTTTTCATGAAAAATTGTATTCTTTGCGTGTATCAACGCGGTAGTCGTTTATAAAATTGTCAATTATCGTCATATAAAATCCTTGATAATTGTTATACAAAACTGTTAAAAATCGTTAATAATCGTTAATAATCTTCATATAAAATCGTAATTGTATACAATAATCACAATATATAAATGTTTTTTTAAATTCTAAATTCCTCGTCCCCGAAAGTAAATTGTTCGCCACTCTATCTTTCAACTCGTATCACAATTATTCGTCGTCCTCAGTGTCAAGATAATTACACATTTCTCAATCCCTCGTACATTTTTCGTTGATCTCATTTCCATGCATTCCTTCCAATCACAACAGAACATTCTCAATTAGACTTTGCATCTTCAGAGATATAAAAAACGGATTTAAACCTCCCCCACCCCCGCAACATTTTCGTTAGCGTGAAATATGGTCATGGGGCTTTCTTCCCTCGCTCCGGGGGATGGTAAATCTGTGGTGTATCAGACGACGTATGTTCGACCCCCGAAATGGGTCGGAGGCAAATGTTTGCGCGGAACAAACGCATCGTTTCACCCATTCCTCTCTCCGTCTCTCTTTTCCTCCCTATACCTCGCAGGAAACCGCGAGCGACGTAAATGTGCATATATTAGCATGGCAAGCAACGAGCATCAAATTTCTGTGGGTCTAAAAGCCAAGTGCGGCTTGCCGTACCTACTCTCGAGGATAAAACGTATACATGCATACATCGTATAGTTTCATAAGCAACGCGATGCGAAAAAAGTTGCTCCCTTGCTCCTTTTCGCGCTAAATCGTCCGTGCACTCCTCTAATGGACGTTCCGAGGGGGATGATGGAAAAATTATATATATATATATATACGCGCAAATAAACCGGAAAAAAAAAGAAAAAATGTATAAAGATGAACAGTTACTCAAAAAAAAAGTAAACTCTTTTGAAAACCACCCTCGTTTTTACGCAACTTGTTCCACCCTCTTTTTGTCCCCCGCCCCCTCGCCGATTACACTTCCTCTTCTCGTTTCCTGCCAGTCTTGCCTATGCTCTCCAACCTCACAAAAAAAAATCTGAAGAAAAGATGGTCCATTTAGATGGAGGACCGTATAGGGGTAGTAGGGGCAAGATGAGAACGCTAAGGTCATGTTTAAATAAAACAATGTATATATATATATATATATATTGCTAGGTCGAAATTAGTTAATGAATAAAATTTAAATTCGTCGAAACGATAAAAAAAAACTTTTATTATCAATTCATCGAAGTGAAATTTATCAATTCAACGATTCACGATACGATGTCCCACATTTTTGTTGTTCATAACCTCTACATGGTTCTTCTTTTCGTTTTCTCTTTTTGCACGGGTCATACCAGGTGTGTAAGTATGAAACCGGAATTTTTGTACAGAAAAAACACGTTTATTGTAATGATATGATACAAAGTAACTTATTCAAAGTATTGTCCGTCGCTATCTATACATTTTTCCCATCTTTCTGGCAATTTGTGGATTCCGCGCCAAAAGAACTGTTGCTCTTTTGAGGCAAACCAGTCATCGAGCCATTTTCGTACATCTTCGTAAGAAGTAAAGCGCTGCTCAGCAAGTGCGTGTCCCATCGATGCAAACAAGTAGTAATCGGATGGGGCAAGGTCCGGTGAGTAAGGCGCGTGCTGAAGAATCTCCCAACGGAACGACTCTATCGTTTCCTGGACCTGTTTTGCTTTGTGTGCTGGTGCATTGTCATGCAGCAAAATCACCTTGTGTTGTCTTTGTTGGTATTCTGGTCGTTTTTCACGCAAAACTCGATCCAAATCGGTCATTTGTTGTCGGTAGCGTTGAGTATTGACAGTTTCCCCAGGTTTCAGCAGCTCGTAGTAGATTACGCCCTTCTGATCCCACCAAACACACAGCATTGTCTTTCGTCCGTAGCGGTTTGGTCTTGCCGTCGATGTTGATGGTTCACCCTGAGTAACCCATGACTTTTTGCGCTTAGGATTCTCGAAATATATCCACTTTTCATCGCCAGTCACAATTCGATGGAGAAATGACTTTCTTTTGAACCTGGCGAGCAGCATTTCGCATGATGTTTTGCGGTTTTCCTGCTGTCTTTCGTTGAGTTCATGTGGAACCCATTTCCCCACCTTTTGTATCTTTCCCATGGCTTTCGACCGAAGGGAGATGGCTTCTCGGGTCACCTTTAACTGATCCGCCAGTTGTTGTTGTGTTTGAGCGTCGTCTTCGTCCAAAAAGGCTTACAGGTCAGCGTCTTCAAACTTTTTCGGTGGTCTTCCACGTTCTTCGTTCCTCACGTAAAAATCGCCACTTTTGAACCGTTTGAACCACTCGAAACACTGTGTTTTACCGAGAGCATGCTCACCAAACGCCTCCACAAGCATTCGATGCGATTCGGCTGCGGTTTTCTTCAGATGAAAACAGAAAAGTAGTGCTGTCCGCAAATCGTAATTTGTTGGCACAAAACTCGACATGTTTATCTCTAATAAACTAATGCTACTGAATGAAACTCGTGTTATTGTGACTTGGAAATCTTCGTCAGATATCAATACAATAACAAGACACCGCTGACGTGATGTGTCGGTAACTGCATCGACATCTAGCGCCACCTATGGGCAAATTCCGGTTTCATACTTACACACCTGGTAATTTCGACCGTTTTTCTATGTTTGGCGATCGTTTTTTCGTTCGGAAAATGTGCCTTTATGTCGCACTCGTTCCATTATTCCGGCCACAGCTCAAATTTTGCAAGTCCGTTTATACTAAATATCACGACAAAAATTCGCTGGGCTTGCAACGTTGTCGCGATCTCCGCGCTCGCGAGGCTACAGTAGTGTTTGCATATCCGTATACGTAGAGTGTCTACGTATTAGTAGCCGGAATGGATTGTCTGATGCAAAAGTGAGGATTAGGTGATGGGTTCCTTCCATTTTTATTGTTTTTTTTTGGAACTCCAACGATTATATTAGGGGTTTTTTTCATCACTTTAGACGTTTTTACATCCTGATAACATGTACAATAGGGTGGCCCAAATTTGAGCTCAATTTATTTCCTTTTTTGAACCATCCAATTATCTTCTTTAAAGAAAAAAAAATTCTTCTTTAAAGAAAAAAAAAAGAAATCTGCGAGCGGTCAAAAATTATTGAGAGGTCGCTCAACTCGCCCAAAAATTCAAATTTTCATTGAAAAATCGATTAATTTTTTCGTTCACTTCTCACCCACGAGTTTTACGCTGTATATTTTTTTAATTAACCTCGCGAAAGCTCTTGCCGGTCAATGAATATTTAGTGGTCGCTCAAGAGCCTCGAAATTTTCAATTTTCGCCAATTTTTTTATTCATCTCACTCAAAAAATTTGACGCTTTGTAAAATATTCAAAATAATTAGACGTTTCTTTCTTTAGAAACAGATTTTTCAAAGTTACCTCACACTACTTACCCAAGAATTATAATCTTTGTTCTCATAAAATAATTCTTTGAAGCTCTTGTCCGTAAACAAATATAGAGGTCCCCCGTTTTATCGGGTTAGAAGTGTGAGGTATATTCAAAAAAACCGTTTCTAAAGACAAAAAGCTTAAATTGTTTTGAAAATTTTACAAAGTGTTAAATTTATAAGTGAGCAGAGAAAAATAATTCTCGATAATTGGAAATTTCGAAGCTCTTGAGCGACCACTAAATATTCATTGGCATGCTAGAGCCTTCGCGAGCACAATTAAAAATTATAAAGCGTAAAATTCATGGGTGAGAATTGAACGAAAAAAATCGATTTTTTATGAAAACTCAAATGTTTGGGAGGCTTGAGCGACCTCTAAACATTTTTTGACAGCTCGCAGATTCCGCGACAATTTTTTTTATTCTTCAAAGATGATAATTGGATGGTGGGAAAACACAGTTGACTGTAAATGATGTAGAGCGTATAACATTGCCTAGACAAATTTCAAAATTGACGTAAAATCACTTCTTAATAAAAAAAAATCTTGAAATAATTCGTCGATTTATTACAAATTTTAAAATGTTTAAAACTTCCATAAACGAATTTTTTTTACGGTGTTCAGATTTTAGGAGTTTTGATCTTTCGTGTAAAATTCTTTCGGAGTTTTGATCTTTCGGAGTAGTATTCTTTTGGAGTTTTGAGCGTTTTGATCATTCAAAGTTCGGAATCTCAACCCGGCCTCTGTGCCGCTATTTCCAAAGATACGGTGTTGGACATCACATAACTTTATACGCATTTTATTATTCGGAACAACTTTTGTTTGGAATATTTTCTGATCGGACTATTCATTATCGAGATACGACGATTTTTAAGTTTTCAACCTCTATTTCTTAGGACCTAA
>OX101785.1:56589943-56593124 GCA_944452715.1 Ophion slaviceki | reverse complement strand
ATATATACAGCGTGTCCCCCTAATGTTTTTTATGCGGCTTGAGGTGCTCCACAAAATGATTGAAAAAAATGTACCATTCCATTGAAAAAAGTGGAGGTGACCTTCACTGTGCGTCAGCGCGTCCACTGAAATAAAAAAAAATTGTCGCATTTGATGGCCCCATTCACACCGTACAACTTTTGTCTGGAACATTTTTTGGTGACGTCGATAATTACCGAGTTATTTCGGGTGGAAGAGATAAGACGGACACCCTGTATATAAATACTAAATATAAATATAATCAATGGAATTTACTAGCAGTAAAATAGTTCTCGTCAATCAATCAAAATCGCCTCCCATCAATAAATAGTATTTTCTTCGTATAAATACAAACATTTCACTATCCATTACAATCAGTTGAGGGGTCCCCGTCCAATGACGAGTTTTCAGAGGAAAGACCACACCAAGCGGTTCTCCTATAATTTCCTACTTATCTACTCGATCAAAAATAATAAACGATGCCAATTAAAATAAATATAACAAACGATTATATTTTATTTTCTCCTTTTTATCGGTGAATGTACGTCTGCATCTTTTTTTCAACCAATACCGTGGACTCGTTTTTGCCTCAATGATGATGAGTGAGTTGATTCATAGCAAGGCCCTTATTTTCACTGGCCGAATAATGCACCCATACACCATATTGAAGTTTTTTCGGATTATGCAGAGAAGCCAGAGTAGGACTTCTCCATCCCAGGCCAGGGATGAGCTGTTCCATACGGAAATTGTTGATAATTTAATAGAGCCGATCAGCTGAATATCCTTATCGACATTTTTCGTCGTCACGGACGAATTGTACATACTCTTTCATATCGAAGATTATTCCGCGAGCAATTGTTGGCAAGAGATAGAATTAAATCGTGGTAGGCAGGTACATATATATATATATATATATATATATATATATATATATATATATGTGTATATATATGTACACACACACACACACACACACACACACACACACACACACACACACACACACACACACACACACACACACACACACACACACACGTAGCACTTTGCTAACTGCATGGTTCGAACCACGCGTAGATTCATGCATATTGCAAAGGACGACTTCACCATTCTCGCATAATCGATTTTATCGTCGCAACCAGGTCCGTCAACGTGCAAGAAAGCATAATAAAAAAAATCCCATGCGAAGAGAAATGTTAAATTAAACGAGAATGAAAAACCACACATTGACTTTTTCCGTTCTCCCTCGTGTTTCAACTCTTTTCTTCAACTCTTTTCTCTCTCTCTCTCTCTGTCTCTCTGTCTCTCGCACACCCTACCCCTCGCTCTTTCCCTCACCGTGTGTCTTTTGCACTTTTTCATTCTTGGTACAGCGAAAAACTCTGTCGAGCTTTATGGACCGCAAGAGTTGAACGGAACGTCTGAACACTCGGCAAGCACTCAAAGCTGAACCAACGTAGTCCTCCGTTACAAATAAATGTGTTAATATAACGCAAGACGGTACCGATAAAAAAATCAATTCGATCGACGCCTTTGCTTCTTCCTTATTTCTTTCTCAATATTTCTTTGTATAGTTTTCCGAGCTTTTAGGATGTTTGACTTTTATCCCACACTGGGCACCACTCTCACTATCTGTTTCAATGTTCTTGTGTTCTTTGGGTTTCTTACAAGCCGCACGGTTCTATGAGCGCCCGGATAAAAAAGTGACAATTAAATTCCATCCGCGACACAGATACTCCAAACTTGGCGTATGCCTATTAACACTTCATATTCGGCCGCTCATTAATATCCGCGAAGTCGCCGTCTCAGGACGATTTATTCCGGTACACTCCTATAAATTCGTCTAGGATGAGAGCGGAAATCGTAGCGGGTCACGATCCAACGTCTCCGCTCGTTTTACATTCCGAGGCCGTTTCGATTACTTCGCAATAGCTTTAGTTTCGTTACGAGTTTTGACCCCGTAAACAAAAAAAACGAGACATCAGGCGCGCTCTCCTAACGAGCTACTACGAGGCTGGAACAGATTTGGAAAAAGGGTAATGCCGGTATGGAGAGGAAAAACTTGAGTGTAGCGTTCGACAGGAATTCAAAACAATTTTCACGTTATCGCGAGAACATGCTGGACCTGGGATAAATGCGCGTTGTACAAAGAGAAAGAGAGAGAGAGAGAGAGAGAGAGGGGGGGCAGAGACAGAGAGACAGAGAGACAGAGACAGAGACAGAGAGACAGAGACAGAGAGACAGAGACAGAGAGACAGAGACAGAGACAGAGAGACAGAGACAGAGAGACAGAGACAGAGAGACAGAGACAGAGAGACAGAGACAGAGAGACAGAGACAGAGACAGAGAGACAGAGACAGAGAGACAGAGACAGAGACAGAGAGACAGAGACAGAGAGACAGAGACAGAGACAGAGAGACAGAGACAGAGAGACAGAGACAGAGAGACAGAGACAGAGAGACAGAGACAGAGAGACAGAGAGACAGAGAGACAGAGAGACAGAGAGACAGAGAGACAGAGAGACAGAGAGACAGAGAGACAGAGAGACAGAGAGACAGAGAGACAGAGAGACAGAGAGACAGAGAGACAGAGAGACAGAGAGACAGAGAGACAGAGAGACAGAGAGACAGAGAGACAGAGAGACAGAGAGACAGAGAGACAGAGAGACAGAGAGACAGAGAGACAGAGAGACAGAGAGACAGAGAGACAGAGAGACAGAGAGACAGAGAGACAGAGAGACAGAGAGACAGAGAGACAGAGAGACAGAGAGACAGAGAGACAGAGAGACAGAGAGACAGAGAGACAGAGAGACAGAGAGACAGAGAGACAGAGAGACAGAGAGACAGAGAGACAGAGAGACAGAGAGACAGAGAGACAGAGAGACAGAGAGACAGAGAGACAGAGAGACAGAGAGACAGAGAGACAGAGAGACAGAGAGACAGAGAGACAGAGAGACAGAGAGACAGAGAGACAGAGAGACAGAGAGACAGAGAGACAGAGAGACAGAGAGACAGAGAGACAGAGAGACAGAGAGACAGAGAGACAGAGAGACAGAGAGACAGAGAGACAGAGAGACAGAGAGACAGAGAGACAGAGAGACAGAGAGACAGAGAGACAGAGAGACAGAGAGACAGAGAGACAGAGAGACAGAGAGACAGAGAGA
>OX101785.1:56579943-56584943 GCA_944452715.1 Ophion slaviceki | reverse complement strand
GGTGGTTGAGGATTTATTCGTTCTTGGATGACACGAACTGAAAATCGAGATGACTTTGACACTCGCACCCTCGTAGGCTTAATCTCACGAATTTGGGGCTGGATAACGGTAGGCTCTTGGCGTCTAATGGCGTTTAGCCCTTCACCGAAAGTTTGACTTTCCCTCGGGACGTAGGGAACAACAATTTTTGAATCGCATCATCAGGCGGTCGGAAAATATATTTCGTCAGACGGCCCTTTTAAGATCTTGGAATAAATAACTTTTTTGTAACGTCCATTATGGGACTATTTTTTAACTAAAGGTACCATATCTCAAGAGTATCAGCTGAACATTTTACCGTAAAATATTCAAAAAATGAAATACTTATGGGTTTTAGTGTAAAAAAATAGTTTTTTTTTCGGAATTTTCATGTTTAAGAATTTTTTTACGATCTTTATTCTTCGATTTATTGCGCTGATGCGAACTTTGTAGATTCTGAACTATAAAATGTAAGGTCTAGAATTTTTTTGACCTAATCGGACCGATGGTCTTCGTACGGGAGCTTTTTGAAAACGACCGGGGTCGTTTTGAACCCACACATGTGATCACGGAGATTAAAAAGATATTCAGGAGCCAGGATTTAGGAATATTCTTGGGTTCTTGGCACCCAATGGGGTTTGGCCCTCCATCGAAGGTTTGACTTTCCGCCTGGACGTAGGGACCAACAGTTTTGGAATCGCATTGTCAGCTGATCGGTGACGGCTGGTCGGATTTTTTTTTCGTGACTTGGCACTTTTCAGATGTCGGAATAAATATCTTTTTGGAACGCCCACTATGGGAATATTTTTTATCCAAAAGTGCCATATCTTGAGCTTATCACTTCAAAATTTGACCGAAAAATATTGAAAAATTAAATATTTATGAGTTTTAGTAACAAAAAAAAATCGTTTCTTTCAGAATTTTCATGTTCGAGTGATTTTTAAAGACTTTATTATTTGAGCTTTTACATCGATGCGTAATTTCTATATTCTAGAATATAAAACGTTAGGTCCAGAATTTTCGTGACTTCATCGGACCGATGGTTTTCGTAAGGGGGCTGTTTGAAAACGACTGGGGTCATTCTGACCCCACAAATGTGACCACGGAAATTTAAAAGAATATTTACAAGCTGCGATTTGGAATATTCTTCCCTGATCGTACCAGGCATATCTTAAATTGTGCTCATACTACAAAATTCGGAACACCAATTTCGAAATGTCTCCTCTCGAGAGGAGCAGAATCCTCATCTACTCCAGTAAAAGAGACGAAAACCCAGAACTTTCTAGCATAGAATATGAATTTTTGACTGAAGGTAGATGGTTGCGTACGAAAGTACTCCCAATAAAATGTTTCTCCTCAACTCGCCCCAATCCTAAGAAATAGGGGTTGAAAACTTAAAAATCGCCGTATCTCGATAATTACAAGCCCGATCAGAAAATGTTTCAAACAAAAGTTGTTTGGAATAATAAAATACGTATAAAGTTATCCAACGTCCAATCGCCTATCTTTGAAAATAGCGGCACAAGAACACTCATCAACCCCGAATTTTTGAATCGTTTTTGCGCCGCTATTCTTAAAGATAGGCGATAGGACGTCGGATAACTTTATACGTATTTCATTATTCCAAACAACTTTTGTTTGAAACATTTTTTGATCGGGCTATTAATTATCGAGATACGGCGATTTTTAAGTTTTCAACCCCTATTCGTTTAGGGTTGGGGCGAATTGAGGGGCAAAATTTTATTCGGGTTACTTTCAGTATGCACCCATCTACCTTCAGTCAAAAATTCATATTGTACGCTAAAAAGTGCCGGGTTTTCGTCTCTTTTGCTGGACTAAACGTCCGGCTCATCTAAACGCTATTCCCGAAAATCATACGCGAGATCCGAGCCAAGATTTTCCTCCCCTCTGCAAATAAATAGTAACGTTTTAACCGGAACAAACCGAGACATCGGCAGCTAAAAATGGTGTGCCTCAGGAAGGTGAGAAAGAGAGTTATCGGGCGGCGATCGATGGATCGCAATCTCCACGCTCGTATCGGTAAAATATAGAAACGAGGAGCCGTACGAATCTCCAGGGATAAATAAGGTACATCGACGGGGGAAGTTGCGATTAAATACGAAAGACAGGAAGAGGAAGAGTCGAGAAAAATGGGAATAAGGAGGAGTGGCATCCCTCGCATCGCGATATATATCCTCGGACATGGTCGGAAGTACTACGTCATACTCGAGCCGTACTTCCGCGTTTAAAATCGTGCGAGAGGTTTTTTCCACTCCTACGCTTCGTTCGTATACTGGGTGCATGTATATACAGGGTGATTCGCAACTATCAGAGTTTCCTCGATGAGAATATGGGGTGTGTCATTGCGAGCAAAACGCTTTTTTTAAAACGTCAGGCGACTAAAATTCGCCGAGATATTCCGAAAAAAAGATCGACAAATTTTTGCTTCTTCACGCATTAAGGGGCCAGTCCACTTTGGAGCGACGAAAAAAAAGCTATTTTCGGGATTTTTTTGAGGATTTTATAAAAGATATGAATATAACAGTTGTTGGGATTGATAAATAAAGTGTTGAAATATATTTTAAAAAATGAATTCATTTTTATTAATTTTTAAGGACAAAAACTATAGTTTAAGGCGTTACCCCCACTTGTAGCGCAAAAAAAGGCCTTTTTCATGAATTTTTTTAAAGAAAACTACAAAATTTTTTTAATCGATCAATATACCATCTTAAAGAACACATCTTGAAGAACTTTCAGTAATTTTTTTATTGAAAAATATTACATTGTTTAGTGGCAAATGGCCGTCAATGAAATAATGTTTTTATATACACGGTTTGCGGTGACCAACATTGCGGCGAAGTGGATCATCTGAAAAAAAAATGCGGATGGATTTAGTCAAATATAAGTATAAACTAGTCTTTAATCGAAGGATTTTAAAAAATATTCATTTTTCACAAAATGGCGGACAGTCAAAGTTAATGGTTCGATTTTAACGAAAAAATCGAACGATTAAAGACTACATTTTTATGTATTAAATAAGCCTGCAAAATTTCAAGAAGATCGGTTCATTAGTGTTCGAGTAATCTTGGTCACCGACTTCAGAAATGCCATTTTGAGAAAAACGCGTTTAGAGTTTCAATTTCAGTTTACACGAAGAAAATATTTTTTTTTTGTAAACTTACATAGAGTCATCTATTCCGGGCATCAAAAAAAACTGCACTTCAAATTGCACTTAAAAAAAAATGCAATAAAAAATATCGATTTTTTCAAAATCGCAAGTGGGGGTAACCTCTTCACGTAACGCCTCAAAAATAGGTGGGCTAGGTAGCTCCATTACAACTTGGCAACGGCTTGTCTGAAATAAAAAAAATCAAAGTCTATTAGATTCAGTATGACATCAGCTACAAATGACCCTCGGATTTAAGTTTTATCAAAAAATAAAAAAACGGCAGATGAAAAACGAAAAAGGTAAAAAAACGCGTTTTTCGCAGTTTTTCGCAAAAAAAAGAGTAAAAATAAAAATTTCAAAACCATCGAGGGTCATCATGTTGCGAATCATGTTTACAATATGTGGTTCAAATTTCAAGAGAATCGGTTTATTAGTTTTAGAGATACGATGGAGCTATATTCTGAAAACGTTGTTTCGAGAAAAACGCATTTGAAGTTTATACTATGAAAAACTCTTACCTAAGCTCAATCCTCAATTCCTGCACCGTACAAAATCCCTTCTGATTGCTCATCATCGTCGATTTTTTTCAAGTCTTGCTTGCTTTCGATTTTTTTAAATTTTCATAGTGGCCTTAAGGCCTTAAGGCCCCTTAAGGCCTTAAGCCACTCTAGAGGCCGAAAAAATATACTTTTTGAGGATTTTTTTTTTCAGAAAAACTACAAAATAAATCGAGATTACAAAAAGGGTGTTTATCATACATATCAGTGACTGTATACAATAATTTTTTTTAAGCGATTAATTTCAAAATGGCGACTATGCAGCGGTTATCTCAACACTGCATTTTTTAAGTTGGCCGGAAACATAGCTCAGACAATGTTCAACCGATTCACTTGAAATGTTGAATATATCTTGAAAAAAACATTGTCTATGGAAGTACGTAGGATTTTTTTTATTGCATAGTTCATTTGTCATTAACAATTATCTGAGGATTTTTTAGGAAAATTTTTGGAAAGTGAAGAATTTGCCTAAAAAATCGTCAGATAATTGTTAATAACAAATGAACTATGCAATATAAAAAAACTACATACTTCCATAGACAATGTATTTGTCATGATATATTCAACATTTCAAGTGAATCGGTTGAAAATTGTCTGAGTTATGCTTCGGGCCAACTTCAAAAATGCAGTTTTTAGATAAACGCTGCACAGTCGCCATTTCGAAATTAATCGCTTCAAAAAAATTATTGTATACAGTCACTGATATGTATGATAAACACCCTTTTTGTGAACTCGATTTATTTTGTAGTTTTTCTGAAAAAAAAATCCCCAAAAAGCCTATCATTTCGGCCTCTAGAGTGGCCTAACGCCTTAAGGCACCACACCACGGTGAAAAAAACTTGTCATTTTTTTCATTTTCTGAAAGATACATTTGTTAGGAATGCTCTCACCAAATTTTTTGAAGAAATTTGTAAAATCGGCGGAGATACAGCATTTTATGTGAAACCGTTCGAAGCGCACGACCGCACCGAGCGGCAGATGTGCGGCTTTGAACGCGTTTTTCTCGAAACTACGTTTTTTAACCCGGTTGACAACATATCAAAAAAACTATTCATTCGATTCGCATGCGCAAAGTCTTAAACTGTTCGAAAATCCAGTCTCTATGGCATCACGTAGGGATTTTTTTTATAAACGGCCCCCTCCTATTTTTTTCTTATGAAGGATGAAAATTTTCCATAAAAACCGGAAATAAAATTCGCTGGTCCGTCATTTTTTTTAGATATCGAAATTCCCCTACGTGATGCTGTAAACCTGTG
>OX101785.1:56534943-56577443 GCA_944452715.1 Ophion slaviceki | reverse complement strand
AAACAGCGGCTTGACACGCGAAATCGATAAATCGAAGTGTGCATCTCTGCGGTCGCATCACCGCGACGAGATGCGGGTGCGGCTGAACTTGAATTTATGGTGTATAATTAATCGAGATCGGTCGCGTCATCGACACCGCGCGCGCGTCTTCGAGCGACGAGTGCGATAAGAAACAGATCTGATCAGTTCGAAACGGGAAAGAATATTGTCCAGTTTGACCACACGACTGTCCGACATTTTCTGACATCTACATGGAAATATCGATCGTTTTTGCACTTTGCACTTTTTTTTACAAAAATATCGTTTTTTTGCACTTTGCATTTATCGTGCAAAAAGATCGATATTTTTGTACTTTGCATTTTTTGTGCAAGAAGATCGATATTTTTTTTTCATTTTGCATTTATTTTTTTTCAAAAATATCGACTTTATTTTGGGTTTTGTATTTATATTCTAAAAGACTCATTATTTTGCATTTCGCTTATATATATTTTATTTTTAATCGATGCTTCTCCCTCGTTGCCATAGCCACAATTAAGAAAATACCTAAGAATGTTTTGCCACCTTTGAACATTGACCTGCAATTTGTTTTTTCAGCAAACTTTTTCTAGCCTACTAACATTTTTTGCTTTTTGCCATTACCCCAAAGTATGCGGGGAATTCCACGCCAAATTGACCACTTTTGACCTGGCTGACATCTAAATATGTTAATCTTTCCTTCTAAAAACGCTTGGGTGATTAATTTTTTTGTTTATCTTAATCGGAAATATTTGGTGAATAAAAAAAAATCAACGTTTTTTTTTTCAAATGCTTTCTTTCTCAAAAAATGGCCATATAAGTAGTTTTTTTTCAATTTTTTTGTTTTGTTAGTTACATTACGACAAAAAATATTTAAAAAATGTTCAGTCATTATCGATATAATTTTTTGGAAAAAAACATGAATTTTTCAAAGTTTGACATTTTTGATCATTCGTTTTTTTTCGTAATAAAAGATTTGATGAACTTAGCGTATTTTGCCGCAAGACCCATCGTGGTAAGATATAGCGTTCTATTTTTTTTTGTCGAAATTGAAAAAAAAAGTATCTTCGATTTCTTCTAAATTTAGCTTTTTCCTATGAAAATAAATTTTAGCTCATTCCTCTCTCCGTCTCCTTGTATTCGCCGGATTTTTTCTTTTTCAAGGTACACCCATGTATATTGACTTTCAACCCTTTCATTTATTTCTTCTCTCTTCACCCCTTTCCCGCTTCACCCCCTTCCGCTTGTCATCACTCGAGAAAACACTCTTCCCTTTCACCCCGTGCACACGCGATTGCTCTTTCGTTTTGCTCGAGCTTCGATACACCCTGCGGGCTTCCGCATAGTCACTCTCGAGCCAACGCTACTGCGAGGCTCGAAAATACCAGAAAATAAGGGAAAAATGTACGAAGAGAAGTGGGGGGGGGGGGCGGTTTGAGGAAAGAGAGGAATATCATCATCGACGTATAGGTATCGATAGGAAACGTCATGGACGTTTCTTACACACGTATATGCGGACAAAATACAGGACAACGCGAAGATGCCCGCCCACGCCACCCTCGAGCAAGCCTTCGAGCTTCCTCTCTCACCCGCACCTTTAGCCACGGGATGAGGCTTATTAGATTTGTGGCTGGCGCGCCGCACGAAACTTTCCCTTATTCTCCTCACTTCCTCGAGTAAACAGACTTTTTTTGGTGGTGCCCTATGTTGGGAATCTACTTGGGTGCTCCCTTTTACTCTTGTGGATTTTTTCTTTATATATATATATATACCGGGTGTCCCATTTTGATTCTACACCTGATAATCTCGAAAAATACTGCTCCAATCAAGCATTGAGTATAGTGGAACTTTTGGGGTTTAAAGGGAGACGTTAAAAAAAATTGGATCAAAATTAAAAATGGTGACGTTAAAGCCTTATATACGCGATTTCGCCGATTTTCGAAGGTACTTTTCTAGACGCGGTTAAAAAAATGACGCATATGAGGCATTCCACGTCACTTCAGCCAGTAAAAAAATCCACAAATAATTTTGAAAAATCGAGTTACTTTATTGAAAAATATTCACCGAGTGTCGACATTTTTTTTAAATTTCGAAACACATTTTCGAAAAACGAAAAAGTGCGTCTTTTTCTAGCCTTCCAGAAAAAAATGTAGATTTTTAGATTTAATTTAGATTTAATTTAGATTTAATTGAGCAAGTCGAACGTCCGTTTCAGGGCAAAATATCCAAAAATATTTTTTTTCTCAGGGAAAGACACGTTATTTTATTTTTGAGAATTTTCCTGAATTGTGAATACGAAAAATGGATTTTTGGAATTTTTTATATTATGGGATTCCTAAACACCGTGTTATGGGATTCCTAAACACAGCTATTTTTATTTAAAAATTTTTTTTTATTAATATTCGGTTGAAGAGTGTGGAGCACTCGCTGTATGTTTACCAGGTTTTTGAAATACATATGATATATATGCCATATGTATTGGAGCCTTGGAGTGCTCCACACTCTTCAATCGAATATCAATAAAAAAATAAAAAAAATAAAAATAGCTGTTACTTCACGGTGTTTAGGAATCCCATATTATAAAAAATACCAAAAATCCGTTTTTCGTATTCACAATTCGGGGAAATTTAATAAAATAAAATAACGACTGTCTTTCCTTGAGAAAAAATATATTTTTGCATATTTTGCCCTGAAACGGACGTTCGACTTGCTCAATAAAATCTAAATTAATTTTTTTCTTCATGGCTATAAAAAGACGCACATTGTCGTTTTTTACGAATGTAAATACATCAAATCCTGCCAAAGATACAACCATTTGAATGGAAAAATGTTAAAAAATGGTAATCAACGAAAAAAAACGTCAGAAATTTTTCAAAAATTTCGACACTCGGTGAATATTTTTCAATAAAGTAACTCGATTTTTCAAAGTTATTTGTGGATTTTTTTTTACTGGCTGAAGTGACGTGGAATGCCTTATATATTGACAACATTTTTTTACAGCTCATTCATGCACATGGTTACACTTATGTAATAAGTATAACCATGTGCATAAATAATATACTTACATATACTTATGTAAAAAAAAATCAGAAATATTAACAAATGGCGGAGATATGACATAATAAAGCAATGTATTTTTTGTGCGCGCGCGCTGATGGTGAAAGTTCTCGGCATCGATGTGGGTGTCTGACAAAAAATGAACATATTTATAATTGCATAATGAATGTATCTTCAGTGTGAACCAACAATATTATTGAAAAAACAAATAATTACAATAAAAAATCGAAACTTGACATTTTTTTGCTCAATTTTCTGACGGTATTTTATTTTTTTGTGTCATTGAAAATTTTGTTTCTTTACTTCACACGATTGGTGATGATACTAAGAATATGTTGTAAAAATTTCAACGCGATCTGAACTTTCGTTCAAGAGTTAGAACTTTTGCAAGGTTCAAAAAAGTGAATCGTGGAAAAACGGCTTTGAAGTTGGCGGTCGGGCGCGCCGCGCGGTATCTATTATAAATGCAATCTTGCCTTATTTTTGGAATTTTTGGAATTTTTCAATTCTGTAAAGCGTAAAATATTTCTAACCGTTCAGGCTAATGGAATAAAAAATAATAAAAAAATGAAAAGTTTTGAAATTTTTCGCGTATATAAGGCCTTAAGATCGCCGACAGAGACCTTATCCTTGTTTGGGTTTGTTTGGGTTATGAAACAAACTCACAGCCACACGCACACGCACTTGGGATGTTGAAGATTTTAAAATAGTCAAAATGATATGCTAACCTAAAAAATATGGACAAAAAACCCTACAAAAGTAGTTATCTTTGGCCTGACAAATTTTTTTGGTGAACAAAGTTTTGTGTCCGTTTTTTTTTAACATGCCAGCTATCTTAATGTCGCCATTTTGAATTTTGGGCGCTACTTTTTTTTTAACGTCCCTCTCTGAACCCTACAAGTTTCACCATACTCCATACTTGATGGGAGCAATATTTTTCGAGATCAATCAAGATTTCGAGGTGTAAGATTAAAATAGGACACCCGGTATATATATTTACGGCTACTCCTGGTGCATCGTCTGCACTCGGGGATTCCATTTTTTTTTCTCGGAGCCGCAAACGAAACAATCTTTCCCAAGTTTCGGATTTTTCCTCGCCGTCTTTCATTTTCTTTTTCATTCTCATATTTATCATTTATATATAATAAATATTTAAATAAGAAATAACTGAAATAACAAAAATAAGGAATGTAAAAAGATCCAAAACAATTCTGGTGTTCCACTTTCTTTAATTTCAATACAAATTTATTTTAATTTAAAAATCGCAAAACACACAATCGTTCCAACGTTTTAGATTTTTCCTCGCCATCTTTTATTTTAAATAATAATATAAAGAAATAATAAGAATAATAAAAATAAGGGAAGTAAAAAAACCGAAGGAATTCCGGTGTTTCACTTCTTTTGAATTCATTTAAAAATCAATTTTGGAATTTTAATGGAAATTCCATTTTTTTCTCAATTAATTTTTAAAGTGTCATGTCCTTTTTTAAATCGCAAAGGACAGTTTCACAACATTTTGAATGTTTTGGATTTTTCTTCTCTGCCTTCTGATTTCTCTTTTATTCTCATTTTCATTGTTTATATATAATAATTATTCAAATAGCAAATTGCTGAAGTAACAAAAATACGGGAAGTAAAAAGATCCAAACTAATTCGAGGTGTGTTCTACTTTTTTGTTTGAAATGTTTTATTTACACCTTCGATTTCAATTACAAATCATAAAATACCTAATCTTCTGAAGATGTCGGATACTTCCTTGCTGCCTTCTTTTCTTTTTTATTCTTATGTTTATTGATTATTTATAATAATTGTTCGATTAAGAAACAGCTAAAATAATAAAAGAAAGGGAAGCAAAAACATAAATAAACATTCGGCTGATTCATTGATTTAAATTAAATTTTTTATTTTTTATTACAATTGAAATTTGTTAACTGCAAAAGTCAATCTTTCGGAAGTTTCGGATTTTCCTCCAACACTTTCATTTTCGTCTTTGTTCTCATATTTATAATTTAAATATAATAATTATGCGAAAAAAAATAACGAAAATAATAAAAATTTATTCTTACATTTATCTTATATTCCTATCTTATACATTATAGTTATTTTAAATAATTTATCTTCTTATTTTCTACACGCTTATTTTATTTATTACAATTATTTCAACGAATCTAATTGCGATAAAAGTTCCTGCGAACCTCCAGCGATAAAATCCGCGAAGAAAACTGCAAAAAGCCAAATTTCGAAAAACGTCGAAAATCTAAAAAGATACGTCAGAGCAAAAAATAATTTAAAAAAAAACCAATAAAAAGAAATCACATCCCGATCCCAAAAAAATCATTTTTTTTCACTTCCATACGTCTGCCGCCAATAACCTTCGCGATGTGCAACGACCGATAAAATTGACCAAAAAAATTACCAACCTTCGCACAAGAATTAATTAATTCCTTTTGCAATAAAAACCCCTTAAGCGTTAAATGTATTCGCGGACTTTGCCCACCACGTTGATTCTTCGCGATGAATATACATGGGCCACTCGACGCTATGTTTTTCGCCGAGCATAGTTTGAAGAAACGTCTCAACCGCCTCCGCCCCTCTGCGTCCCTCTCGCGCAATTCGCAGCCGTCAAATTGATAGTAAAGTCGTAATAGCCCGCGGAATAGCGAATGAAACCGTATTCGTCAACTTCACTTGACGACTCGCGCTGGGCAAACCAAGAAGAATGATTCTTTGATATGAGCGAGCATAGGGGAAGGAATGCGCGCGCGATACACTATTATTCCGCCCTATTACGATTCAATTTTTGCCGCACGCTCGAAAGAGAATGTCGGCAGAATTGTGAATGACGATGTGCATCGTTGCTGATTTTAAGTGTGGCTATGTGTGTGCTAGTTATACAGTATAGGTCAACATTGCTGATTTTAAGTGCGGTTATTTGTGCGCTAGACATGGGAAATTCCACGCCATTTCACCTAGCCCGTGGCCCGACCATTTTTGGTTTTCCTGATTTTTTTTGCAAAATTGTACCCTATGTAAAAAATAAGCACACTTATTTTCAGATTTTTATGTCTTCTTTTTTAGGAGTTGTAGTTTTGCAAAAATTGTCGCTTGCGGAAGTTTTGGAAACTTTCAATCGCTGATAACTCCTGAACTAAGTGAGATATCGACAAATTACACTTCATCATTTTTTTTCATTTTGAGGCATACTTTCTTTAAAAAATATTACAAAATTATCAATTGTCAATGTCAACGTTTTTTTGTTTCCAAAGTGAAAACTATTTTTTTTAAAGATGATCGACTTTTTTAATTTTTTTCAAAAAATTCTCTAAAATCGAATGACCCAATCAATGATTTTTGAGACTAGTCTCATCGTGGGCTTATTTTTCCTTCTATTTTTTTTCGAATTAATCATATTTTTCTTAAAAGATTTTTATCATCTTAATGTCCAATAATGCTATTGATGATTTTATGATTTCCAATTCGGCTTCGACAGGCCCGAAACGGTTTATTTTTTATTTGTCCTGAATTTAACGATTTTTTTTTAAATTTAGAATCATTTTTTTTCGGTAAATTCAGGACAAATTAAAAATAAATCGTTTCAGGCCTGCGAAGCCGAATTGGAAATCACAAAATCGTTAGTAGCATTATTGGACATTGAAATGATAAAAATCTTCTAAAAAAATATGATTAATTCGAAAAAAAAACAGATGCAAAAATGGGCCCACGATGAGACTAGTCTTAAAAATCATAGAATGGGTCACTCTATTTGAGGATTTTTTGAAAAAATAAATTAAAAAAGGCAATCATTTAAAATAAACATAGTTCTCAATTTGGAAGCAAAAAAAAACGTTGACGTTGATAATTGATATTTTTTTTCATATTTTTTAACGAAAGTATGCTTCAAAATGGAAAAAAAATTATATAGTTATAAATCATATAAAATTATATAGTTATAAATTATATATTATTTCTCGATATCTCAATTAGTTCGGGAGTTATCAGCGTTTAAACGTTTCCAAAACTTCCGAAATCGACATTTTCTGGAAAATTATAAATCCCAAAAGAGAAAAGATAAAAATCTAAAAATTGGTGTGCATGTTCCTTTTATGGGGTACAATTTTACAAAAAAAAATCAGGAAAAACAAAAAAGTCCGGTGTCCGGGCAAGGTGAAATAGCGTAGAATTTCCCATACACAATATGGGTCAACACAAATAACCAAGAGAATTTTTGAACAAATCGGGTAAAAAGAAGTTATCATTTGTAGAAATGGCATACGAAAAACCAAAAGCAGATGGATTTATCTCAAAAACCGTGGGACATTTACTTAACTGAAATTCCAGCATATAGAAGGACTTGATCTGACCTATCGACAGTTGCAGGGTTATCCATTCACAACAGGACACCCTGTATATATATATAATGAGATATGTCGATTCATATCATTTGTAGAAATGGCATGCGAAGAACCAAAAGCAGATGATATTTTTCAAAAAATAATGTAAAGTCCAAAATCTCGTAAACCGTGGGACTTTTAGTAAACTGAAATTTCAGGATATAGTAGGTCATGATCTGACCTATCGACAGTTTCAGGATTATCCATTTTATCAGAACACCCTGTATACATACATAAATACATACATAGAGAGCGAGAGGGACAGAGCAAAGAGTGAGTACAGACCGCTGCTCGATAAGTGATTTTAAATTGGCGAGAAGCGGCGCGTTCCGAGAGCCGTTAGCTAAAGGGGTTTTAGAACCCTCCTCTTCGTGCTTCTTTCCTCATTCTTATGTTTCGTCGCCTTCTTCGTTCCCTTCTGTTGCAAATCCATGCAGTATCCCTCTCGTTACGAATAATACGTACTTTTCGTATAATAATAAAACTTTCGGATACTTTTTCGAAATATCTCGGATCACCACCAAATATTTGGTAGTGATCCGAGATATTTAGATTTGTATCATCAATACTGACCTTGAATGACCTTGAACGACTTTGTCCCCCTAATGTTTTTATGCTGCTTGAGGTGCTCCACAACATGGTTAAAAAAAATGTACCATTCCATTTAAAAAAGTGGAGATGAACTTCACTGTGCGTCAGCGCCTCAACCGAAGTAAAAAAATGCCGCATTTCATGGCCCCTCTCACACCGCACAACTTTTGTCCGGAACATTTTTTTTGTGACGTCGATAATTACCGAGTTATTTCGGGTGGCAGAGATAAGAGGGACACCCTGTATATATATATATATATATATATATATGAGGTATTCCACGTGAATCCGGCGGACTTCTTCCCTGACCCCCGCCAAAGCGATTTATTTTTTTTTTTTACCCTATTCCATTCACTCTAAAAGACACCCTGAATTGTTTACACTTTTCGAAACAAACGTTAGTAAAAAAAAAATTCTCCGAAAAAAATGTCCCGATTTAAAAATCTGAAAAAAAAATCCAAAAATGGGTAATTATATGTAAACATTTTCAAGCTATCACCCGCAGTGGCAGTATGATTTTTTCTGTGCTTTCTGAGCGATTAACGTTAAGAAAAATCCGAAAAATTGATGATTTTTTTAACCATTTTTGAATAACCAAATGGTTATTAAAAAATTGTAAAAAAAAAAAATCATTGTGGGCATCAAAATATTTAAGTATCCGCCCGAAGTAGGCGGTTCTTGAATTTTTCGGTTTTTTCAAAACGTTAATCGTTCAGAAAGCACAGAAAAAATCATACTTCCACTGCGGATGGCTGCGGATGGCTTGACATTTTTTACGTATAATCACGCATTTTTGGGAACTTTTTCAGATTTTCAAATCGGGGCGTCTTTTTCGGAGAACATTTTTTTTTTGACTAAAGGTTGTTTCGAAAAATGTAAAAAACATTCAGGGTGGCTGTTAGAGTTAATGGAATCAGGTAAAAAAAAAAATTACGCGGAGTGCCTCATATATATATATATATATATATATATATATATATATATATATATATACACATATATATATATATCAATACATCTACATTTTTGTATTTGCTTTTTGACCCCTCCATTCCCCTTCACCGATGTTCATCGCCGCGCGCGGAACACGCGGTTCATAAAGCTTTGCATCTGATGCCGTACAATCATTTAAATTACGTTATTTACGAGCAATGCCACACGAGGAGCGCCGTCACCGGGCCCCCAAACGTTCTCTCTCTCTCTCTCTCTCTCTCTCTCTCTCTCTCTCTCTCTCTCTCTCTCTCTCTCTCTCTGCTTGGTCTCTAGCCGAGCTAAGAAATTCCCATTCGTCTGCAACACGTTTTTAGCAAACATCTTCCCCCCACGCCTTCACCAATCTTCTCTCTCTCTCTCTCTCTCTCTCTCTCTCTCTCTCTCTCTCTCTCTCTCTCTCTCTCTCTCTCTCTCTCTCTCACTCTCTCTCTCTCTCTCTCTCTCTCTCTCTCTCTCTCTCTGACTCTCTTTCTGCTTCGAGCCCTGTACCTCTCTACAGGTCATATCTCTTTATTAAACATATTGCAATGTGTTATTCAGGACGCGCTCGTGCGGTGACGCGATTTTCCGCGCATTTTTCAACACTCCTTATGGACCATTTCGCATCGTGACTTTTCCTTCTCTCTCTCTCTCTCTCTCTCTCTCTCTGCTTTTTCTCCTGTCATCTCGTCCGCACTCGCATTGTCGAACTCTGTCGTCGTCGGAGAAGAATTTCAGGGACAGCGCAGCCGCTGCATTATCATACGTATGTGTGTTACACGCGTGTAACGCGCGCACGAGCTCAACGACCTCGAAGTAAATGTCCCCATGCGCACCTCGATAAATTCGCAATCGCAACTCGATCGCGAAACGATTAGAGAATCCTCGATTATTGCCGCGGACTTTCCAAGAGAATTCCAGCTATGTGTTGCACACCCACCGTCGTATGAAATCGATCCAACTTACCTATTTATGTGTACATACGCTATTCATATATATATATATATATATATGGGGAAGACTAGGAGAAGGTTCGATGACTCGTGAAACGTCCCGCGTGTTCCATACAGCGAAAAGTCTCTGAATTCACGTGTCTGTTCGTGGATATATGTCTCTCTTCCTTTCTCTCTCGCTCTCTGTCACTCTCTTTCTCTCTGGTTGCTTCTACTCGTCCTCTTCGTCATCGAGCGGTTATATGGAGGTGCAATCGACCCCATGATAAATTCCCCGGGCGAATTTCCAAGTCTTTGAGGACACACGGTTTATATTACAACAGAAGGAGAGCGAGAGAGAGAGAGAGAGAGAGAGAGAGAGAGAGAGAGAGAGAGAGAATATTCTGGGTACTGTTTGTGCGTCGGGAATGTGTACTTCCCTAGTGTATCGTTTAAATCGACTGACCGCTATTGCTCAGAATCACTATATATATCACTATAGATATATTTGTATAGCAAGAAATTTATATATATATATATATATTTATTTATTTATTTATTTATTTATATATATTTACATATATATTTATATAAATTTATATATATATACATAAATTTATATATATACACAATATTCTATATATATATATATATATATATATATATATATATATATATATATATATATATGGTAAATATTTACAAGTGGCTCTCAAGCCCCAATCAGCTCCAAAATTTCTTTCACGTGTTCGGGGCTATTCTGCAGTATGAAAATATGTTCTTTATGATGAGGGAGGGGTATTTTATTAAGAAAAAAAAACATTTCCGGTAAATATTCGATCTTTGAAATACGTTTTCTGTATGCTTACTCTAATTTGTTTGGGTTCGTTTGGGTCAAACCCATATCATTTGACCCACTCGATGTCACCAAACCCGTTTCCTCCATACCTTTAAAGGTAAAAAAAGCGTTCGGGGTTGAAATAAGGGTTGAAATTGTCCACCCCCGACTTAAATATTATAAACGAAGTGCCCTGAAATACATCGACTCGGTACAAAATTTCTAAACCCCTTTTGTAGCTGGAAAAGGGGTTTTCTAGTTGGAGAAAATTCCATCTATGTACCTATATAGATGAGGAATTTCTGAGCAACGGCAGATTGCCCTTTCCCTATACGTACACCGGGTGGAAATTATGAGGTGGCTATGTTTTTTTTTAAGGGTCCTGCGCGGAGATTCTGCAACCGCGAAAGTTGCGATTTTTAATCGTCTTTCCAGACCCCTTGGCAAAATACAGCGTATTTTTGTGATAAGTAGTATTTGCCAGAAAAAAATTGAGCATTCCGGAAAAAAATCCAAATTCCATTTTTAGTACAGCAGAATGAAGAGGATTAAATTCAAAATACGAAACAGTCGTGAAAAAGGTATTTTGTGCATCCCGTCATCGAGGACAAAATTATGAAAGATGCATTGTAAAGTGGATGAATGGAATTGAATTTATTTGAAAAAAGTTATTTACTTGTGTTTCGTATTTAGAATTTAATTATCTTCCTTCTGCTGTACTAAAAATTGAGTTTTTTTCCCCCAGAATGCTCTATTTGTTCTGGCAAATACTATTCATCACAAAAATTTGCCATATTTTTTTTCGAAAATGACTTGAAAAACCTTTGTAAATCATATTCTTCTCGGGCGCAGAATCTCCGTGCCGGACCTTTGAAAAATGCATGGCCAATGTATTATTTTCACGTAGTGTGTGGGCATACATATATATACACATACACACATGTATATAACATTTTTCAAAGAAATATATATATATATATATATATATATATATATATATATATATATATATATATATATATATATATATATATATACAAGGTGGACCATTTAACGTGACCACCCCAAATATTACCGTTGCTTTTAGAGTGGCGGAAACAAACCCAAACAAATGCAAAAAATTTGGTGAAAAATCATCTCAAGGTCATGATATCATAGGTCGTTGGATTCGTCTGAACACCAGTTACAACGTCTTAATAAAAAAAAGAAACATGTTCCCATTTAAAAACCATTGATAACCTTGAGAACGCAAAAACTATGACCTTGTCAAAAATGAATTTACACCACCGTATCAGCCCTTCGAAATCAATTAAATGACCTGACATTTTTTTTGTCACTCTAATGGCAACGAAGATATTTGGGGTGGTCACGTCAAATGGTCCACCCTGGATCTGTCATATACAGGGTGTCCCTCTTATCTCTGCCACCGGAAATAATTCGGTAATTATCGACGTCACAAAAAAATGTTCCAGACAAAAGTTGTACGGTGTTAAGGGAGCCATCAAATGCGACCATTTTTTTTCGCTGGCGGTGCTGTCGCACAGTGTAGGTGACCTCCAGTTTTCAATATGGAATGGTACATTTTTTTCAACTATCTTGTAGAGCACCTCGAGCCGCATAAAAAACTATAGGGCGTCAAAGTCGCTCGAGGTCATTCAAGGTCACCTATTAAAACGAAATACAAAACTAAATATCTCGGATCACTACCAGATATTTGGCAGTGATCCGAGATATTTAGTTTTGTATTTCATTTTAATAGGTGACCTTGAACGACCTTGAGCGACTTGGTAGTGATCCGAGATATTTAGTTATGTATTTCTTATATTTGATTATCTTATTTCTTATATTTGGTTGTGATCCGAGATATTTAGATTTGTATTTCATTTTAATAGGTGACCTTGAATGACCTTGAACGACTTTGACCCCCTAATGATTTTTATGCGGCTTGAGGTGCTCCACAAGATGGTTGAAAAAAATGTACAATTCCATTTTTAAAAAAGTGGAGTTGACCGATTCTGCATAAAATCTTTTTTCATAAAGTTTCCTTACCATTTAAGGTTGAAGGAAGACTTTTCTGGATAAAACAAATAACCAAAAGTATTTTTAAAAAACCGGGTAAAAAAAGTCATCATTTGTAGAAAGGGCATGCGATAAGCGAAAAGCAGATGATTTTTATCTCGAAAAGTGTGGGACTTTTACTAAACTGAAATTCCAGCGTACAGTAGGACATGATCCGACTTATCGACAGTTGCAGTGTTATCCATTCATATCAGGACACCCTGTATGTATATATATATGGGTTCTGGGACAGGGTGTCCCAGACGTTGCTTGACCAGAACTCAACGTCAAGCAACGTCTGGGACACCCTGTCCCAGAACTCAACGTCAAGCCGAAACGGGGTGATAGGATTGATTGTAACCATCATGAGAAAAATCAGAAAAAAATCTATTTTGAAAATTTTAAATTCATAGTTTAACAAAAAACAGTCTTAATTCTAGGAAACTTGGGGCAATTGTGTCATTATTTTTGACTGTGATTCTAGAATTGTTATTTAGGGTTACGGTTCCAAAGTTTAAATGAACAAAAATAATAAAAATAAACCACAATAACCGAAAAATGGTTACAGTTTGACCAAATTTCTAGGTTTTTCTTAAAAGCCCAGATTTTTTTTCTGATTTTTCTCATGATGGTTACAATCAATCCTGTCACCCCGTTTCGGCTTGACGTTGAGTTCTGGGACACCCTGTATATATGTACATATATATCCATAGAGAGACAAAGAGATAAAGATAAATCTACATTGAACCACGTACCGTCCTATCGGCACGCGACAGCCATAGAATTTACATCTGTTCCCAACTGACAATCACAACCATGATGCGTTTCTACACATGATAAACACAATTAATACGGAATCTCATTTTTTCTACGCTCGTTATTCTTTTCCCGTTAAATCAATCGTTTCCACTGCTCTCCAGTCTCCAGATGCACGTGGCTGCACGATCATAAATTGTTTACCGTTTGTTTTTTTTCTCTCTCTCTCTTCCCTTTCAATTCATCAATATTCCTGGTCTGTTTCAACCTTGGCGCAAAAGTTCTCTCTCGACCGAGAATTCGAAACGACGGGGCGCGCAACGCGTATGCGGCAATGTATGACACACGTGTACGGGACATTTCGAGCTAAATCGAAGCTTCGCTCGTGGCGTTATTCGTCATTGCAGAAATCGTAGAGGGCTCGGATTTTCGGTCGCAAAAATTTGGATTTTGTAGTGGCCTTTGATGCTGACTCCCCATAATCTTGGGTCCTGATAGCAGGAGAGGGACTGTATCGGCTTTGGTTGTTGGTTGATTTTTCCTTACTCTAGGAAACGGACGTTTTCAATTTAAGGAGGTTGGATTGTTAGCCAAAATCGAAGATAAAATTAGAAAAAATCTACGTTATTGTCTGGACTATACTGAGTCTTGACGATTTTTGTCAAATTTTTTCACCACTAATCACCGGAGATTAAAAATAGTTTAATGTTTTTTATTTTACCAGCGATAAGATGGGCAAGACGTTCACGCCTAAGGGTGATGCCATTTTTTTTGGCAATTTAGCACCGAGATAAACCATTTATAATCACGGATTAACGAAAACGAAAACGTTGTGAATATTTGAAAAAAAATCCCTTGCCCATCGTAAACCATATGTATTCAATATTAAACCATTAAGGGTTGTTGAAAGATTACGAAATTTGGCTCGCCAATGAAGAGCATTGCTGCCAACCTCAATGTCCGCGAAGTTGCCGCATTTTGAAAACACTTAATATAAATTAATCGTAATAATAAATAATCACGTGACATAAATATAAATAGGCATAATTATAAATTACTCAAAATTTCATTCTGAGTTGTATAAAATATTCGCTCATGCAGTTTTTTCATAATAATCATCTATAATTTGATACTTTTTCAAGTTGGTGGTATAAACGTTTTACTTATTTACGTAATAAAAATATAAAAATAATTTTGCTCTATAATTATATATTTTATGAAAAATTAGCATCCAAAGAATGAATTTATACCTCGTATGCATTTTTTTGAGGTTCATTGAAAAAAATGGATAAAATCGTTATTTGACTCAACCTCCTAAAAAACGGTCACACTTTAGCTCGTTCTAGTTATGCAAATATACAGGGTGTCCCAGAACTGAATGCGTTCCCTGAAATAGGAGGTTGGGGGTGAAATTCTGAATCGATTGATATAAGCATGTGTGTGTCTTAGATCAACCCCTGAATTATTATTGATTTTTAAAGGCGGGCGCATCTGATTGGCCCGCCTCTAAAAATCAGTAATAATTCAGCGGTTGATCTGAGACCCACACATGCTTATATCAATCGACTCAGAATTTCACCCCCAACCCCCCATTTCAGGGAACGCATTCAGATCTAGGACACCCTGTATATATACATATATATGTATATTAATAAACCATAAATATCACTGACCCCGTTGAATGAGCGTAAAACTTGTTTAAATCAGAGTAAAACGTCTGTGAACTCGAGAATCAGAAGAATTTCCGGCCGTCTATACCGGTACGGGTTCCCAACACTTTCCCCGTGCCCGTGGAAAATGCGGTTTAGTGTAGCTTAAGACGACTGTGGACGCAGCGGAAGTTAGGTTAGATTAGCGAAGCGCGGTTAGGGAGAGCTAGCAAAGGGCTCAATTGGGAACGGGTAATACGTAAAAACCCGCAAGAGGACATAAAAAATAATATATTGATAATAACGAATAACATTTTGACAGATCATTTTAATTGCCAGCTAATTTTAAGTATAAAAATTGCAAATGAACTGCTGTCGTAATAATACCCGAAAAATAGAAGAAAAAAAGAGCGCCCGTGAATAAAAGTTGAAGAAAATTTTTTTTTCTGTTTTTGGGTATTCATTTTAATATTGATAGATAAAATAGATAAAAAATAAAAATCAGTTACCGAAAGATATTATCTGCAAAAATATCATTCCTTTTCACTGTATATGTTTCCTGCATATATATTTATATGTATCATCGTTTAAAATATATACATATACGTATATATGCATGCATTTATATTTTCGAGTTAAGTTTACGCATCATATGTATAGATGTGTAAGATATATATATATAAACTATACAAATCATTACGAGTCTCCCACAGATTTTTCTTACAGATCTACCACATTCTATAAGTTATGAATCCTTGAGCTTTTTTATTGTAGTTATTTTTTTCTGCCGCGAACTTCATCGTCATAATTTTTTTAATGAGCAATGTCCAGGAACCGGAAGGCAGGATTTTTTTTTAAGTTCACGAGACGTTTCCTGAACTTTAAAAAAATGTTCTGCTTTACGGCTCCTGGACATTGTTCAGTAAAAAAAAATATTATGATTAAATTCGAGGCCGAAAAAAAATACAATAAAAAAGCTCAAGGATTCATAACTTGTATAGGACGTTGTAGAGGTGTAAAAGAATCTGTGGTAGCCTGGTAACGATTTAAAAAAGCGTGCGAAAATCGTCTACTGAAATGTGAAGCCCCTCGAGACGCGGCGAACCATCCGGTTTGAAGTGGCCCATATATACCCAAGCACGTGTGTTTTCTACGCGTGCTCATTATAATACTTACGAATGCGTGGGTGTGAACTCACGTCAGCGATACAGTTGAGATGTTTTTCCGATGACGCAATCAGCACTGATTGCTCTCGAGTTCGATTTTCGACGAAAAAAAACGTCTTTAATCTTTTGTTAATAACAAATGATTGAAGTAGTTTTTTCGTGGAAAATAATTAATAAATATGATAAAATAACTAATAAGTATTAAAAAATAATAAATAATCAAATGTTAATAAAAAATGGATAAAGATATAAAAAAATCATTCGGTTGTAGGATAGAAAATGTTATAAACTATGCGAATTTGAAACGAATGAAAATTAAAAAAAAGGCAGTCGGCAGGCCCTTTACAAAAATCGTCACAACTCGGTTAATTTTTGGAAATTTTACAAAATCTTTGTTGCAAATTGAAGTCAAGATTGTAGTCCATAAAACTGACTAATAAAAAAAATCGTACGTTTTTATTTCAAGCTCGTGCAGTCTCTTCAACTCGTATATTTTTAGACTTGGAAAAGATTACCGATCACTCGCTCGCTGAGCGATCCGGAAGATTTCAAATTGAAAATTTTGAAAGCTTAAAAACTTCCATAGCCGAATTATTTTGACGGTGTTAAAATTTTCGGAGTTTTGGTCTTTCGTGTAAAATTCTTTCGGAGTTTTAATCTTTCGGGGTACTATTCGTTCGGAGTTTTGAGCGTTCTGACCATTCAAAGTTCGGAATTTCAACCCGGCCCCTATTAAGGGGCTATACCAGGGTGAACGCTGAAAATTTGGGTGATTTTCGGGAATTTTTTGGAAGAAAAGTACTCAATTAAGGGTTTCGGAAAATTAAGAATATATTTGATTATATTTGACCTATATTACATAATTTTTTCATAGAAAAATATTGAGATCCAAGTGACATGCGCTGCCTTCGGAGGCGCCAAAAAAAAGTTCCTCCACTGCTGACATGATTCCGGCCGATTGAGTAGCTGAAACCGAAAAAGGAAAAAATGTCGTTAAACTGGAAGGTATTTGCTGTACAATGACATAGGATTTTCGAAAAATATCAAAATCTACCAAAATGGCGTAGTTATGAAAAAAAAGTCTGTTTTCTTGCCTACCAAATGGTCGTTTTTTGCAATGCCAAATCGTCAATTTTCATCCAATCCAAAATATCCTACGTCATTGTTGAGTAAATATATTCAAGGGTACTCAGTTCAAATTTCAAGTTAATCGGATAATTGCTCTTTGAGTTGCAATGTCAGCAAATTTGAAAAATCTCATTTCGAGAAAAACGCGTTTAAGGCGTTACCCCCACTTGTAGCGCAAAAAAGGCCTTTTTCATGAATTTTTAAAAAGAAAACTACAAAACTTTTTTAATCGATCAATATACCATCTTAAAGAACACATCTTGAAGAACTTTCAGTAATTTTTTTATTGAAAAATATTACATTGTTTAGTGGCAAATGGCCGTCAATGAAATAATGTTTTTATATACACGGTTTGCGGTGACCAACATTGCGGTGCAGTGGATCATCTGAAAAAAAAATGCGGATGAATTTAGTCAAATATAAGTATAAACTAGTCTTTAATCGAAGGATTTTAAAAAATATTCATTTTTCACAAAATGGCGGACAGTCAAAGTTAATGGTTCGATTTCAACGAAAAAAAACGGCCGTTTTTTGGCTATAAAACGGCCATTTTTTTCGAAAAAAAATCGAACGATCAAAGACTACATTTTTATGTATTAAATAAGCCTGCAAAATTTCAAGAAGATCGGTTCATTAGTGTTCGAGTAATCTTGGTCACCGACTTCAGAAATGCCATTTTGAGAAAAACGCGTTTAAAGTTTCAATTTCAGTTTACACGAAGAAAATATTTTTTTTTTGTAAACTTACATAGAGTCATCTATTCCGGGCCCATACTTCTGTATGGGCCCGGATACTTATACTTCAAAAAAAATGCAATAAAAAAAATTGATTTTTTCAAAATCGCAAGTGGGGGTAACCGCTTGAAGATTCAACTACCGATTTTTGCAAGATAAAATGATATTGATATCAATGATAATGATATTCTTAAAAGTATAAATTGTCGAAAAAGGCAAAAAAAATCGATTTTTTGAAAGTGTCACATAGGTATAGCCCCTTAACCGCGTTATATTTCCCGAGCGGTGCATCGTTGAAACGAGAAATCCGTAATTCAATTGTCTCTCTACGAAAATAACGCGACGAGATAATAATTTTTTCGGCCCAACTATTATTTACGGAAAATCTCACGTATCCGGAGATTTATTCAGACGTCTTGTATTGTACATACGTGTCAAAGAAGCAGCATCTATTTTTGACGCCCCCGCCCCCGCCTTCCACCCCCGCGCCCTTGCGCACGTTCCTTCGTCTATTCTCGATGAATCGAAATATCGGTTTCTTTCACTCTCTGATTTACGTCTTACTAATTCGGGATTAGCGAGATGCTCGCTTGTTCTATATTGGTTTTGAAGTTATTCGTTTGTCTTTTTTTTTCGATTTTTTTTTCGCGTCTGTTTTGTGTCGGGCTCTGCCCCGGAAATACGTCAAACGAGACGAGTATTTTTGAATTTTCGACGAATTTTTATAAGTAACAGTTTTTCAATGATTAACAAAGTTGAATAATTAAAACAGTTTTTTAGATAATTAAAATATTATGATTTTATATTGTAATTTCATGTGTTACACATTTATTTTATACGTAGTAATATATTATGGCAGCCCTACTCAAAGTGTGCCGAAAAAAAACAACTTCACATCCGCCAATAAATGGTAATAATTTCATCAATTTACAGTGGAATTAATACATTGTTATGTAAAGTACTCATTTTTCTACGATTTTCGGCAAGAGTACAATATCCGGGACGGCAAGATTTGACGGTGAATTTAGGGTTATCGAATCAAAATAAACAACGTGTGGAGGGTGATAAAAGTTGATATTTCGCTTATTTTGCGTTCAAATTAGAACTTTTCGATAATGATCGAAAATGACAATTTTTTCGAATTTGAAAATATCAAGCAACATCAGTAAAGGTAACTTGGAAATTTATAGTTTCAACAGTGTCTCAGAAGCCAAAAATGTATTTTAAATGCCACTACCATGTTTTGCTCGCTGACAAGTGCGACTGGACGGAGAGAAAAGTAGTACTTTTAAGGGGTTATATACAGTCAGAAAGTCCAAAAAGATTGATTTTTCAAGAATTTTTCTTGAGAAGACCTTTAAATCTATTAACGTAAAAATTGGTACACATATTATGGTAACTTTTAACTGTATTTTAACATTTTTTATTTGCGAAAATAATTATTTTGAAAGCTGCTATGGCTGATCTCCGGGAGCACCTCTAAAAAAGGCGTCTTGCGGTGAGCACGATATCTCTGGACTGGATAATCTAAAATGAAAAAACCAAAAATATTTCTTTAATATGATGGATTATCTTGTAATTGATCGAAGGAATAAGCAAAATAATAATTTTTGACAAAATGGCGACTTCTAAATAAAATCGATTTTTGACAAAAATTTAGGCCTTAAATTGTTTATAAAATGGAAAATATCAATCTGTGAGAAAAAACCTTCGATTAATTACTATAAAATATACTTGAAAAAAAATATGTTAAAATTTGAGACGGATCGGTTTAGCCGTTTAACGCGGTCCTCTAGTTTCTCGGCTGTTTTTTTTACGGCTTTTTCAATAATTTTTTACGGGCAAAGCATCGAAATAATAAATCTCATTGTTTTTGCATAATCTTTATTAACATTTAAATAAGCTTTACAAATTTTTTGAAGTCAAAATATATAATAGAATAAACGTTATAGTGGCCGACAGGAAGACATCAAGTAAAAGAGGTGCTTGACGGTGACCAAGATTGCGGCTGTTCTGCTTATCTGAAATCAAAAAACCAAACGGCATTTTAATCTTCATATCTAAGACTAGCGATTGAACTAGAGTGAATTCTAAATTACAAAAATTGACTTTTTTATACACTTTTGAAAATTACATTCTATTTTTTACTCATTTTTTCTTAAGTTTTTCGCTCGTACAAAAAAAACTATCGAAGCAATCATGATAATCCTAGTCCAATCGCTGGCTTATAACATATTAAAGATGCTGTATAAATTTGAACAAGATCGGTGCAGTAGTTTCTGAAATATCGTGGTCACCGTTTCGAAAAATGGTGTTTCGAGAAAAACGCGTTTGAAAGTATACCTGCTCCGTATACCTGCTCCGTTCCAGGGCCGTAACTTGTGAACCACTTCGAATATCGAAAAATCCTTTGGCACACATTTTCTACACATGTTGAAGATGTGATTTATGAAAAAAAAATCGATTTTTTCGACCCGAGATACTAGAGGACCGACTTAAAGTTTAAAGTTTCAAAAGCCCTTTCGAACGCTCTGACACGTAATTATAAATGTGCGTGTAACTTCAAGAATATTCGCCGGATTGACAAGAAATTTTCTGTGTGTGTACTTAAATATATGTACATTGCGAATTTTTTTTTTAAATCGTTTTTTTCGAAAATTTTAACTGCATATAACTCCTTAATCGCTAGGAGTCCAAAGAGGGATCAAAAGTGTACGGTACACCCCCCTTCGGACTTGTAAGGCTCTAAGTTAATGTAAAATATATCGTTTAGTAACTTGGTGTAGTAATTATATGGAACAATTCCTGTTGTTATGAATAAACAGACAATATGAATAAATAAAGCATTATAATCTTGGAATTTATGTTCAAAATTATATAAATTCTACGTTTAATGGTATTTATATGATACCACTAAACAAACCCAAACAAAGAAATACTTTTTGAAGCTCGCCCGGTCAATTTCCATTATTTGCGATAAAATAAAGATATTTTACCCATGAGCCAACAACAATCGTTTAATTTTTGCGTATTTCCAATTACCGCTAAAGGGGCTCATAATGATTTAAGGGAGCCAAAACGGCAAATTTTTTATTCTTGAAATTATCATTTTTTTTGTTTAAATATCAATAATCAACGGTCAAAACTTGGCGCCCGGATATCGTACTATCCCCCGATTTTCATAAAATAATAGACATAAAACAAGGTTTTGCTTATTTTAGGGCTCCGTAAAATATTTAGTGTGTCAAAAGGGTTCCGTCCCCAAAAAAGTTTGAGAACCGCTGTACTTGGGTATACTACTATTGTATATCGTGAAATCTTGATGACAATAATGTTATGTCATTATTAAATATTACGTCGTCAATGGCAAAGAACTAATATTGTTATCACATTTTATTAAAATTGAATTAGAATGATATATACTAATGAATTTAATTATAATTATATAGACTAATGAATCTAATTATAATTATATGTACTAATGAATGTAATTAGATCTATATATACTATTTAATGTAATTAGGATGACATGTCCTTATCAATGTGATTAGAATTGCATGTAATTAGAATTATGTGTACGAAGTATTTCTCTTTCTCTTCTATTTTCACGTTCCCTTGGAGGTTTTTATTTGTTTCTCTTTTGTGTGTGTACTTTCCTCTTGGAAGTTTTTCAAAATAATTCGAAATCGTTTAGACTCGTATAAGTATTTTTTTTAATCATCTGAATTTTTGTGACTCGTCCTCCCAATCTATTTTTGCAACTTTTAATTCAAATCTAAGGCATGTAGTTTAATGTTTAGTTTTTTATTTATTTATTGCTTAGCAGTGCACTTGATAACGTTAACACAAGTGAAAAGAAAATTGCCATGAAGGTGCACGCACAAAAGAGAAAAATAAAGAATTCTTCTTTCTCGAAAACTCAAAAAGATCGTACAACACACACAGGCGGATGATTCGGAAAAGTATTGATACGACACATCTGTAGATTTTCTTTCCTAATGTAACTTTTCGGGCCATCCTGTATACGTGCGTTATTAAGGCAGTAGTCTAGTCTAGAGCGAGATTTTTTACGTCATTTTTGGGTTGGAATAACTTTTGAACCGTTGAAGTTGTCTTGATGAAATTTTCCATATGTATTTATTGTTCCTGTGAGAATGTGTCTGCATTAAAAAAAATTATTTTAAATATTTTCATGCAGTTTTTTTATTTTTTTTACAACATGGTCCGCCCAAAACCGCCTCAATCGGCGCCCACTCTGGGTGATGTATGCATCTGAAAATATATATATATATATTCTCAATCTATATGAGTATTCTGGGCAATGGTAGCAGAATTAGTACTTAAAAATTTTTTGTTACAAAATGGCGGCCTGTTAAGGCGTTACCCCCACTTGTAGCGCAAAAAAAGGCCTTTTTCATGATTTTTTTTAAAGAAAACTACAAAACTTTTTTAATCGATCAATATACCATCTTAAAGAACACATCTTGAAGAACTTTCAGTAATTTTTTTATTGAAAAATATTACATTGTTTAGTGGCAAATGGCCGTCAATGAAATAATGTTTTTATATACACGGTTTGCGGTGACCAACATTGCGGCGAAGTGGATCATCTGAAAAAAAAATGCTGATGGATTTAGTCAAATATAAGTATAAAATAGTCTTTAATCGAAGGATTTTAAAAAATATTCATTTTTCACAAAATGGCGGACAGTCAAAGTTAATGGTTCGATTTTAACGAAAAAAAAGCGAACGATTAAAGACTACATTTTTATGTATTAAATAAGCCTGCAAACTTTCAAGAAGATCGGTTCATTAGTGTTCGAGTAATCTTGGTCACCGACTTCAGAAATGCCATTTTGAGAAAAACGCGTTTAAAGTTTCAATTTCAGTTTACACGAAGAAAATATTTTTTTTGTAAACTTACATAGAGTCATCTATTCCGGGCCCATACAGAAGTATGGGCCCGGATACTTATACTTCAAAAAAATGCAATAAAAAAAATCGATTTTTTCAAAATCGCAAGTGGGGGCAACCCCTTAAACTTTGATTAACGATATTTCATACATTTTCGGGTATTCGACGAATTATAAAATGTGGGCAAAATTATTGTGCGACTCAATTCTGCTACCAGTCCTCAGAAAGAGGCTACCGAAGGTATGTGCAAAATTTGAGCTCGATCGGTCAATTAGTTATCGAGATATCGTGAGCGCCGATTTGAAATACATAGTCCTGAGATAAACGCGTTCAAAGCTGCTTCCCGAGCGCGCTACCTGAGCGCGCAGCTTGCTTATAATTTTTATTCCTCTGCTAATTTTTGAAATATCAATAAACGGTTTTCACGAGCGTATTGAGAAAGATCTAAGGAATAATAAAATGAAGAAAAAAAATCGATTTTGTCAAATTTCTAGACCAGACTACTGTCTTAAGGTAGTCCTATCGCCAGGCTTCAATCCATAGGATTTTTATAATTTTTTTTTGAGCTTCACTAAATATATTAATAATCGTCTCTGTAAAATTTCAGGGTCGTTTATCGACCTAATTACAGAGAAAAGAAATATTAAAATTGCGTATTTTTGTGGAGGAATTCCGAGACGACATACAAAAACCCAATTTCCGGTCGCTACAAAAGTGTATATAATAGTGGGAATCCGTCAGATTCTTAAAAATAATCAGATTTACATACTTGACACTCGTAGTAATCCAGTGCTCTCAGAAAAAATAACGCTCATTGACCTAATTTTTATGTAATATCAAGTTTAATTTGAACTTCCGGTATTGGATTTATTACCGCTTGCTACGATAAAGAGACGTGACAGCAAGGCAACAGCTGACTGTAGTCCTAACCTCGTCTCACTCATTCGAATTTCCACACATATTTCATTTTTTAACCGACATATTTCGCCGACACAAATTTTCCACCCTTTTTACCAGTCGTGGCCCGAATACAATGCTTTATATTTCCCGCACCTGACATTGTTCTGACAGATCGACGTTGAAAAGCATGGAGTTTAAACTCGCCGGGTTGCGTAAAAAGAGACGGAGATAGAACCAATATTGTCAAATATCAAACCTAGAAATACTGCGCGAATCGTTGGAATAACTATTTTTTTCATTTTTCTAATTAAAAGTGAACATTCATTAAGGGGTTAGGCCACTCTAGACGCCGAAAAAATAGGCGTTATGAGGATTTTTTCAGAAAAAATAAAAAATTCGTCGAGATTACAAAAAAGGGTGTTTATCATACACATCAGTGAGTGTATACCATAATTTTTTCGAAGCGATTAATTTCAAAATGACGGAAGTGCAGCGTTTATCTCAAAACTGCATTTTTTAAGTTGGCTGGTAATGTAACTCAGACAATTTTCAACCGACTCACTTGAAGTGTTGAATATATCTTGAAAAATACATTGTCTATGAAAGTACGTAGGATTTTTTTTTTATATTGCATAGTTCATTTGTTATTAACAATTATCTGACGAAATTGTTCACTTTTCAAAAATTTGCCAAAAAAATCGTCGGATAATTGTTAATAACGAATGAACTATATGCAATATAAAAAAATCCTACGTACTTCCATAGGCAATGTATTTTTCAAGATATATTCAACATTTCAAATGAATCGGTTGAAAATTGTCTGAGTTATGTTTCCGGTCAATCCAAAAAATGCAGTTTTGAGATAAACGCTGCACAGCCGCCATTTCGAAATTTGTCGCTTCAAAAAAATGTTTGTATACAGTCACTGATATGTATGATAAACACCCTTTTTTGTAATCTCGATTTATTTTGTAGTTTTTCTGAAAAAAATCCCCAAAAAGCCTATTTTTTCGGCCTCTAGAGGCCTTAACGCGGTCATCTAGTTTCTCGGCTGTTTTTTTACGGCTTTTTCAATAATTTTTTACGGGCAAAGCATCGAAATAATCAATCTCATTGTTTTTGCATAATCTTTATTAACATTTAAATAAGCTTTACGAATTTTTTGAAGTCAAAATATATAATAGAATAAACGTTATAGTGGCCGACAGGAATACATCAAGTAAAAGAGGTGCTTGACGGTGACCAAGATTGCGGCTGTTCTGCTTATCTGAAAACAAAAAACCAAACGGCATTTTAATCTTCATATTTAAGACTAGCGATTGAACTAGAGTGAATTCTAAATTACAAAAATTGACTTTTTATACACTTTTGAAACTTACATCCTATTTTTTACTGATTTTTTCTTAAGTTTTTCGCTCGTACAAAAAAAACTATCGAAGTAATCATGATAATCCTAGTTCAATCGCTGGCTTATAACATATTAAAGATGCTGTATAAATTTGAACAAGATCGGTGCAGTAGTTTCTGAAATATCGTGGTCACCGTTTCGAAAAATGGTGTTTCGAGAAAAACGCGTTTGAAAGTATACCTGCTCCGTATACCTGCTCCGTATACCTGCTCCGTTCCAGGGCCGTAACTTGTGAACGACTTCGAATATCGAAAAATCCTTTGGCACACATTTTCTACACATGTTGTAGATGTGATTTATGAAAAAAAAATCGATTTTTTCGACCCGAGAAACTAGAGGACCGCCTTAAATAGTTTACACATGGAAAATTTAGTTATTACAAATTTTTTTTGCGTATGTTAAAAATATAAATTGCACAAGTCTCAAGTATGATTAGTGGCATGACTCGTATGAAACGATAGGACTCCCTTAATTGTAAACGTGTCGCAAGACTGATTCACAGGTAGAAGCGCTCTCGCAGCATCATAGCAAATGAGTACGAGTCATTATACGTAGATAAATCGTGGGCGCGATCCTTGAATACAAATTGGCGAATGATCGTTATACGATGCCTCCGCGCAAATCCAATCTCGATCGTCATCGATCGTCAATTTCCGACAATTATCGTCAATGCGAACGTGCAAAAAATTCATCATCTTCCGGCAATCGTGCTTCCTGCATTGGCAAACTCGACACAATTTTCACTCTTTGCGATTTACCGATCGATCGATCCTCGTTCGGTTGCGGTATTCGCCAATCAACGCTACAAGAATTTCAGCTATGCCACGAGTCACAATGTTCGCGGAATACAGTTGCACAATCGTGGAGAATCGCTTGCGCGAGCTGGCAGAGCAAAAAAAGAATTACTATTTTTGTTGGGACTCGATTGATGAACGTTTCATTCAATGTTCAACCTGATTCACTGACTTTTCATACGATATTTATTTCGTGTGCCATTTCGAGCTTTCACAATCTTATCGCGATTCTGTTTATCCCGAAAGTGAACGGAAGAGCCCCGTTCACTTTTCTCGTTGTTATTTGATTGATCAACTGATTGGTCGTAGCTCCGATGAATTGACGTATCAGACATCTATACTCAGCCAGCCTTTGAACCCAGGTTCGCTGGCGTTTATTTTGGTAATTTGGTTCATGTGTATTTTGGAAATGGATTTTCGAGAATATCGTCTTGAGATGTGGATATCAAAGTTATTATTAGAAAAGTCATGATTTCTATATGTGAATATGAATACCGATCTCCATATAGTTTAAGGGGAGATATACACCTTGGAGCCGGAAAAAAGTGATTTTTGTGAATTTTTGCAAGGAAAACTATTTGATATTTCGGATTGGGGTTTTAATGATCTAAAAGTATATGGGGCATTCCACACCAATTCGACCTGGGTCTGACCCTCGACCCCTCAAATCTGGTTCCCGATTTTTCCTATCATTACTCTCACTCTATCAAGCAATTACAATTTTTTTCAGATTTTTCAAAATAAATTTGAGCGCGTCATGAATTTTTGAATTTTTTTTTAACACCTCGATCGCCGTAATCGAAAAAGCTGAAAAAATTCCCAAAAATACAGTGTCAGATAAAAAAAATGTTGGTGTAAAATTCATAATGTCTGGGCTTTTGCTTCAACCCCTAATTAGGGTGTTTGTCAACCATGATAAAAAAAAATCGAAAATTACAAAATACACTTTAGAAAAATCGGATCAGGTAAAAGAGTTGCGCCCTCGTTTGGGCGATCCGTTCTCGTTGCGAGAATGGATCGCGCAAAATGCATTAAACTTAAATTAAACTAAAAAAAATAAACCTCCAAATGTTTAAATCTTAGCTTTCCTGCAGTCATTTTTTGTTAGTTAACAAACTAAATAACCTTAGGAATGATAAAATGGGCAACATTTTTTTTTTTATTCAGATGGCTAATTTTAATAATTTTCCACCTCGCTGTCTTTGAAGGTCCATTGTAGCCAAAGTAGCTCTATTAAGTACTACTTTTTTAAATGATTATGAAAGCTGAGAGTTTGGCGCATTCTTGAGGCCTAATTAGGAACCATGAAGTCACCTGTTTAGATTTTTAATTTAAAGTTGAAAATTTAAGTCATAATTTACCGAACGTAAATTTTTCACTTTAGACCAACATTTTCATAACTTTCATCACAGTTACGTAACTGATTATTTTATGCATAAAAGTACTACTCATGAAGATTCAGTTGCAAAAAAAAATCTCGACAAAGCTTTCTACTTTTTTTTAGATTTTTTTTAATTGGTCATGTCGAAAATTCTCAAAAATTCAGAAAAAAATTCATAACTCGAAAACTATGAAAAGTCGCGGGACATACATGGGGGTTATTCGGATACCCCACGATACAAGGGACCTAAATTTTATTTTTCGACATCAATGGTCCGGCCACCCTGTATAATTGAAAACTATACGTAATAATAATTCTTATAAATAAATAATAAAGAATGAAATATATATAGAAATATGTATATGTTCTATATATATTCCATTGTGTCTTCTTTATTTATAAGAATTATTATTACCTATAATTTTTTATTATATATCATTGAATATAATTTCATTGATTCACAAATAAATCGTTCTAATAAAATATATAATAAAAAAATAAAACAAAAAATTCATAAAGTAACCTAAAATTCTATTTTTCAATAAATTCTTCAGCATCCCCCAATGATCAATTCAGGCCAATTCATCTCGTCTGTTCGTCGTAAAATAATCGATCGACTTAGTTCACCAAAATTCCTCTTCCCAACGCTTTTTAACCACGAATGTGACCCACGTGTTTCTCTTTAATCGCGATTTAAAAAATCGCACAAAATTCACATTGCACACTTCGTCTATGATAATTGCGGCGATTCCCGGTTTATCTGACCGCAGCGGCTGTTCTCAAAGATCTTAATGCCCGCTTTGCTCGGCGTTAAAAAATAAATGCATGAAAAATGCCGCGCGGTCTGCGTATCTGGGGACGTGAACGCGGAACCGAGCGGGCGGTTTGCTTTGAGAAATTGAGCACGAGTCGGTGATCTCAAGTGCGGCACTTTTCCCAGTGCTCCACGAAGGGCCTCGCTCTGCGACCGCTATCGAAAATTCTCATCGATGTTTTCTATACTAATAATAATAATTATAATTATTATAATTATTATTTACAACGCGATATCACGCGACGAGACTCCGGTGTAACCGAGACTCGCACTTTTTGCTCCCTCGAGGCTCTTAGTTCTCGTTTTCTTATTCTTCATTCCTGGATCTTCCACGGGGAGCATGGGAGGTCCACGGAAGTATGCCACCGTCAGAAGCTGCTGCGCGGAGAATCTGATAGCGTAAATAGTTGTAAAGTATGATCCTCGGTGGGCCATAATTATTGGTGGGGGAATGAAGGATAAGAGAGAAAGAGAGAGAGAGAGAGAGAGAGAGAGAGAGAGAGAGAGAGAGAGCTACAGAAGTACGTAGGATTGTTTTGATATACCGATTTTTGCAAAAACAGCGCGTTTTTTAAATAAAAGTTCAAAATTCTCAAAAAAACATCGTCCGAAAATTGTTTATAAACGAAAAACTATGTAATATATCGAGAAAATCATACGTACTTATATGCAGAATGTAATTGTGAATATACAGTTAAAATTTCAAGTCAATCGGTCAAGATTTATTCGAATTATGAGTCCGGCCGGCTTCAATAATGTAGTTTCGAGAAAAACGCGTTTAAGGTTTTCGGTACGGATTGCATCGGACTGAGAGGGGCTGCGCCAAAATTGAAAATAGAAGTATTTGGACAATTTTCTCACCTTAATCCTTTGAGTATGTCAGTTTCAACATATTAAGGCATATTTTAAGAAGAAAAAAATCGATTTTTTGAAATTTCTACAGTGGCCTTACCCCTTAAGGGGAGATTTACACCTAGGAGCCGGAAAAAGTCCATTTGTGTGAATTTTTTCAAGGAAAACTATTTGAAATTTCGGATTGGGGTTTTAATTATCTAAAAGTATATACATTCAAAAATATGTTAAAATTTCTTTATTTGAAAATATCAAAAATATACAAGGATATTGTATGATCCTTGGAGCGTCGTAAAAAAATCTGGGTATACGGTACCCACTGGCGTTTCTTCAAAAATCATCTGAAAAAAAAAACCAAAAAGATTATCAAATTAGATACTATAATCTAGTACTTGTCATAGCCGATTTTGAAAATATCGATTTATGACAAAATGGCGGACGTTTGAACATAAATAGTGATTTTTGGGCGAAAAATTAGTTATTATTTTGCCTATAAAACAAAAACTAAGTAACGGAAAAAAAATCCTATGACAAGTACTAGATAATGGTGTATGGAATAACAACAAAAAACCTCAAGGCAATCGGTTCATTGGTTTTCGAGAAATTTTGGGTACCGATTTGAAAAACGTGGTTTTGAGAAAAACGCGTTTGAAAATTTGGGAATGAATAAATCATGAAATTTGTCAACTTGCATGGAATCATCGATACCAGGCCATAGTGTAGGTCTTCTACGGTCGACGGAATGTTCATAGCTTCTAAATCGATTTTTTCGACCATCTAGGTGTACATCTCCCCTTAAGTCAATATTTATAGACGAAAATGGTAGTTGAAAAAATGTTCCAAAAAATTGTAGGTCTGCGCTGTTGATGAAATCTCGGAGGTGGATCATCCGAAACAAAAAAATCAAACGGCTTTAGATCCAGTATATTAATGGCTATAGCGCATATCAGACGATTTTTATACATGCAAAAATAACAAAATGGCGGACATTTTTCAAAAAACCAAACGAACGTGTTTTTTCATCGATTTTGGCAAAAAAAAATAGTAAATATTAAAATTTAAAAAAATCCTTGATATGCGCGCTCTCTCTCTCTGCTATTTATTTATTTATTCTTCTTCTCTCTTGTTGCTTGCGCTCCATCTGCCTTTCTCTCTTTTGCCTTCTCCTCTATCTCTTTATCTATTTATCTATAACTGTCCGCCCCTCTCGCTCTATATATTTATCGCTTCTTCTTCCTTTTGCTCCTACCCTCCCCCCTCCCCCTCTCTCTCTCTCTCTCTCACTCCTTCTCCCTTTCTCTCCACGTGGTATTAACTACGATTACCCGCTGCAGATAACATTTTCCTACCTGTCAGGAGTAACAAAGTTCACTGGCTTCGTACATGAGGGTATATATATATATATATAAATATATATATATATATATATATATATATATATATATATATATATATATATATATATATATATATATATATATATATATATATATATATATATATATATATCGTTGCGCGGTAATTCATTTATCAGTGAACTGCTCGGTACATCCGAAAAGGTATTGCGATATATAATCGCAATTCCATCCGAACAGCACAGAGCCCTGTCACACCCCTTCTCACCATACACCCTGCATATGTATAGAAAGCGAGATAGGAATTTATTTTTAATATAAATCCTCGCCATACTTGAATAGTCGGAAGTTTGACTTGGCCCAATTTTTTAACGAGATTGCGCCACTTGATCGCAATGGCAATCGTGGTAAAAATAAAGCTCTCGAGGAGGGAAAAAAAGTTGATTGCTTTTCCGGCTAAAACGACAATCGCATTGAGATACGGGTGAGAAATGATTTTTCGTGTGTTCTTCACCTCGTAAATCTTTGGTCTTGCGCGGCTGGTGTATGGAAAGGCCATTATCACTGGCATAAATGCTGCCAGCTGTGAATATTTTGCGTGGTCGGTGATTTTTTTTTTGCACAACTAGAGAGAGAGAGAGAGAGAGAGAGAGAGAGAGAGAGAGAGAGAGAGAGAGAGAGAGAGGCGGAAATGGTTAATGTCATACTCGAAATAGTGCTGATAGTCCGTGTAATCGTGACCCTCTTTTCATTCCCGTCTGATGTGCAAGAGTACGTATGTATACGTGCAAATACGCAATACGCCCTAGTAAGGACGGAAGTATGACCCGTGTGGAGTGGTTTAACGTTCAACCGCATCGTCGGGTAAACCCCAAGTATCGTCGTCCTCAACCCGTGCGGAAATTGAGTTGGGGCTGTGATCGGGCCCCAATAATATTCCCCTAACTTTATTCGGGCCCCAATCTGGAAGCCACATGAGGGCCGTTAGCGGCCGGTCACGCTTCGTCAACAAGGGCCATTAAAGGCGCAACGACCGGGCCCTTATAAGTTGCCTCAATGGCGCCTCATCAAAACCATTTTAGCGCCCTGAAAATGCCTCAACGGCGCCTCATCATAACCATTTCAGCGCCATAAAATATCCGGATCAGTGGATGTACGTGTATGTTAAATGCGTCAGGGTATATCGGTATTTGTTTTTATGTAATTGTTCATGTGCATAGGTGTGGGCGTGAGTACATGTGTATGTATGTGTGCGCGCGTAGAAATGTGATTGCGTATTTGCATGTGAGCCTTTATGACAAACTGCCATGAAAAAATTAATACAAAAAATAATCCATTCCAAGGAATGGATGTGTAGTAGGAATAAAAAAATATATGGGTCTACTGAATCACTAGAATCTATTTCCATTGAGGGAAAGATCTGGAAGAGACCAATTTATTTACTTATCCTACACAGTCAGATAAAGTTTACGAATGGGAAATATCAGCGAAGTCTTCAGAAGAAATAATTTTCCCTATGATGAGTATTGAGCGAAAATTAGTTGTTATAAAAATGTCGAGAAAACCGGTTGGGACTGTTCACACTTATGCGCTAGCATTACTCCATGTATGAGTGAAACCATGAGTAATTGTTTGTATCTATGTAAAAGGTTTCTTTAATTTGATAAATAAATACTGGGTGATGTTTGTCTGATGAAATTGATGAAATGCTTTGAAGCAAAAACATTGAAGTATGCGAAAAAACGGCTACATTATGAAATAAAAAAATACGTTTTTTATTTTCATAAACATTTAGGGTCATGTTTTAGACAATAAGGTTAGAAAGATTTCTACCAAATTTTATCAGAATCGGTCGATTAGTTTTTTAGCTATACGTCACGCCAGTTGTGAAGACCGTGCCATCACTCCGCCATTTTTAAGGGGTTATATACAGTCAGGAGGCCCAAAAAGATCGATTTTTCATGAATTTTTCTTGAGAAGACCTTTAAATATATTAACGTAAAAATTTGTACACATATTATGGTAACTTTTAACTGTATTTTAACATTTTTTGTTTGCAAAAATAATTATTTTGGCAGCTGCTATAGCTGGTCTCCGGGAGCACCTCTGAAAAAGGCGTCTTGCGGTGAGCACGATATCTCAGGACTGGATCATCTAAAATGAAAAAAACCAAAAATATTTCGTTAATATAATGGATTATCTTGCAATTGATCGAAGGAATAAGCAAAATAGTATTTTTTGACAAAATGGCGGCTTCTGAAAAAAAATTGATTTTTGACAAAAATGTAGGGCTTAAATTGTTTATAAAGTGGAAAATATTTATCGGTGAGAAAAAACCTTTCAACAATTACTAAAAAATATACTTGAAAAGATTGTGTTAAAATTTGAGACTGATCGGTTCAGCCGTTTCCGAGAAATCTTGCTCGCCGACTTTAAAAACACAGTTTTGAGAAAAACGCGTTTAAGGGCGGGGTAAAGTTAATTCGGCGAAAAAAGGCATGTTTTTAAGATTTTTTTGGCGTAACGAATAGTGTTCGTTTATTGAAAAATTTACATATAATAAAGTAACATTTTAACAACATTCTCCGAAATTTGCATTGCAAAATATTCAAAATTGAGCGAGTGAAAATTAAACCCCGGAGACGCCTCGAAAAAAAGTTGGTTTGCGGTGTGCACCATAACTCGCAACAGAATCATGCGAAACAAAAAAATCAAAATGCATTTGTTAAAGGAGATGTTTCTCGAGGTAATGACGGGAAGATTTTTTTTTCGATTTTTCGATTTTTCGTAGCACTTGGGAGCCAAAAACCCGATTTTCGCTAAAAAAATCGGCTAATTTGTTGTTGAAAAATTAGTAATTATTAAAAAAAAACAAAAAAGCTCTCGACAATACCTGGTGAATTATGTGAAGAAGTACTGTGCAAAATTTCAAAGCGATTGGTCCAGTAGATTTTGAGTTATCGTGCACACGGACTTCAAATATGACAAGTCTCAGAAAAACGGTTTGAAAAACGCAGAAGAGTTTGGTCGCTTAGCGCTCATTGCAAATAAGTTTGAGAACACTTCTCGATTGCATAAAAATCTGAGAAAATTCATGCATATTAAAGGTACTCAAAAGATTAATTTTGCATAATAATAATTCCAAAATGTTATTAACAAAATGATGAAAAAAAAAATTAGTCAACAAATTTCCCCACAACCCAATTTTTTTTCGTGATTCGTTCATTTTTCTGAATACGTATGAATTTTTTCAGATTTTTCAATTATCTTTGAATTTTTAGAAATTCAAAATAAAACTCGATAATTTTCTTATACTCACTCAAAGTCGTCGATGCCAGGTCCGTAGAGCAAAAGGCTTCCATCAAGATGATCGAAAGCATCTTTTTGCGTTTGTCTACGCAAAACTCTTTTTTCTTTACAGCGGTCAACTGATGTACAGAATAATGTGTATACTAATATACACCGGAACAGGCCCGTTTATCAAGAAATTTATTCGGGGTCGCCGCCCAGGTATAAAACCCGGCATGGAGCAATAGACGCTCAAATACTCATAACTTCGTCAATTTTACTCCGATCGACTTGAAATTTTAACACAATATTCTTGATGTATTATGCATTCATTTAAAAAAGTAAAAAAAAAATGAAAAAAAATTGAAATACTTTACCCCGCCCTTAAAGTTTCAAAAGCACTTTCGAACGCTCTGACACGTCATTACAAATGTGCGTGTACCTTCGAGAATATTCACCGGATTGACAAGAAATCTTCTGTGTGTGTGCTTAAATATATGTACATACGATAATAAAATGATACATTTTTTTCGAAAATAAGGAAAAAACGATTTTTCGAAAATTTAAACTGTATATAACCCCTTAAAGAAGAGTTGTAGTAATGAAATATTCCCTAAGTCTCGAAAATGGTAAAGAAATCTTCCCTTAAAAAAAAACATGAAAATGAGCAAATTTTTTTCTCGTCTGAAGATACTCCCCCTCAAAAAATGCTTCCAAATGTCTAGACTAGAATAACACCTTAAGCCTTGTAAACCCAATACGATAACAATCATCTCCGGATCCGAGGCTGACTCCGCTGCATGTGCGGAAACCGCGCTCTGCTAATATTATCATAGGGAATCCCCGTTACGGTCAACAAACATCCTCGATGCTTCGAATCTCGAGCACGAATCCTGAAGAGGGCCTGATCCACATGGATCTCTCGTACTATTCAACTGCAATCTCAATCCTTCGCTTTACTGCATGAGTTGCTCAAAAAAAAACGGAAAAAACATAAAAAGCCTTGAGAGTCAACGTCGAGATAAAAAAGGCAGGCTGCGTAGCTGAATGAAGGATCAAACGATGACAACTTCCGGGACTGGAGTGTGATTGTTGGAGATCTTCCATAATTTATTCATCGTTCGAAACAGACGAGCAACTTTCGAGTCTCGTTCCACGTGAACACGCCGGTCGTCTCGTCATCCAGATATTAATTGTGACACGATTAAGATGCGAATCCTTTCGATTGCGATGATAAGTTTCCGATTGAAACAGTCTGCAGAAATATTGATCTCCCTCAAGAGTTTTTTTTCTCGTAAAAGCGAGCCATGCAAATATACTGAGAAAAAAAATAATTTATCAAATATCATTGGTGTTATTGAATGAAATTTCGTTGATTCAATTGAAAAATGATTGGTGTAAATAATCGGGTTTATTAGTTCAAACAAAACGCTATTGAACAGACTATATAGTTTTGAATGCCTTTTTGCAACCAAGAAAAAAAGCGTTTCAATTCATAACACAAATATTGTTGATTCGAGAACACAAGAAAAATTGAATTTCGCTTGTTTGATTCAGATAAAATTTCTATTGAGTAAATATGTTACTTTATTTTTTTCACCATATCCGATATTGATTTTCAAGTACATTATTCGTTAAAACATTAATCTTTCATTTTCATTGAAAATTTTTAAGCAAATTTCTGAATTGGTTTAAAAAATATGCGAAAATAAAATTTGTTTCTTGAGCATTTGGTTGAAAAAATTCAACCAAATCATGGAAGAGCGCCACCGAAATGATAGGTGTGAGGAAACCTGTAGTTCTGGGAGTAACCGCTAGAAGCCGCATGGGCGCTCGTTTCTCGTAGGCGTAGCGCGAACCGAAAATCTACTTAAGGGAGAATATCAGTGTGACAGGCTGAAAAATGCGGTATTCATTGGGATTAAAAAAAAACGGCTCGATAAAATTATTTGAAATTTTATGTATTAATTATTGAAGTAATGAAGCATGCAAGGAAATGTTTTATTTTATTTTTAGTACATTTTATTAAGCAGAGGAGCGGTCGCAAAATGGCGTCTAAAAAAAAGACTCCCCGACGGTTGACAGCATAAGTGCCACAGCAAGCATGTGAAATCAAAAATTCAAAAAGATGATTAAATTATAATAGTATAGGTATCGCAGTATCGTAGGAAATTTGAAAAATTTTATTAGAAAAAAATGGCGGCCATTTTAAAAAAATCGAATTTTACACAAAAATTTTGCAGTGAATTGTTAATAGAAAAAGTAAGCAAATTAAAAAAAAACTCTACGATGCGACGATAGCGATAATTTTTGTGAAGAGAATTTTTTTTAATGAAGTTGATTGGCCAAAATTTAACAGAGTTATGCTGTCAATCAGGTCAAAAAACATGGTTTCGACAAAAACGCGTTCAAAGTATAGAAAGGCCCGTATAGAAAGCTCTGAGAACGTCGACGCTTAGCGCCAATTTCGAATACTTCTAGGCCGAATACTGTTTTAAAAATTTGTAGGCATATTCTTAAAGGCCAAAACTGTCTGTGTAACAATCTCATATATCGGTGGCACTCCGCGATCAGACATTTATTTGAATCAACCAATATATTTTTTCGATTCAATTGGTTTTTTTTCTCAGTGGACAATCCACTGCAGGCTCATCGAATTCTTCAAAGTGACGTTCTTTTTTTTTCTTTTCGAATGCCCAGTGGAGTCTCTTCCTGTGAGGCCGTCTTCATAATTCGTCATGACGTAATCATAAGCGTAAGACGGAGTGCAAGTGGTCGCGAGGCGGATGTGGTTGGTGTTGAGGAAAGAAAAGAATTCCAGAATGGGAAGCATCGTTCGGCTCTTTATATCTGTTGCAGTTACAAGTGCATACAGATGATGGCATCAGTCAACATATTAGACTGCGGTGATGCATCAACATCACTGGAGGAACAGAGATAGAGTCGTTACGCGGCTCGCCCGATGAGCTCATCAAAGCACTTGCTATCCAACTGCCGTGACATAATTCACGACACACAGAGCGAAAGAGCGGCGGAATGTGCCACATTCAGACCTCTGCTCGACCCAGCGAAAACGATGACAATTTTGATGAAAATTTAAATTGAGAGCGCCTCGGCGTTTCATTCGCGCTCGTGATTGATGTCACCGTTGTACTTAATAGCCAACATACTCAACGCGTGTATACCAACTATTTGTCAAACGATCGCAAAGTTCTCGGTAAGCCAAAGACTGCCAAGTGTCACGCGTGTCGCGACACATTTCCTTCGTTCCGCAATACGGAGCAACGCAATTGTGGACGAAGGTCGATTTGTCGTAAGTCTTGTTGAGTAATTTGCATAGATCTTTTTCGAAACATCACTCGGGATCGGGCGACAACGAGCTTAGATTGAATGGCAGTCTTGCTTCTCCAAAAGGTCGTCATGTTCTTCAATGATGATTCAGCGAGATGGAGACGAGTTCCAAGCTCCCAATAGGGACGGTAGGGGCGAGATGAGAACGCTAAGGTCATACTCAAATAAAACAATATATATATATATATATATATATATATATATATATATATATATATATATATATATATATATATATATATATATATATATATATATATATATATATATGAATCAGACAACTTTAGTGCCTATTTTAAAGTATTCGACGTTTGTTGATGTTTTAATATTGGAAACAAAAAATCAATCTTTCTGATTGCGTACGATATTTATTTTTGGTTGAACCTGTATTTTTCCCAGTTTACCCCATATGCAGGGTAAGACGAAACAGCGGTGGGAGCATGATGGGACAATAATTATTGGCAACTTTCGCATACAAAAATGGTTTCATTCGCAATACCAGCAATGTGATAAGCCAATTGTACGAATTCTGTAGTATTGAGCACAAATAATCTTGCATCCCTATCTTTTAAGGCGGGATATACATTTAGACATGACAAAAATAAGCAATATTGAGAGATTTTTTAAGGCGTTACCCCCACTTGTAGCGCAAAAAAGGCCTTTTTCATGAATTTTTTTAAAGAAAACTACGAAACTTTTTTAATCGATCAATATACCATCTTAAAGAACACATCTTGAAGAACTTTCAGTAATTTTTTTATTGAAAAATATTACATTGTTTAGTGGCAAATGGCCGTCAATGAAATAATGTTTTTATATACACGGTTTGCGGTGACCAACATTGCGGCGAAGTGGATCATCAGAAAAAAAATGCGGATGGATTTAGTCAAATATAAGTATAAACTAGTCTTTAATCGAAGGATTTTAAAAAATATTCATTTTTCACAAAATGGCGGACAGTCAAAATTAATGGTTCGATTTTAACGAAAAAAAACGACCGTGTTTTGGCTATAAAACGGCCATTTTTTTCGAAAAAAAAATCGAACGATTAAAGACTACATTTTTATGTATTAAATAAGCCTGCAAAATTTCAAGAAGTTCATTAGTGTTCGAGTAATCTTGGTCACCGACTTCAGAAATGCCATTTTGAGAAAAACGCGTTTAAAGTTTCAATTTCAGTTTACACGAAGAAAATATTTTGTTTGTAAACTCACATAGAGTCATCTATTCTGGGCATCGAAAAAAAAACTGCACTTCAAAAATATGCAATAAAAAAAATCGATTTTTTCAAAATCGCAAATGGGAGCAACCCCTTAAAATGCCTAATTTTAATGTTCCGAAATTACAAGGTTCGTCAAGATCATGCCAGCGAAACTCTACACAGTTGACTGTAGATGATGCAGAACGTATAACATTGTCTAGACAAATTTCAAAATTGACGTAAAATCGAGTCTTAATAAAAAAAAATTCTTTAAATAATTCGTCGATTTATCGAAAATTTTGAAACTTTAAAAACTTACATAGCCGGATTATTTTAACGGTGTTCAGATTTCTGGAGTTTTGGTCTTTCGTGTAAAATTCTCTCGGAGTTTTGATCTTCGGGGGTCGTATTCTTTCTTTTGGGTACACAAAACGGTAGGAGTCGTTCACGGGGGAAAAAAGTCAAGATCCCTAGAGTGCCATCGATAGGTTGATGTAACGACGTTTGTTCAATAAATAAAAACTACGTTGGTTGAGTCGGTGAGCTTTCGCCTATCGGCGCTACAAATCTAGTGGCAATCCGTCATTCGAGATCGCACACGTATTCCGATTTTTCTCATCGGCTTGGTCCGCTACGTAGATACGTATGTGGACAGTATTTCGAACCTGTCAAATCCATGCACTGTTGACTATAGGGACATCTGGCTGGTTTGAGAACGATCCTTGGAGTTTCGAGACTCGTAAGCTTGGAGCCGAAAAAACAAGTTGCAATATTTTTTTCTGACGAGAACCTTGAGATGACGAGGTTGGAATTTTACACAAAATTAATACATAGTTTTGCCAAGTTTGAGGTTTTTTTAGTGAACAATATTGATAGACAATGAAGTTATTATTATTTGATTTTGGCAATTAGCGGGTCTGACAAGGAACATCACTTTGGTGACCTTCTCCGATTTTGTCGAAACTTTTTTATGTGGAAGAGTATCAAAAACTAAGAGACACATATTTTTTTATCGGGGGAAAAACGGTTTTAAGGGGCGAAACGCACCCTCAAAAATGGGGACGTTTTTCGTTTTTCGTCGATAACGTTTATAACGAGATATAAAAAAAATTCAAATAGCAACAATGTTTATTTTTTTGTGTACTATGGAGATGAGAACGATAACCTTATAGATATAAAAAGAATATAAAAAAGATATTAAAAAAATTCAAATTGCAACAATGTTTATCTTTTTGTGTACTATTGGAGATGAGAACGATAACGTTGTCGACGAAAAACGAAAAACACCCCTATTTTCGAGGGTGCGTTTCACCCCTTAAAACCGTTTTTCCGCCAATAAAAAAAATTCGTATTTCTTGGTTTTTGATACTCTTCCACATAAAAAAGTTTCAACAAAATCGGAGGACACCAAAGTGATGTTCCTTATGAAACGCAAGATAAAAAGATATAATTTCAGTATAATGATAAAACTTTCATATTACCGGACACGTTTTTGAAATGTTGAAAATTACGAAAATGGCAAGAACGATAAGGAGAGAGATTTTATTGAGTAAGAGTCCTTGCATTCGGAAAGCCGGAGGAGATTGTAAAAAAATTCAAATCCTTGTAAAACATGATATTAACCCTTCGAGTGCACACTGGGTCGTTTTGACCCAGTGATTTTTTCCGTGTAAGTACGTATTTTTCAACGTACGTCCCACTTTGAACGAATTTTTTGGCATTTAATTTTCGTTTTCGTCAAAAAATAAATTTATGGCCACAAAATATGGATAATTTACTACAAAAAACGTCTACAAAAAAAACGAAAAACGCATATTTTCCGGAATACAACGATTTGAAAAACGCCTTGGGTCAGATTGACCCAAGATGCACTTATAGGTTGGCGGCGGAGGTGTGCACTCGAAGGGTCAACGGGCATGCATGAGCTCGGGCCCATAAACCAGGACGCTGTTCAATATTTCTTTCTAACGAGAGTATTGGAATTACAAGGTTGGGATTTTTTACACAGTCGATACATAGTCTTGCCAAGGTCGAGTTGTTTTTTCGTTGAAAAATATTGATAAACAATGGAGTAATAATTATTTAAACAAAGTGCCGCGGTGCCTGCGTGGCCAATCGGCGTAGGTCCTTCTGGCAAGTAGGGAGATCTGAGTTGAAAAATAAAAGAATGTTCTTTCTGTATAATAAAACCTTCACATGACCAGACACTTTTTTTTTAATTTTTAAGATTACAAAACATAATTTGAAAAATTACAAAACATAATTTGCTATTATGAAATGCAAGAACACATAAAAAAATCAAACGTTCATAAGATAGACAATTTTATACACTACGCTCTGTCAGAATTCGGAACGAACTGGACGGATAGATTTTGACATACGACTGATTTTTACAAATCTATTTAACAATCTTCCGACAATAAAATGAATTCGCCATTGATCCATATTACATTATTGATCTTGATTTTGCTCCAGCATCACAATCTTCAGAGAGACGGCGAGATGTAAATACTTTATGTAGCAACAGTTCCACTTTTCCAAGCATCGTTTAGTTTTCTAGGTACCTCCTCTCTCCCTCTGTATATACATTTATAAATAAAAGCTAAGGGGCCCCAGTATGTGTCGAATCAATGCAGGCTGGATAATAGTCGGATCCAAAATTAGAGATGGGGTCAAAGCAGAAATGGAAGTTTCAGCTTACCTCTATAGCTAATATCGACGACCAGCATCAGGTCATCGTACGCGCCTCCAGCATCACGAGAGAGGGAGAGAGAAAGAGAGAGAGAGAGAGAGAGAGAGAGAGAGAGAGAGAGAGAGCCAGAAATATAGACTACGAGACAATGATACGGTGATTGTCCGTGCGTGATTATATGTCAGATGTTCTCGGTTACCCGACACCTTATATATCCGGAGCTCGTGTGTTTTGTCTCGGACGAAATCTCCCATTGGCATCTGAGACCAATACACCCACCGCCGCATCTTATCGTGGGCGCCACAGATTTTTATTCGTTCTCTCTTCTCTTTCTTTGGCAGGTCAGTTACGGCTTCAATACTATGACGTGGCTTCGTATACCTTTGCCGTCTTTTACAATTTCATCCGTTTTAAGGGGTCTTCTCGCCTTAGACGCTGAAAAAGGCTATTTTCATGATTTTTTTATAGGTTCATATTATATGATTCACTCATAAAATTAATTACACATCTATTTAGTATGAATATCAAGCTGTTAGAAAATGTTTTTTTTTCTCGATCTACAAAACGGCCGACTATCAATATTTTATTTTGTTATCTTTTTTTAGGCGCTCCGCGGCGTGACATTAAGGCGTTACCCCCACTTGTAGCGCAAAAAAGGCCTTTTTCATGAATTTTTTTAAAGAAAACTACAAAACTTTTTTAATCGATCAATATACCATCTTAAAGAACACATCTTGAAGAACTTTCAGTAATTTTTTTATTGAAAAATATTACATTGTTTAGTGGCAAATGGCCGTCAATGAAATAATGTTTTTATATACACGGTTTGCGGTGACCAACATTGCGGCGACGTGGATCATCTGAAAAAAAAATGCGGATGGATTTAGTCAAATATAAGTATAAACTAGTCTTTAATCGAAGGATTTTAAAAAATATTCATTTTTCACAAAATGGCGAACAGTCAAAGTTAATGGTTCGATTTTAACGAAAAAAAACGGCCGTTTTTTGGCTATAAAACGGCCATTTTTTCGAAAAAAAAAATCGAACGATTAAAGACTACATTTTTATGTATTAAATAAGCCTGCAAAATTTCAAGCAGCTCGGTTCATTAGTGTTCGAGTAATCTTGGTCACCGACTTCAGAAATGCCATTTTGAGAAAAACGCGTTTAAAGTTTCAATTTCAGTTTACACGAAGAAAATATTTTTTTTTGTAAACTTACATAGAATCATCTATTCCGGGCCCATACAGAAGTATGGGCCCG
>OX101785.1:56478951-56534743 GCA_944452715.1 Ophion slaviceki | reverse complement strand
TCTCCATCTCCATCTCCATCTCCATCTCCATCTCCATCTCCATCTCCATCTCCATCTCCATCTCCATCTCCATCTCCATCTCCATCTCCATCTCCATCTCCATCTCCATCTCCATCTCCATCTCATCTCCATCTCCATCTCCATCTCCATCTCCATCTCCATCTCCATCTCCATCTCCATCTCCATCTCCATCTCCATCTCCATCTCCATCTCCATCTCCATCTCCATCTCCATCTCCATCTCCATCTCCATCTCCATCTCCATCTCCATCTCCATCTTCATCTCCATCTCCATCTCCATCTCCATCTCCATCTCCATCTCCATCTCCATCTCCATCTCCATCTCCATCTCCATCTCCATCTCCATCTCCATCTCCATCTCCATCTCCATCTCCATCTCCATCTCCATCTCCATCTCCATCTCCATCTCCATCTCCATCTCCATCTCCATCTCCATCTCCATCTCCATCTCCATCTCCATCTCCATCTCCATCTCCATGTCCATGTCCATGTCCATGTCCATGTCCATCTCCATCTCTATCTCTATCTCGATCTCTATCTCTATCTCTAGGAGAGGAAGAGGGAGAGGGAGAGAGTGAGTAGCATAGGTAAAAGTCTGAAAGGGGGGTTGTGCTCCGAAGTCTAAGAGACTAACACGGAAACCGTTTCTGGTGTCTGATCTCGTTCGTTTTTTGATATGTTCTTTTCCATCGAAATCTAGGAGATACGTATTCATTTTTCGTCGGCGGGAAAACGTTTTTAAGGGGTGAAAGTTACCCTTGACGTCGGACACCCTCAGCGTAACTTCAGCAGTTTCCCATACTTCCAATCAAGATATTTTATTGAAATCAATTGGAGGATAATACTTATAGCGAATAATCAAAGATGCACTTTTTTCAATTCCGAGGGAGTGAATTGGTAGCCATATATAGGGGTTGAAAGTCGGGACGTTTGTATAACTTGAAAACTTTTTTAATACTTTAACGACATCAACTCTATTTAAGAGGGCGGAAAAAGTTGAAGATAGGGTATTTGCGTTTTTCGAAAAAAAAAACTTCGTTTGAGGCGTGACTACTCCTATATGCTACCAGTTCCGGAGTTCCTTCCCGATTACATTCAATTTGAGATATGTTATTTCCAATCAAAATCTGAGAGACATGTATTTTTTTAAACTGTGGAGAAACTAAGGGGTAAAAATTGCCTTCGCAGTTGGACACCCTCACAGTGACTTTTCGAATATCGTATATTTTCAAGCAAAATATTTTATTGATATCAATTGGAGGATAATGCTTAGGGCGGATAATGAAAAAATGCACTTTTTTCAATTCCGAACGGGCGAATTGGTAGAAATATATAGGGGTTGAAAGTCGAAAAGTTTGTATAATTTCAGAACTTTTCTTTATATACTTACGAAATCTCATTTGAGAGAGCTCAAAAAAGTAGCCGATACGTGTTTTTGCGCTTTACGAAAAGTCTCGTCCGAGTTTTCATTCTCTTTGCGGTATGTTCGATGAAGACATCGAAATCTGGAAGATACTGTTGGAATACGCCGGGTGATTCAAAATTGCCGCGTACGTAGGTGGCGCTAGTGGGGCGACGCACGCGCGACCGAGGCGTTGCACGACTGGTACGTAGCGGAAGATCCGTACGCGTCCAAAGGCTGCTGGAGGACCCCGTGGCGTTCGGAAAGTCCTAGGAGAGCAGGAGCATGTGGAGAAATTCGCAACCAGGCATTCCGATCGAGAGGACGCGTTTCGAATCGCGGACAGACGCAAAACCGTACTGTGTGAGCCTATGATCGAATTGTCATCTGTGGAAAAGTCGCTGTGCTGTCCGAGGGGAAACGCTGAGTGCGTGCCAGAATAACTTCGGGCGGAACTATACGCGAGGGCGCGACGTGTATCCAAGAGGTAAATCGCGAAATTATATAACGTCGCGCTATTAGTTACGACGCTGCTCCTTATTAATACATATGTAATTAAAGCCCCTTGTAATTAATAACCGATATTCTTTTTCGTAATATTATTTGAATATACATCTGTCATTAATTTTTTTAACGGCGGAAGAACAGTTTCAAGGGAATTTCATCCTCAAATTTGGACACCGTCAGTGTTACTGCAACAAATTAATTATCGTTATCAGGAAACGCGATCACTGCTATTATAGAACGGTCAGTGTCAAGCGGATTGTATTGAGAAAATAAAAATAATTCAACAGCTCATTGAGGGAAATAGATAACGATGGGTCCGCGAAACTCGCTATCTTAAGGGGTCTTCTCACTTTAGACGATAAAAAGGCTATTTTCATGCATTTTTTTGATAGGTTTAAATCATAGACATTGATATAAAAGTTGTTACACTTAATAAATACACTTTCGAATTTATAAAACAAAATAATGCATTCATGTAACCCAAACAAACTGTAAACGCGTTTTTCTCGAAACAACGTTTTTCGGCGGCTTGTTGATAACATTTTCGAAACGACTGAACCGATCCTTATAAAATTTTAACTACATATTCTTTACAATTATAGCAATAGCGCATATCAAGGATTTTTTTTAAATTTTGACATTTACTAATGTTTTTTCCAAAAAACGGTAAAAATGGCCGCCATTTTGTTATTTTTGCATATATAAAAAACCGTATGATATGCGCTACAGCCATTAACATACTGAATCTAAAACCGTTTGATTTTTTTTGTTTCGGATGATCCATCTCCGAGATTTCATAAACAGCGCAGATCTACAATTTTTGTAGGACATTTTTTTAACTACCATTTTTGTCTATAAATGGTAACGTAAACAATTTTTTTCTTAATTGTATTTCGAAACTGTATTTATTAAGTGTAACAACTTTTATATCAATATCTATTATATAATCCTAAAAAAAATCATGAAAATAGCCTTTTTTCTGCATCTAAAGTGAGAAGACCCCTTAATTATTTCTTCGACTTGTCACTACGTACACGTAATGTCGGTGATATTGGCAGATCAAAATTAATGAGCGTTTCCCGCGCATACATCTGAGGTCCCTAGTTCCTGATAGTTTTATAGCAATAGTTCTGGTGATATTATTTAAGAAAAAGAAAGGTGATTCCAAAAATGATATGCCAACATCCCGTAGTAGATAATGTTCCGGAAAACCGTAAATTACCGGCATTTCTAAAGTTTATGATAGTTTTTAGCAGTAGTTCTGATGATTTTGCGGAAAAAGGTGATGAAAAAAATAATTTGGCAACTTCCCATAGCGGTATGCTGATCGATAGGCGTGAGTTATAAGTGCTTTCCCTGCGTTACATTGTAGTTTCAGTATTCTTTCGTATATTTGAAAAGAGGTCTGACTTCCAGCTGTTTTCAAATAATTATCAACAATTCTGAAAGTATCCCAACTATACAGGTACGATCTGCTGATGTACAGACGTGAGTTCTGGGCTCTTTTCAATCACTGCGTCATAGTCCCAATACGCTCGAAGATATTCCATAATAGTTCTGACTTTCAGCGATTTTTAGATAGTTATAAACCATTTTTTAAACCATCTCAACTATACAGAATAATCTGCTGACGCATAGACGTGAGGTCTTAGTGATTACTATGTAGTACACTATAGGTCTATGTGGTAATCTTTGGTGCATTCATAAGAGGTCTGGCTGGTAGAAAGGAGCCCAGGACTCACGCCTATGCATAAGCAGATCACGCTTGTATAGTTGTCATGAAAGTTACAAAAAAAGTTGTTAATCGACGTTTTTTGTTGTAAAAACACCAGACCTATCGCTAAAAATTATCATGAATTATAGGACCCAACCACATGCGAGGAGAACTCCCGATAATTTATGGTATTCTGGAAAATTATCGACTACGGAAAGTTAGCAAATAATTTTTTCAATCAACCTTAAATCACCCGAACGATTGCTAAACACTATCAGGAACTATAGAATTCAAGTACGTGCGAGAAGAACTCTCATGAAATGTTGGTCTGCTAGAAAATGATCTACCATGTTTACTGACATGTCGAAGATCGAAAACGGAGCGAATTATTTACTTTTTAAATTTTATTCCTTTTATTTACAATTTTCTTCAGATCGCATGCATTGTTTTTGTTTTTCTTTCTCTCGTTCGCGCAAGAGATATCGAACAAAAAAAAGGAACTTTAATGTGACAAACCGCATGCGAACCTTATCGCTATGAGATCCCCGTGAATATGACTAACTTCCTGCAAACCAAATCACACAATATATATATATATATATATATCGAATAAACTGACCGACAAACACACTGCACCCAGATAAATTTATTTCGTTCTATTTTCTTCTTCTTTTGAACAGTTTATAAACGCAAGAGTTAAAAATAAGAACATTCAAACGGCGAATGTGAAAAATCAGCATCAACGGCAGCATCAACAGATATTTCGTATCGACTTTTCGTCGAAGAATTCGTCACTCGTTTTTCGCGCGACGAGGCGCGATTATTTTCCATAGCGCAAACTTTTCCGTGCTCGAGCGGAAAGAGCGATAGAGCAAAAGAGTTGATTCTGATAAAGAAACCGTTTCCGCTGTGCTCCTCCGATTGCGTTCAATTTTTGATATGTTATTATTCATCAAAATCTAGGAGACACGTCTTTTTTTATCAGCGGAAAAACGTTTTTAAGTGGTGAGGATTACCCTTGAAGTTGGACCCCTCACAGTGACTTTAGCGGTTTCGCATATTTATAATCAAGATATTAAATTGAAACCAATTGGAGGATAATGCTTATAGCGAATGATGAAAAATGCACTTTTTTCAGTTTCGAGAGGGTGAATTGGTAGAAATATAAGGGGTTGAAAGTCGAATAGTTTGTATAACTTCAATTTTTTACTTAACTTTAACGACATCGAAATCTGAGAGACACGTATTTTTTGAATCTGCGGAGAAACGGTTTTAAGGCGTAAAAATCACACTTGAAGTTGGACACCCTGAGAGTGACTTTTGCAGTTTCACATATTTTCAATCAAGATATTTTATTAAATTCCATTGGAGGATAATGCTTAATGCGAATAATAAAAAAAGCACTTTTTTCAATTCTAAGGGGGTGATTGGTAGCACCATATAGGCGTTGAAAGTTTTGTATAACTTTGAAACTTGTTAACGAAATATGAAATATTTGTTTGAAATATGTTAACGAAAACAATTGCATTTAAGAGAGCTAAAAAAGTAGATGGTACGTGTTTTTGCGTTTTACTAAAAACCCCGTTTGAGGAATGGACTACCCCTGTATGATACTATTTCGAGTGTCCACCTCCAATTTCGTTCTGTTTGCCGTATGTTATGCTTCATCGAAATCGAAAAGAGACGTAATTTTTTTAACGCCGAAAAAACGGTTTCAAGGAAATGTCACAAAGTGACAAAAAAGGAACTAAATATAGTCCAGCACATTCTGCGTGTACCAAGAGATGAAAACTTCAAGGCAATCGGTATAAAGATGAGCAAAGTACAGAATATATTGCAACATCAGCGTAGAAACTTTTAGGAACCAAAAACATGGATGTGCCAATTTCTTCAAGTTTTGCCTACTGCATCCTGGAATTTGCTACTGTATTTTTAAATATTTCTTCAGCAGTCATGTGCAAGAAATGTAAAAGTGAATATCACTTCCACACAGTCCAATTTAGGAGGCTTGGGTTTCAAAATGTATCTAACGTGCAAATGTGATTCAACGCAGCAGATTAATGCATGCTCTATGATTGGCAATGCACGCGAAATCAATCGTCCTTTGTTTTTGTGATGCGTTTATTAGGAGTCGGTCATGAAGGAGTGAATCTTTTCTGTGATTTAATGCATATACATGCCAAGGCATTGGGAATTCAATGTACTCAAAAATCTTAGAGAATATTCACACAGCAGCATCTGCTGCTGTGTTCGATTCGTCGGCACACAGACTCAATCGAAGAAATGAAGAATGCAATTTGGGCAACTTTTTACCATGAGTGTTCTACGGGCGATAATTCCCAGCATCAAAATTGTCCAGCAGGCGGAGAAAGCTGGTGCAAATGGCGCAAGGCCGAACCTCAGGAACTCATCCATACCTTTCATCACGATCAACCGCCTTTGACATAAAAAGTGCAGAAAGCTATCAAACTAGTATACGAAGACTCGGTAATTATGCAGTTTGGCGCCTTTTCCGAAAAACGACGGGAAAATTTTTTTTCGCCATGGGGTTGTTTATTCCATCATAACAAATGATATTTCGTCGGGGGAGGCTGACATTTCCCATAAACTCCATAAGTTATGGGGTTTTGAAGTTTGAGATTTTTTTTTTTGTTGGGAATGCGTTTGCGTGTGCATGTGTGTATATGTGTGTTTAGTAAACAGTCGAAATACGTTCAAAATTTTGGTGGTCCTGATAAGGACCGATTTAAATCTTTGGTAATTATGCAGTTTGGTGCCTTTTCCGAAAAACGACGGGAAAATTTTTTTTTCGCCACAAACTGCCTCTATTAGTCCTAACTAATGATACTACCTATAAGAAGACACATAGCTTTGTAGGTAACTATACTACCTCGGGACTATATTACCTATAAGAAGACACATAGCTGTGTAGGTAACTTGTAAACAGGTAACACACACACGCACGCACATATAGCAAAACAAATCTACACACAGTACATTCGACGATTTCCAGACTCATTTTCAAAATAACACACACACACACACACACACACACACACACACACACACACACACACACACACACACACACACACACACACACACACACACACACACACACACACACACACACACACACACACACACACACACAAACGCTATTGGTAGAACAATTATGGAAAAGAGACTTTTTTTCTTTTAAAAATCTCTTTCCAGTATCTTGGGGGGGCTCCGCCCCCTCCACCCCCGCAGGGGCGCTGCCCCTTGACCCCGTCGGGGGGTTTCACCCCCCTCCCCAAACCCCCCCCAGAGGGTGCGTTGGATAGTGGATTTGAGTTGAAAGTCGTTCCAGAGCCGACACACACTGCCAAAATGCATGAAAATGCCCTATTCCATCATGTGTTTTCTCAAACTTGAAAACCCCATAACTCATGGTAATTATGGAAAATGTCAGCCTCCCCCGACGAAATATCATTAGTTAGGACTAATAGAGGCAGTTTGTGGCGAAAAAAAATTTTTCCCGCCGTTTTTCGGAAAAGGCGCCAAACTGCATAATTCCCGAAGACTCCACTAAATATGATCTATTCACCAGATGTTTGAGAGTCAAACTCAAATTAACAAGTCGCCAAATTCATTGATCTGGACTTCCAATCCCATTCATCCTCATTCTGGCCCAAATATTGTGGAAATTGCCAATTTCTTGGCTGCAATGATTTTCAATAAAGGGTTTGTAATAATTCTAAAGATAATCAGCACAATAGGCTGGGAAATTTGTCACGGAGCCCAAACTTATGTTCTCCATCGCCATCTAATTCGCTTCGACCGACGCCCCAATGATTTTGTAAAACAAGCCAGGATCAAAACCAGGAAAGAAAAAGCGGCTTTGCGTGACTTCTACGAGACAGAGGAAGGCGTGTTATTTGGACCCGGCACAGCAGAGTAATGGCCAGTCAACATTTTCTTCCTGTAAACCGTACTTCAACTTTTTAACGCGTTTTTCTCAAAACTGTATTTTTCGAATTGGCTTCCATGCTATCTCAAAAACTATTCAACGGATTTCGCTGAAATTTTTATGGTATAGTCAGCACATCTATAGTTCTCTCCCGAACTAGAATATTTGTGATATCTGCTATAGTTTTTTCTTAAGCTGAACAGTTCGAAAAAAATGACGAAACTTGGAACATAACTTTTAAAACCGTGCCAAAAATCCAATTTTTGGGATTTTTACTTTACCCTAGTTTCGGCGATAGCCTCAGGTCTACAAATCAAAACGCCGTTTGATTTTATTATTTCAGGTGAGCAAAACCTCCGCAATCACGGCAGCCGTCAACCAACGTTTTTTTACACATGAGTGTCTTCCAAACGGTATAAAGGCGATTCAAATCGTTACTTTTTATGATAAAATTTTGAGGCGCTGTAAACATGTTAATAAATGTGTGATAAAAAGTTAATGATATTGTGTTTTAATGGTTTATAAAAAAATCCCAAACAAAGCGAAAAAAGTCGCTGTCACGTGGGATCACCCCCTTAAAACAAATAAACGCTGCGCGACTTGATAATCCTAGGCCATATACGTCGTTGCAAAGCTTCGAGCAAGGCTATCCCCGATTTTTTCTTCTTCAAGCTCATCTCCGTTCCGGGGACCAAACACTTCGAGGCACGAGTCTTCTTGTGAATGGATGGTGGTCTTCTGTTTTACGTATCCATAACTTATTTCTCTGCCCGTTCGGACAATACGATTGTCTTTCGTTATCCATCCGATCGATTCGCCCGACGCGCGTTCGAATATCCTTGTGGGAAAAAATATCGCGCGGATAGTTTGGAAATTTTACCAGGTATTTATACATGTGTGCTCATTTGTGAAAAATCATATAACAATTATAATAATAAATAATTATCATTATTATAAAACATAAAAGTAAAATAATTTTAAAAAATAATAATGATGCTACTAATAGTAATTATTATTATCATGAAAATAAAACGTAAATAATTTTAAAATATACCTGACCCTGGTGGATGGGCGGTCTGGATTCGGCCCCGGCGGTGTTCCGAGTTAAGCAGCATTGTGCATGGCCAGTAGTTGGAGCGGTGATCGCTTAGGCGTGCGCCGCGTGTCGCATCAACCAGTGAGCGGAAAGCCAATACTTCTGATGCCTTGGTGTAGATACTTGAGTTAAAGTATAAAGTAGATAAAGAGTTAAAGAGTGCGGGTGGGAAGCTTTTACATAATTTCGAACGACACAAATAATAATTATTAATATTATCATTAAAATTAAATAAAATTAATATCCAGAATAATAATTATAATCATAATGATTATTATTATAAGAAATCAAACAAAGAAAAAGATGAATAATAATGATGATGATTATAATTATAACAAGTATTATTAGTACGAAAAATGAAGAAAAAAACAGCTTTTTTAAGAATAACAATAGTCAAAATAAAAATAATAAAGTATGCGAACGGTGCTTCACGATCTTGGTGAATCCCGTGCAGGAATGGATATATAGGAATGGAATTCGATTCTCATACTCGTTACAACTTTATGATAGGGTTCCCGTGGGTAATCGCATTGGATCCTTATACTAAAACGTCACGCTCGTATATTGGATTCTAATCAGGGTTTCCCATTAGAATCCCAATTCGTAAAACCAATTGGGATCCTAAAGGATTCCGACATTATCGAACAGAATCTGATCCGATTCTTGATCGATCCCATCGCATTCTGTGTGTTAAATTTTCAAAACAATATATATAGATATATAAAATGAGTTGACCTTGAAAAAGTATATTTGAACAATCGATGCGAAACACACCACTGAAGATCCACTGTAATCGTCGTTTGTTTTTTATTTTATTGCACTTTGCCGCGATATCACCCACATACGTACACGCTGACGAAGGGTGCGGGCCTTGGAATCCATTTCAGAATCCTTATGTGATAAGGTCTGGGGAGTTCAATAAATTTCTGCTCGAATATGTTTTGGTGCAATCGGATTTAATTTGCGATATAATCGTTGTACGAATGAGAAATGGGGGTAGGTGCAATATTTGTACCATATCGTTTCTTTCAGCAAGTGTGTCGCAAGGATGAGAACGATCGCGGTCTTCTTGGTAATTGAGGCGCTTTACATGCGCGGCACTGTTTCCGATCCCTATAATGGCACGGTTCGTATTAACATTGTTGCATTCACGTGTGAAAAAGTGGACAATAATTGAGAATGCCGAGTGTTGGATGAGCGATCATCCCTGCCGCCGGTAATCGTGCGGAAGATGTTCCTTAAATTTAATTACTTTTTCGTTAAAAAAAAAAAACAAACATTGAAACAATTGGTTTGCATCAGACCGCGGCTTCCGTAAAGCTGCTGCGTGCGGACGGAAGCGGTGAAGTTGGAACAATTTCTCTTCAGACGAAGAAACTAGATAAAATCTTAATATCGGGCACAATCACGCATCTCGAATCGGGGTCGTACACTGGAGTGCTGTATCCGAACGGACATGTTGGCTCGATGTGCAAAAGGATAGGACTGCCGAGGTTTAACGGAGAAGGGGCAAGTATCAATTATTATTGCGCATCTGAAAATGGTCTCTCGCGAGCTCCGCTTTGCTTTGAGATCATTTTATCTCTCTCATTCGCATTTCGTTCTAAAAATTTGCATATTATTATTATTATTAATATGGTAATCTTCGATGAGCATTGTTATTGATTGGCATCCGTTCGCCTATTTTCCCATTTTTACGAAAATAGCCCTGGGTGCTCTTCTCTGCGCAAAACCGACCAATCCTTTGCGGTGTTTTGGTTTCCCGTTTCGTTCGGAGACGAAGTCGGGAAGAGTATTCTCGCTTCGACGGTTCTCATTTATCGCAGTCCGACGGACGATGAGTCCATTTTTAAAGGCCTCGCGAATGTGGATAACACAATGGAACCTGTCGCGTGCGGTGTAATGTGAGTCACTTGTGTATCGTTAGATGGTGTTGCATTGAAAAGCGTTCTGTTCGGGATTAATACCGAATTGCAAACTTTGCTGGATGATGACTCTCCGGTTGGGGGACTTGAAGCGTTAGCTGAACAGCTTAACGTTGACGAGTCACGGGTGTGCCGATGTATGCACGCCACGGAAAAAAGGAAAATGGCTAGCAAATTGAATAAGTTTTTATAAAATATGTACATGCACAAGAATGGAACGGGAAAAACGTGGCTTTCCATGCACCTAATATTATATAAAAGTTTTGAACAACGGAAATTCATCTGAATGCGATGCCCTATCGATGTTGAGGATGCTCAAAGGCATTTTCTTTGTTCGCAGCCGCGATATTAACGACAAAACGGAGATTCGTCCGGTGACAACGAGTATTACGACAATGAGTACTACACCGAGTACTACGACAACGAGAATACCAATGACCCCCGGTAAGTGCAGGATTCCGAAGGATATGGGAGCATTGCATTTACGATACGTCATACAATGACAACTTTTCAGTGGTTTCTCCTAAAACGACAGCAACCACACCGCGAGTCGATCCAACAACCACACTACGAGTCGTTCCAACAACCACACCGCGAATGGTTCGAAAAACCACATTACGAGTAGATTCAACAAACACACCGCGAGTCGATTCAACAATCTCCCCAACCCTATCAGACGATGATAACAATTCATATAACCAAGTGACTGAGAAATGGCTTACTTTCAGCGTCCTTGGAGGCGTTTTTTTTGCTATTCTTCTCTTCTCCTGCTTCTTCTTCTGTTGGTATCGCCGACGCCATAATGCGCGTAAGTGTAGGTGTTAATAGTGTAATGGAGAGTGAGAGAGGCGGGAACCGATAGAGAGCGGAGAGAAAGAGGATGAAAAGGGATCACCGGAGATACCCGATTGTGGGTACTTTACACGATATCGCCCCACGACTATAGAAACTGAACGAAATTTTGACTGAGTGGCGGCCGCTAAGAGGCAAACAGTCGTACGACAATCTCTCATAACGCTCGTTCCATTGCTATACCCTGGTCAGAAAGCGACCACCAACGCAGGTAAACGTAGTCATCCTTGAAGGACATTGATCGCGTCCTGAAAAGAGTCAGTAAAACCCAAGCTCATCGAGGTGCTCTGGTCCAGTCATTGAAATCTGCCGACGTAGCTAGTCTAATCGGGGAAATGAGCCGGTCGTAAATAATCTATCGCTTTCTCTTTCTTTCTCTCTCCCTCTCCCCCCGGCCTAATGTTTTTTTCTGAACGTTCCTCTTTGAACCCGAAGAGTTTTATTATACTCAATACTCGAGCGGAGCGAATTTTTTCACGTGATAGTGTTACAAGGTAATATGCACAGATGCGAGGAAGCACACCTCCTGCTTCCTCAAATCGCGATGGAACATAACGCTGACGTACTCATACTATGCGAACAGTACAGTACATGACGAACCCGACGTGGGTCGAAATAGGCCGGCACGTCGGCCATATGGGTAAAAACCCACGGAATGCGTGTCCTCGACAGCGGAGTAGGGGATGATTTCGTCTGGGTATGAGTAAGCGCTGTGATGTACGTCAGCGTCTGCTTGACCCCGAACTGCTCAGCTGGAGAGTTTGAAACAAAAATAGGCCCGCTTGAGGATCCATTGAGGGAGCTGTCCGGGGACTTGATAGTCGCAGACGACCTCAATGCGAGAGCGATCGAATGGGGCATGACCAAGACGGACGGACGCGGACGACCGCTGCTAGAAATGGCAGCAAGTCTGAACTTGTCAGTCGCCAACATGGAACGAGTACCGACATATATAAGACCGGGGGTGGGCTCCTCGATACCGGACGTGACAATGATCTCGGACGGTATCCTGCCACTAATGAGGTGATGCACGGTAATCAATGACTATGTGACCACCAATACATTGTCTTCGGGGTGACGGAACTTACAGCGACACGACGTAACGGGCCGAAATGGCTCCGGCGGTGGAATGTACGCAAACTGGACAGCGACGAGTTCTCGAGGACGCTACAGGAAGTAGTTCCACCCTCAGAGGCAGTTCCGCACGAACTGTCAGGACGGAGAAGGACCGAACGACTCGTGGACGAGACAACAAAACTGAGGGAACGCTTATGCAAAGCTGCAGAGCCGCGCAAAAGCACACGACAAAATATATAAGCGACGTACTGGTGGGCGGACGGAATCGCTCAGCTGCGGAGACCCTGCATACAGGCGAAACGCCGGATGTACCGAGCCCCAGAAAGGGACAAGCCGTACGCGGCCGCACTAACGACGCAATACAAAACGGCACGGAGGACGTTGACGACTGCCATTAAGAACAATAGGAAGCGCTGCTGGAGACAGCTATGCGAGGAGGTGGATCGGGACCTCTGGGGTCTGGGTTACAGGATCGTGACTCAGAGGCTGAGGGTCCGTGGACTACCGGAACTGAAAGACGCGACAACCATGGGACGGAGCGTTGATGGACTCTTCCTGACTCCTTCCACGAGGGGAGAGTCAACGGTCACGGTCGACAAACTCGACATCCCCGTTTTTACCAAGGAGGAGCTTACCAAAGCTACTGCTTCTATGAAGACGGGGAAAGCACCAGGACCGGATGGCACACCTGGGGCGATCCTACGGCTGACGGCTCGCCTGAGGCCCGGGATCCTCCTCGATATGTATAACGAATGCCTTACAACAGGGACGTTCAGCACGCGCTGGGAGACGGCTAGATTGGTCCTCCTTAGTAAAGGAAAAGAGGAACCCCATATGCCGTCTTCCTACAGACCTCTGAGTCTCCTGGATATGACGGGTAAAGTCTTTGAACTTCTTCATAGACCGAGACTGACAGACGCGATAAGTGCGACCTGGCAGACAGCCTGGCAGACAGCCAGCACGGGTTCCGCAAAGGGCGAACGACGGAAGGGGCGATCCGCAAGGTAGCTGCGACCGTCAGAGAGACGGACGAAGCTTGCCACGCGGCAAGGCCCCTAGTTATACTGGTGGCACTGGATGTGAGAAACGCCTTCAACTCTGCTAGGTGGGGGAATATCTTGGGGGCGCTGGAGGGCACTTTCCGGATCCCTCCCACCTTCTTCAGCTATTGAAGGACGACCTCAATGACAGCCATATCACATACGAGGCGAAGGAAGGATCTGTGAAGCATAACATTACCGCGGGGGTCGCGCAAGGATCCGTACTAGGACCGGACTTGTGGAACGTGACATACGACAGCCTGCTGAGGCTGGTGATGCTGCGAAACGCCTCGCTCGTCGCTTACGCCGATGACGTGGCGGCGGTGATTGTGGAGCGCAACGCAGATCTGGCCCAGCTAACTCTTAACCAGGTAATGAGGCGCATTGACAGATGGATGACGGACTGACTCTTGCGCTAGACAAGACAGAGATCCTTATGTTGACCAGACACCGGATACCGAAGATTATACCGATGACAGTCGGGGCGGAACGAACGGGAACTAGGGGGGAGGTCAAGTATTTAGGGGCGACCCTGGATACGAAGCTGACCTTCTGGCCACACAAAACGGACGGTCAAGAGGGCGGCAGTGAAGAATGCTTCGCTTAGCCGCCTGATGGCCAATACGCACGGACCGAAACCATCGATACGCAGACTACTGATGACGACGGCTCACGCGATCGTCCTGTATGGCGCAGAAGTTTGGGTGGACGCACTCGCCGTTAAAACGTACAAAAAAGCAAGGACGTACGTACAAAGACAGAGGGCACTAAGGATAGTGTAAGCCTACAGAATCGTCTCGGCCTAGGCGGTTCTGGTGGTGGTGGGCGTGATTCCTATAGACCGACTAGCTACAAGAACACTAACGAATTTGCGAACGCGACGAACGGACCGAAAGGGTTGACGTGGCAACGTGAAAGGAAAAGGACCCTAATGAACTGACACGTACGCTGGACGACCGAGACGGGTGGAAGGTGGACCAGACGACTTGTACGGGACCTAAGAGGGTGGACGCAGCGGGCTTTTGGGAGGTAAATTTCTACCTAACTCAATTCCTTACCGGACATGCATACTTCCGCAAGTACTTACAAGACATGAAACGGGCACGGATGCCAGACTGTAAGTACTGCAGACACATACGAGACGACGTAGAACATACGTTCTTCACGTGCGACAGATGGACGGCACAAAAACAACCACTGGAACGGAGGACAGGTATTATCACACCTGAAAACGTAATAGGGTCGATGCTACAGGACGAAGACAGCTGGACGCTCGTCATCACGTTCATCGAGGCGGTACGGACAGGAAAGAAAGAGGAGGGATACCTGGAGAGTGAATGAGAATTAATGGCAAAAAAATGAAAGGTGATGATGCATAAATGGCATCTTGGAGATTGACAGACGGCACGAAACGGACGAAGGTCCCGCGGGGGTGAAGTTATACTTTCGTGTTGCCACCCCGCGGCGACAGGATGAGGAGGTTTTTAATCGGCAGGTCATGAGGAGAGTCCGACACACGGCCTGCCGACGTCCCCCCGTAAAAAAACCTCGGTTAGATATGTTCCCCACGAGGTGACCTATAATGACTCCCTTAAGGCTTTGCATCGACTTTCCTAACACCATGTCTATGTATATATATTGGGAGTATAAATACATCTCCGCCGTTTGATAAAAGATGGCCCCACCAAGAGGTGATGGTTGAAATTGTCAGATGCAATACATCATATTGTAAGGTTGGACATCTGGCAAGGCCATAACCTTGAAATATTAGCGATTTTGTATCAGCATCACAGAATGTTTTTCGTGCGAAAAGTCGAGTTTTGAGCCGAGTAAGCATAATTTGCGGGAACTTTATAACTCTTCTTCACTTCTTCAATTTAAAGAAAGCTGCAGTTGAGGAGCATCGATTGCTTGTAGAAACATATGGTGAGGCTGCTTTGAGTAGAAGTTGTGAATGGTTTCAAAAGTTTAAGAACGGTGAGTTTGATGTCGAAGACCAAGAACGTAGCATTCTTGGAAGGAGATTCGTGCCAAACGCAAGAGTTCTCACAAATGTGGCTTATTCAGCTCAAAACTCATGATACAAAATCGCTATTATTTGAAGGTTATCGTCTTGCCAAATGTCGAACCTTACGATATGGCGTTTTACATCTGACAATTTCAACCATAACCTCCTGGTAAGGCCATCTTTTGTCAAACGGCCGAGAGTTATTTCTACTCGCAATATATATACATACATACACACACACACACACACACACACACACACACACACACACACACACACACACACACACACACACACACACACACACACACACACACACACACACACACACACACACACGCACGCACGCACGCACACACGCATATGTGTATATATATATATATATATATATATATTTACTAGCCCGGGCACGCGGCTTCGCCCGCGCTGTAACGGTTTAAATAGTTATTTCGACTACCTGGTCTACATTTTTTGATAATTCACCTTGGCTTTTTTTATATTCCATATATACTGACGTTTTGTGCCTTACATCTTTATCATAAATATAGATAGATTGAGTATTTCCTTACGAAAATTTCAATGGAAATCACATTGATTGATCTTAACTTTACTAAATAAAAACGTACTAAAATAAAACCTTCGAATTTTGGATAATATGTTATATTCTGAAATGAGTTATCTAAAATTGAAATTGAATCGGTCTTACAAAATGTCATTAAACCCTACGTTTCGCGATTTTCTTTCTTCCCTGTCGGTTAAAATGAAAAGATTTTCTCGGTTGGTTGCTCTAGAGCAGGCGACATAGAGCTGACCATGCGAGAAGCAGGCTGTTCATAGGTCGACTCCAGCCGCTCGTAGTGTTTGTCCTTGCGATTTGTTAATCGTCACCGCAAAGCAGACGGTTACGAGGAACTGCACTCGCTTGAATTGAAACGGAAAGTTATTGGGAATAAGTGATATCCGTGGTATAGACACCGTCTCACCCCGTCCGTACCCCGTCAGAACTTCTCCCTCGATGAGGTTTCGGTGTAAAGCAATCAACTGCTCAACTTATACTCGTTCAATTTAAATGAAACATATACCATTACCTTCGCTATATTTTAAGCTATACAACAGAGAAAACCATATTTCATTTGGTTCAGTAGTTTTTAAGTGATGCGAGGACACAGGAAGACTTTACAACTTTATTATAAGTATATATATAGAATTCGTCATGTAAAAAACCTTTTATAAGATTGCGTCGACACGAAACCAAATACTGTACTTTTTACCAAAGAATGTATCAAATCTCTCAAACATAAAATAAACGTATTGTAAAATAAACAACCATTTTAAAAACTTGAAAAAAGTAAAAAAAGAACCCCAAGTCATAAAAAATTCCCCGAAATGTACAAAAACAGTGAAATGACTTTTTTATAAAATAGCCTAGCAAGTTTACTAGAAATATTGTAAACAAAATTGTTAAACCTTAGGAATAATAATTTACAAAATATTTCATTTTTATTTAAAAATAATATTACTGTTATAACAAAAAATTGGCACCGCCATTATACAAAAGTACACCGTAAGTACCACACAATAACACTAGAAATGCTGTGTAACGATAACAACTTGGTGCACATGGTTAAGAAAAAAACCTCAGCGGAGAATTTCGTCTTCTCAACTACTCAACTCGCATGTTAAAAAACATAAACTGCCGCAACTTATTATACAAGTTGAAATCAAATTCATGGACCCGCAAAGTGAGGATCAAATCTGTCACGTACTCCTAGGCTATAGGATACTTGAAATCTTCCTTTATTTGCATCAATTAAAAAGTTATATAAAAGTATCATTTTTGTACTAAAATGTATATTTATATATCTTTCGAAATAATATATATATTACACAACTACACAACACTATATATATATATTCACGACCGCTCAAAAGTTTGGATACACCAATCGATATTTCTTGCTGCACAAAAAGTTAGATAACTTCGTTAAAAAAAAGATACCCAAATTTAACGAACGGCGTTTTGAAGGGAACAAATGCAGCTTTGTTTTGCTTTTTTGAAATATTTTTGTCATTTTTATCCATGATACACTTGAAAGGGATAGCAGCAGCTCCATTTTCGTTTTTAAAAAAGTTTCGTACGATGTTTTTTGACAAAGTTATTTCATTTTTGGCTAAGACAAATTTTGGGAAATGCAACGTAACTCAAGACCTGCAGGATTTCAGAGGAAATGTCAAAGACGTAAAAAGTTGCGTAGCTTATATTGGATCGCCTGGATTTTTTAAAGAATTTTCCTTTGAGGTTTTTTTAAAACTATTTTTGCTTGAAACTGATGAGTAGAATGGCTAACTCGAAAAGTATGGCGTTTAGAACAAAATATCAAGAGAAGAATCTTTTTTAATTTTCAAACTTTAAATTCGTTTGAATTCTTTTCAGATTTCTTTTTGAAATTTGCTTCGAAATTTATTTGGCCGAAGCTCGAAGAATCGTCCAAACAATTGATTGGCGTATCTCGAAAACGATTGAGTTAGAGACAAAATATCACGAGGGGAACATGTTGCAGTTTTTCGTTCTGCATACGTTGACATCTTTTCAGATTTTTTTAAAATTGTTTTTACAATATTTTTTTCACATTGTCTAGGTGCTTTGGAAACATTGAAAAAATTGAAACATTGTAAAAAGGAAATTGAAGAAAAAAACTGGAGTTTGCTGTCTTGGCTGTATTGATGACTTGTTTCTTCAAGGAACAATGCATCGCCCAGTCAAACCCCTAGTATTTTTACTGCATTACTGTATGTTACCACATCCCGGCTATTCAAACGCAGGGAATCGTGGTTAGGTCCAATGGTCTTACAAAAGGTTTGCTTCCGAAAATATTAGCGTCACTTTTGCTAGCTTTTAACAAGAGGCTATTTAACCCTGTCCAGATCCTAATCAGTATGTCAGTGTTTATTTTGGCAACACAGCGATCTATGTCTGAAATCGGGCTTTTCAGAAAAAGAGAGAGGGGGGGGGGATCCGCGACTGGAGAGAACGAGCCAAGAGCGCTTTGCGCGAAGTTCTCCGAAGGGATCGGTCTCTCCTCGGGAACCCACACTTACTGGGCGCACAGCAGAGTACGACATATACACCCGGTTGGACCAAGAAGCAACGGAGAGAAAGAAGAGAGAGAGAGCGAGAGGAGGAAGTGAGAAGGAGAAAGAAAGAGAGTGAGGATGCAAGAAAGAGGAAAAGGGCAAGCACGTTAAAGAACAAGCGGGAGAAAAGGAGAGGGAGAGATTTATACCAAGCTATATAGCTATTTTATAGCATCTATATGAACGAAAAGAGAGACAAGAATAGAAGCTGCAGCGTACAAGACAAAGAGAGAAAGAGAGAAAGAGAGGGGGGGAGGGAGAGAGAGAGAGAGAGAGAGAGAGAGAGAGAGAGAGAGAGAGAGAGAGAGAGAGAGAGAGAGAGAGAGAGAGAGAGAGAGAGAGAGACAACGATACTCGTACCGAGTTACATACTAACGGGGCGGGGCGAGCGGGAGGGGGGGATACAGAGCGCGCGCGAGAGATGGAAAATGCGCGCATGGGTTCTCGTGGTAGGGGAAACCACCGGGGCTTTTGAAAAAGTTTTATCTTGCCGGCGCGGACCGTCTCGCAGAAGCTACCGAACGCCGGTACGGTGTGTACGGTGTCACTGGACTTTACATATATCGTACGAATATTCCTATCGGAATACCGATTTCGACGTCGTCGTCGTGGTTGTCTTCGTCGTCGTCGCGAAACTAGACGACGGGGATATTGCTGCACGATCGCGTGGTCAGCCCTCTGCTTTTTTTTCGTTTCGCCGATCCGCAATGATCGGTATCTTGTATATCGTTTTATCTTGACTTCCAGCTCTTGACGATCGCTTCGGTTAAAATCGACGACGAATCGTTCGGTTCCGGTTCCTTATTTTTTTCTCATTTAGCCGATTTGAGGACATTTATAATTACATATATACATGCATAGATGTGTATTCGACGCATGCAATTCGGAGCTGCTGAAGAAATATATAACGATCGTGATCGGTTTTGCTGACCTGATACGCGCGAGTTCGCGTTAAATTCTTCGCTCGCTCATATTCGTATATATTTATATATATTTATATACATATAAATTTATTTATATGTACATAAATATATTTATATATACCTCATTCGATATAGTGCGGGGAAGAGCGTAAAAAAATCACATAAAGAAAAACGGACGAATCAACAAAACAAAATAACGGAGCGTGAGAGGAGAGACAGTACAGAGATCGGGAGAGTACAGCGGGAGAGAGATCGCGCGAAGCGACGAACTCGAGCGACGATATGGGAGGTTGTAAAAATGTGTTTGTTAAGAGTGCGGTGATCCTGGTCCTGCTGGCTGTTCTCGCCGTCAACGGATACGAGGTGAGTCATCTCCCACAATTTTCTTTTATGATAAATTGTCCTTTATTTTTGTAACGATGATCGCGCGTTCGTGCGCGATCTAAATCCGGAAAGACGAGACCGTGGGAATGAGAAACGTGGCTCGAGATTTTGAAGGCTTTGAATCTGAATAATACGCAACGTTTCGTGAAGACACGAAGTTCTGATTGTATATAGATATATTGTCTGTACCTACGAAACAGTGAAATTTTCGATTGTCGAAGATTTTCACTTTTTGACAACTATTTTGGAAATAATGTGTACGAAAGTACATACATTTGTTTCATTTGGAACTCTTTTATTCATTTAGGCAGGCAAATATATATGTTAATATGTATAGATATGAAAATATAGATATACATTTTATCCCCACTTACAATATAATAAAATGCTAGATTGTCAAAAATTTGCACTTTTTGTCATTTACTTAGAACATAGGAATTAATTCTGGACGCGTTTAACAGAAATTAGCTTTTTTCACATTTACGCAGAAAATGTATATCCTATGCCGAAATGATAATGTAATGTTTTTATTTTTTTCTATAAATGTTCCATAAATTTACCATTCGCCTTAAGATGTCTCCTTTGATAAGAATATAAGTCACAAGTGATTATAATGTAAAAATGATCGAAAATGCGAAACATTAAAAATTGCAAGAAGTATTCAGAATTAATTCCACTAATGTATATTATCCCTACCTATAGAAGAATGAAATTCAAAATTTTCAAGTATTTGCGCCTTCTGATCAATTACTTGGAAAGTAATGTGTAGGAAAAATGTATACATATTAGTGAATAAAAAAAATAGAATTCCTATATTCTCATAGGCAGGCAGAAATATATATTAATATATATGAAAATATAAATATACACATTATTCCTACCTACGTATTAATGAAATTTCAGATTGTCAATGATTCGCACTTCTTTGTCAGTTACTCAGAAAACATTGTGCGCAGTAATATGTACGAATTTTCGTACCAACATAATTATTTTGGCCGCACGACTAAGAATACTGAAAGCCCTGTTGATAGTTTCGTTTCCATATCTATTCGATGAAATGATCGATTCAATCGCTTGGCCAATGCTCCGCGTGATAAAATACTTATCAGTGGACGAAGAAAAAAAAACAAAAGGAATAAAAAATAAAAAACTCAATGATTCGTTCAGTTCGACGATCGCGGCTTATTGCGCGTAACGTGTCTAGATCGCATCTCAATTCGTCACGTCAGTACGCACGTGAGTGAGCCGAATTTTTCGGATAAATTTCTCGAAGAACGACTCTACGCTCGTAATAATCAAAATACGGGGCGAGCAAATTTTTCGGGCCCAATTTTGACGAAAACGAATTTTTCGGGACCTATTGGTACAAACACGATTTTTTTTGGACCAATTGCGACAAAAACGAGTTTTTTGGGACTCATTGCGACAAAAACGATTCTTTTGGGACTTATTGCGACAAAACCGAATTTTGGGCCTTATTTTTACAAAAAAAAAACATTTTTAGGGACTTATTGTTACAAAACGATTTTTGGGGGGCCAATTGCGGGCAAAAACAGAATGAAAAAAAAAGAAAAAAAAACACGTACTTTTTACGATATCGCAGGTTGCGCTCTCGTTGGCCTCTTCATTTGACGAACAATAAGACAAAGTTTTCTGCGGGTGAAAGAGTTCCTTGTTCCATTCTGGCTTCCTCGAGGAGGAAGCTCTGCCAACGAGATAAAATGAAGGGCGAGCAGCGTGCAGGCTTCCATAATTTCCATGCTTTCTTACCAGTCTTCGAATTGAATAAATTTTCCGAGGAATTTGAAAATTCAAGATGTCTCGATCAGTACAGCGGCCTTCAGCGAATTTAATACTACAATGAAATCTCATTGGAACTCTATTCTTGGATGTGAATTCCGTGAGACGTTTCAAGATTTGAATTAGCTATGACGGACACAAATTATGCCGGAACATTCTATTTCTACTCTCCGAACCATTCTGGTCGAATTGAATGCCGCGTGGAAAATCGCCTCCAATGATGCTCCATCGTAGACATCAAACAAATTATCCCTACCAACTTTGGGTCGTAGAGTAAAAAAAAGCTGCAATGAGAAAGTGCTTTTCTGGGGAGTACTAGACTTCGAGGGATTGTTAAGAAAAATATCCAAATAAACTTCAAGGAATACTTAATAAAAATACCCAACCAAACTTTCAGGGATCCTTGATGAAAATAAAAAAATCCATACAAAATTCACCCAGTCAGTTTTCTCACTTCCGGTCATTTTTCCCCTAATTAACCAACTTTTTGCAACATTCCAAACGAATTCCAACCAGCAAAAATAAACCTCCAAAAAGCATCCTTCCGAGGGAATCAAACTGAAAAGTGATTTGCGATGCACAAAGGTGACCATTCTTTTTTCTCGAACTCACCAAAAGCTCCAATTTTTTTCGGGAGCAGATTTCTGAGGCTTCTTAAGGCGTTACCCCCACTTGTAGCGCAAAAAAGGCCTTTTTCATGCATTTTTTAAAACAAAACTACAAAACTTTTTTAATCGATCAATATACCATCTTATAGAACACATCTTGAAGAACTTTCAGTAATTTTTTTATTGAAAAATATTACATTGTTTAGTGGCAAATGGTCAATGAAATAATGTTTTTATATACACGGTTTGCGGTGACCAACATTGCGGCGAAGTGGATCATCTGAAAAAAAATGCGGATGGATTTAGTCAAATATAGGTATAAACTAGTCTTTAATCGAAGGATTTTAAACAATATTCATTTTTCACAAAATGGCGGACAGTCAAAGTTAATGGTTCGATTTTAACGAAAAAAACGGCCGTTTTTGGCAATAAAACGGCCATTTTTTTCGAAAAAAAAAAAAATCGAACGATTAAAGACTACATTTTTATGTATTAAATAAGCCTGCAAAATTTCAAGAAGATCGGTTCATTAGTGTTCGAGTAATCTCGGTCACCGACTTCAGAAATGCCATTTTGAGAAAAACGCGTTTAAAGTTTCAATTTCAATTTACACGAAGTGTAAAGTTTCAGTTTATCTCAGTCAATTTTGTTCGGATCGACTTGAAATTTTCACGACATATTCTCAGATGCTTATACTTCAAAAAAATGCAATAAAAAAAATCGATTTTTTCAAAATCGCAAGTGGGGGTAACCCCTTAATAAAAAATATCGAAATAAACTTCTGAGAATCCTTAATAAAAATGAAAAAAAATCCATACACTATTCTTCCAGCCACTTCTCTTCCACTTCCGGTAATTTCCCCCCACATTTTCTAATTTTTGCAACACTCCAAATGAATTCCAAAGAGCAAAAAAAAATAAAAAAAGCACCCTCACGAGGAAATCAAACTGAACAATGATTTCTGATGCAAAAAGGTGACCGTTCTTTTTTCCCGAACCTGCCACAAGCTCCAATTTCAAGGGAGTTATTTTCATACTCGATTATTACCGCAGCAAACGGTAATTCTTTCTTTTTGAAACCGGCAATCACCTCGATCGATGTACCCGACCTCGAGTTCCGGTTTTCCGCAACGGTCAAGGCTGTTCCATCCTCGACACGTACAATTAACTTCTTACCCCGTTCGCGGTACAAATTCGAGAGAAAAAGTCGCGCGCGGGCTCCACGAGCACTCGAAAAAAAAACTTCGTCGTCGAAGGGAAACCGTGAACGGGTGTATACACTCCATGTGTATGCCAAGTGTAGCTTGAATTACATTGAAAAGTAGGTTACATTTTCCAATGAAATGAACGTGGAATATACAAATCTGGGGATATAATTCGCGCCAGGTAGCACGAAGCTCCACATTTCTCGTGAAGGTTTAAGGACCAGTTCAGTTATTTTTAAGACGCTATAAAAATAATCGTCGTATATCGTCGTTATATTTATCAATTGTCTCCATCGAATTCTTTGAGAAGAATTGATATCTTAGAAGCTTGAAATTCACATTCCATCCGCACTGGTCTTCGGTTTTTTTTCTATCTAGGAAAATAATGAAGGAATTTTGGTTTCGTTATCGGTGATTGTCGATTCGAGTGATTCGACTCAATCTTATACTTGTTATCACTGTACTGGGATTATATTTTCATGCATACTTCCTGTATGCAGGAAAACCTGTCGACGAAGTTATTGAATTTAACCTAGTAAAATATTTACATGTTCTTATACATTTCAGAAATTGCAATTTCATTTAAAAATATGATATTCGTGTTTCAGCAACGTTTATACGGTTTAAACTTTAAAAATAACTTTAAAATAACTTTTACAAGTAAAAATCTTTATACGTATTTAAAATAATTTTTTTTTATTAAAAATAACTTTTCAAAATAACCTGTACTTTTTAAGGCGTTACCCCCACTTGTAGCGCAAAAAAAGGCCTTTTTCATGATTTTTTTTAAAGAAAACTACAAAACTTTTTTAATCGATCAATATACCATCTTAAAGAACACATCTTGAAGAGCTTGCAGTATTTTTTTATTGAAAAATATTACATTGTTTAGTGGCAAATGGCCGTCAATGAAATAATGTTTTTATATACACGGTTTGCGGTGACCAACATTGCGGCGAAGTGGATCATCTGAAAAAAAATGCGGATGGATTTAGTCAAATATAAGTATAAACTAGTCTTTAATCGAAGGATTTTAAAAAATATTCATTTTTCACAAAATGGCGGACAGTCAAAGTTAATGGTTCGATTTTAACGAAAAAAAACGGCCGTTTTTTGGCTATAAAACGGCCATTTTTTTTCGAAAAAAAAATCGAACGATTAAAGACTACATTTTTATGTATTAAATAAGCCTGCAAAATTTCAAGAAGATCGGTTCATTAGTGTTCGAGTAATCTTGGTCACCGACTTCAAAAATGCCATTTTGAGAAAAACGCGTTTAAAGTTTCAATTTCAGTTTACACGAAGAAAATATTTTTTTTTGTAAACTTACATAGAGTCATCTATTCCGGGCCCATACAGAAGTATGGGCCCGGATCCTTATACTTCAAAAAATTGCAATAAAAAAAATCGATTTTTTCAAAATCGCAAGTGGGGGTAACCCCTTAAACCAAGTTTTCAAAATCAGAATATAAAAATAACAAGTATACATATAAAAGTAAAATAATATATAAAAATATGAATAACACATAATATATTATTCCTATTTTTAATTGTTATTTTTATGTACATATTTTATGAATATAATATTAATTTCCTGAGTTCTAACGTACACCTTGCGGGTTTTCAAGTGTTACCCTTCCCAATTAAACGCTTTCCTATCCCTCCCTACCCGCACTTTCCCAATCAGCCCTAACTTCCGTTGCATCCACAGCCATTTTGAGCTACGGTATGCCGCATTTTCCGAGGGTACGGAGCAATTATGGAAAACCCGCACCGGTACAGACGGCCCCACATTCTTCTGATTCTCTGGTGCACAGACGTTTCACTCCATACCGCTGGAGCCGAACTTCGACCGGTCATTTACCAGTTTCGGCTACGTGTTATTTATTAATCATTATTCAACACTTATGTGTATAAATAATAAATACACACACACATATATATATATACATTTTTTTTTTTAATTTCCATCATTATATTGGGTTGTCCGGAAAGTTCGTGCCGATTTTTGTTAAGTGATACATTGAACAATCGGCACGAATTTTTCGGATAACCCAATAGTCTAGACCTATACTGAAAATCCGGTGCATTTTGCACAAAAAGTCCTGATCTTTCGTAAAATGTTTTGCTTGATTGTGTGGAATCATGCTGATGGATCATGAAAATTGGCGATTACAACAGATTTCCCAGAATTTACATAGAGATTCTTGCGCGAAATTCGACTCGGAGTATTTCCTTATCCTCTTTCTTTTTCTTCGAGTCTGGTCGGTCCCTCTCTCTCTCTCTCTCTCTCTCTCTCTCTCTCTCTCTCTCTCTCTCTCTCTCACCCGGACACACACCCACGTATATATGCATAGGTATAAATATCATGGTTGATCTCCGACCCCGAGCACGAATTTTGTGCGCGCGGTATGACGCTCGACATTCTCCCAAATTCGCGATCTTCTGAGCCTTGAGGGGGGAGATACCTTTAGGCGACGAAAAAACTGCAGACCTTCGTTAATTTTTTCAAGAAAAAATTCTTCATCATTTTTGAGACTTAGGGTATGTTTTATTACTACTTTTGGCTGTCACATGATTTTTATTTTATTAACCTTTAAAAATGGCGGAGGAATGGAACGGGTTCCGGCGGATGTTGTAAAACGGCGGGATTAATCTGAAAAAAAACCAACGGAGTTTTTTCTTTTGTTAACAGACATATGCAGAATATGAACCAAGAAAAAGTGAGAAATGTTGAAAATCGATTAAATGGTACACTTTGAAGCAAAATGATTGAATTTTCCGAAAAAATCGCTTAATGTTGCAATCAAATTCGTTTTTTTTTATTTTCAAAAACATTTAGGGTTATGTTTTAGGCGATAAGGTTACAAAGATTTCTATCGAATTTCATCAGAATCGGTCGATTAGTTTTTTAGCTATCCGCCACGTCAGTTTTGAAAAGGCAGTTTAGAAGACCGTGTAGTACCTGCGCCAATGTTGAAAATTAATTAAAAGAATATCATGCAACAGCCAAAAGTAGTAATAAAACATACCTCGAGTCTTAAAAATGGCAAAGAAATCTTTCCTTTAAAAAAGAATGATGAAAGTCATCAAATTTTTTCCTCCCCTAAAGTTATCTCCCCCCTTAAACAGCGTAATAGAATATTGCATTCAGAACGAAAAAGCGCACGTTCATTTACTGCAACAAATACATGGTGCAAAGATATTCTCCATCAAACCTACCATACTTTACATGAATATTGTCAAAACATTCACTTTTCGATCGTCAAAAAATAGGCTGGTTTGTTGTTGAAGCGAAATGTATTTTTTTTTCGTATTGACCCGAATATCCGCGGTTTGCATGTAGATATGGGTTATCCAGGTGTATATTGATACCGTCGACGTATGGCGGTCTGATGCTTTATCATCCGCCTGCATACGTGTGCAGGCCGATTGTGTTGTGTTTGGTAGTTGTGTTTTCGAAAGCTCACATTACTGCCGAGAATGATTTTTTTCCCGGACTCGCACGATTTTCTAAAAGCTCATATTACTTTCTAAAATAACAATTCTCATGTCATTATAAATTGAACGTGATGGGAATCGCAATGGCACTGGCGAAACGAAGCTTGGAACTTTTCTGACGAGATTTTATTTCTTGTCAACCACTTGATACCATCGACAAGAAATAAAATCTCGCCAGAAAAGTATACTGACCAGTATATTGAAAATATTGAAAATAAAAAGTATAAAAGTATATTGACCAGCATAGGGGTGCCAATATACGAATACGACGTGAAAGGGTTGACTTCCACAAGAGAATACATGGCACAATTGCTATCAAAACGTAATTTCGTAAATGAAGATTTTTTTGTGGGGGTACAGTCAACACTGAAACTTAGCTTTTTTGTTTTTCAATTTTGGTGAATAACAATTAAGGCATTACATCTACGTGGCTCACCGAAAACGGATAATTTTTGGGATTTTTTTTACAATACTAAAGAAGAAATCAAAATGAGGTTCGGAGGGTTTATTCTATTTATACAAAAATAGAAGAAAAAAACTCCCATGACTAAAAATACAAAATAGTGGCCCAGTCGTATCTACACTGAGAGCGTTTTTCTTAGGCGATTTGTGAAAGGACACAGAACCTTCATGGATCAGCACCTGGAACAAGAAAAAAACAAAGCTCGTCATTTGGATGAATTTTGCTAGCGAAGTACACACGATTATTAAAAAAATGTTTTTTTTTCGCTAAATGGCATCGTTTTGAATACATTATTTTTCTCTAAAATATCGGCTTTAATTTATTTACAAAAAACGGGAACTGTCGATGAATCAACAGTTAAGATGAATCAAAATTCTATGTAGTTTTTTAGTGAATCTATTTAAGAAGCCACAGTTAAAATTCCAATCCAATTGGATGAAAACTGCCCGCATTATCTGTTCTCTCGATTTCAAAAACGTGGTTTCGAGAAAAGCCCGTTTAAAGTATCAAAACTGATTTGGGATCGTTCACACGATGGAATTGAAGCTCTCATTCGATTATTAATGAAATAATAATCAATGAAAAAGGAGATGAAGATATTAATAAACCAATAAAAACCTCATAGGAAAAGGTTTGCGTAGTTCCTCTGGCCCTACTATTTCTTTTCATTACAATCAATTCCTCAAAACTGAAAAATGAGTACGATCCATAGGAAATTATCTTATATCGATTAGAGCAGAGGTCAATTGCAATTTTTAAATAGAAAATTTAAAAAAATGACAATAAATTTCGTTGTCCTTCAGAGGGATCATTTTCACATCATATATACACACTATATATATATATATATATATATATATATATATATATATATATATATATATATATATACAAGGTGTCCTGTTATGAATGGATAATCCTGCAATTGTCGATAGGTCAGGTCCTACTACTATATAAGCTGGAATTTTAGTTTAGTAAAAGTTCCACGGTTTTCGAGGCAAAAATCATCTGCTTTTGGTTTTTCACATGCCACTCTATAAACAATAACTTTTTTTACCGGGATTGAAAACAAATACTCTTGATTATTTGTTTTATCTAGAAAAGTCTTCTTCTTAACCTTTAAATGTTAAGAAAACTCTATGAAGAAAGATCTTGTGCAGAATTTTCATACAAATCAATTCGAACATCTGACTTTGATAGCCTGCGGTGTAAAAAAAAGGGGTACGCATATCGTGCCAATTACTTTTAAAAGTTGGTTAGTTATTGTCGATTCATATCATTTGTAGAAATGGCATGCGAAAAACCAAAAACAGATGTTTTTTTTTAAATAACACAAAGCACAAAGCACGAAATTCCAGCATATAGTAAGACATGATCTGACCTATCGACAGTTGCAGGATTATCCATTCATAACAGCACACCCTGTATGTGTGTGTGTATATATATATATATATATAAATTGAAGGCAGAAATAATGGATTTCTTTTTACTACACCTAATATAAATAAATAAATAAATAAATATATATATATATATGTATGTGTGTGTGTGTGTGTATATATATATATATATATGCGTGTGTGTGTTAATAAATGTACATCCATGCATCGAAGAGAACAAGAATTGCACTTGGGTCAGAGCAATGCGAGAACGCGTTTACCGCAAACACCGATTTCCTATACGGAGTAGCAAAAAAGGCAATTATTTTAATTATTACGCAGTAAAATTTCATCGAAGGAAATCGCACAAGATTATATTCTCGTTTTGTAGAAAGATCGCCGACATGTACGGACTCGGTGAATCAACGACATTTATTTTTATCCGCCTTACGCGATTGTGAGAGTGTGGATTGAGAAGCAATTAAGATGTGTTCATGCAATGCACAGACGCGGCCATGTGAGTAGGAAAAAAACATTTCAACGGGGCTGCATAATCTCGAAGCGCAAAAAAGGTCCATTTTCAATATTTTATTCCGCTGATAGTATTGGAATAGGGAGGTCGATATTTTATACACGGACTGATACACAGTCTTGCATAAATTGAGTTTTTTTTTCATTAAGAAATAACGATAAACAGTGCAGTTATTATTACTTAAACAAAGTAGCGTCTTTGCTGCGTGGCCAATCGATGTCGGTGGTTTTGGCAACTATAGTGAACAGAAATGAAAAAATAAAAATTGTACTTTCAGTATGATAATCAAACTTTCGTGTGACCGGGTACTTTTTGAAATATTTCATAATCACGCAAATGGGAACCTATAGAAACAAAGTTCGATTTTTTTATGAAAGAAATAGGTTCAATAATTTGTTATTAACAAATGGATAAACATATAAAAAAATCATCCAGTCATACGATAGATAGTTCTATCGTATACGATAGGATAGTTCATGTTATAAATCATGATCTCTCCGAATTTGAAATAAATCGACCAAATAGATTTTGAAGCACGGCGAAGAAGAAAGAGGGTACGTCGCAGCTAGACGATTCACCGTAACGCATTGAGCGATCTGATCCTTCACGAAAATCGTCAAAACTCGCTAAATTTATGGAATTTTTCCAAAATCCTTGTTGCAAATTATAGTTAAGATCCTCGGCTGTGAAACTATGCAACCTCATATTTTCAAAATTCCATTTATACCCCCCCCCCCCCCCCCCCCCTCGCCAAACCCTTTGACTCTATACAGAGTTGCCCATCTGCTCTGAAGGCGATCCGATGTTCTTATTGCTTCAACGGACCCACGATTTTAGGGACAGGATGGTTCTCGAAATCAGGAAATTTCGATGCCTTACATAAATTTCACTACAGGGGCAGTATAGGCTACAATAAGTTTGGTCAATAATCGATAAACATCATCGCGCTATCGCCTTCATATCTTACGCAGCCTCGCGGTGGCCCACTTTCATCGATTTTCTAGTCCGGCAAAGTGTCATCGTACACAGGCCCACGGACACCTACACCCATAACGATAACGAGAATTTATTTCCTGTTGTACGTACTCATACACACACACGCACACACACACACACACACACACACATACACACGCGGGCGCGCGCGCGCACACACACACACGTACATTGCGCATTGCGATCCGTGATACGAGACTGAAAAATCATTATTCGCAACGTAATCTGCCAAAGAAAGATTTAATTTAAGGCGTTAGCCCCACTTGTAGCGCAAAAAAGGCCTTTTTCATGAATTTTTCAAAAGAAAACTACAAAACTTTTTTAATCGATCAATATACCATCTTAAAGAACACATCTTGAAGAACTTTCAGTAATTTTTTTTATTGAAAAATATTACATTGTTTAGTGGCAAATGGCCGTCAATGAAATAATGTTTTTATATACACGGTTTGCGGTGACCAACATTGCGGCGAAGTGGATCATCTGAAAAAAAAATGCGGATGGATTTAGTCAAATATAAGTATAAACTAGTCTTTAATCGAAGGATTTAAAAAAATATTCATTTTTCACGAAATGGCGGACAGTCAAAGTTAATGGTTCGATTTTAACGAAAAAAACGGCCGTTTTTTGGCTATAAAACGGCCATATTTTTCGAAAAAAAAATCGAACGTTTAAAGACTACATTTTTATGTATTAAATAAGCCTGCAAAATTTCAAGAAGATCGGTTCATTAGTGTTCGAGTAATCTTGGTCACCGACTTCAGAAATGCCATTTTGAGAAAAACGCGTTTAAAGTTTCAATTTCAGTTTACACGAAGAAAATTTTTTTTTTTGTAAACTTACATAGTCACCTATTCCGGGCCCATACAGAAGTATGGGCCCGGATACTTATACTTCAAAAAAATGCAATTAAAAAAATCGATTTTTTCAAAATCGCAAGTGGGGGTAACCCCTTAAATCAAATAGTTTTTTTCCTTGGCTCACGGCCTACTACGATCTTATTTGTTTCAAATATATTGTTCCTTTGTTTCAGCTATTCTTTTCAAATACTGAATATATTCAAATTGAATAAATAAAGATTCGATTCAACTAAATCTCTATTTGCTTACAATGTGCACTGTAAATCTAAGTATACTATATACATAAAATATTTCATAAATCCAAAATAAAATGAAATACTTAAATGAGAGTTTTACGATAACGATTTTGTATCGTAATTCGTCATTCTCTGACCTTTTGAGATGATTTCTATCGAATAAATATTTCACCTATATGGGAATAATTATTCGCTGTATCACACAAACCTATACTTAATATTTAGTTGATATCATTGTGATAATTAGAGAGTTTTATCGAATAACATGCTATAAATCTTTCTAACATACCCTGTAAATATATATATTCCTTTATCTCTACCCTCTCTACCCCCACACCTCTTTGACATGTGTGTTGCAATAAAGACAGACCATTCAATCAAATAGAAATTTAATTTAAATTTGAAAAAATCAAATAGATTCAGTGGATTCAACTAAATTGTTTTTTGAGCATATGAAACCGAATATCATATTTATTAGGATTGAATAAAATATTTAGTTATTGGACGATATTGAATATATTTTGATTTGAATAAATAAATACATTTAAAGTAAACAATTTCAATAATGGAATGCAATAGGAAAAATTTGATTCCACGAAATAACTAGTTAGTTCAAATAAACAAAAATAAAATAAACGCGATTAGTTCGTATCAATAAAATTTCTCTGTCAGTGTAGAAGAAACAGACAAAAATTTCTTACCAATCGTTACATTTTGATTGCATTCCGCCCCCCCCCCCCTCCTGCGCCCCATGCATCCCACTCGATCTTATTCCTCAAGACGAAGGGCCGCGCGAAGATTATGCATGCACTTTTTCCATGCGCTTGCGTAATGGATTTTCGCTTGATCGAGAACGCCACGCTTGTTGTGCGGCTGGAATTCGTAATCATATCTTATCAGAGACGGTGTGTTTCTGTGTATGCGTGTATAGGCGTCAATGGAGACGCAAGATTGCGGGTAAATGAAACCGTATCAAGTATGATATTCCCGTGAGGTGTATACGTTTCTAAACGCACACACACACGCACACGCACACTGACAGAAAAATTCTATTGATATGAACTAATCGCGTCTATTTGATTTTTGTTTATTTGAATTAACTAGATTTTTCGTGGAATCAAATTTTTTTCTATTGCATTCCATTATTGAAATTATCTACTTTAAATATATTCATTTCTTCAAATCGAAATATATTCAATATTGTCCAATAACTAAATATCTTATTTAACACGGTCCTCTAGTTTCTCCGCTGTTTTTTTACGGCTTCTTCAATAATTTTTTACGGGCAAAGCATCGAAATAATCAATTTCATTGTTTTTGCATAATCTTTATTAACATTTAAATAAGCTTTACAAATTTTTTGAAGTCAAAATATATAATAGAATAAACGTTATAGTGGCCGACAGGAAGACATCAAGTAAAAGAGGTGCTTGACGGTGATCAAGATTGCGGCTGTTCTGCTTATCTGAAATCAAAAAACCAAACGGCATTTTAATCTTCATATTTAAGACTAGCGATTGAACTAGAGTGAATTCTAAATTACAAAAATTGACTTTTTTATACACTTTTGAAAATTACATTCTATTTTGTACTCATTTTTTCTTAAGTTTTTCGCTCGTACAAAAAAAACTATCGAAGCAATCATGATAATCCTAGTTCAATCGCTGGCTTATAACATATTAAAGATGCTGTATAAATTTGAACAAGATCGGTGCAGTAGTTTCTGAAATATCGTGGTCACCGTTTCGAAAAATGGTGTTTCGAGAAAAACGCGTTTGAAAGTATACCTGCTCCGTTCCAGGGCCGTAACTTGTGAACCACTTCGAATATCGAAAAATCCTTTGGCACACATTTTCTACACATGTTGTAGATGTGATTTATGAAAAAAAAATCGATTTTTTCGACCCGAGAAACTAGAGGACCGCCTTAATCCTAATAAATGTGTGATTCGATTTCATCTGCTCAAAAAACGATTTAGTTGAATCCACTAAATGGATCTATTTAATTAAAAAACATTTTAATTAAATGGAATTTTTGTAGTCAACCATTTTTCTATTTGATTGAATGGTCTGTCTTTATTGCAACACATATATCAAAGAGGTGTGGGGGCAGAGAGGGCGAAGAGAGAGACATTATATATATATATATATATATATATATATATATATATATATATATATATATATATATATATATATATATATATATATATATATATATATATAGGTTATGTTAGAAAAATATATAGCATGTTATTCGATAAAACTCCCTAATTATCACAATGATATTAACTAATTGATATAGTTAATGTGATACAGCAAATAATTATCGGAATTCATTTGGTCTCTTAGCCATATCAGCGACTAATATGATACAAGCACTCGGTATCATAGGGGCAGCGTGCGTAGTTATGAGTAGAGGTAGGTTCTAGGTTCGATTCCCATATAAGTGAAATATTTTTTTCGATAGAAATAATCTCCAAAGGCCAGGGAAAGACGAATTACGATACAAAATCGTTGTCGTAAAACCCTCAATTGAGTATTTCTTTTTATTTTGTATTTGTGATGTATTTTATGTATATAGTACACTTAGATTTACAGTGTACATTGTAAGCAAATAGAGATTTAGTTGAATCGAATCTTTATTTATTCAATTTGAATATATTCAATATTAAAAAAGAATAGCGGAAACGAATAAAAAAATATCTTTGAAACAAATAAAAGAAAAAAACTTATTTGATTTAAATAGATCCTATTTAAATTGAATATTTTTTTTTTGGCAGGGCACACACTTATGATGAGTATGGATACTTTTTCCTGATTTTCAACGTATACCTTTGCGGATTTTTAGGTATTACCCTTTCCGATCGAACCCTTTTCTATCACTCCCTGCCCGTACTTCGCTAATCTAACCTCACTTCAGTTGCATCCACAGCCGTCTCAACCTACACTATACCGCATTTGCCGAGGGCACCGGGAAACTGTGGAAAACCGGTACCGGTATAGACCGTCCTGTATTCTTTTGATTCTCCGGTGCACAGACGTTTTACTCAAGTATCTACACTTCTACACCAAGGTCTCGGAAGTATTGACCTTCCGCTGATTGGTTAATGCGCCAGCCGGTGCACGGCTAAGCGGTCACCGCTCCGAGTATCGGCCGTGCACAACGCCGCAACTCGAAGTACCGCCGGAGCCGAGAGTATTTGTGGACATGCATGTGTGTGTATGTAGGTACGTGGCGCCTGCATGAGTAGATACAGGCACAAACTCAAGATACAGACCGACACTAATCGGCAGATCCCAATCGACCGATTCGTCACGCTCTCACTTTGAAATTCGCTTTAAAGTCTGACCATTTTTGTATCTTCCGATTACTTATTACCCGGGCACTTTTTCATGTTTCATTTTTTGGTCCTTTGATGCCGAATTATTCTTGAATTTCTCAAAACTAGAAATTTTTTATTTGGTTTTTCAGATCACGTGCTCAGATCGAAATTCCATTTTTTTTTCGTTCGATACATCTCCTGATGCAAATCAGCAGATACCAATCATCCAATTGGTGACGCCCTTCCTTTGAATTTCGCTTGAAAGTCTGACCTCTTTTTCATCCTTCGACTACTTATTTTCCGTGCACTTGTTTCTAAGTTTTTTCATTCTTTGGTTCTTTGATGCCGAATTATTCTCAGATTGCTCAGATCTTGAGAGTTTTTACAATATTTTCCCCCACCGCCTGAATGCTCAGATGGAAGTTCAATTTTTTTTCTTCGTCGTATTAAAAATACAATTTTCTGAATTTATAATATGGCTCTGTAAGAAATTCACTATTTATAAGTCTCTGGTCAGGGAAAAAAATAAGTGAACGGAAACAGAACGGATAAAAGTATCATTCAAATTGCAAAAGATAAGGATCAGGAAACTGCAGATTCAATCTGAAATTCACACACACACACACACACACACACACACACACACACACACACACACACACACACACACACACACACGCGCGCGCGCGCGCGCGCGCGCGCGCACACGCATACGCACACGCACACGCACACGCACACGCACACGCACACGCACACGCACACGCACACGTGCACGCACACGCACACGCACACACACACACATATATATATCTATTAGGGTGATTCGTTTCAGGGTAACTTTTTTTTCTGACCCATCGTGCCCGAAAACCTTTAGTTGGTACCTAAAAACGAAGTTTCGTGAAAGGGGGGTGTTGTTAAAAAATATTTAGAGGTCGCGAATCAAAATTAAAGATTTCCCATTTGATTAACATTGAAAAAAACGTTTTTCTCATTATTAGTCTTACCATTCCGCGAATTTTGATATCGCCATATTTTCCAAGTGGGTTCTCATAGGAAATATGATACTTTACAATAAAGTTCGTTGAGCCATGTCCGTAAATTCAACCGTTTCAGCGGTATCATTATTTCAAGTGAATATTGTATGAAAATATCTATTCAAACGGCTGTAACGCGTAAGCTATTAGATATATCGAAAAAAATTCAAATGAGAACTATGTAGAGAAAGTAATTTCCTACAAAAAAGTCTTATAAGCCGTGCCCGTAAATTCAACTCTTTCTCAGCTATAGGTGGATGAAGTAAAATAAATAGATTTGTTTTTGTTTAAAAAAATATATTTATTTTACTTCATCCACCTATAGCTGAGAAAGAGTTGAATTTTCGGGCTCGGCTTATAAGACTTTTTTGTAGAAAATTACTTGCTCTACAAAGTTCTCATCTGAATTTTTTTCGATATATCTAATAGCTTAGGCGTTACAGCCGTTTGAATAGATATTTTGCACAGTATTCACTTGAAATAATGATGCCGCTGAAACGGTTGAATTTACGACCATGGCTCAATGAACTTTATTGTGGAGTATCATATTTTCTATGAGAACCCACTTGGAAAATATCGTGATATCAAAATTCGCGGAATGGTAACACTAATAATGAGAAAAACATTTTTTTCAATGTTAATCAAATGGGAAACCTTCAATTTTGATTCGCGACCTCTAAATATTTTTTGACAACACCCCCCCTTTCGCGAAAGTTCGTTTTTGGGTACCAACTAAAGGTTTTCGGGCACGATGGGTAAAAACAAAGTTGCCCTGAAACGAATCACCCTAATATGTATACATACATACATACATACATACATACATACATATATACATATATATATATATATATATATATATATATATATATATATATATATATATATATATATATATATATATATATATATATATATATATATTAGAGCGCCACCTCATTGTGATCGGGGTTCGTATACCCTGGTGCCGTACTTGAGAAGCTAATGGCTCTATTTGCAGCCAGTTTCTATTCTATCTCTCTCCCTCTCTCTCTCTCACATTGTGTTGTACCCTCACCACTCCACGTACAGTCTACACCTACCACACGGATCCCCTTACACGTGTGCTGCTACACGTAACTCACACAGCTCATATACATATAATGACGTGAACCTGATAGGATATCCATAGCGTCAAGCACATATTTTCCAATGAATCCTCGTTGGGCTCTTAAGGCGATCGGTGCTTTCTACTTGCGTCTCTCAATCTCATGCGGTAGGAACTTGTCGGCTCCGGAGCACACTTGTGGCACAATGCGGTCGGCAGTACCGTTCGTTTGTTCCTGAAAAGTGCAGTGTCGAAAAGTCGTCCGGTTAAGGGGTTAGGCCACACTAACGGGTGTGAAATCATGTGAAAATTTAACAATTTCTTTTCGTATGAAAAAAGTGATTCACTCATAAAATTAATAACACATCTATTTAGTATTAATATCAAGCTGTTAGAAAATATATATTTTTTTTTCGATGTACAAAATGGTCGACTACTCATATTTTCTTTTGTTATCTTTTTTTAGGCGCTCTGCGGCGTGACATTTAGCATCCACAATTTTTTACCTAGAACAAAAAACAAAAATTCTCGTCAATCTACATTAGAATACCTAGAGAAGTACGTACGGAATTAAAAAAATATTGTTTTATTCAAAAGCTGTAGGTATTTGAACTTAAGAAATGAATTTTCAGTGAAACATTTCGTTATAACTGCTCATAAACTGCTCATAAAATGAAAAGTTTTCGATTAATCAGAAATTCCGTACGTACTTCTCTGCGAAATTCAATTAGGAATATAACTTTTAAGTTTGAAGTAAATCGAGTGAAAATTGTTGAAGTTATTTGTCACGCCAATTGGAAAAAAGCTGTTTCGAGAAGTTTCGAGTAGTCGGCCATTTTGTACATCGAAAAAAAATATATATTTTCTAACAGCTTGATTTTCATACTAAATAAATGTGTAATTAATTTTATGAGTGAATCACTTTTTCATACGAAAAAAAATTGTTAAATTCGCACGTGATTTTATACCCGTTACTGTGGCCTAACCCCTTAAGGTGGTTCGGAAGAAACAATTCAAAAATCGATCAACGTTTAACCTCCTATTTTTTTTGTGAGAAAGAGCTAGTATGTCATTAACCACGTTGAAATAAAAAATGTTAAGCCACTCAACCGTACCATTTCCGAGATACGAACGTTGAAAGTTGGCCTAAAATACACGCACTCAAACGTAAACTCCGAAAAATTTACCGGAAATGACAACTTTACGTAAAATTTAGTCGTTTGACCCAACAAACAAGACTTCTTATTCGAATCTTTGATTAATACGGAATTCACCTGCAAAAATTGTAGCTGATCTACCGTGTAATTTTTCCACAATCATTTATCAAATTTGTCTATGCGGCATCTGTCTCTCTCTAACCGGCGATCGGAGCGCCAGCTGTGATTGCTAGGGGAAATTCCCAGACGGCAATTCACGCAGAACGCGATATTAATGTCGCCGAATACCTGCGCTGCAGATCATGCTAAATACAATAAGAATAGAATAAAAGTAATAATAAAACGAAGGATAAAAAATGAATAAAAATATGTTGATTGTAGATCTTAATTCTTTTTTAATTGATTATTACGTATACAAATATGAAGAACAGCTGTAAACATTTTTATTTAGAAAACTTAAAAATTTCTTTCTGTTTTCGTTCTGCATATTTACCTGAAGATGAAACTTTAAAAACTGCCCAATCAATCTCTTATTATTTATCTGCGTGAACAAAAGCAGATCAGTTTTCTGCCAAAAAAGAAACGTCCACTTACACGTAATTGTGCCATGTTTTGACATTTGTCCAGTCGTTGAGAGGTGATTGAATTTTTCTAAAGTGAGGTTATGTAGCGTTGCCAACTGCTTAAAACATGAACTCACTAGTAAAGTCGATCATGATCAACCGTGTGCTCAATCACCAATGTCGATTGTAAGTATTTATGAAAATCATCAGAAATTTTCATTCTAACGGGTATCAAAATAAAAATACTTTTTTATCAGATTGAATTCTATGTATTTTAAACATTCGAAAGAAAAAAATAAAAATCGTTATAATTGTCATTTTGACTTACGGTTTTTCTTCCGAACTACCTTAAGGATGCGATATATTTTTTCTTTCGTTTAAAATGAACTTGTCTGTTGAATGTTCTGTAGGCATAAGAACCTATGGCTATATGCAGTACCGGTCAAAAGTTTCCGATCATTTCGAATAATTGTAAATACATTAAATATTAGAATAATATAACTCATTTTATCGAGCTATATAGTATCTTCGTAAAAAAGTAATAAAATGAATTATGTGAGTTCATACTAGAATAATATCGTAGATATTGTAGATAAGAACATATTGCTATAGATAGTTATACTGGATACTAGATGAATAATATTGCAGATCGATATAGTTGGATATATATATATATATATATATATATATATATATGAAATATGTTAGTCTAAAAATGTTCTATAGGCATGAGAACTCATGGCTATATACCGTACCAGTCGAAAGTATTCAATCACTTTGGATAATTGGAAAATCATCTTAGAAGAATATAATTCATTTTATAGAGCCATCTAGTATCTTCGTAATACTAGAATAATATTGTAGATCGATATAATTGCATATATATATATACACACGTACATTAGGGTGACCGTTATTTTGGCTTCGGTAAAAAAATTTAACGTCTAGCAAAAAAAAACTAATCAAGATATGAAAAAAAAATCTGTGTAAAATTTGGACGCGCTGGGATAAGGAGAGCACGTGCCACCGAGCAGTTTAATTTTCAAAAATACATGCATTTTTTTAATGGCCGCACTAAAATATTCATTAGTCTCATAATATTAATTAAAAAATCTGGAATTGGGTATATTGATTGTACATATTAAGAGGTACAAAATATATTATTCACTGATTTTTTTCCGTCAATCATGCACAGTCGGGAGTAGATTGAAAAATTAATAGAAAATTTGAAAACGGACGTGCCGGTTTGGTCACACTGTGGCGGGAAATCGGAGTGCATTAATTATCGGAGCGGATTTTTTATGCAAATAATAATATAATAATCGTGTATTGAATGCTTCAAAATGATATTTTTTTTTCTTGAGCCTGCGAGATGATTTTCCAACTGTAGTGGCGATAATGCAAAATATAGTGCACACAAATAGTTCGAAATTTGGTCGTGGCGCTTCGTCCGCTCATTTTTACCGACCGAGCATTACCGACCCAGTTGGTTTGCCATTGTTGGGCATAGAAACAAAATATAACACGTGAAATCTTTACCTTTCTGCAAATTTATTTCGATTTTACGATGCGGTTCCAAACGGTATCAGGTTTTCCAGTCAGACTTTACTTTTCTGCTCGATAAAGACATTGATTTCTTTATTAGTCCCGAATCTATGGCGTTTTTTGAACGATTTAAAATTGATTGTACTTTTCTCGATACCGATGTATCTGTTTGGGACTCGAACGAGAGTTATCAAATGGGCGCGCAATTGATAAAAAAATAAGAGTCTGTAATGATATAGCGGAGCGAGGGATCAAACTTATCACCGATTATAAAAATCGATTGACTTATGATGAAGATCAAATACAATTTGTTCTTCAAGTTGTCGCCGAATATCAAGAAAAAATTCCGAACGTAAACAAATGTACTCTACTTCAATCATTTCATAGATGGACTGCTATTACTTATGTAATATTTCATGTAAAGGTACGAATTCGCGGTACGTGATTCATGGAAAAAAATTAGTGAATAATATATTTTGTAACTCTTAATATGTATAATCAATGTACCCAATTCCAGATTTTTTAATCAACATTATGAGACTAATAAATATTTCAGTGCGGCCATTAAAAAAATGCATGTATTTTTGAAAATTAAACTGCTCGGTGGCACGTGTTCTCCTTATCCCAGCGCGTCCAAATTTTACACAGATTTTTGTTTTCATATCTTGATTAGGTTTTTTGCTAGACGTTAAATTTTTTTTACCGAAGCCAAAATAACGGCCACCCTAATATATATAGTTTATGTAATTACGTAAGTGTGGACTGAAATAAATGCATCAATTTTGAACAATCGAACGGGTTTTGTTTATTTTAAGAGTCTTCGCTCAAAATGACCGAGTCGAATGCTTTATAATTGTTTACTTGATAAATGAACTGCATATAAAGTAATATATACGCAATACATATAAAAATGACAATCCAAATATAATGCGTATAGAAATAATTACATTTTACACAAAATCATTTGAAGTGACTGAAAAAACGAGGCTAATTCTGTTCGACCAAAAAATCGGTTTATAAATGTTACGGTGAAATCGCGACAGTTTTCCATTATACACTTTGAATAATTTCTCCATTTACACTCTCGAGTTTTAACCTTTCATTCCTCATTTCTTCATTTCTCCTTATATTCCTCATTTTGCCTTTTTTCCATTCTGTCGCTTCAATTAGCATCGACGTTTAGCACAGTCGATAGAAATTTATAATTCATCTATAGAAAATGTAACCTTTCGGAAATACGTTATAAAGTGCTCAATCCAATTAGAAGCTCGAACGCGGATCTCCCTAAGGTCCGACGAAAATTTCGGGGCTCCCGCACTCGGGATTGAATTATTTGAGGATTATAAATTCAGCATCGCGTGACGTAAAAACTTGGGATTAGAATAGGCTAGCGGAAATCGGATCGCTGCGGTGCTCATCTCGACGTTCGATGGCATAACGGCGACTCGGAGTAGACACTCGCTCACATCCACGTGAGTGCGTACACACCGTGACAAATCGCCGGTCAAGCGTGATAAATTGAATTGAATCGCCATTCAAGCGCCTCTCGAATTTACGCATTTCGTCGCATTTCATTTTTATTTTTATTTTTATACGATTTCGCTGCCCTCGCATCAGTCATACGTCGTTAGTGTTATTTTATTGGGAGTATAAGCAGCGGAGAAGATTTTGTCGTCGTATTTTGAAATTTTCGGTTTTTACGTATTCGGATTTATCGTGTTTCGATGTATATTTATGTATATATTTTAAAAATAATTCTTTTTGCTTCAAACATTGTTTATGTTATTATAGATATATAAAGCGAAAACATTATACCGAATATTATATTATAACCTATTATGCAATATATATATATATATATATATATATATATATATATATATATATATATATATATATATATATACACACACACACACACACACACACATATATATGAGGGATTCTCCGTCAATTCAGCCACTTTTTTTCGACCATCTCAGATCTGCCCCATAATTGGTTATATCAAAGTACTACTAAAAGGCATTCTATGTGAATTTTTTCGGATTTTTTAATTCAACATTTTAGAAAATGCCGTTTTTTTTTAAATGAATATATCTCGGAAGCTAGAAGTAACTGGAAAAAATGTCTGTACATAAAAGTTGTAGTTTTGTATTAGCTTTCGAGCGGACGACTTGAAATAATTTTTACGTTCCGGTAACGCTGATTTTTTACCAAAAAAAGGAAATTATTTATTTATTTATTTATTTTTTATTTATTTTATTTTATTTATATTTTAATAGATATTTAGATTTCGATCATCGATCCTGTGCCATGTATTGTAATGTACCATCCTATTTAACCAGCGCTTGTAATAAGTTGGTATAATATTTTTACTTATTTTTTAAAATTAATTAATCAAAAGAAAACATTTAAAAAATATTTATACATGTATGTAGAAAAATCATACTTCATATACTTATTAAAAAATATATTTAAAATATCATAAGCAATTTAATATTACAAACGGCGGTGTATATCGTCAACATATATATATATATATATATATATATATATATATATATATATATATATATATATATATATATATATATATATATATATATATATATATATATATATATATACATATTCGTTTCTGTCAGAATACATAAAAAATCCCGGCCGTTCCACCGCCCGAACCAATTCCATTTTCCCAATCCCGAATCCAACCTGGGCCAAACGTTCTATGCCCTCGAATTGTGAATTTCCACCACCAACAAAACCTCATCCATCGGGTATTTTGAGATCGATGCATGTAATATTTGAAAATCAACGATAAGAATTGTTATTTGAGATTTAAGTCTGCGTCAGCCGAGGAGTTTGGGCTCTTTTTTGAAGCCCAAACCAATGAAGGAAATTTTTTCACCTCCTTTTTGTGTCCTTCGTGTTTGACGTCTTAAAAAAAAAGAAAAAAAAAACCCCGATTAGTGGCTGAGCGAGGATTCTCAAAATGCAGAATCGAATTAACGAGAAAAGGCAAGTAATGGGTGCATCGGTTTTCGTTCAATTTTCCTCTGCTCGTTTGGAAAATTGAAAACTTCCCTCTCGAGCCTCTTTGGTGAACTATACGTCATAACGGAAAATGAATTTACCCCTCGCAATCTCCGGATTTTTCGTGCGCTCGTCGAACCACAAATTGGTTATCGGTCTTCCCCAATAAGGCTTAAATTCTGAATTTCCAATGAAGACAAAAAATGTAATTAAAACAAAAACGGTAACACGGATAACGAGAACAAAAATGCCGGGTCGATTTCGTTGGTCGTCCTCGCAATTTGGACCAATCTCTTTCCGTGTCACGATGATCTGGGTCACTACTTTTTTTTCGTTCTCCAACGTATCGTCGATCGATGGATCATGGCAAAAGATAAGGGCGGTAATTTGGGTGGGAGAAATTAAATTTGTCGTCAATAATTGTAGCGATGCGGATCGCGCTCCGTAGGAGAATTAATAATTTTGCAACAGATCGTTGACGTCAAGACGTCTGCAGAAATGAAGGAAGCGAAGGAAGAATGGAATATAAGCTGTTTATGAGGTGAATATTGGTTGTGTTGTAGGGACTAATTGGGCTCTCTCTCTCTCCCTCTCCCTCTCCCTCTCCCTCTCTCAAATAATTTAACATTATTTTGAATGGGTGTTCGAATTAATATGATTTTTTATGATTTTGCAAATTTGTACGATTTTTTACGATTTTTTGAATATTGATATGCAAAGGTTTTGGATGAGTTTCCAAAACATTTTTGTATGAAAACATTTTTCATTTGTTATCATTCTATTTTTTTTAAAGGCCGTATTCTAGTGTGAACACCCATTTTCAAAATGTTTGTTTGGGAATAAAAATTTTGAGACACGGTTAAATCTACAGTGTTTGTATTTTACAGATATATTCATACATGTTTGACGTAACACCTCAAATTTTTTCAAAGCATTTCACACGAAATCTTACAAATTGTACGCGTTTTTCTCAAAACAAGATTTTTCAAATCGGGCGTGTATTTTTCTCAGAGACTACTGAGGCGATCGACTTGCAATTTTGCACACATGTACAGCATGTGTTGGGCTATCGTTCGGCTCTCCGTCTTTTCGATTGCTTTACAATTAGTATTTTTCCGGGCCGTGACAAGTGAAAAGTTTATTGTGAAAATCAAAGTACTCTTTTTCAAACGCTGCCATTTCGTAAATTTTTCCTAAAGATTTTTATCAGAGGGCCGAACGATAGCCCAATATGTACTCTACATGTGTGCAAAATTGCCAGTCAATCGGACCAATGGTTTCTGAGAAAAATACACGCCCGGCGAAAAAAAAATTTGCGACATGACCTGCGCAGCATCAAATTTCATTTACAATTTCGGGAAAAATGATTTGGCAAAATTTAAGATGTTACTTCGAACATGTGTAAGTAAACTGTGGAATTCTAATACTGCAGATTGAACGGCTTTTCTTAATTTAACACTCACAAAATGAACTTGGAAATGAGTGTCCTCGCTAGAATAGGTCTTAATTCTTAATTTTTATTTTAGTATTTTTCTTGGTCACGAAGAGAGACTGCAATCGTTTGTGATGCTTCTTTACCTACTTCACCCAAAAGTGATATATGTAGGTCGAAATAAAACTATCAATCATTCAATCAACGAATCTCTCTCTCTCTCTCTCTCTCTCTCTCTCTCTCTCTCTCTCTCTCTCTCTTTCTGAATTGTAAAGTGAGTTTCCAATTCTTCGCACTTATCGCAATTCATCTCCAATATGTGTACCATTTGATACACATCTTCCATTTCATCGTTCTAACACAAATTTCAAATTTACCCGGAAGCATTTTCCTTTTTTTTTCCATGCAACAAGACCTGCCAAAATTGATACCAAATTTTTATTTCCATTCTTTAAACATTTTTTTTTCATTCCTATTATTCGTTCGTGCTTCGTGCTTTTATAATCCTATCCGTTTCATTTTTCGGCTACTCGACACTTCACCAATTCCTAGGGCTTTAGAGGTTGCCCTGGAGTGTGGCCCAGAGGCACTCGTTTTTTAATCCACTACTGTGTCGCATTTTCACGGGGGCTCAGAGAAACTGTGCAAAACCCTGCCCTATACGAGGCGGCTTTTATTTCACCGGAATTTTTCGATCCTGCTGCGATTTTTTTCGAATTAAGGGAGCAGATACCTTGAGGTGCGGAAAAAGTTTTTGATTTTCATGATTTTTTTTTTCAAAGAAAAGATTTCTCCCCTATTTTTGAGTCGTAGGGTATGGTTTGTTACTAATTTTGGCTGTTGCGTGGTATTTTTTTATCAATCTTAAAAAATGGCCGGGGTATGGCACTGCCTTCTAAAGGGGTTGCGGCGGATATCGTCAAACGGCGTGACACGTAGCGTCGGCGGGATTAATCCGAAAAAAAACTAAAGAAGATTTTTCTTTCATTAACACACATACGCAGAATATGAACCAAGAAAAGGTTAGGAATGTCGAAACTCGATGAAACAGTACACTTTGAAACGAAAAAAATCACTGCATATTGCAATAAAAAAATTCTTTTAGGATTAAATTAACTAAAGGATTAAAAAAATGGATTAACTAAAAATACTTTCAGGACTAAAACATTCAGGTTAGAAAGATTCGTACCAAATTTCATCAGAATCGTTCGATCAGTTTTTTAGCTACACGTCATGAAAGTTTTGAAAATGCAGTTTAAAAGACCGTACCATACGTCCACCATTTTTAAAGATTAATAAAAAAAATACCATGTAACAGCCAAAAGTGGTAATAAAACATACCCTGAGTCTTAAAAATGGTGAGGAAATATTTTCTTAAAAATGCCATGAAAATCGGCCATTTTTTTTCCTTGCCAAAAGCTATCGCCCCCCCTTAATTTTGCAGGAGTGAAAATCTCGATGTACACGAATCGATATTCCTCGTTGAATAAACCAATGTGCCGAAAGTGTGGGTTTGCTTGGGATGGTTCGATTTGTCTCATTAAAGAATCATCACAGTACAACGGGTCGAAAAATAGTTGGCCTTCGCGATTTTTCGATGGTCAAAACACGCTAATCAGTCTGATTTTTTTAAGTTAAATCAAATCACTCATTAAGAACAGAAAATAAATTTTTAAACGTTCATTTTTATTTATTTTTTTAACATTTTTTTAACGGTTGAAAATGTCTTCGAAAAAAAGAAGTCTTCACGGTGTGCACGGTTGTGGCCGTCAATATTACCTGAAGCAAAATTAGTAAAAAGATTATCAATCAGTATAAAAGCCGCTATCTTACTATGAAGGTTTTTTTAAATCAAAATTCACAAAATGGCGTTTTGAAAAAAAAATATCGAATTGAGACTATTTTTTCGACACTGACGTTTAAAAAAATATAAAGATTTAAAAAAAAGCTTCCATACCAAGATACAGAATGGTGTGAAGAATGTTGTGTCGAAATTTGAGACGGATAGCTTGAAAATTCTTCCTTTTTGAGTGTACACCGTTTTGGAAAACGACATTTCGAGAAAAACGCGTTTAAAGTTTCGAGTGCGGATATTTCATATAAATTGTTTAGTTATAAACGTCATCTAACCGTCTATACTATTGAATAATGAAAAACAAAATGCATTTTTTAAACATTTTACACTGTGATGATTCTTCAAAGAATATCTACCATTCACCGAGCAACAGGAAGACACGAGAGAAAATTAACAATAGTAGTCGTCGACAACCAAAGGACGGAACGAAAGGAGAGCAATGATTGATCGAGCCGGATATTGAATTAACTATAAATATATATGCGCTTGATTTATTCTTAGAAGTGCCCAATTCGTCGCGGATTGCTGGCTGCGCCTTTCGGTCCTTTGCTCTTCGGGAATTTCTCTCTTGCACTCTTAGCTCCCAACTCTTTCTCTCGCCGTTTCTTTATCATCATTTTATCCAGCATAAATGTCAAAAGTATTCAGAGATTGATATACAGGGTGTCCCTCTTATCGCTGCCACCCATAATAACTCGGTAATTATCGACGTCAGAAAAAAATGTTTCAGACAAAGTCGTACCGTGTCAAGGGGGCCATCAAATGCGACAAATTTTTTTTTTCGGTGGAGGCGCTGACGGTGTAGGTGGCCTTCACGCACAGTAAAGGTCACCTCCACCTTTTTAAATGAAATGGTAGATTTTTTTCAACCATCTTGTGGAGCACCTCAAGACGCATAAAAAACATTAGGGGGTCAAAGTCGTTCAAGGTCATTCAAAGTCACCTATTAAAATGAAATATAAATGTAAATATGTCGGATCACTCCCAAATATTTGGTAGTGATCCGAGATATTTAGATTTGTATCATCGATACTGACCTTAAATGACCTTGAACGACTTTGACCCCATAGTGTTGGTTATGCGGCTTGAGGTGCTGCACAATATGGTTGAAAAAAAATGTACCATTCCATTGAAAAAAGTGGAGGTGACCTTCACTGTGCGTCAGCGCCTCCACCGAAGAAAAAAAAATGGTCGCATTTGATGGCCCCCTTCACACCGTACAACTTTTGTCTGGAACATTTTTTTGTGACGTCGATAATTAACGAGTTATTTCGGCTGGCAGAGATAAGAGGGACACCCTGTATATTAACGCGGTCCTCTATTAGTTTCTCGGCTGTTTTTTTACGGCTTTTTCAATAATTTTTTACGGGCAAAGCATCGAAATAATCAATCTCATTGTTTTTGCATAATCATTATTAACATTTAAATAAGCTTTACAAATTTTTTGAAGTCATAATATATAATAGAATAAAAGTTATAGTGGCCGACAGGAAGACATCAAGTAAAAGAGGTGCTTGACGGTGACCAAGATTGCGGCTGTTCTGCTTATCTGAAATCAAAAAACCAAACGGCATTTTAATCTTCATATTTAAGACTAGCGATTGAACTAGAGTGAATTCTAAATTACAAAAATTGACTTTGTTATACACTTTTGAAAATTACATTCTATTTTTTACTCATTTTTTCTCAAGTTTTTTGCTCGTACAAAAAAAACTATCGAAACAATCATGATAATCCTAGTTCAATCGCTGGCTTATAACATATTAAAGATGCTGTATAAATTTGAACAAGATCGGTGCAGTAGTTTCTGAAATATCGTGGTCACCGTTTCGAAAAATGGTGTTTCGAGAAAAACGCGTTTGAAAGTATACCTGCTCCGTATACCTGCTCCGTTCCAGGGCCGTAACTTGTGAACCACTTCGAATATCGAAAAATCCTTTGGCACACATTTTCTACACATGTTGTAGATGTGATTTATGAAAAAAAAACGATTTTTTCGACCCGAGAAACTAGAAGACCGCCTTAAGGTCCTTAGGCCACTCTAGAGGCCGAAAAAATATGCTTTTTGGGGATTTTGTTTTTTCAGAAAAACTACAAAATTATAACAATTATCTACAATTATCTGACGATGTTTTAGGCAAATTCTTGAAAACTCAAAAAATTGCCTAAAAAATCGTGAGATAATTGTTAATAACAAATGAACTCTGCAATATAAAAAAAATCATACGTACTTCCATAGACAATGTATTTTTCAAGATATATTCAACATTTCAAGTGAATCGGGTGAAAATTGTCTAAGTTATGTTTCCGGCCAACTTAAAAAATGCAGTTTTGAGATAAACGCTGCACAGACTCCATTTTGAAATTGATCGCCTCAAAAAAATTATTGTACACAGTCACTGATATGTATGACAAACACCTTTTTTTGTAATCTCGATTTATTTTGTAGTTTTTCTGAAAAAAATTCCCAAAAAGCCTATTTTTTCGGCCTCTAGAGTGGCCTAACCCCTTAATCGGTCACTGACAAACAGGCTGATTTATCCTCGTGGTTCTGTTTTTATTGTTAGTCTCCTATAAATGATGGATTCGGTTCTTTCAAATCAGTTTTTCGGTTTTGTTTTTTTCGTTTTTATTTTGATCTGCCAAAAAATTGGGATATTTCGACAGTTTACCTTGATATGGTAGTCGGGATAAATCTTTTTCCCACCGTTTCAGCCTCTATTTCAGCGTTTCTGACTTAGAAGATACATTGAAATGAATTTTCAATACATTTCCTATTTTTACTATTAGTATATTAATTGGCCAAAAAATTGGGATATTTCGACAGTTTATAGGCGACGTCGCCTATTCGCAATTTCAAGCAAGAGATAATCAAAAATAAGACTTGCATTTATCATTGACAATTATAATTACATATATGTGAATTAGCATAGATTTTATGATTTTTATCCCGGGATTATTTATTTATTTTTTTATAAACAATCACCTATTGTTATATACAAATAATATATGATCATATATGAGAAAATATATAATTATGTATAACTATAATGAATTTTGTACATAAATAACTATATATGGATTTTGTCCATATATAAACATATATAGATATATTATATTAATTATATATAATAATATGTGATTATATACAACAAAAATTTACCGGGATATTTAAATGACGGAGGTATGCGAATTAAAAAAAAAATAAAAAAAAAAATAAAAATTTCGAAGTGAGACTCGAACCAGCGACCCCGCGATTACTAGACTCGAGCGCTACCGGGTACGCCACGAGCCCGGTTCGAATATCGTTGCATCTTTGTGGGATAAGAGTGCGCTCGAAAACTTCAAAGTCAATTTTCTCGAAAATTTCTGAATATGGCGTCGAACTGCTTTGGGATATTAATATTCGAGCTCTGAACTTCACGTACCATGAGTACGAAAAATTACGAACGACTGCCGTACTGTCCCCTTGTTAGAAGATACATTGAAATGAATTTTCAATACATTTCCTATTTTTACTATTAGTATATTAATTTTTTAAGTATTTATTACCGAACATTTTTTTACCCTCACTCAAATTTTAAATCTAATTCTAAAATCGGAATCTAGAAATTCGTTTGAATCATCTTAGTAGCCCACATCCGCCAATTAAAAGAAAAAAAAATCATTCCAACGAGGCAAGCATCGTGGAAAGTCTACGATCCGGTTAGAAAAAATAAATAAATTAAAAACGTTGCTTATTTTATCCTCTCGCAATTTATGGTCATTATAAATTATACAGTTACGTATCAATCGTACTGAAAAAAAAAACTTTTTTTTTTCAGTCGATCGTGGTTTTTTCACTTCGCCTCCGGAAATCTAAAAAAATGTCTCATTCATGCCTGACGTCTCGTACATAAAGAATGTTGTCGTTTCGTTGTGTGCCGAAGTGCCGACGTGAGGTCATGGCGCCGCCTCAAACTGTGAAATAATAAAATTAGTTTTATCGCGTTAGAAGGCGCGTGGTACGATTCTCCGTCACTTTGATAATTCTCCGACACGTGTCGTAGACTCGACGATAAGCCCGCGGTGAAGGGAAAATCGATGAGCAATCTCGGGATATTTCGGGGCCTAGATACAGAGCCTTTCACTCACAAAATTATGTTTTCCGATCATTTTGCGTAGTTTAGGAGAAGCGGCGCTGAGATTTTCCGATTGCTGTAACTTATTTATATAATCCATTATTTAAATATGTCTACATCGAATTTCAATAACATTAGTAAGTCTATATTGAATTTCAATTATTTTAATATGTCTATATGAAAATTCAATTATTTCGAAATTTATTGTGAAATTCAGTTATTTCAATATATATATCGAGATTTGGTTATTTCAATGTCTACATTGAAATTCAATTTTTTCGATATTCATTAGAAATTCAATATTTAGATTGAAATTCAATGATTTCAACATTCATGTCGACATAAAGGTCTTTATCTCAACATAAATGTGGCAAATTTATGTTGAATACTTATGTCAAATACATATTTGGTCTGAACGAACGGTTAAAACTTTACTTTTGTTATTTATTTCATTGTTTCTGCAGTCATTTTCCATTTCAATCGATGTACATGTTTTTAAATTATTATCCACTGTATTATGGTTATGGTATTTTTTCCTTTTTTGATACAAAAATCAATCGCCTAGAGTGTGCGATTCATTTTAATAGCATTATTATTATTACCATTGTTATTTCGATAGTTGTTTCCGTTTTTCATTGGCGTAAAATCAATCGATTCGTAGTGACATCGATGTAAAATTTATGATTATTATTTACTTGATTATTTTCTTGTTAATTTTTTTATGTTTGCTACAACAATCAATCGATTTTTCCCGGCGATTGATCTATATTGTATCATTATCGTTATCCCATTTTATTTTTTTTACGAAATGTTCGTTTTTATTGCTATAAAAATTAATCGCGTTAATAGAACTATCGACATAAATTTTATAATCATTTTTATTGTTATTATTACACACTTTATTATCTTTATAAATATTTTTCTTTTCTTTTCCTTTGCTTTCCCAATCAATTTGTCAAGGTGGCCGATAAAAATGTATCACATTCTACCCCTTAATTATTTTTATAGTGTTAATTGTTCTTTTCCTTTCTCTGCAACTATTTTTAATGACGTATTATCTATTTATCATTATTATGCACTTCATTATTTTTCTATTATTTTGCTACAACCATCAATCGATTGGTCACGGTGGTCGATATCAGTTTTATTTCATTACGCAACTTTACTGCCGTTATAGCTTTTTTCCTTTTCTGTTTGGCCATAAAAATTAATTATTAATTATTCACGGTTATCCGTGATTTGGCAAAAATAACATTCCGAATGTTTCCATGCACGATTAAGGGGGGAAATATTTTTGGACGAGGAAAAAATTGCTAATTTTCCGGATTAAAAAAAATGTGGTCTGTTACATGGTATTTTTTTCATCAATCTTTAAAAATAGCGAAGATGGCACGGTCTTCTGAGCGGGTTGCGGCGAACGTTGTCAGACGGCGTGACACGTAGCGTCGGCGGGATTAATCTGAAAAAAATACCAACCAAGACTTTTCTTTCATTAACACTCATATGCAGAATATGAACCAAGAAAAACTGGAAAATGTTGAAAATTGTTTAAACGGTACGGTTCGAAAAAAAAGCTTAAGTTTCCCGAAAAAAAGTAGCTACATTTTGCAATAAAAAAATATTTTTCCTTAATTTTCAAAAACTTTTGGGTTCATGTTTTAGAGAATAACGTTAGAAAGATTTATACCAAATTTGATTAGAATCGCTCGATTATTTTTCGAGCTATACGTCACGCCAGTTTTGAAAATGCAGTTTAGAAGACCATACCATAGCTCCGCCATTATTAAAGATCAATTTTGAAAAATAAAAAATACCATGTAACAGCCAAAAGTAGTATTAAAACACACCCTAAGTCTTGAAAATGCTGGAGGAAGCTTTCCTTAAAAAAAAAATAATGAAAATCAGCCAACTTTTTCCTCGTCTAGAGGTACCTTCCCCCTTAAATTCGGTCTCCGGTTCACAGATCTTTAGGAAAAATCGGTTCTCTCACTATAGCTCTTTCTGTCTCACTGCCACGTGGCGAGTTCGTTAAATATATAAACACCCCCCGAAAAATAGAGCCTCGGTGATATCGCAGTGGATAAAGGTTGCGAGAGAGCATCGTGGGTCAATGAACAGAGTTCGACGGAACAACAAAAAGCGGGGAAATGCTCGAATGTATCATCGCGCCTCGGAGTGAGCCGAAGATCTGAGCGAGATAACCGCAAACGCTCAAGCGATAAAAAAATTGACGCGTGGGCGTCGCGATTGCTCGTGAGTAGAAAATGTGTATATAGTAGCAGGTAAAAGCTTTTGAGTTGAGCTCACGTGTACCGGAAGTGTCGCAATCTCGCGATCTAAAATCTTCACCTCCGATTCCGTTCCGTTTGGAAAAATCTTTACAGACCCGACTGTGCAGTCTCTCTTTTACGAAAATAAAAATCAAAGTCAGTATACAAGTATCGAGTGGGTGTTGACATTGAAGTGTGCATCATTTAAATGCAACTAAAGTTAATTAAAAATTTTCAATATTTTTTTCCCACGAAAGTATCGGGATGAGGAATTCGGTATTTGGCACACAATTTATACATAGTCTTGACGGGTTCGATAATTTTTTTAGTCGAAAAATATTGATAAACAATGACGTTATTATTGTTTTAACAAAGTGTCAAAGTTCAGTATAATAATAAAACTTTCGTATGAAAAGATACTTTTTCAAAATTTAAAAAATTACGAAAATGACAAGTTGTAGACAAAATTATTGATTTCCGACAAAAAACAACAATTTCAATCATTTTTAATTAACGAATGGATGTACATATGAAAAAATGATCATTTCGAGACAAAATTTATACCGTTTATGGGAGGACACAATTTAATTTCCCAAAGCAAATTTCGATTTTTGACCATCCTTTTTTCCTTTCCTAAGTTTGGAGAAAAGTGAGAACATTTCCTCCAAATAGAGGTTCTCATTCTATATAGAGGGTGTCCCTCTTATCTCTGTCACCCGAAATAACTCGGTAATTATCAACGTTACAAAAAAATGTTCCAAACGAAAGTTGTACGGTGTGAAGGGAGCCATCAAATGCGACTAATTTTTTTTATTTCGGTCGAAACGCTGACGCACAGTGAAGGTCGCCTCCACTTTTTTAAACGGAATGGTACATTTTTTAACCATCTTGTGGAGCACCTCAAGCCGCATAAAAAAAACATTTGACGGTCAAAATCGTTCAAGGTCATTCAAGGTCAGCAACGATGATCCAAATGTAAATATCTAAGATCACTACCAAATATTTGGTAGTGATCCGAGATATTTAGACTTGTATTTCATTTTAATAGGTGACCTTGAATGACCTTGAACGCCTTTTACCCCCTAATGTTTTTTATGCGGCTTGAGGTTCTGCACAAGATGGTTGAAAAAAAATGTACCATTCCATTTTAAAAAGTGGAGGTGACCTTCACTGTGCGTCAGCGCCTCTAACGAAATAAAAAAAAATTGGGCGCATTTGACGGCCCGCTTAAAAAAATTAAACACTTGAAAGTTGTAATACGATGACGTCAAATTTTTTGAAATAAGCGATTATTCCATGACGTTTTAAAAAATTCATGAAAAATCACTCTTTCGGGCGTCTAAAGGGATTTCTCCCCTTAATTCGTTTCCGCTCGAAATCGTTTTTTTTTTTCGACATCCATTAAGAATTGACTACCGTCGCGATCGATTCGAGTCTATAATTTATCAAGGAAATGGCCGAGGTAGGTAGGGAGGATTGTGCAAAAAAACATCGCATAGCATATTGGTCCATATCCACCTCCGGTACGTCGGATGTACTCGTGCTCAATTATTACGCCTTCTATCCTAATTAACGAATTTCGCGCGGATTAATAATTTCACATTGTTCTCGACCACCCTCTGTCAGGCGTCAATTACGCATCTTCTCTCCCCCCACCGCAACAGCCACGTCTCGGCGTTAACGATTTTGTCACGCAATTCGGTGTTCAATCCGAGCGTTAAAATTTCAATCAGCTAATTGACACGATTTGGTCCGGCGAATTTTTTGAGACTCCTTCGCGACAGGCGCAATGAACAAATCTTTTTTTTATTCGCTTCAGCTTCGCCACAGACAGCTTCGCCTTTGTGAACGTTTTATTTTCTGATATTTTGACATTTTGAAAAACCTGGAATGTTGGGTTTTTGGGTCTGCATATATACGGAATTGAGAGAACTAATTAAAATAAAAAAAATGTGAATGAAAACGAAAAACGAATGACATTTGTTGTAATAACAATAATAATTAATTGATTTTTTTACCTATAGGTTGGTTCATTTTGTAGAGAAAGTTAATATCTTCATTTGATTAAAAATCAAGGCGATATCTTTGATCGTTCTTGAGTTGTCGCGGCCAAACTAGTACGAAATAATGTTTCGAGAAAAATATAGTATGATGTAAAGTATGTAAAAACGATTTATATATTCTGGAATATTTTTTATTGTATATATTCATAAACATATGTAAAATTTCAAAAAATTCAGTACATATATAGAATTTTAACATATCAAATATAAAGCCGTATAATATTATGATAATATAACTATACAAAGTATTATTATAAATAATTCACGAAATACATATTATTAATAACAATGCAGTATATTAGGAAAATAATAAGGATCAGAGGTTGCGTACTAGACAGTATATGCTATTCTCTGTCCACTCTTTTTATAACATACTCGATTGAATTCGAAATATCGACGTATCGCGCACTTCATATTGCACCCAGGAAACGGCGGGTCCCGGAGTCGGTATCCAAAATCAAATAACCACGTACAAGAAACCCAGCGATACAATGCGGCGGGGGCTCCGAAAGATTTAGACCCTATAAAAAATATGGTAATAGTCTCCATGGGTCGTTCCTCATCGGCATTCGTATGTTCGGGCAGCTGACTTTATTTTATTTTTTCATCACGTGACTTTCGAACGGTCAATAAAAAGCCATGCACGGCTCAAAATATATGGGGCATGATTCTAAATACGCCTTATTTTATTTT
>OX101785.1:56425705-56473205 GCA_944452715.1 Ophion slaviceki | reverse complement strand
AGATGGGAAAAATGTATAGATAGCGACGGACAAAGCTTTGAATAAGTTACTTTGTATCATATCATTACAATAAACGTGTTTTTTCTGTACAAAAATTCCGGTTTCATACTTACACACCTGGTATATATATATACATGTAGAGTTAATTCTGTACACTTTGAATTAGCTTCTTTGATATTTACGCAGAAAATGTATATTCGACTACGTCGGTATGATACCGTAATGTCTTTTTTTCAATCTAAAGTATTTCTACATAGCATATGCCGCAATTAGCCTACTTGGACAAGAATATACAATATAAGTGATAACATAAAAATGATCAATACATACGAAATAAAAAAAATGCATTCAGAATCGATGCCACTAGTGTGTGTGTGTGTGTGTGTGTATATATATATATATATATATATATATATACACACACACACTAGTGGCATCGATTCTGAATGCATTTTTTTTATTTCGTATGTATTGATCATTTTTATGTTATCACTTATATTGTATATTCTTGTGTGTATATATATATATATATATATATATATATATATATATATATATATACACACACACACACACTAGTGGCGCCGATTCTAAACGCTTTGTAATTTTTTTTTGATTTTTTGATACGTGTGTGTATGTGATTCGAGAATACCGGCTCTCCGTTGGATTGCTCAGCCTCGACCTCAAGAATGATATGCAAAACGAGCTTATAAGAAGAGAGCTGCATATATACAGGGTGAGGCACATAAAGTGTTACAGAGGAATATCACTCAAACTATTGACCATATCCAAAAATGTTTCAGACAAAAGTTTCAGTGTTCGAGAAGGCCGTCATACTGAACCACCCTATTTTTTTTTATCGGTGAAGGCGCTGAAGCTACGTCAAGGTCAACTCCACTTTTTTAAAAATGGAATGGTACATTTTTTTTCAACCATCTTGTGGAGCACGCAAGCTGCACTCAAGGTGCATAAAAAACATACCGCGGTCAAAGTCGTTCAAGGTCATTCAAGGTCACCCATTAAAATGAAATGCAAATCTAAATATCTCGGATCACTACGAAACATTTGGTAGTGATCCGAGATATTTAGACTTGCATCATCGATGCTGACCTTAAATGACCTTGAACGACTTTGATCGCGGTAAGTTTTTTATGCCGCTTGAGGTGCTTCTCCACAAGATGATTGAAAAAAAATGTACCATTCCATTTTTAAAAAAAGTGGAGTTGACCTTGACGTAGCTTCAGCGCCTCTACCGCTAAAAAAAATAGGGTGGTCCAGTATGACGGCCTTCGCGAACACTGAAACTTTTGTCTGAAACATTTTTGGCTATGATCAATAGTTTGAGTGCTATTGCTCTGTAACACTTTATGTGCCTCACCCTGCACATATATATATATATATATATATATATAGACACATATTTATATACTCCGCATATTCCACGCGTGAGGCTTCCCCATGAATCTGCAAATGCACTTGAACAGGCGCGAGTATATGCAGCAGTAATTTTGCTAGCCCGCAATAAGAAAGAACAAAACAAGGGAGAGTGAGAGAGAGAGAGAGAGAGAGAGAGAGAGAGAGATCCACGCACCACCTACACGAACTGCCACAACGTCAAATCCATTCAGCGCGATGCTTTACCGCGAGTCCTTGAAGCTAATATGCCATGAAGGCATTCATCGCAAGCTGGTGCTCTTCAATTCTCGATGTGAATATCTACGAATATAACCGACACTTGCGGATGGGCAGTTGGAGTCCGACTCAGTCGGTACTTAAAGTTAAGCAGCGTTGGGCATGGCCGATACCCGGAGCGGGTGACCGCTTAGCCGTGCACTGGCCGGCGCATCAACCAGTCAGGAGAAAGCCAATACTTTTGAGACCTTGATGTAGATACTTGAGTGAAAAGTCTGTGCATCGGAAAATCAGAAGAATATGGTGCCGTCTGCACCAGCACGGATTTTCCACAGCTTCCTCGTACCCTCGGCAAAAGCTGTATAGAGTAGCTTAAGGGGTTAGACCACAGTAACGGGTATAAAATTATGTGCGAATTTAACAATTTTTTTTCGTATGAAAAAGTGATTCACTCATAATTCGTTACGAAATAATGAAATTGGGGTGTTTTTCGTTTTTCGCCGATAACGTTTTAACGGTACGAGATATGAAAAAAATTCAAAATGCAACAATGTTTATTCTTTCGTGTACTATACATTGGAGATGAAAACGATAACGTTATCGACGAAAAACGAAAAACACCCCTATATTCGAGGGTGCGTTTCTCCCGTTAAAAATAGGGTTTCACAGACATAAAAAAATACGTGTCGCCTATTTGTACCGATTCTACAAGCATGCCAAATTTCATCGAAATCGGAGAGATCGACCTCTCAACTTATCCTTGTAAGTCGCAAAAATGATAAAGAAATATTTTTTTTTACCAAAAAAATCGTGAAAATAAGCAAACTTTTTCCACGCCTAAAGGTGTCCCCCCCTTAACCTACATGGCCCATAAGTTGCGTATCTCTCTCTCTCTCTCTCTCTCTCTCTCTCTCTCTCTCTCTCTCCCCCTCTCTCTCAGATCGTCGTGTCGCGGCCAGAGTTATGAATAATGCATTATTTTGATAGTGCATTACTGTATACATTACAAATTACAAAATTAATGTGTAATGGATATATGTTCCATTACAAATTACAAAAGTAATGTGTAATGGATATACGTTCCATTATAAATTACAAAAGTAATGTGTAATGGACATATGTTCCATTACAAATGACAAAAGTAATGTGTAATGGATGTGTGTTCCATTACAAATGAAAAAAGTAATGTGTAATGGATGTGTGTTCCATTACAAATAAGAAAAGTAATGTGCAATAAATGCATGTTCCGTTACAAATTACAAAAAGTAATGTGTAATGGTTGCATGATCCATTACAAATTTCAAAAGGTAATGTGTAATGGACGCATGTTCCATTACAAATTGAAAAAGTAATGTATGATTAATGAGTGCTTCATTACAAAATACAATTACAATAAGGTAATTCGTAGCGGAGAATATTCCATCACAAATAGAAAAATTGCCGTGCTCACATTAGAAATTTGCACATTGCTATCTCATTATTTTATTTCGCTAATTGCAATTTGTTTTAAGTAAATTCGTTTTTCTTCTGCATAAAACTCGACAACACAAAAAAAAGGTTTATACAAGCCAAATTTGTATCATCAAAAAAAATTACTTCTCAATACAAAGTCATGATCTCCCATACTTTTATGTGCACTGTTTCAGAATCCGGGGTCAAAATTGAGTTTTGTGCATTAGAAAAATAAATATGGCCGTTAAAACAACCTCGTGTTACAATTATAACGACAGAAGCGAGAAAAAGATCGAGAGAGAAAGAGAAAAAAGTGGCTAAGATGATGTTTCATGTATCTCACGAATCCGCAGAATAGGCGGAAGAAATTATACTTAACACAATTATAAGCATTCTAATAAAATATACGTAACCTAGCTAATAATAAAAGATGTAAATAATAATATAAGTAATATAACAAAAATGAATACAAGTTACTGAAACAAAACATGTCGCTTTATATAGTTTCTGCATGATATACCTATTTTATTATTTCAGATAACTATATAGATCGTTTGAAATTTATAACTCCTTGAATGGATTGTTCAGTAGACCAAACAATTTCGATCTATTTGAATTTGAAGTGGAGTTTTATAACTTTGCAACGCGTAATCTGTTACACGTTGCTTTTATAATCGATATCCATTATCAATTGATAATAATAATAGTAATTGCTCTTTGCATTTATTCATGGTATATTACTTTTTCAATGCTCAATGAGGCACGCATTCATTACACATAATTTTTGCTTTTTTAAAGAGGAAGCTTTGTGATAAAAAGAATTTGTTTTCCAGTTTTCAATGTTAATGCTCGAAAAATTCTTATATATCTCAAAACTTCGAAAAATCATGTGAGACAATATATCATATCAGATCAATTTCAATATGCAGTTTTTTTCATTATTTGTAACCAGCTTTTGCTTGCACCTTCGTCCATGTCTTTAAAAGTATCGACTTTTTCATGTAGATAGTTTTGCCTGTGTAAAACAGCAAGGTGAAAGTAATGTGCGAACTTCTAATTTGAACGTTTTTCGTCTGCATTATTGAGTTTCAAGCAAAAAAAAATGAATTAGTCTTGAAAGAACTTTTAGTGAGCGAAATTAAATAATAAGACAGCAACTTTGAGCAAATGTGCAAATTTCTAATGCAAGCACGGCAATCTTGTTATGTGTAATGGAATATTCTCCACTACAGATTACTTTTTATCAATTGTAATTTGTAATCGAACATGCATCCATTACAAATTACTTTTTAAAATTTGTAATGGAACGTGCATCCATTACTCATTACTTTTTGAAATTTGTAATGGATCATGCAACCGTTGCACATTACTTTTTGAAATTTGTAATGGATCATACAACCATTACACACTACTTTTTAAACTTTGTAATGGATCATGCAACCATTACACATTAGTTTTTGAAATTTGTAATGGCACATGCATTCATTGCACGTTACTTTTGTCATGTGTAATGAAACACACATCCATTACACATTACTTTTGTAATTTGTAATGGAGAACTTATCCAATACACATTATTTAAAGTAATGAGTAATGCATTATTTTAAAATTACTATTTTCACAACTCTGGTCGCGGCTTGCCAATTTCTCTAACGCGGTCGTGTTTGTCAAACGATTAGAACTCTCCCGCGGATATTCGGTCGGATCTCTCGGGTCGAAGGATTTCGCCTTGCCGCGGTGCATTTCACGGGTCGTACGCGCGCGCGTGTGAAAATGTGCCTTTTCAACAAATTACCATCCTTCGCGTTGTTTCTCGCTTTCGTATTTGCAAATGCAGATACCTCGAAAAGTTCGAGTCTGTTGTTCTCAACCATGATTTAACTATATTTTATATTTCCCTGAGGGGACAATAATATTTTATGGGCATAGTTATTCTTCAATGCTATATAATTTAGTAGGTTTTCATAAAATGTACATTCCCCGATGCTATCAAAAATTTACTTCCCCAAGATTCTAATAGTGAACTGAAATAAATATACATTGATTAAAAATGTTGCCTGTGATTTGCGACGAGGTTTATAGTGGTTTGTACCATATTATAAGATACGACCTGCTATATGCGTATTTGGTGTGTTATTCAAGTGTTGGTACAAGGGATCAATGCCCGTCTATTAAATGCATGGAATATTTCATCAATACAAAATAAAACAAAATACGTAACTGAGAGTTCTACCTCGATGATTTTTTATTATAATTCGCCATTCGCTGACCTCCTGTTATGATTTATTTCGAAGAAAATATTTCGCCTAATCGGAATCGAACCTAGGACCTAACTGCCTACCTTCTGCCTATCCTACGCACGCTGCCACTACCCAGGTAGGCAATTAAAAGGCTGACGATGGAAAAAAGCTTGTGCGAGCCTTGTTTCACCGAGCCTGAGTGAGACAGACCTGGCCCAGGTTTCATTGCATCGTTTGGAGCAGCCTGGAACCAAGACTGGCTGCTTAGCCTAAACTCAGGGTTATTTCAAGCTTTATTCAGCTGGTGAATTTTGAGGCTGAAAAATCAAGGCTGGATGCAGACTTGTTTCAGGTTGTGATAAAATAAAATAAGTTTAAAATAATATTTTTTCTGTACTTTTATGAAAAAAAAAAAATTAGCAATAAATTTGTCGGGTGCGAAGGCACGAAAAACGAAAGCGAAGGAGGCAGCTCAGAACATTTAAACATATGCTCTTATCGATATTTATGAGGTACACAAAAAAGTTTTTTTCTCATCACACACAGATTTCGTATATACTCACTCTCTGGAGTTTGCGCACACTCGGTGTATTACGTGTCCCATAAACAATAAATAAAATAAAGTATTGTGCTTAAAATATTTTTTATATATATTTTATAACAAATAATATGAATAATAAATATATATAATAAATAAAATGAATTCTTTACAAATTTATTAAATTTACCCCAATGTAGAATATAGAAAACTAAAAACAGGCCTCATATAGCCTCGAGAAGAGTTTGGGATAAGCCTGGTCATAAATGCTCGTGAAGACTTCATTAAGGCTCGTTTTGAACCTTGTTGTTTCGTCGTTTCAGGCTTAGTACAGGCTTTTCTACGAGCCTTTGGTCAAGCCTGTGCGCAAGAGCCTGAAACCGCGTTATCATTCAGAGGTTTACCGAGGCCTTAAATCAGGCTGGTGCTCAGCCTGAATTAAAAAATGTGAGCCTTGTTTCAGAGCTTGGCGAGCCCTTTTTTCATCGTCAATTCCTACCTGGGAAGTGACAAAAGTAATTCAGGCTGTACTTCCGAATAGCTGTTACCTGCGATCTAGGTTAAATTTTGCACGGATCTTTTTTTTATAATATAAGTCACTGTGTAAATGGATTTTTGGCGCTTCGCAATAGTTTTGTACCATATAATAGTGATTCATACCATATTATGTGATACGACGTGCTAAATGCATAGTAATGTGTGTCCTACAAGAACAGAAGGTGAACTACAAGAAGAAGTCTTAAACTGATATCCTATTTTTGCAATGCAACAAACATACTATGTAACAGCTTGTGAGACATGCGTAGTTCTTAACAACTATTAAGCTGCGGTTGCTCGAACTGCAAATGATTTATGTCTTCGCTATAAGTAAACTTTACCATCATTTTTTTGCATAGTCACTTTTCATAAGGTCTTCTAACAAATTATACTCGAAAAACGTTAATCTTAACCATATGGATTGTACAAACTTGAAAATAATAGTAAAAGCTTGACTGAAAAAAAACATAACGTACAGTATACAGCATTAGTATGTGTACGTCGATTTTGTTGTAGCACTGAATTAACCATATCTATATTGTCAAGCCTCTTACAATAGTGAATAATCATTTTGGGGAAAATAGATAGTCAGACACGCCAACCCAATCGCATGTTTAGGTATACTTTTTGCTTATAATCGTGTAAACCATATCATGATTGCGGTGTGAATAAACTATAACGAATTTTACTATACCGTTTTTCACCATGGGCGTTTGTTGTAAATACCATGGACGTTTCTTGCAGTGTACAAGAGATAAATACTGTATACAGGGCTACTCGGTATTTGTCACGATACCGTGAAAGGGTTGCAGCACAGTTTTCCGCTATCAAATAACCCATTTAATGCTTTATGCAGCATCGAACCATTTTTCGAGATATTATTATTTTTATTACTTTTTTAGAGTGAGGGGTGCCGAGTAAAAAAACAATTTGAAAAATATTGTTGTATGGAATCAAACTTTTTTTAATTATTTGTAATTTGTGGATACAGTAACGAGGAATTATCAAGAATAAAATAAGAATAATGATCAGACTTGCAGAGTTTTGGACCCCTAATTAAAAGATTTTTGCAGATTATTCTTTTTTTATTGTTGATAGGTATTTGTTACTGTATCCTCAAAATACAAATAATAATAAAGTTTGATTTCATAGATCAGCGTTTTTTTTAATTATTTTTAAAGTTGCCTAACCTTTATTTGAAGAAATAATTAAAACAATAATAACTCGAAAACGGTTCACTTTTGCATAAAGCATTTTTGTGTTACTTGATACCGAAAAACATGTCCTACAGCCCTTTTACGGGATCGTGACCAATAACCAGTAGTCCTGTATGCATATGGGGGAAAGTGATTTTGAGGACATTTGCCGTCGCAGGCCGTCCTCAAAACAGCTGGATCCGCTGATATCGAACTGGACATAAGAGCAACAGTTCCACAATATCCTGTCCCTTTGATGTTTGGTTTTTCACTCTTACTGACACAATTCGAATGACAAAGGAAATCGATTTCATTCTCATTTGTCAATCGTCTTAAGGGGAGGTACCTGAGTAAACGGCGAGAAAAACAGGTAAATTTCGGGAATTTTTATCTCAAAAACTAAAGTTTCGATTGGATTCGGGTTTTTTTTTATTGGACAATATGTACATTGAGGTATGTTTAGGATTTTTTTAAAATAAATTCGTTGACTGGAAGCGATTCAAACGCGATTATCTCGAAACATAGTTTTCAAAGTCCGTGCCAGATGTATCTCGAAAACGGCTTGTCCGATTTTGTACAAATTTGGATAAAATATTCTTCGATAGTTTTTCTTGTTCGCCACGTAGGGGGTTTTCATTCGATTGAACCATTGCTTTTTCATGCAATGTGTATGCAATCCAAAATCGTCGGAAATTTCGAATGAAAAACGAATGTTAAATTGAAACGGTCGCAATTCCGTCAAAAATGAAAATTTCAAAAAAATCCTACGTGGCGAACGAGAAAATCTATCGAAGAATATTGTATCCAAATTTGGACAAAATCGGACAAGCCGGTTTCAAGATACATCTGGCACCGACTTTGAAAACTATATTTCGAGATTATCGCGTTTGAATCGCATCCTGTCAACGAATTTATTTAAAAAAATTCATAAACATTCCTCAATGTACATATTTTCCAATAAAAAAACCCGGATCCAATCGAAAAATTTGTTTTTGAGATAAAAATTCCCGAAGGTTACCTGTTTCTCTCGCCGTTTACTCAGGTACACTGTAAAAAATGTCTGTATGAAAATTAATATGCAAGTGTAGGAAGTTTTTATGCGGATACCGCTTATGAAATTTCAGATACGATTTTGAAAATCCAAAACAGGTTATTTTAAAAATGAAAGTGTAGTTCCGTAATATTAATATACTTGCGCGTTTGAAAAATAATGCACGTGTAAAGAAATAATCACATCCAAGTATATTGAAATGAAGAACCATTTGCTGATATCGATATACAAGTGTATATTAAATTCAAGAACCATTTGCTAATATCAATATACGGGTGTGTATTAAAATTACTGATCATAAGTATTAAGTTTATTTCAGAAATTGATAATTGCAATACGTTTTTATGTAAAAATTATCAAATTATACCACTCAATTCATATACTGTATGATGCTTTCGTGATACTTGTGTATATGATTTTTTCGCAGCTTTATCCCATAATTAATATTGAATACTTGAATAATAAAATTTAAGACGGAATGACACCTCATCGCGGTCGGTATGGTAGAACAATTATAGATTCCCAAAAATCTCTGAAACGGCTCTTCGGATCCCGTCGAAACTTTGCCAAACGACGTCAAATAGATAGACGAATAGCTTCTAGCCCCTCAAATTTTCTGAATTTGAGAGGCTAGAAGCTATTCGTCTATCTATTTGACGTCCCAGTTAACCAAGCGTACCTTTGGTACAGCGTATCGCAAATGTGGAGTACGCCGTACCCCACAGTACCGGTAATCTACGATTACAGGATACCAGCGTAGTCGTACCTCCACGGTATCGCTACCGTGGAGTTACACCGTACTGCAGTGCACGGTGGCTCCACGGTGGCGATACTGTACCGGTACCGTACTAGCACATTGGCGGTACAGCGAACCGTACGGCGTACCGGTCATGTACCAGTACCGTCCGCACGTACGAGGTGGCAACAGTAGCGGTACGGCCCTCTCCACATGAGCGGTACATTTCCGATACTTGGTTAACTGGGGTCGTTTGGCAAAGTTTCAACGGGATCTGAAGAGCCGCTTCAGAGATTTTTGGGAATCTATAATTGTTCTACCATACCGACCGCGATGAGGTGTCATTCCGTCTTAAATGCAGTGAAATCACTGCGCGTATGTTATTTTTTTTCTTTATATATGTATTCCTCAGAGGCACGGGCCTTCCCTTTTACCATCCTCTCCTTTATTCCTTCTATCATTCACAATCCTTCCAGAGTTCCCTACATTCCTTCCAGAGCCCCCCCCCCCCCCCCCCTAGAGTATTGACCGCATCCACTCTTTCCTAATACACTACTGTGTCGCATTTGCAGGAGGGCCCAGGGAAATTGCGGAAAACCTGGGCCGATACAGGCGGCCATATTTGACTGAGTTTCAGTTGTATTACCATGAGAAACTCAGACAAACTGTTTCCCACTCAGAGGTTGACGCGCAAACCAGTGCACGGGCGAACGGTCACCGCTCCAAGTATTGGCCGCGCCCAATGCTGCTTAACTTCAGTGACCGCCGAGCCCGCATACCGACCGCGTGCCCATCTCTGTCCACTGAAGCTTGTGTTTGAAATTCATGTGATTTTGAGATATCGTCCGGGTCAACAATTATGAAAATCATAAAATGTTTCTTCAATATTAATATACGAACACATTAAATTCAACTTATCTGTGATTTGTTTTTGACAAACAATTGTTAATCTCAGTGGCTTTTGTCTTGGAAATTTCTGAATCGAACCACAGTATTCATGTACTGTGTGGTATTATTCCGAGAAGTACATCATCGATATTCCTAAAGATTTGTCTTATATTTAACTCAGCGTCGATGAGAAATAATATCAGATAGGGGTACAATCACGATACTTTCCAATTCTAATTCAGTTCCACATGTATTATATTTTTCAGGCAGCCGTAAATAAATTTCAAACTTGTTTTGTATTTTCAATACTCTGTTTTTTATAATTGATTTATTATACATCTGTAGTAATTTTCAATTGAAGACACGGGTTAATACAATATATTTCCCACAAATTTACAAACTTGTCTTTGAAATTCCATGTTGCATCTATTAAATTCTATATCCACGTTAGAATTTCATGTTCCTTTAATGTTTTTAAATTTAATTTCATCTACCGAGTTCGTAAAATTCAATTCCTTTGTATCTTAAATGTATTGTAAATTTCATATCATTTTTTACAGTGTATACTTAAGACGTTACCCCCACTTGTAGCGCAGAAAAGGCCTTTTTCATGAATCTTTTTAAAGAAAACTACAAAACTTTTTTAATCGATCAATATACCATCTTAAGGAACACATCTTGAAGAACTTTCAGTAATTTTTTTATTGAAAAATATTACATTGTTTAGTGGCAAATGGCCGTCAATGAAATAATGTTTTTATATACACGGTTTGCGGTGACCAACATTGCGGCGAAGTGGATCATCTGAAAAAGAAATGCGGATGGATTTAGTCAAATATAAGTATTAACTAGTCTTTAATCGAAGGATTTTAAAAAATATTCATTTTTCACAAAATGGCGGACAGTCAAAGTTAATGGTTCGATTTTAACGAAAAAAACGGCCGTTTTTTGGTTATAAAACGGCCATTTTTTTTCGAAAAAAAAAATCGAACGATCAAAGACTACATATTTATGTATTAAGTAAGCCTGCAAAATTTCAAGAAGATCGGTTCATTAGTGTTCGAATAATCTTGGTCACCGACTTCAGAAATGCCGTTTTTGAGAAAAACGCGTTTAATGTTTCAATTTCAGTTTACACGAAGAAAATATTTTTTTTTGTAAACTTGCACAGAGTCATCTATTCCGGGCCCATACTTCTGTATGGGCCCGGATACTTATACTTCAAAAAAATGCAATAAAAAAAAATCGATTTTTTCAAAATCGCAAGTGGGGGTAACCCCTTAAAGTATCAATAGTACCGCTTGTCCATTTTCTTAGGAATCTCAGCAGATGTTAGAGTAGATAATCGTCAAAATGATTTATTATTACTTTCTTAGTACATCATAATTATTTTTAGTATACGTAAAAAAAGAACAGTAGGTAAGGAATGGACCGAGTTAAGTGGAAAAGGACATATGAGTAAGAGATATTGCCAGTGAGTTGTGAAAATACGTTTTCCATTATCGACTAGGATACTCACGTGAAATGCCTATATATACACACACACACACACACACACATATACATACAGGGTGTCCCTCTTATCTCTGCCACCCGAAATAAGTCGGTAATTATCGATGTTACAAAAAAATTGTTCCAGACAAAAGTTGTACGGTGTGAATGGGGCCATTAAATGCGACCAATTTTTTTTCGGTAGAGGGCCTGACGAAGGTCACCTCCACATTTTTAAATGGAATAGTACATTTTTTTCAACCATCTTGTGGAGCACCTCAAGCCGCATGGAAAACATTGAGAGGGTCAAAGTCGTTCAAGGTCATTCAAGGTCACCTATTAAAATGAAATACAAATATAAATATCTCGGATCACTCCCAAATATTTGGTAGTGATCCGAGATATTTAGATTTGTATCATCGACACTGACCTTGAATGACCTTAATCGACTTTGAACCCCTAATGTTTTTTATGCAGCTTGAGTGTGCTCCACAAGATGGTTGAATAAAATGTACCATTCCATTTTAAAAAGTGGAGGTAACCTTCACTGTGCATCAGCGCCTCCACCGAAATATAAAAAATTGGTCGCGTTTGATGGTCCCCTTAACACCGTACAACTTTTATCTGGAACATTTTTTTGTGACGTCGATAATTACCGAGTTATTCCGGATGGCAGAGATAAGAGGGACACCCTGTATGCACATAATGTACATTTCGACGTTCTCGTCGTCTATGATGTCACTCGAACTCCATGACGTAATTTGAAAAATAAATGTTACGCGATCTTCGCGCATCTCTCTCTCTCTCTCTCTCTCTCTCTCTCATTCTTTCTTTTTTTCTCATCTACGTTTATAGCCAAAGCCACACAATTGATAAGCCCGTGCTTATAATCGTGGCGACAATAAAACATGCGTACACAACGTCTCCCACTTTACTGCAAGAATTTACGGAGGCAAGCCATAAAATAGAGCCAGGGCGCGAGGGACGCCTGATTGGGATGGCGTGAGAGAAAAAAGAGTGAGTGAGGGTGAGGGAGAGAAAGAGAGAGAAAGAGAGAGAGAGACAGAGAGAGAGAGAGAGAGAGGGAGAGAATTAGAAGAAAGCTGACGAATCGGGTCAAATGACCAGACGGATGACCCCTCGATTCTATTTGTCGAGCGACGATTCAATTTTAATCGTTTGTTTTACTCGACGAGAACGCACGAGTCGCTCCGCATACAGTACATGAACCATTCAATCATTGCGCGGCTCATTATTATTTTTAATAATTTCTGTGGCCCAGAGATGCACACTCATACACACACACACACACACACACACACACACACACACACACACACACACACACACACACACACACACACACACACACACACACACACACACACATATATATATATATATATATATATATATATATATATATATATATATATATATATATATATACAGGGTGTCCCATTTTAATATTACACCTGAATTTTCTCGAAAAATATTGCTCGGACGAAATATTGTGTGGAACAAAACTTCTGGGGGTTGAAGGGGGACGTTTGAAAAAAATTTATTTGAGGAGCCAAAATTCAAAATGGCGGCGTTACAAAGGCTGACATGTTTTTTTCAAACGGAAACATAACTTTTTTTTATTGCCAAAAAATTTGTCAGCTGAAAACTAAAAACTTTTGTTGAAAAATTTTTTTGATAAAGTTCATAGTTTTCAAGTGAGAACATCATTTTCAATTATTTCAGATGTATCCAGGATTTGTGTGTGTGTGTGTGTGTGTTTGTGTGTGTGTGTGTTTTTTTCTACCCATCGTGATCAAAGTTCGTCAAGGATTTAAAGAAACACGTTTTTGGGCCTGAAAATGGCACAAACGCTATTAAAATGGAAAAAAAAACTATTTTTCATCGATTTTTCTCCAAAATTTTCTCATGAAATATCGTCCAAATTTGAAAACAAAAAAAACAAAAAAAAACCAAAATTTTCAACAGTGTTCCACACGCACGCACATGCACACGCACACACACACACACGCACACACACACACACACACACACACACACACACACACACACACACACACACACACACACACACACACACACACACACACACACACACACACACACACACACACACAAACACAAACACACACATCCACACACATACACGCACGCGCGCGCCCACACACGCACACAAATCCTGGATACATCTGAAATAATTAAAAATGATGTTCTCACTTGAAAACTATGAACTTTATCAAAAAATTTGTTCAACAAAAGTTTTTAGTTTTCAGCTGACAAATTTTTTGGCAACAAAAAAAATTATGTTTCCGTTTGAAAAAAACATGTCAGCCTTTGTAACGCCGCCATTTTGAATTTTGGCTCCTCAAATCAATTTTTTTCAAACGCCCCCCTTCAATTCCTAGAAGTTTTGTTCCACACAATAGTTCGTCCGAGCAATATTTTTCGAGAAAATTCAGGTGTAAGATTAAAATGGGACACCCTGTATATATATATAATATACACACACATATATATGAGGCATTCCACGTGAATCCGGTAGACTTTTTCCCTGACCCCCGCCAATTCGATTAATTTTTAAAAATCTGATTCCATTGACCCTAAAAGACACCTTGATTTTTTTTACATTTTTCGAAACAACCCTTAGGAAAAAAAAAACCTCCGAAAAATTACGCCCCGATTTAAAAATCTAAAAAAAATCTCAAAAAAGCATGATTACACGTAAACATTTTCATGCTATCACCCGCAGTGGAAGTATGATTTTTTCTGTGCTTTCTGAGAGATTAACGTTAAAAACAATCCGAAAAATTGACTGCTAACTGTTCAAGGTCCATGATTGTGATTTGGTTATTCAAGAATGGTCAAAAAAATTCATTGTGGGTATCAAAATATTTAAGTATCCGCCCGAAGTAAGCGGTTCTTGAATTTTTCGGATTTTTTTTAACGTTAATGAAAATTTGAAGACAAAAAGAAGAAAAAAAACAACAAAATTTCAAGTTGATTGGTTCATTACTGTTTGAGTTACATTCCCCGGCACGGAAAAAAATACGTTTCGAGAAAACCTCGAATGCAGTTTTCGTTCTTGAAAAGTAGAGTTTAGAATGATTTATAATATATCCGTTGATTGATTTTGAGTTGACACTTGATTTCTTCCTATGGGGAGCTATAAAAGATCGTGTTTACTATGATGTTCCGACGACGCCGGCGAACATGCGAGAACGAATCACAAGAGCCTGCGCCGCTATCACACCAGAAACAATTCGAAGGTCAAGAGAAGCATTCGACGTCTTCAAAAATGTCCCGAGGTCAATGGCCATCACTTCGAACATTTGTTACAACAAATTTCGTGCACAAAAAATTCACATACATTATTCGTATATTCTTATTTTCAATACCATCACGATTTCCCATTTTTACACGTGTATTTTGGTGAAAAATCATTTTAAGGTCATGATATCATAGGTCGTTGGATTCGTCTGAATATCAGCTACAACGTCTTAGTAAAAAAAACATGTTCCCATTTGAAAAACCATTGATGACCTTGAGAACGCAAAAACTATGACCTTGACAAAAATGCATTTTTCACCAGTGTATCAGCCCTTCGAAATCAATCAAATTGCCTCATGACATTTTATTCGTCACTCTAAAGGCAACGGAGATATTTGGAGTGGTCATGTTAAATGGTCGATCCTTTACATTGAAAACCTTTTCTGAAACAAATTATTGTCCGCCATTTTTTTTAAGGAAACCAATTTTTTTCACCATGCTCCCTTTTATCAAAAATCAATAGCTTTCAATGTCCCCTCGTACTTCGACGGCAAGTTTTATCTAGCAGTAAAATTATTTTTAATTTTTGTTTCAGGTAAGGAAATGGAGGAGAATCCTTCCCGGCTGCAGGACACTATACTCAAATCATCCAGATAGACCGGTAAAAAAAATAGTATCCTAATCCAAAAATTATGAACGTTGTCAAAAAACTTTACCTACGAATGTAGGTAAAGTTCTGGTGTGACAAATTTTTTGGTGAGAAAAATTCATGATCCCATAAAAAAAAATATGCCGATAATGTTAAAGTCGCAATTTTCAATTTTGAACGAATTTTTTTTTTTTTTTGTTTGAACGACCCCCTTTCAACCCTAAAAGTTTTATTATACTCAATACTTGATCAGAGCATCATTTTTTCGAGATAAATTAGGTATAATATTAAAATGGGACACCCGGTATACATATATATATATATATATGTTCCATCTCCGTTCTCTTCCACTCTGATGTAATTTTTTAAATTGTATTAAATTCTTCATACGATGCACCCACGTATGAACGAAAAAGATTCGATCTCGATGGTGTGGTTGAAAGGCGAGGATGAAATGGTGTTCTCCGATACTTGTATGTGGAGCCCTTAAGGGCCTCTCTCGTCCTATTATTATTACTACGCAACTCTGGATAGCTATGAGAAACCATAATTACGGTGGTGCATATCGTCATGTATACCAGGGTAGGTAGATATAGTGAGGATATAGGTGCACATTTGCATGAAGGATATAATATGTATATGTTTATTACACATACGCCTGAACATCAATAAATAACGCAATAAATAAATGAATAGATGAATAAATAAAGGAGTAAATGAATGAAAAAATACAAAGAAATTAATAAATTAATAAATGAATAACTGAATTTATCAATGAATGAATAAATATATACACGCACAACCTCAATATTAGCGAAGTATTAAATATCGTTTTCCAGACGTCTATATGTATAAATTTTTTATATACAATAAATTTGACAAATATATAGTATTAAATTTTATATATATACATTTATATTTGTGTGTGTATATTGGCGTTTATATTAATTATAAGCATCATGTCTGTTCGGAAAGTTCGCTCTCAACTTTCGGTGGTTCGCCCACTGTTGCCCCGTTTGTTTCGGTAATAATTGTGACGTAATTTGAAATATGAGAATTTCCCGCACCGATCCTCCCTTTCTCTTCCTGCTTCACCATAGCTCCGCCAAGAGATTCACTCTCTGCTATAATTTTATCATGCAGATCTTATGAATATATATATATATATATATATATATATATATATATATATATATATGTGTGTGTATGTGGGTTTTCCTGTCAATATTAATTCATCGGTATTGATTACATCTGTTCAGATTTTCCAGACCCAACTATTAATTGATGTGGCGAACGCCATGGTCGTAAAATATAAGCTAAGAAGGAGAAAATAAAAATACAACTTCGAGACGGTTAATTAATAATTGATACAACGAAATGGAGTGACGGTTTGTGCAGAGGAAGTACAAGAAGAAATGAAGTAAAGTGAAGAGATCGTGTATGGACTATTGAGGTATAAAGAGAGAGAGAGAGCGAGAGAGAGAGAGAGAGAGAGAGAGAGAGAGAGAGAGAGAGAGAGAGAGGGACAGTTTGGGTTTTTTGGGAGAAAAATCACAAGGGAAAATAAAGAAAAATAAAACATATGAAATATTGATGCTGTCAACATTTGAATCGTTGGAATGCATCGAAAATTCTTGTTTTTTTCGTTGTTTTTTTCTTAAATTTTCATTTGACTCCGGAAACCTTTCGATAAATATCGATTGGACGTTTCTAATGTGGATTAAAAATGATTATTTGAGTAGTGCCCACAATTTTAGGCTGCCAAAAAATTGACAGTCAGAAAAAAATAATTTTTATTGCGTTCCAACGATGCAAGCGTCATTATCATGAATATTGAGGGAGAAAAAACGAGAGAAATCAGATTCGATTCAATTAGGTATTTTAGTACTCTAGGACCAAAATGTTTTCTGGCGAATAATAAAAAAAAGAGAGTCGATAAAAAATGAAGCAAAATGATTATGAACAAAATAACTATAAAATTAAGAATGCAAATGATAAGGAAGACGCAAATTACATACCCAAATCAAAACAATATCGGCAAATAGACAAGAACGAAAATAGTATACAAAAAACGCAAAAAATTGAAAAAACTCAAAACAAAAACAAACCAAAATTAAACACGATACGAATCTACATAATATAAAGATGCTAGAAGTCTACGTGATATAAAAAGAATAAAAATAATATAAACAAAAACAAAATAGGGCATATCGAAGTGAAATAAAATCCAAATCAACGGAAGCCAAATCAAAAGAAAATCGGCAAATAGGAAAAAAAGAAAAACCGAATATGCTATACAAAAAAAAAGCAAAAAATTTAAGAAACTCAATACAAACATTTTAAAAAGTGAAAAGAAAATATGAATGTACATGATATAAACCAAAACAAAAATTGGACCTAACAAAGAAAAAATGAAAATGCAAATAGGAATAGGAAATGCAAAGAAGAAAGGATCACAAGGAATGCGAGAGAGGGGCGGAGAGAGGAAGAGAGAGAGAGAGAGAGAGAGAGAGAGAGAGAGAGAGAGAGAGAGAGAGAGAGCGGTCGCCTTTATCTTTGTCTATCTACGCATACAATTAACGTCAATTGTCGAATGCCGTGGGGGGGAGCGTTGAAACGCGAGTACATAAGCGATCTCCGAGGACCGCAGGATCATTAGGGCCAGAGCGCTTACGCCACCTACCGTATTGTGGGGTTCACGCAGATATTCTCAGGGAAACGGAATAGCGGAGCGAAATTGGTAGATCCCTACGAGAGGGAGAGCCCGGTGTGGTTTTGATTACCGCAGTGTCCCGTTTAGATCATCAGCGGAGATTCGATCCGCGTTTGCTACGTCCCTCGATATGTTCCCATACCCTTCGAAATCAAATCCAACATTGTGAATTCTTAATAAAAAATTAATGACCTCCAAATGTTTCACATCTGGATAAAAAATATAATATTTGGGATAAATTCTGGAATAAATTCTGAAATTTATTCCAGATTTATGAAATATTTGGAATAGATTCTGGAATAAAAATATATGATATATTTTTTCAGGTTTTTCGTGCACAAAAAAATAAAAAAAGCAGTTGAGTGAAAATAATAACCGTTTACGATATTTAGAAACATTATTACCATGATATTTTTGATTAATTAAATATAGAACGCATTCAAAAGTTGAGTAATCATAAAGTAGAGAAAATTTTGAAAAAAGTTGAGAAAATTAAAAATGTTATAAAAAAAAGAATTCCACTTCTCACTTTTCTAAAATTATGATTTGGGGGAAGAAACTGAATTTTCAATTCGATCGACTATCGCACAGTTACTTTTTTTTTCCAATATTTTGAGTCAATGAATATATTAATAATTTAATATAAATCCACATTTACAACAAAAAATACTTGAGGCCAATTTAAAAACGTGGCAAATATTTCTCAAAAAACACCCACGCGTTAAATAAAATGAAAAGATGGAGAATTAGTTAAACAAAGAACAGATCAATTCAAATAATAGCGTAAAAAAAATGTTTGGCACCAAATTTGTATGATTCGGGGGGAGACATTCGATAGGAATATAAATCCCCCCCCCCCCCCCGCGTTTACGAGATATCGCAATATCTTCCGGTTTTGCAAATGCAAACGTGTAATTCCAATTGTACAAAAAAATGCCGATACTGACAAAAAAAACGTCGAAAAAAATGTTTCTTGCCTGAAAGACAAGGAAGTTACGGTAGCCTGTAGATTTCGGAAATATCGTACGCTATTTTCGTGTGCACGACCGTCTCCTCCTCGTGCGTATTTCTCTTTCAATAATTAATTATACAAAAATAAAATTCTCTCCAAATATCTAATTAAATGAAATTCTATTTATCTCTTGCGATAGCTGATTATATAAAATTTAATTTCACTTTCAATAATCAACTACAGTGGAAACCGGTTAAAACGACATTGAAGGGAACATGCAGTACCGATGTGATAGCCGATAGTCGTCTTAAGGGGGGAAATACTTTTAGGCACGGAAAAAAAGCTGATTTTCAATTTTTTTTTATAGCACATATTTTTTCACCATTTTCGAAACTTAGGGTATGTTTGATTACTACTTTTGGCTGTTACGTCGTATTTTATTTATTTATTAATCTTTAAAAATGGCGGAGGTATGGCACGATCTTCTAAACCGATTGCGGCGTGACACCCCAGGTAGGAAATCAAAAGGCTGACGATGGAAACAAGCTTGTGCGAGCCTTCTTCCACCGAGCCTGAGTGAGACAGACCTGGCCCAGGTTTCATTGCATCGTTTGGAGCAGCCTGGAACCAAGACTGGCTACTTAGCCTAAACTCAGGGTTATTTCAAGCTTCATTCAGCCGGTGAATTTTGAGGCTGAAAAATCAAGGCTGGATGCAGGCTTGTTTCAGGTTGTGATAAAATAAAATAAGTTTAAAATAATATTTTTTCTGTACTTCTATGAAAAAAAAATTTAGCAATCAATTTGTCGGGTGCGAAGGCACGAAAAACGAAAGCGAAGGAGGCAGCTCAGAACATTTAAACATATGCTCTTATCGATATTTATGAGGTACACAAAAAAGTGTATACGAAAATAAAAGTACGCAATAAAATAAAGTATTGTTTTTTAAAATATTTTTTATATATATTTTGTAACAAATAATATAACAAATAATAAATATATATAATAAATCAAATGAATTCGTTACAAATGTATTAAATGTACCCCAATGTAGAATATAGAAAACTAAAAACAGGCCTCATATAGCCTCGGGAAGAGTTTGGGAAAAGCCTGGTCATAAATGCTCGCGAAGGCTTCATTAAGGCTCGTTTTGTGTCCTGTTGTTTCGTCGTTTCAGGCTTAGTACAGGCTTTTCTACCAGCCTTTGGCCAAGCCTGTGTGCAAGAGCCTGAAACCGCGTTATTATTCAGAGGTTCAGCTAGGCCTGAAATCAGGCTGGTGCTCAGCCTGAATTAAAAAATGTGAGCCTTGTTTCAGAGCTTGGCGAGCCCTTTTTTCATCGTCAATTCCTACCTGGGACGTTGCGTCGACATGATTAATCTGAAAAAAAAAATCAACGATGATATTTCTTTCATTAACACTCATACGCAGAAACAACGCAGAACATACGCACGCTTTGAAACAAAAGAATTGAATTTTCCGAAAAAATTGCTACATTATGCAATTGAAAAAAAAAACACTTTTTTTGTTTCAAAAAATTTAGGCTTATGTTTCAGACAATAAGGTTAGAAAGATTCATACCAAATTTCATCGGGTCTATTCGTTTTTTAGCTATACGTCACGCCAATTTTGAAAATGCAGTTTAGGAGAACGTGTCTTACATCCGCCACCTTTAAAAACAAAATAAAAAATATCATGCAACAGCCACAAAAGTCGTAATAAAACACACCCTAAGTCTCAAAATGGTAAAGAAATCCTTGCTTTTATAAAAAAAAAAATCATGAAACTCAGCATTTTTTTCCTCGCCTAAAGGTATCTCCCCTCGATGTCCTGCTAAGCTGTTTCGACGATGTATAAAAAAGGAGCTTCATTTTCCGATTGGGATAGAATATCCATAAGTCGAATTTCCATAACCGAATATCCACAAGTACGAATATCTATAAGTGCCAATATCCATAAGTCGAATATCCATAAGTGAGTATAGTATATAACCCAAACAAACCCAAACAATCTCGAGAATTTACCGAGCATTCACTTTATTAAAAAATTCTTAAAATGCTCATCTTTCTTCGTCTTTTCACTCTTCCGCCATTTCTGGCGCTCATTTCTACTTTATGCTCGCTTATCTCTACCTCCCGCAATTTCTGGCACTCATTTCTACTCTATGATCACTTATGGATATTCGACTTATGAATATTCGACTTATGGACATTCGATTTATGGATAGGCAGGGTGTCAACTCTGCACGGGGCAAGTCGCCATCGTGTCCTTTTATTTTATACTAATTATATAAATAAATGCATATAAACAGTGTCGTCAACAAAAAATTTCGAAAATCTGCTTTTTTTATAGCAAATTAACCTTACCCCCCCCCCCCTTAATAATTCTGCGCTTTTCAACACAGCGTATTCATGTTATACGATGATTCAATTTTTTCATATATAGTAGACGATATGTCACACATTAATGAAAAATAAACATATCCGACATGCACTGTTCTTTGGCATTAAGTATTTGAACAACATGGATAATAATAATGTGGACGTTTCAATCTGTAATGAAAGGAACATATATGGGGAATATTGACAACAATATTATTTCCAATCGTTTCATGATATTAATTTCTTGTAAATGCATATGACTTTTTCTGCGATATTGTTGATGATTAAAAAGTTGATTATAAAATTTAGACTTTGCACAATGATTTTTAAGAATAAATCAAGAGTCACAAGAAATGTAATTTAGAACAAAATTAAACATCCTCTTGAAGAACATAATCCTATATTCAACGGCAACGAAAAACTGTCCAACTGTACGCGGCCACCAGTTTTTCTTTCACACGATTATTATATGAGTTTTTAGTTCTCTTAGTATTGCTTATCGTTATTCTTAAGTACTCAAAAATGACGCCTTTTTTCGCGAATTGTGGAAGATTAAAATTTTAGGAGACTAAATACATGTTCGTGGCATTATTAAAGAATAAAGATATAATAAAATGCCGCTCGTAAACTTTCCATTCAAAATCAGTCGATAAACTAGAGAACTGACAGAGCGGGTAGTCGGTACATGTGAAAACATTTTGCTTGTATATTTCTCTCTCGCCACCGTGTCAACTCGGTGGCGAGTTGACGCGGTAGCGAATTGCCCGGCCCGAATCTGAAGAGTGGCGATACGCGAGCGTCGGGGAAATATCGAGCTGCTACGGTGGCGACTTGGCTCTGTGTAGAGTTGCCCGCTTTGGCGAGTTGACACGATGGCGACTTGCCCCGTGCAGAGTTGACACCCTGCCTATGGATATTCGTACTCATGGATATTAGTCCTTATGGATATTCGACGACGGTGCCATTTTCCATTTACAATGAGTCCATTCCTTCCAGTGAACGTAAAATTTGACACTGATCATAGGGTCAACCGATTGCGACGTTGTGAAACAAGAGAAAAGTGTCGAGTGAAGGATCGACCTGGGGGAGGAAAGCTCAAAAAGTGAGCAAGAAAATTACCGCCGGAAAATAAGAAAGGGTAGAACGTAAGAACGACAGAAAAAGGGAATCAAAATGGACCGCGGGGAACTCGTGCACATGCGAATTTCGGTGGGGCCGCGCGCCAGACTGGTCGACACATTTTTTCAAAGAGAGAGAGAGAGAGAGAGAGAGAGAGAGAGAGAGAGAGAGAGAGAGAGAGAGAAATCTGAGCTGTGGGATTGCGCGGTGAAGGTTTTAACGGGGTTTTTGGGTATGTACTTGCTCGGTAGAAAAGAGGATGTATGAAAGAGGGGAGCGATCGCAAAGCCACGAGAGAACGGGATGAGGATTTGTCGCTTGGATCTTAGACAATGGACTATTAGGGCACTTCCTTGGTAAGCCGCTCTTCTCCCTCAATCTCGCGCTATCTTTTTCTTCTGTACATAACTCTCTCTCTCTCTCTCTCTCTCTCTCTCTCTCTCTCTCTCTCTCTCTCTCTCTCTCTCTCTCTCTCACTCTCTTTCTCTCTCTTTCTCTCTCTCTCTCTCTCTCTCTCTCTCTCTCTCTCTCTCTCTCTCTCTCTCTCTCTCTCTCTCTCTCTCTCCCTCTATCTTTGCGGCGTCCTTCACTTTCTTTTCCTCAGGAAGACGTAAAAAGCAAAAGAGAAGGTAAAATATGATGGATGAGAGAGCGAGGGAGTGAGAGAAGGGGTGGCTGAGGTTTGAGAGGGTTGCAAGCCAAGGCAGCTCGAGAGTCCTCGTCGTCTCTCTCTCTCTATGCCTCACGTACGTATGTACGTGCATTTCTTCACTGTAGCACTGGACCCTCGCCCTTTTACCAGTCGCCCCTGTTTACCCCGTTTCTCACGGCCTCCCGAGTGGAGCTTTGTGCATTACGCCCTTCGCCCTCTCTTCTCTTCCAGCCCCAACACCCCTTGCCAACCTTCATTTGTAGATATTTCACGTCAGACTTTTTTTGCCTTTTCATCTCATGTTGGAATCTTCGGGGCTCGTCTTCGTATTCACGCGGTGCATGACATAAGGGCTCCTCGTCTTTTGTCAGTTGGCTGAAAATGATACAGGGGCGTGAAAAAGCTCCGGATAAAGTATTTACTTCCTTTAGCCCCTTGTTTGGGCTGGTGGACATTTTATTTTTGTCGTGGAATTTTTATTTATTGATGATCTGTCCATATTATTGGCTTTTTACAATTGTTTTATTGATTCAATGATTGTATGGGTTTTTTGAAAATTGTATTTATAGTCAATTTTTTTAAATCTTATTTATGGGAAGAATAATCCATTTTTCACTTTTTAAAGATTATACGTTTCTTGAATATAGTTATTGGACACTAACCCCAAGTTCGTATTTTCTTCCCTCTTTTCACATGAAAAAACAATCATTTCTGTCATTGTTTAAATATGAGGCATTTTATCAATTTTGTTTTACAATTTATTGTCAGTTTTTACAATTTACAATTTTTACAATCATCGATAATGTTATACTTTTTCAAATTGGTAGTAACAAAAAAGTTTATCTTATTTACGTAACAAAAATATAAAAATGTATAATTTTTCCCTTTCATTATATATTTTAAGAAAAATTAGCACCAACAGAATAAATCTATACCTCGCATGAATTTTTTTGAGGTTCAATGAAAAAAAAAATTTTAAACCGTAATTTAACTCAATTGGACTACTCCAACCTTCTTCGTATGCTCAAATTTCGGGATATCGGGCGGAATTTTTGTTTTTCCACACGAATACAATATCACGTATGGCCAATGGTTCTTGATTTTTTGTCTATATATACCCGAAGGGTTCGGAATTTAAAAAAAATCTGGAATCTCTGAAAAATACCATAAACTTTCGCGTACGTAGATTTAGCAGAGCTGAAAAACATTTTTCCGAAATTTCGCTTCGAATTTTCGAAAAAATGTTTTTTGAGCAGAAATCACAGCCAAATGTCGAAAAAAATCCTTTTTATGCTCTCCTAAATCTACAGACAACGTGCCTCTCAATTTTTTTACAAAAATGCACACACGTTTCTTTTTCCACAAAATAATTTCTACAAACTCGAAATCTCCGCGGTAAAAAAAAGCCGTTTCGTTTGACTCACGAATTAATTAATCGTTGAGTTAGCGATGGAAATAAACGGTGTTTTTCTTTACGTTTCGGCCCTGTGGTTCGGGTCCTCTTCAGAAATTATATTTTTCTGTATAAATTATGATACACAATTTTTAACAAATCACGTTTGAGAAGGTTATATATATGAGCGTTTTATGTTATGATTCCGTTATCTAAATGTTGTGTAATTGTGTATAATAATCATGTTAGTTCTGTTTTGGTTGTAACTATATGAACATAATATGGATAATTCATTATATTGAGTTGCTTATTGTTATGTATCGGTGTGTGAAATGTACGGTGTGTGAGAAAGAGGGTTATTGTATTATGGAATTATAAAGAGATGAGATATGAGCAATAACTAACCTCAATGTTGTTGATATTTCGTGATTTTGCAGATATTTGGAAGGTTATTTAAAAACAAAAAAAAACATTGTTTATGGCAATAAATAATGTTTAGTGGGGGGAATGCTCAATAGATAGAGATGTTATCGTTTATCGGCGATTTTTCTAATCTGTAATGGATAAATAATTATAAACAATGATAAACAAGTTTTGTGTTACATTAGTGAAAAATTAGTGTAAGAGATTGATCTGAAAGAGATTTTAGTAAAGAATCGAAAGACTATGATAATTACCTATTGACTTAGTTCTTAAGAATTTGTTGTCCTTCCAAATTAAGCAAAAACTCGAAATTTACAGTTTTTTGTTGCATGTCGAGTTGTGTGATCAACGAAAGCTCGAGAGAAACTGCGTGGTGTATTAATTTCATGAAGCATAATAGAGTCTCTGTACTACGAATCGGGGGAAAAGATCATTCAGGCAGTGACGTGTCAAGGAAAATAAAATATGTGCGTCAAGTTACGGGTATTTAAAATTAGATGATGATGTCCTTAAAATTAGCTTATCGTGTCAATATATTAATTAGTTTATAGTGTCAATAATTTTTAAAATTGCTATGCGAGGTAAAATATTGTAAAATGTATTGATAGTTACGAGGGTTCGGTGAAAAGTTTCCGGCCTGACCAAGAGATGGTGCCACTAGGTCTAGTTTTTGAGCGGCGTCCTACAGTACCATTCCTACCGAGCTTGTATGTACAGTTTCAGCCCAATCGCTACGTTAGTTTGCGTTTGAGAGCACATTGCGCGAGACGCTTCCGTTGTTTTCGTAAAAATGGAAAAATTGGAAAAACGTGCTGTCATCAAATACTTCCATTTGAAAGGTTTTACACCAAAACAAATAAAAGAAGAGATGGATTCAGCACTAGGAGACTCCTCCCCATCATATTCAACTATTAATCAGTGGGTTTCTGAATTTAAAATTGGTCGTGTGAGCACCTCTGACGAGCTTCGCTCAGGACGGCCCGTTGACGTCACAACTTCAGAGATGATTGAAAAAATCCATAAAATAGTGTTGGAAGACCGCAGGTTGAAAGTACATGAGATAGCTGAGACCTGTGGGATGTCAGCTGAACGTGTGCGAAATATTTTGCACAACCATTTGAACATGGAAAAGCTGTGTGCAAGGTGGGTGCCGCGTTTGCTAACGCTCGACCAATCGAGCGTTTGCTAACGCTCGACGCTACCGACAATTTGGCGCTGTATAGACGTAATCCAAACGAATTTTTGCGTCGATTCAAAACTGTTGATGAGACATGAGTCCACAACTACACTCCTGAAAGTAAAGAACAGTCAAAACAGTGGGTTGGAAAAGGGGAACCAACCCCAAAGAAGGCAAAAACAATTTTATCGGCAAACAAGGTTATGGCTACTGTTTTTTGGGATGCGAGAGTTATGAGAAATGTATCAGTGTTGATGGAGATTATGTTGAAAAATAAAGCAAAAAAAAATTTTTAAATATCGTTTTTCTTGGTCAGGCCGGAAACTTTTCACCCCACCCTCGTATATTATGGAATTGTAGATTGAGCTTAGTTTTTGTATGTCAGTTCTAAAATTTATAGCGTTGGAGTGTGCCTTAATTCGTATCATGTCCAGGATTAGTCTTTTTTTGAGCCAATTTTCGTTGTTTAGTATATTTACATTGTCAAATTGAAAATCGTGTTTTTGTTCTATTGCATGTTGTGCTAAAGCTGTGTGTATTGCGGTAGTGTGTTTTATGCTATTTTGTGTTCTTTTAATCTGGTTTCGAGGTATCTTTTGGTTTGGCCAATGCATGTGGCATTGCAGTCTTTGCAGTCGATTTTGTAAACTATGTTGGATTTTCGATTGTTATTAATTTTGTCTTTGGTGGAGCCAATAATCGATGAAATGTTGTGTTTGTTGTTTGTGACTAGTGTTTTGTTGTATTGTTGGAAGAGACGAATTAGTTGATGATGTATGTTTTTTGTGTAGGGAAGATTTATTATCCTGGAAGAATCGAAGTTGTTGCTATTCGTTTTTGTTTGTTGATTATGGAAAGCCGATGTTTTATTATTTTGTCTGTGAAAGAGATTGGATAGCAATTTTGTGTCATCGTGTTACTAATGAGTTTGAGATTTTCTTTGTGAAATGAAGGATGAGATAATTTTATTGCTCTGTCAACCAACATGTAGATTATGGCTTTTTTTGGGACAGTGGGTGGTGTGAAAAGAAATTTATGAATCTGCCTGACCAGGTTGGTTTCCTATACCAATTTGTGATAATTGAATTTTGTTTATGGATTAAAAGGAAATCAAGAAACGGGATTTTGTTGTCTATTTCGTTTTCAGATGTAAATTGTAATTTTGGATTATAAGAATTAAAGATCTTTTTGGTGGATTCAATTTTGTTTGTTGGTAGAGCAATAATAATATCATCAACATATCTTTTATATAATGGCACTGAGAATTTTAGTTTTTCTAGACAATTTGTTTCCAGATCAATCATGACCATGTTGGATAGTATTGGAGCAAGAGGTGATCCCATAGGCAACCCTGAGATTTGTTGGTAAATTTTATCTCGGAATGTGAAGAACGTTGAGAACATGATGTATTCTATGGCTTTGATTATTTCATTCGAAGAAAACGCTATTGAGAATAAGTTAGATATTTTTTGTAGGCTTTGAATAACTAGTTGTAATGGGATGTTGGTGTAGAGAGAAACGACATCAAATGAGACCAATTTGTAGTTGAGTGGGATTGAGATGTTCGAGAGTGAATGTTTTAGGTGGAAGCTGTCTTTGACGTGTGAATTGGTCGTACAGATTAATTTAGAGAGTTTAGTTTGTACGAATTCAGCTAGTTTGTGTGTTGGACTATTTATTGATGATACTATTGGACGAAGTGGATAGTTGTTTTTGTGAATTTTTGGTAAGCAATAGAGGCGGGATAGGTTGCAATTTTCAGCTTTTAAATATTTGTATTTTGATTCGTCGATGATTTTTGTGGTTTTCCATCTGGAGAGAATATTGTTGATGCCTTTTTGTAGAGTGTTGATGGGATTTTTATTTGTTAATTTGTAAATTGTGGAATCTGCGAGTAACTCAAGAGTTTTAGTAATGTAATCTGATTTTTCAAAAATGACTTGAATTTTTTTTGTCAGCTCGTGTAACTAAAAGGTGAGGGTTGTTTTTTTAAGAATGAGGATGTGTGTTTTATGATTTGATTGGTGTTGTAGAATGATGTTGGAATATTTATTTTGTTTAAGATTTTATTGAATCTAGTTCTGATTTCGATTTGTCGAGGTTTGTCGAGTAAAAAATCCAGTTTGGCTTCATAATTTATACAGAAAATATAATTTCCATAGAAATTTCTATAGAATTTCTATATCATAATTTATACAGAAAAATATAATTTCTGAAGAGGACCCGAACCAGAGGGCCGAAACGTAAAGAAAAACACCGTTTATTTCCATCGCTAACCGTGGAAAACCTCATTGGCCGGACCGAAGCCGAATCCTCAACGATTATCATCATCTACACGGCCGCACACATCTTTGATTCATTCGACTCACGAATTTTCTGGTCAAATTGAACCATCATTGGAGAGACGTGACGTCAGCAGGTGCAACTTTGCCAGTAAAATTGAACGACGACAAAACAATTTGCAAATTGCCACTTTTTTGTTTCTTTGCCACGAAAAATAACGCTATCGCTAATGCGTGCTCGATCGATCTCGTCGATTCATCGATGCCTGTGCAATTTATCGAATTTGTGGAGGCATTGATTAAATTCAGGGCCTTTGTGAATAAACGCCGGAAGATTGGACTGTGAGTACAGTTGCACGGATAAAATTAACGAGGTCGCGGAAAGGGGTAAAAGAGGCTCAGATCTTTCAGGCGTTCTGTACAGGAGTACATATACGTACAGGGTGGCTCGAAAAATGACGTTCGAAAGAAAAATCTAAACGCCTTGTATCAAATACCGATACGAATCACATATAATCTGAGAGAAATGTATGGTGTTCTCAACCATGATATAACTATATTTTACATTCCCCTGAGGGGACAATAATATTTTATGGGCATCGTAACTGCCAAAAGTATAGTACTGCTTATTGATATTTTAGCAGTTGGATGAATTATGCTCATATGTTAAGGGGTTACCCCCACTTGCGATTTTGAAAAAATCGATTTTTTTTATTGCATTTTTTTGAAGTACAAGTATCCGGGCCCATACTTCTGCATGGGCCCGGAATAGATGACTCTATGTAAGTTTACCAAAAAAAATATTTTCTTCGTGTAAACTGAAATTGAAACTTTAAACGCGTTTTTCTCAAAATGGCATTTCTGAAGTCGGTGACCAAGATTACTCGAACACTAATGAACCGATCTTCTTGAAATTTTGCAGGCTTATTTAATACATAAAAATGTAGTCTTTAATCGTTCGATTTTTTTTTCGAAAAAAATGGCCGTTTTATAGCCAAAAAACGGCCGTTGTTCTTCGTTAAAATCGAACCATTAACTTTGACTGTCCGCCATTTTGTGAAAAATGAATATTTTTTAAAATCCTTCGATTAAAGACTAGTTTATACTTATATTTGACTAAATCCATCCGCATTTTTTTTCAGATGATCCACTTCGCCGCAATGTTGGTCACCGCAAACCGTGTATATAAAAATATTATTTCATTGACGGCCATTTGCCACTAAACAATGTAATATTTTTCAATAAAAAAATTACTGAAAGTCCTTCAAGATGTGTTCTTTAAGATGGTATATTGATCGATTAAAAAAGTTTTGTAGTTTTCTGTAAAAAAATTCATGAAAAAGGCCTTTTTTTGCGCTACAAGTGGGGGTAACGACTTAAACTGATATCCTATTTTTGCAATGCAACACACATACTATGTAACAGCTTGTGAGACATGCGTACTTCTTAAAACTATTAAGCTGCGTAAAGTTTGCTATATTTTTTTCGAATAGTCACTTTTCATAAACTCTTCTAACAAATTATACTCGAAAAACGTTAATGTTAACCATATGGATTGTACAAAGTTGAAAATAATAGTAGCAACGTAACTGAAGAAAGCTAAACTTACAGTATACAACATTAGTATGTGTACGCCGATTTTGTTATAGCACTGAATTAACCATATCTGTATTGTCAATCCTCTTACAATGGTGGGTAATCATTTTGGGGATAATAGATAGTCAGACACACCACCCGAGTTGCATATTTAGGCATACTTTTTGCTCATAGTCGTGTGAACCATACTATGATTGCGGCGACAATAAACTATAAAGAATTTTACTATCCACCTCTTTCACCATGGGCGTTTGTTGTAAATACCATGGACGTTTCTCTCAGTCTAGACCTTCCTTTCGATCGTCACCTTTCGAGCCACCCTGTATATATCCGCACCATTCCTCGTCCCCGCCCTCACACACGACATTTCTAAAAGGACCATAAGCGTTTTTCCTCGCTTTGCTGCAATAACGGTATTTATTTATATCCCCTCCCGACCTCCCTGGCACAATTTTTTTCTTCCCTCGCGATCCTCCTCTCCGTTGTGCAGCGTGTTATACACGCCGAATGCCGTGGGATGAGACGTGGAAGGAGCAAAAGCGTCTGTGTGAAAAGGGGAAAAAGGATTCGAAACGACGAAATCGACACCTTCGACTCTTGCATGTATATATCCGACATAATTCACGTGTACGGCTTCGCGAACGTGCCTGATTTTGCATAACCTCCGCCAGCGAGGGGGACGTCGTCTGTATATATGTAGGGTGCGATGTATAAATGTTAAATTTGTCAGCAGTGAAGAAAAGGCGAGAGCTGGCTGGAGCCCGTCATGTGCGCGGTGAGATGCTGAAAAAGAGCTTGTGCTGGCTGCCAAAAGAGAGAGAGAGAGAGAGAGAGAGAGAGAGAGAGAGAGAGAGAGAGAGAGAGAGAGAGAGAGAGAGTATGGCGACAAAAAATTAAAGTTATTCGCAGACACGTTTCTCTCTCTCTCTCTCAATTCTTTTGCAAAATTCAAAGAGAGTTCGCGCAAAGGGCCTTGCCGCGGATTAAAACAGCGCTGCACATATTCTAAAGTGAAGCGCAAATTTCCGAACGTTTATAAGTCTCGCGTATCGCATGAAAGTAAAAAAGACTCGGCTGTATACAAAATGTGCGATGAAATATGTGACGGCGTTTTATTGACGTGTTCAACCTCTGCGTTTCCATAACTTTCCATTTCTGTGCTATATATATATATATATATATATATATATATATATATATATATATATATATATATATATATATATATATATATATATATATATATATATATATATATATATATATATATATATATATATATATATATATATTAGGGTGGCCCAAATTTGAGTTCTATTTTTTTCCCCGTTTTCTCACCATCCAATTATCTTCTGTAAAGAAAAAAAAAACAAAATTGTCGCGAAATCTGCGAGCGATAAAAAAATATTTGGTTAGGTTTGCTACACTTGGCCAATTACGATGCAGTACAAAATTGGTTGGACGAATGGTTTCAGTCCAAAGACGCGTCTTTTTATCGTCGCGGTATTTATGTAGTGCCAGAGAGATGGCAAAAATGTTTTAATAGCGAGAGACAATACTTCGAATGAACCATGTTTTGTATTAGTCTTGAAATTTTCGATTTTTTATTGGTAAAAAAAACCCGGAAACTTAGTCGCGCACCAGTATATTCCATATATATATATAGGTAATTCCACCAATTCTGTGTCAAAGTTGTACCGGGTGGTTTGAATTTAGCAAAACTAAGAAGGTTATCTGAAAGGTCATATTAAAACAAGCATCCATGATTTTTTTTCGAATTTTTTTATTCAATAGTTTCTTAGTAATGGGGGCTCACAGTTTTCAAATTTTGTAATACACCAAATTTTCAAATGCCCATAACTTCTTTCCAATTATAGTTAGAAAAATTTAAAAAAAAACGATTTTTTAGAGAAAAACATGAACTTTTTGAAAAACAATATGCTGAAATCCTGGATTGTTATAACAATTACGAAAATCACGTTCAAAGTATAAAAATCGATTTTTCGGGCCTTGCCCCATTTTTCCCCGTTTTGAAAGTATTTTTTTCGAAAAATTCAGAATTTTTTACATCGAAATAGATTTTAATCGAGGTGGGATCTCTAAAACAACAGCCTCAGAAAAATTAAATTAAATGTTTTCCCAATTTTTAAAATTTTATTTGATAAAAATTATTGTTGTTATTATTATTTTATAAATTTGTAAGTGAGAGATTTTTTAACCTCAAAACCAACAGTAGCTATCAAAATTAAATGATAATTTTTTAAAATTTGCTTATGTGACATGACATTACCTTATAAAAACTCTGAATGTTTATTTACGTAATAAAAATGCCATTAAAGATTTAATGTTGATTTAAATAAACGTCATGGAAAATGATATTCATATCCATAGATATGAATTTCACCGGTTGAAATAGTTACTCTGACTACCTGCTCTACAGTTTTTGATAAACCACTTTGCTTATTTAAAAAAAATTTATATTCCATATATACTGACTTTGTCCCTCACATCTTTTGTATAAGTATAGATTATTTACTTACGAGAATTTCAATGGAAATCACATTGATTGATCTTAACTTTACTAAATAGAAACGTACTAAAATAAAACCTTCGAATTTTGGATAATATGTTATATTCTGAAATGAGTTATCTAAAATTGAAATTGAATCGATTTTACAAAATGTCATTAAACCCTACGTTTCGCGATTTTCTTTCTTCCCTGTCGGTTAAAATGAAAAGATTTCTTCGGTTGGTTACTCCAGAGCAGGCGACATAGAGCCGACCATGCGAGAAGCAGGTTCTTCGGAGGTCGACTCCAGCCGCTCGTAGCGTTTGTCCTTGCGATTTGTTAATCGTCACCGCAAAGCAGACGGTTACGAGGAGCTGCACTCGCTTGAATTGAAACGGAAAGTTATTGGGAATAAGTGGTATCCGCGGTACAGACACCGTCTCACCCCGTCCGCACCCCGTCAGAACTTCTCCCTCGATGACGTTTCGTTGTAAAGCAATCAACTCCTCAACTTATACTCGTTCAATTTAAATGAAACATATACCATTACCTTCGCGGCATTTTATACCTATTGACGACGGTCTATTCCAAGTCCATTTTACGTACTTTTCCCCCTGAATACAAATTCCCTATTCATTTCCCCGAAACCGTCAATTTTTATTAAAAACGTGTGGAAAAATCTGGTAAAATCGATGATCCCTCTTTGAAATCCTGCCAAAAATCGAAAAATACCCGCAGCACGATGGACGAAGCGGTATTTTAAGGCGTTACCCCCACTTGTAGCGCAAAAAAGGCCTTTTTCATGAATTTTTTAAAAGAAAACTACAAAACTTTTTTAATCGATCAATATACCATCTTAAAGAACACATCTTGAAGAACTTTCAATAATTTTTTTATTGAAAAATATTACATTGTTTAGTGGCAAATGGCCGTCAATGAAATAATGTTTTTATATACACGGTTTGCGGTGACCAACATTGCGGCGAAGTGGATCATCTGAAAAAAAAAATGCGGATGGATTTAGTCAAATATAAGTATAAGCTAGTCTTTAATCGAAGGATTTTAAAAAATATTCATTTTTTACAAAATGGCGGACAGTCAAAGTTAATGGTTCGATTTTAACGAAAAAAACGGCCGTTTTTTGGCTATAAAACGGCCATTTTTTTCGAAAAAAAAATCGAACGATTTGAGACTACATTTTTATGTATTAAATAAGCCTGCAAAATTTCAAGAAGATCGGTTCATTAGTGTTCGAGTAATCTTGGTCACCGACTTCAGAAATGCCATTTTGAGAAAAACGCGTTTAAAGTTTCAATTTCAGTTTACACGAAGAAAATATTTTTTTTTGTAAACTTACATAGAGTCATCTATTCCGGGCCCATACTTCTGTATGGGATACTTATACTTCAAAAAAATGCAATAAAAAAAAATCGATTTCTTCAACATCGCAAGTGGGGGTAACCCCTTAAAGCGGAAACGATAACGAACAGAATGAGCACATGGTGGATTCCTCATCGGATTGATACTTATTGCAATGAAGAATTCACTGATGCATAAGTAGCTAAATTTCGGCCCTGACTGTCAGGAAATATATCGAGCGTTCGAACATCGCTGTCATTAATGTTATTATAAATATTCTCAGAGCTGAAACGCTTCAACATACTAGTCGTCGGCGTAAAGTCACAGCCCGGCTGGAAATTTAGTTATGACGCTAATCACGCTCGGATCAGGTTGCCTGACTGCCGTTATATGGCGCTAGTATGGCAACCTGATCAGGGCGCGAACATAAATGTAACGCTGTTCCTGATAACGGTGGGATCTAGCGGCCTGATTACGCCCGAATCTGGCAGCCTGATTGGGCCGCTATCCTGGCGCCTTACGGTGGCGTGTATGCGGTTGCCTGATCGGATGTATTATGGAAAATATACAGAACGAATAACATAAAACTTTTTTTGTTTATTGAATATTTAACACCAAGTTACATCTGAACGGTTTGACAACAAAATATATATTTCTGAACATGAGGATGGGGATGGGGAGACATGGGGATCTTCTTCGCTGCCATTAGAACCCGCTCTGCTGGCATGGAGATCTTCTTCGCTGTCGTTCGATCCTCTCCGCTGCCATTAGGATTCTGTTCGCTGGTAGCTTTTTGAAGACTTCCCTGATCTTGAATTTTATTATTCGGGCCTCTTTCTGCAAATATTCAAATTTTTCGTAAACGAAACAACGTATATTATTCACATTTTTTAAATTATATTTGATATTGATATTATTCTATTTTTTAATTTAAAAAAAATATTTTTTATATTTTTCAATTTTTTAATTTTATTTTTGTATTTTTTTAATTATATTTTACATTGATATTATTCTATACCCAAGTGTATAAAAATATAAAACGATCATACGAGGTCGGAATTAACAAGTCAATATGCGATTCGAAAACACTGGGTGGCAAAATTGAATTCTATGGGAGAGAGAGAGAGAGAGAGAGAGAGAGAGAGAGAGAGAGAGAGAGAGAGAGAGAGAGAGACTGCAATTAGTATTCGAGGATGCGTGCGTTCGCCTTCGCGAGAAACGATCCCGTGTCTTACGACGCTCCTTATTATACTGGACATAAAGAGAATAGCACCTCTATATACGAGCGTGTGTATATAAATAAATAAAAAGTGCGGGTGATCCGCGCCCACTTTGGCTATGTGTCGTACACGACACGCATATGTTCCTGCGCGTCGCCTCAATAAAATTGCACAATCACAAGCACGCGCGCGCTCGGAATTTATTTTTCGAATTTTCGCATCGCGCTTCTTCGTTTTCTCGTACTGCTGCGCGAGGGGGTAATGACGTCACTCGATACGATTACGGGAGCCACGAAAAAAGCGTGACAAACGTGTTGCGCAATTTTTTTGCATTAGCAAACGTCGCGATGAAAAAGAGAAGAACGAAAAAAAAAACATTGAAACGATAACGATGATAAAAGTATTATTCGTTAGTGAGGAGACTCGGAGGGATTTTTGTTCTCGCGTGCTTCCCCCTTCGTTTATACGCAATTGCCTCGCGTTGTAATATTTTGACCTTTTGGGCGCGCCAGTATCCCCCTCCCGGCCCGGTGTTATTTATTTAAGGGGTCTTGATCTATCTAACGGCCCGAAAAATGGCCACATACTGATTTTTATTCTGAGAAATGGTTGGTGAATAAGAAACGCATTTTTTTAACACAAAGGGACATGTATTGAGAGCCTTAGAAAATCACCGAACAATACAGAAAAACAACAAAAACATTACCGCCGGCAGATGAAGAATTTGTTCTCGCGACGTTTGGCGGTGGACACACTCCAGCTCAAACGGGCCATCCGAAATCTAAAAACCAAACGGGTTATTGAAGTCAACAATAAATACGAGTCGTTGACGATCGTCGATTTTTTTAATTATTTTTTTTAACAACGTGGCGACGAATTAAAACTCTAGCAATCAAAATCTGTGAAAAAAGTCGTCATTTTCAAGTAACTATTAAAAAATAAAGATCGATTTAGAAAAAGTGAGATCGTCAATGATCTTGAAATATCTGTCGTCGTATGTTCTGTGAATTTGGAAACAATCCATCAAGGGGTTCTTGAGACATCATGTCCACCGATTTTGAAAACTGTATTTCGAGAAAAAGGCCCGGTCGACTGATAGAAGCTGTAGCTCATTCAATGAAATTTTCAGGGTATAAAGCTAAAAGGTAAAAGGTAAAAGATACTATGAAATAACAATATTTTTGGAAAATGCAATTTTTCGACCCGCCTGCGTAGATGCACCCCGTTAATTCATTTTTAGTTTGACGCCCGAAATCAATGTGTTTCTATTTTCACGATCCTTCGTCTCGTCTTTTAGTCACTTTGTTAAAATTATTAACGCCTGTCAAAATATTTTACCCTTTTGGGAGTGCCAATCCCCCCTCTCGTGTCTTATTTATTTAAATAATGTTTAATTAATCGAAAAAAAACAATATGTCTCTATTTACACGATCCTTCGTCTCCTCTTTTCGTCATTTTTTTCGAAATATTAACGCCTGTCATATTTTGACCTTTTGGAAGTGCCAATCCCCCCTCCCCGTGTCTTATTTATTTAAATCGTTTTAATTGAACGTAGAAAAGCAATGTGTCTCTATTTAAACGATCCTTCGTCTCGTATTGTTCTACCGCCATTTGTTTTATGACTTGGATTCGCCCAAACCGCAGCAACCCCCCCCCCCCCCCGCCCGCCCTACACAACGCCGGCAATTCCGAAGATTCATTGGTGTCTCTCGGAAAGACCCGGGTAATAAAGGTCTATAAACGAAGAACGAAAAATATGTGCTGCGGTTCGACCCCGCGCTACGACAGTTGAACGACAGCGGAGAGGGCCAAGGAGAGCCGGTGAGGGGGGCCTGGCGGTGAGGGGGAACGAAATTTTCGGTCTGCCACATTTGAAGATCTTTTGACACGAGAAATATTTAATGTTGCGGTAGAAAGCCAGATTTATGTCTGTCCCGATAGAAAGAAAGAGAGAGAGAGAGAGAGAGAGAGAGAGAGACCTTCACGAAGACCCACTGACATTTCTGACTTCTGTTATAATGTCCAGGCGGATCAGCTGCTCCGAGGTCATTGGCAATAAAAAATTCGGAGCGATTGGATCTTTTTCCCACACCAGACACTCCGATACGTCGCCCATGTTTTCTTTTATTTTCTCATTTGTTTGTCAAATCGCAGAAATAGAATCGTATGTGTCGTAATTGACGAAATCAATTTTGATTAGCTGCTTCTCATCTCATTTCGCTCTTCTCCCTAGCTTTCGCCTCTTGTCTCTCCGTCTGCTCTTTTTTGTCCAGACATGACGATACCTTCGCTGATTTCTCTACATGTCATACTTCGACCACGTGTCATCGTGGGGGAATGACGTGTTCCCGAAATGTCATGACCCAAGAGAGTTAAGGGAAAGTGCTGTGCAGAAATTTGCAGCCTGGAGTCTTCCAGGACAGCAACGGATGACGTTGAACGTATTCTTTGATGATTCGAAAGAAAGTCCAACAGGTGGATCGGCTGAGAAGAAGCGGGTTGCTCAGATGTCCATTACGGTTGCTTGCTTTGCAAAATGTTCACTTGCGTTTCTACTCACGAAGCTGATGGTTGGGTCCTTGAAGGTTGAACTAGAATGGACAACCCTCACAGTTGGGCAATCAGACGCGACACTTTGGTTAACTACAAGCTGTAGTGCCTGTTCAAGTGGCTCTTCTGCAATTGATCAGGGTTGTTATAGATTCCCGTCAAATACAATAGCGATCGTTCGTTGATGAAACTCCATTGTTCCGGACTGATAATAGGCACTGCTAAGGATGAGCTGTTTGTGACGATCCCTGCGCCAACCCTTCTTGAATGAACCCTACGTTGACAAGGATGCATTTTTAGTAAAATGCTCACTTTTCCAAGGATAGACGTTTTGAATTGTTTTTTTAAACGATTTAATTTGATATTTTCCATATTTTGAGTATGCAGACATATTAAGGCGTTACCCCCACTTGTAGTGCAAAAAAAGGCCTTTTTCATGAATTTTTAAAAGAAAACCACAAAACTTTTTTAATCGATCAATATACCATCTTAAAAAACACATCTTGAAGAACTTTCAGTAATTTTTTTATTGAAAAATATTACATTGTTTAGTGGCAAATGGCCGTCAATGAAATAATGCTTTTATATACACGGTTTGCGGTGACCAACATTGCGGCGAAGTGGATCATCTGAAAAAAAAATGCGGATAGATTTAGTCAAATATAAGTACAAACTAGTCTTTAATCGAAGGATTTTAAAAAATATTCATTTTTCACAAAATGGCGGACAGTCAAAGTTAATGGTTCGATTTTAACGAAAAAAACGGCCGTTTTTTGGCTATAAAACGGCCATTTTTTTCGAAAAAAAAATCGAACGATTTAAGACTACATTTTTATGTATGAAATAAGCCTGCAAAATTTCAAGAAGATCGGTTCATTAGTGTTCGAGTAATCTTGGTTACCGACTTCAGAAATGCTATTTTGAGAAAAACACGTTTAAAGTTTCAATTTGAGTTTACACCAAGAAAATATTTTTTTTTGTAAACTTACATAGAGTCATCTATTCCGGGCCCATACAGAAGTATGGGCCCGGATACTTATACTTAAAAAAAATGCAATAAAAAAAAATCGATTTTTTCAAAATCGCAAGTGGGGGTAACGCCTTAAGAGATGTTTAAAGTGTATGCCTGATTTTTTTCAATAAAAACCGACCGAAGGGTTGTTAATGGTAGGTGGATAAACTATCCGGGTTAAATTGACCCTGTGTGTCAAAATCGTGGCTAACGAAATACTGTCACCGAACTGTTATGAAAGTGTGTTAACGAAGGGTCAACACGTGTAGATTTTGGTACCCCAATCTTTAGACGTTTTGATCGTTGGTTCAAGCTTAGCCTATATTTAAAACCGAAAGATCACTTTGCAAGTGATAAGAAAAGATGTTCAATGACATTTAGGAGAATCCTGTTGGTCGATAGCTTCCACATTCTTGTACAACTACTTGGATGGAACAGGACTCTTCTGTCTCTTGGGGAACGTTCTCCCTCAAATATAACGTGTAGTATCCTGGTGGACAAAAGTCTAGAAATTGTTATAGAGGTTAGAATTTATTACTCTTAAGAGGTTAGGATTTATTACTCTTAAGTTAGGATCATGAGTTGAGGAAAAGTGTCATTCCTGGACTGTAGCGTTTTAGGATTGTAGCAGCTTTCCCATTTTGCTCTAGTTCTGTGTTTGCCTTATTGGGTTTCTTCCATCGACAGACTGCACATTTTTTCTCAGGTACTTGATGGGAACATGGCAATGTTGTCCTTTAGGAAACGTGTACTTTCTGGACTACGTTGTGCAGTATCTTCCTAGACAGCAAGCTGTGCGTTTTCTCCCAAATACTTGTGTGCAACATGACTATTCTGGATAATGTTCTTTAGTGACTGTGTACTCATTTCTGGTCCATGAAGTTTTTGGAATGTGGCAGCCTGTCGATTACTCTCCAGCTCTGTTGTTGCCTTATTGGCTTTCGTACATCGACGGACTGAACATTTTTGCACAGGTACTTGATGGGAACATGGCAATGTTGTCCTTTACGAAACGTGTACTTCCTGGAGTATGTGGTGCAGTATCTTCGTAGACAGCAAGCTGTGCGTTTTCTCCCAAATACTTGTGTGCAATATGACTCTTGTGGATAATGTTTTTTAGTGAATGTGTACTCATTCCTGGTCCATGACGTTTTTGGAATGTGGCAGCCTGTCGATTACTCTCCAGCATTGTTGTTGCCCTATTGGCTTTCTTATATCGACGGACTGCATATTTTTGCTCAGGTACTTAATGGGAACGTGGCAATGTTGTCCTTTACGAAACGTGTACTTCCTGGAGTATGTGGTGCAGTATCTTCGTAGACAGCAAGCTGTGCGTTTTCTCCCAAATACTTGTGTGCAATATGACTCTTCTGGATAATGTCCTCTAGTGAATGTGTAGTCATTTCTGGTCCATGACGTTTTTGGAATGTGGCAGCCTGTCGATTACTCTCCAGCATTGTTGTTGCCCTATTGGCTTTCTTATATCGACGGACTGCACATTTTTGCTCAGGTACTTGATGGGAACATGGCAATGTTGTCCTTTACGAAACGTGTACTTTCTGGACTATGTGGTGCAGTATCCTCCTAGACAGCAAGCTGTGCGTTTTCTCCCAAATACTTGTGTGCAATATGACTCTTCTGGATAATGTCCTTTAGTGAATGTGTAGTCATTCCTGGTCCATGACGTTTTTGGAATGTGGCAGCCTGTCGATTTCTCTTCAGCTCTGTTGTTGCCCTATCGGCTTCCTTACATTGGCGTCACATTCATATGGCTAAACTCCACGATCACACGAATTACCAGCATATGGTAAATGACACTAGCACAATTCTATTCTCGTTTACAATGAGATACGCCATACTGGTAAATGTTCATCCGCTCTGGAGCTTATCTTTGGGTGCTTCGATCCCCTTTTTCTCACATTCGCCAACTGGCCCGTTTCACGTAATTGTTTGGCTTTGCTAAATAAGCAACCAAAAACCCTTCCCACCCTGCCCTGTGTATGTTTTCCCGTGTCTTCATTCTCAACCCCGGCCCTCCTTTCCACTGCGTACGCTTCACATCCTCGGTGCTTTTGCAGCTCCATCGTGAATTTTTGAGAATACGAAGACGTGCGGCACCAGGGCCAAATGTACACGCGCGATCTCACGCTCTCGCCCACATAGCACAAAAGACCATGGGCTCTTGACATCGTGTTCTCCAACACAACGGAGCTTTTGTAGCTTTGGCCGTTGCCCACGTTAGTGCCGCGTTGTTTAGTCCTCGTTCCTCCCTCCCCTCTCCCCGGCACTTCTCTCAAACGATCCCGAAACTGCTTTTATTACCAGGCCTGACTATTTTTGATTTAAATACAGGCATTCGGGCTAACGTCCGTTCGCACCATTCTCAATTTGAACACACCGAGGCTCAGATAAATCGACCATGTATTCAAGATCTCAGTAGGTGAAGGAAGTAGTTGCTTACCTCGTTTTCTTCACGTCTTTTCTGGGGATCCCTATCAACATACATTATTTATATTAACATTCGCAGCCACTATTGATATTTCAACTTAGCTGTCAAATAAGCTGCCAAAACATTAAGCTTTCAAAAGTTATTCCAGGCAAGCGAGCCGTGCAAATACTTTGTTCGCCCACTAAGTATCTATTGCTGAACTCCAGAAAAAGCGCCGGGAAAGACTTCCGGGTCCAGTGAACGATCGTTTCACAGTTTCCGAACGGTACAGTCTGCTTTTTTATGAATCAAGAGCGAAAGAAAATTAGAAAAACAAACATTGGAAGAAAACCTGCTGCTCTGATTTGCTTTTCAAGTTCGAGATTCTCGGTTCGTCGTGTACTGAAGGCTTCCGCGTTCATTGGGCACCCTCATAATTAGCTCTTAAAGTTCACCTACCCTGCCGATAATTGTCAACTGCATTCTTCAAATAAACGCCGCGTCTTTCTCAGTGATGAATTTCCATATCAATTGCCTTCAGTTCTCACGCTGCATGGAAAACGGCGATAAGAAAATCGTGTGCCCCATCCAGTAGATTGTTGGGATTCTGTTTTTTCACGAGTCCAATAGCGAGAGTTCGGTTTGGTCGCTCATTCTCGGGAAAGTGGCGAACCTTGTTCTGTAATGAAGAGTAGAAAATGAAAAACAGAGGAAAAAGATAATCCTATCCGGCGCACATGATCGCGTGAACTCTCATATAGGACTTAAGCCCGTCACGTGTGACGCAGTTTGGAAAGTTGAAGGTATCAGGATCTTATGCAGTGGACAGCAGCCTCGAGCTTGAGGCTTCGTTGGGGGTGGTTCGTACAACAGACTAGAGAACAAAATGTCAAGAAAGAGAGGGAAAGAGCGAAAGAGAAGTAGAGGGTTGGCGAGGGAAGATGCAAGTTCCTGTCTATGTGTGTATGGACTAAGCGGCCTCTGTTATGAGAGCGACGTGTTACAGGAGAAGGCTCTATAACCTCGTCAAAGGGGAAGGAGGTGAGGGGACCATGTACACTAGTGGCTATTTTCTCGCTCCAGGTCTCGAAAAATCCACTTTCGAACGTGTTTGGAGAAGGCCAGAAATACGTGATGCAGTTGTGTGTGTGCCTCTATATATATACACATGAGGGAGGGTGAATTTTAGAAGACATTCGACTTTGAAGTCCGTCCTCAGGGTAGCCTAGTAGCAGCATACTCACTGTTACGTCACTCCAAACGTCTCGAAAGTCATCTTTAGATAAGCATCATATGAATGTAATTTCAAGGCCCCGACCTCAAAATCAACGACTTGGGTGAAAAACAGCTTAACGTGCTGCTAGGCAGCGTTGCATCGATACAACGGGTTCAAAATATCTGTTCCCCACATGTGCCTATTCCAGGATGACGTTCGTTTGGCCTCGAGAGAGAAGGAGCGTGAGAGTGACAGCATAGACCAGCATCTCGCTGTGTTTCTATCTTCGATTTATATTGGCCCTGTGAATTGTTGTTACCTAACCGCCGACCATAACACTCTTTTGTTTGCCGGCCTCCATAGAAATTCTACTTTAGTCTCATTCCCGGGACCTGTCGACCCATAAGTCTCGGGCTCCGAGAATCGCTGTACCTATCTGCATCATATCTTTTATCCACCAGTCCAAGAATATTGTCCCCGTTTCGCGGTAACTCACGTTGCAGCTTCGTCTATACAAAAATGGAAAACGAACTGGCCATCCGCGCGTCAAATTTCCGAGGAACATCTAAGAATGTTGGAAAAGGGGTGACAGCTCTCGAATTCATGGGAATTGGGATTATTTTAGGAATGACGGAGCTTCTCTTTCTTTGCATAATCATTTTGCGAAGTGCCGTTGGGTCTGTTGTCACATTTGCTGTCACTGGGAACAACATGTACGCCAATTATGTGAACCAACTTAGAATCGCGCTGGTTGACTGTAGTTTATTGGGTGGTTGCATTGAAACCAGCTGTTCTTTTCGGTTTGGAAGCATTGATTTTGGAAAAAGCTGTTGGATTGAATTGTTGAAGGATTTCCCCTCTGATGTTGCTGCTTTCTGCCATCCCTGTGGCAACAGCTGAAGCCCGCTTCGAAAGAATGCCTCGTCTTTTGAGGCTATCCACTTGTCTAGTCATTTTTTGAGTTCCTCGTTATTAGGCAAGTGCGTGTCTTTGAAGACATGCTACATGGACCGGTGCAAGTGATGATCACTTTAGGCAAGGTCCGGAAAATACGCTGGGTGAGGGAGGTCATCCCATTCCAGTTATATCAGTGTTTTTCCACCGCTAAACGTGGGGCCGAGCTATGTCGTCCGGCAGGATTCATCTTTCGGCGATTTGATGCTACCGCATCACATTATTTGCTACTGCATCAAATTTGATGCTACTGCATCAAATTAATGTTCAGACGCTCCAGCTGCTGTTGCTAACGTTTGGTAGTGACTTTTTCTTTCGATTTCAAGAGCTCATCAAGCACTACCGCCTCCATATCCCACCAGATGCACATCAAGGCTTTGTGACAATGGCTTTTCCATTTTGGGATTGATGTTGATGATTGGCCAGGATCAACCCATGATTTTCTGCTTTCACAGTTGTCGAAATAAATCCAATTTTCATCCCCAGTTATAATACGACATGGGAATCTCTTCTTCTGTGCCTCATAAGCAATGGAATGGTGATGTCCAGTTGATTCTCAATGGCGTTCTCGCTTAACTCGTGTGGTAGCCGTTTTCCTTCTTTCTGCATGTTCCCCATGGTATGCGGACGTCGGGATACTATTCACTTGTCAACATTGAGCTGCTCAGCCAATTCTTTGAGTCTTCGTCAAGTGTTTCCAACCAGCACACTATGCAATTCGCCATACAGTCGAACAGCATAACCTTCATACCAACCACCCAATGACATACCTGCCAATTGCAATTAATAGCTCTCGTTGATCGACGACTAATTTCCGGCTGCCGTTCTCCCTCATTCTTCCTCCCATCGAATTCGTCGGCTCGCTCTTGGCACTTTTCGATTGGCCAACAAGCAACGTCGAAGCAAAGTGGTGGAGAAAAAAACACCGAATAACTTGACGCGTGCTACAAAGCGTTGCTCTGGCTCGTGGCTCTACGTGTCGCAAGATGGATTGCCGGTATACGAGGGGATATAACAGAAGACACTTTAATGAGGAAGAATTTTTCCCGCGCCTATCATTATCTGGGCATTTGTTGCATATCATCGCGACGAACGTCACTAATCCGCACACGCGCACGCTCGCGCCTTAAGCGCGGAGATATTGAGACGGGATTGCGTCATACGATTGTTGATTGATCATGCCGATATACATGAGAGAAATATATGAGTATATATATACATACGTGTGTGTGTGTGTGTACAACATAATATAAGTTATACATATATATGCGTGTAAAAATGAAACTCGTAGCAAAAGTGGATTTAATGGAGGTTATCGATAGCCATTGCCGCATTAATGAGATGATGTCATATATGGTTACGGTTTATTTTCACGTTCGCAAGAATTCTTGGTCGAGAAATTTTAAATGCTGCATTTCTCTCTCTCTCTCTCTCTCTCTCTCTCTCTCTCTCTCTCTCTCTCTCTCTCCTGCGATTTTCTGTGCTACGCGCAAATGCTCACACACATATACTCACACATGTCCGTTTATTATATGGGAATCCGTATAATTCCCATATGGATAAGGCATAATCCATATGATCCCATCCAAGAATCGGCCGAGCCCAACATTGCATGACAAACTAATATACTTATTTAGATATAATACGAATAACGCGATCGTTCTTAAGGCGTTACCCCCACTTGTAGCGCAAAAAAGGCCTTTTTCATGAATTTTTTAAAAGAAAACTACAAAACTTTTTTAATCGATCAATATACCATCGCAAAGAACACATCTTGAAGTACTTTCAGTAATTTTTTTATTGAAAAATATTACATTGTTTAGTGGCAAATGGCCGTCAATGAAATAATGTCTTTATATACACGGTTTGCGGTGACCAACATTGGGGCGAAGTGGATCATCTGAAAAAAAAAATGCGGATGGATTTAGTCAAATATAAGTATAAACTAGTCTTTAATCGAAGAATTTTAAAAAATATTCATTTTTCACAAAATGGCGGACAGTCAAAGTTAATGGTTCGATTTTAACGAAAAAAAGCGGCCGTTTTTTGACTACAAAACGGCCATTTTTTTCGAAAAAAAAAATCGAACGATTAAAGACTACATTTTTATGTACTAAATAAGCCTGCAAAATTTCAAGAAGATCGGTTCATTAGTGTTCGAGTAATCTTGGTCACCGACTTCAGAAATGCCATTTTGAGAAAAACGCGTTTAAAGTTTCAATTTCAGTTTACACGAAGAAAATATTTTTTTTGTAAACTTACATAGAGTCACCTATTCCGGGCATCAAAAACAAAACTGCACTTCAAAATGCACTTAAAAAAAATGCAATAAAAAAAAATCGATTTTTTTCAAAATCGCAAGTGGGGGTAACCCCTTAACAGCAGGGACGGGATCCGAACACAGTGTGACGACTTTCGAAATATTATTTTCTTTTTTTTCGGAGCGACCTACGATTAGCCGGGCTTCTAATTTCAGACAGACGGAACCGGGCCTTAACCGGGCCGAATATAATATATTTATTATATTCCCATATAATAAACGGACATGTGTGAGTATATGTGTGTGAGCATTTCCGCGTAGCACAGAAAATCGCAGGAGAGAGAGAGAGAGAGAGAGAGAGAGAGAGAGAGAGAGAGAGAGAGAGAGAGAGAGAGAGAGAGAGACATAGAGATAGGGAGAACGTGGAAAAGATTGTACAATGGGAACGAACGAGGTGATGAAAAGTGGCGAGCGCAAAGAGGATTGGAAAAACTGTGGAAGAGTTGTACGTGAGTCGAGTAAAAGATACAAGTACGTGTATGAAAGTGTATATAACACTGTAAGCAAGACTGCAGAGAGAGAAAGAGAGAGAGAGAGAGAGGGGGGAGGAGTGAGGGAGGGAAAGAGAGAGAGAGAGTGAGAAAGAGAACGCATTTAGTGTGTGGTTGCTTCACAAAATCGAGGAGAAGATGAAGGGCCGAGGTTGAACAAGAGATCTGAACTCTCGTTGAGCGGACATGTCTTCACCCGGCAGGGGATTCCTCTCGCAAAGACGCGATGTATCACCATTATAAACTTCGCGATCGGACCTGTATTATATATCGGTGCGATGTACCCGCTCAATGCACATGTGTAATCGCAATGCACGTTTGTTTCTCCGAGAGAAAAACGTACATGTATATGCACACAGTACCGTCGGAAAATATGGGCACACTTTGCGCATTTTCGATTCCGACGAAATGTTGGCAAATGATGACTTTGAAAAAAAAAACGCCAAGAAAATCACGGGGTACCATTTGGAAGGATAAAAACAAGATTTATTACACTTCTTTTTTAATTATTTACTACATTTTTTTCTTAGGGCAATGTAAAAGGGCCAATATCTACCTACCATTTTTGTTTATGGGACAATTTTGGTATCTTCCACTGCGAAGTTATTTGGATTTTTGTAAAGTAGCGCACCTGTTGAAGTTTTAAAAGTTCATTAAAGTTTGTGTAAGACCAATTGAAGTCTTGAATGAGAAAAGATAGTTCGATTGAAAAAATAATTGAATTACAGTTTTAGCTTTTTGTAAATCAGTGCACTTGTTTTGAGTGTCCTAAGGTTTTTGAAAATGCACTTTAGTTTGAAACGAAATAAGTGGAGACAAGAAAGTTTGATTAAAAAAATTGAATGAATTCGAGTTTGTGCTTTTTGCAAAGTAGTGCACTTTTTATAACGTTTTTAAAAGTGCATTAAAGTTTGTCCAAGTGCAATTGAAGTTGTAAGAGTGCATTAAAGTCCTTCAAAATGCACTTTAGTTTGCAATGAAATATGTAGAGAAAATGAAGTCGCGCTTCAAAAATGAATCGGCTTAGAGTTTGTGCCTTTTGTACAGTAGTGTTGT
>OX101785.1:56399805-56419805 GCA_944452715.1 Ophion slaviceki | reverse complement strand
ACTTAATTTGCACGCAAGAATCAATCACTTAGAAGCAACGCTTTGTAATTATTGTTGGACAGGGGTCCAAAAATGATTACCAGTTTTATACTTCTTTAAGCATGAATGCACACTCTGCGGCAGTGTGGGATCGACATTCTGAAGGTCTGATTTTTCAAGCAATATGAGACGAATCAGAATTTTATCAGATCGAGAAATAAACGCTATTTTAGCTGCGAGATGCATGATGTTGAAGTTTGAATCGTCGAAATGCATCGAAATTATTTTTCTTTTTGTCTTATATTTTGTATTTATTATTGTATAATATTATGAAAATTTTTAGCCTATTTGCATTGCAGATCTCTAGTGTTGATTGTACGAGACTGGAGTGATTTCAGTGCCCTAAAGCTGCAAAACAAAATTGGTTGATTATAAAAAAAAAAAAATTTCATTGCATTCTCGCGACGCAAACTTCAACATAATTAGTTTTTTAAATTATGTGATTAGTTGAAATTCTTAGGTGAATTTTGTAATGCAGTGACTAAATTATTGGATATGATATAAAGATATATCGCATGCTTTTTAAATTTTTATTCGTTCGTTCGTTCGTTAAATTATCAAAGTGTTTTCCCATTGAAAAATATTTAAAAAATTTATAACAAAATGCAAAAGATCAGAAAGCAAATTGGACGTGCATCCGTGAGCATCTAACCGGACAAACCCGTGACATGGAATATATTGGCATATTTTAGAAATTTATTCCTCGGACTCGCTCGAATGAGTCGAAACAATGACTATTTGAATTTGTCACTTCCACGCCACATTGAGCACCCAGTCTCGTGGAGAAACGAAAGGACCAGCGCCGGAGAGTTTGACGAAGAGTTCGAGAGTTCAAGAGAGCTCACGAGAGAGATCTATTGAATGATTGGCAGTGTTTAATATGCTCTGATCGATTTTTTGATAAATAAAGATACAAGACTGAGAATTAGAAAAATTCCAATACCAAAAAATTGGTGCAGAACGAATGGAAAATTAAAGATATAAAAAATAGTCAAACTGTTCCAAATAGAGAGAGGAAGAGATGAGGATCGAGATCGATTGATTAATTGATATTATTAATTTTACCTTAATCAACTTTCGGATAAATAATACAATAACATTATGGAAAAACCTCAATTTAAAATTATGGAAAAATGACAAAACACGATAAAGGAAATAACAAAATAGAATTATGACCAATAGCAGGGAGGGGAAAGGAACGAGGGAGAGAACGCGAAAGAGTCATTTATTGATTAACAGAGTTCATAATGTTCTCGTGAACTTTCGGGCAAACACAGATACAAAAATGAGAATGGAAAAACCCAAATATTAAAAACAACATTTTAATATAAAACAAATTTGAAGAAAATAAAATAACCGTACAAAAAGCAAAAACCGAAGAGAACGAGCGAGAGAGAGAGAGAGAGCAAGAGAGTATCGAATTTATATGATTACCCCCGCTAACGCTCTCTCTCTCTCTCTCTCTCTCTCTATCTTTATCCCTCTGTGCTAGGCTGATAGTCTTAGTCAGTCAGTCCGCTAGTCTCACTTTCTATATTATACGGAGTACAACTTTGCAGTGACCGTTTTTTTCAAAAGTTTAAGGCTTTATTATAAAAAAGTGGCTACATATTTTTTAATCAAAGTACTGCCCGTCGCTAGCTACGACCTCGGCCCATCTTTCAGGTAGCATTTGAATCCCGCGTCGATAAAAGTCTTGGTCCTTGGAGGCAATCCAGGAATCGACCCAATTTTTGACTTCTTCACAAGTACCGAAGTGCTGGTCAGCCAAATCGTGTGCCATTGACCGGAACAAGTGATAGTCGGAAGGGGCAATGTCTGGAGAGTACGGCGGGTGGGATAAAACCTCCCATTTCAGCGTTTCCAAGTACTTTTTCACGACATTTGCAACATGGGGTCGGGCATTGTCATGCTGCAGTATCACCTTGTCATGTCTTTTGTTGAATTGTGGCCGTTTCTCTTTGAGTGCCTTACTCAAGCGCATCAACTGACGTCGGTAGAGTTCCCCTGTGATGGTTTCGGATGGTTTGAGCAGCTCATAGTACACAACGCCCAGCTGTCAGCCCGTCTTCAAAAACTTTCTGCCTTCCGCCACCATGCTTGTTCTCGATCTCAAAATCTCCACTTTTGAAGCGTTGAAACCACCGCCGACACGTTTTCTCACTAATAGAATCCTCCCCGTAAGCATCTACAAGCAAACGGTGGGCCTCAGCCGCAGATTTCTTGATGTTGAAGAAGTAAATCATAACCTCCCGCAAATGCTGAGAATTCGGTTCGTAGCTTGCCATGTTTGAGTGCCTATAACTTTATAATGCATACACGTATCCGTTAGCTTTTTTAAATTGTTTACATTGGCAGAGCCTCTAGTTTAAAATGCCACTTTTTTTATTGAGCTAGGGCCACTACTTCGGCCGCAGTGGCTCTCTAAGTAAAACGGTCACTGCAAAGTTGTACTCCTAATACTTGTGGGATTTTTTTTTAATTTTATTATCACTATTACTATTATTATTATTCTTTATTAGTATTTTGGTTATTTATAACTATGCAGGATGTTTGGAAGGTCAATGCAAAGCCTTAAGGCGGCGATAGGTCACCTCATTAGGAACATATTTAACCTAGGTTATATTAAGAGATAAGAGGTATTTTATTTTTATACACCGTTTAGTATTATAAGAAAATAGAAAGATCTTTTTTCGCTTATAAAGACGTATTTTTATTTTCACTTTTATAATACCTAGAAGAGATATTTTTATTTTTTGTCCAGTTTTTAATTATTCAATACGTCCGATTTAGTTAGTTGTGTGGATACAGATAATTGTATTGGTGTTTGGTGATTGAATACACATTAAGCTAAGACGCAAATAAGTTTTAAGTTACCAATTAATGTCTGTTTGAACATTATGAACGAGTTAGTACCTAATTTTGGAAAATTTTCCAAAAATCATACTTGCCATGATAACTTGAAATCCTTAGACTTTGGACTGAGGTCACTTAGGTTAGATATGTTCCTAACGAGGTGACCTATCTATCACCCCCTCAAGGCTTCGCATCCACCTTCCTAACACCCTGTTTAGCTGCTATGTCTATGTTTTCATTATGATATTGACTATTTTATTTTTATATTAGTTTCGTTACGTTATTATATTTGATTTTTAGTTGTATTTGATTTATATCGCTTTTCTGCTTAAAATTTTGTAATGCTTCTGTGCACATGTCATGGTATGCAAATTATGATTTTGAGTTGTATAACTTCTTCCAGACGCTTGTTATGTTTTCTATTTTATTTTAATTTTATTTTTATTACGTTCATTGGTTTATTTTTATTTGTATACTTCATTTTTTTCCTCATCTGTACCTTATTGCCTAAAGGTTTATACCAAGGCATGTATTAAACCATTAATATCTCTCTCTCTCTCTCTCTCTCTCTCTCTCTCTCTCGCCCACGTCTTTCGCCCTGCTCGACAATCGTACCCGAGCATCAAACAGAAGCGCCGGTATCGGCAGTTTCGGGTCATTAAAATTTCAGCGCTATCGGGCGTCTAGTCCCCGAAATGAAGATGGTCAGAAAATCGAGCCAGGACGACCAGCAGAGGGGGCAGGGGTCCACAATATTGACCAGCCACTTAACTCCGGGATATTGACATTTTCATGAGCGGCATCCTTTTTCTTTACCGTTTTTTTTCCTACCCGCTCTTCGATACACACGCCCGGATCCAGAACGTCAATCTTAGGTCGGGACAAATGCCCAGTCGACGCAGCGTGACACTTTTCTTCACTTCCATTTTTTTTCTCACCTGCAAGAGCAGCCAGCTCGTTATAATCCGATGATGATAACGAGCGAGCGCATCTCGACGTGGTGAGCGGAAAGTTCATGTGTGTGGGAGAGGAAAAGAGAGAGAGAGAGAGAGAGAGAGAGAGAGAGAGAGAGAGAGAGAGAGAGAATGATGAATAGAAGGAATTTCCTTATCTCAGGTGTGTCATACAAACATCGTTGGCCTATATATTTGTTTAGGCACACTCTTTGAAAGTCCCAGATTCCCATTTTCGTAAGACACTTTTCACACGCCGCCTTTTTATATTTACACTATCATTGAAAAGTTTCAAATATCTGAAAATTCAAAAAAAAAAATCCTCAAACATAAAATCTTAATTTGCTCAAATTTTTTCGCATTCGATTTTTTTTTCCCCGAGAACTATGATTTCAAACCCTTCAGTTCTCGAGTTGCATATTTTCGAAGAAAAAGTAAAATAAAATACAGTATTTTACGAAAAGCTGAGTAGACTTCCACGAAGAAAATAAGGAAAAATATTTTCAAGCCCAAAATTGGCGTTGAATCTCCAACTTTTTTATTCCTTAAGGGGTTAGGCCACAGTAACGTATATAATATCATGTGCGATTTAACAATTCTTTCTCACATGAAAAAGTGATTCACTTATAAAATTAGTTACACATCTATTTAGTATGAATATCAAGCTGTTAGAATATATATATATATTCGATGTACAAAATCGTCGACTACTAATATTTTTTTAGGCGCTCCGCGGCGTGACATTTAACATCCACAATTTTTTACCCAGAACAAGAAAACAAAAATTCTCGTCAATCTACATTAGAATACTTAGAGAAGTACGTACGGAATTTAAAAAATATTGTTTTATTCAAAAGTTGTAGGTATATGAATGAATTTTCAGTGAAAAATTTCGTATAAAACTGCTCATAAAATGAAAAGTTTTCGATTAATCAGAAATTCCGTACGTACTTCTCTGCGAAATGCAATTAGGAGCATAACTTTTAAATTTGAAGTAAATCGAGTGAAAATTGTTTAAGTTATTTGTCACGCCAATTGGAAAAAGCTGTTTCGAGAAAAACGCGTTTAAAGTTTTAGGTACTCTATGGCCGTGCCAGAGGTGGGCTTACGTTATACGTTCCAAGTCGGTGAAAAACAATTTTTCTTGCTACAAATCGAATAGTAACTTATTCTTATGATGATAAAGCACCGATTTAACGAAAAAAATTGTTTTTTTTAAATTCTACTGTGGCCTTACCCCTTAAGGAGGAATCATAGTCTCTACTTTGCAATAAATAAAACAGATGTTTGTGAGAGTAGAAAAATTGGGGAAAAACATAACGGTGTTCGTTGGTGGGTGAAAAAACGTATTAGGGGATGAGAACGATTTTACGACTCGAAGTCGTCAAAGAAATAAAACTTCTAATGAGTAAATAAAAATATTTTTTATTTTCATGCACTAATCCCTGTCCATTTTCTAATCGCACTTTCTTCCTTCTACATATTTTATTTTAATCTCCATATTTCCAGATTCAAAGCGCTGTTTTAAAAAAGGAATTGCTGTACCAAAAGCTCTATAACTTCGACAGTAAAATTTAAAAAAATGTGAAAAGCTTTAAAAAGAAGACAATTTTCACAGAAAAAATCTGTAGGTAAACATCGGCCCTTAAAAGTCTCTCATGGAAAAATGAAAAAAATGAAATAAAATTCTGATTGAAAAATCAGTGAAAAATAAAAAAGAAGTGCGAAAAGAGAAAATGGAGTTTTCTTATCGTTCCAATTAGGACCTTAAACATCTCTTGTGGGTTTTTTTCGCGATCTGTAACTTTTCGTCCCGTTCGAAAATTCACTAAAACAATTCCTACTTTTCGTAGGTGGTGTCTATATACTCACGTGCTGATACGCATTTTATGTAAGAGTAAAAATGGAGACCGCGATTGTGATTCAATGTTATCGTGGGGGGCACTGATAACAACGTTAGCCCTCTATTATGAAACTCTACTTTCTTCTGTTTGTATAACCGAGCGAGCGCAAGGAGAGGCACACATGCTCCCTGCTATCATAATTTCGATCAATAATTACTTCATTGATGCATAAAAATTCGCAAGAAACCGTTCAATTTTTCTTCATTTTTTTTAAATTTATTTAAATCGTTGACCTTTATGCGTCTGCGCTATTTTTGAATACTCGTTATCCGCAGTCTTGAGCGAGCAGCGCGTAGAATGATGAAAAATTTCCTGACATTTGCGACATCAATTATTTAGGCTTGGCCCACTTTCTTCTGTGCGAAAAAAATCGAGGAATGTTCCACGCATTGCACTGTAATGTAAACGAGAAGGAGAAGCAAGTCACATACAAAAAGATCATAGTAGATAGCCAGTTTTTCAAGTAAATTTGTATTTGTTTTTTTTTCAGTAAAAACTAAATACAAAAATGATAAGAAGCATACACATTTTTAATGCTGTTGAAATTTGCATCGTTGGAACGCAACGAAAGTTTTATTTTACATTTTTTTTATTATGGAAGATTTTTTTGTAGATTTATATTGTATATTACTAAATGGATATATAGAAAAATGGTTAGAGGATTTTTGTAGGCAAAAACAGCAAAAAAATTAAAGCAATTGAAAAATATTAATTTTCGTTGCATTCAAACGATGCGAACTTCAACATCATCATTTTAATTACTCAATGGTGTTAAATAGACCTTGATCCAAATAGATAAATAATGAGTGATTCTCCCGAAATGATCACTATGCATGTAACCGGACTTTTTTTAATAGATGCTATTCGATAACTTTGTAGGTTATTTTAGAACACATAAGTTTGAAATATTTCGAAATTTTCCTGCGAAACAGATTTGGCAGAGGAATCGTCGTTCTTCTTTTTTTCTGTATTTTGAGTATGAAAATCACTTCTCTAGAGTGTAACTATCCAGACTTCATATGCCCTAGCAAGCTGAAAAGGTATTGAAAATACAAAAAAATAAGAAAAAAAAATTCCTTGAAATTCCTTTGAAAAAGAAAATTACTTGAAAAAAAACATTCTTTAATGTATTTCCTCTCTGAAAAATAAAAAAAGTAATCAGTACAGGTATCTCACAATGGAAATTGAAATTTTGTAACCGTTTTCTAAATTATTCCTCTGGAGAGCTGTAAATCAGTGTGACGAGTGGTGTGACGAGTGGTGTGACGAGTGGTGTGACGTGTGGTGTGACGAGTGGTGTGATGTGTGGTGTGACGAGTGGTGTGACGAGTGGTGTGACGTGTGGTGTGACGAGTAGTGCAACGAGTGGTGTGACGAGTGGTGTGACAAGTGGTGTGACGAGTAGTGTGACGATTGGTGTGACGAGTGGTGTGACGAGTGGTGTAACGAGTGGTGTGACGAGTAGTATGACAAGTGATGTAACATATTATGTGATGAGTGATGTAACATATTATGTGACGAGTGGCGTGACGAGTGGTGTAACATATTGTGTGACGGGTGGTGCGACGATTGGTATGACGAGTGGTGTGACGAGTGGCGTAACGCGTGGTGTGACGAGTAGTGTAACGAGTGGTGTGACGAGTGGTGTGACGAGTGATGTGACAAGTGGTGTGACGAGTAGTGTGACGATTGGTGTGACGAGTGGTGTGACGAGTGGTGTAACGAGTGGTGTGACGAGTGGTATGACGAGTGATGTGACGACTGATGTAACATATCATGTGACGAGTGGTGTGACGAGTGGCGTGACGAGTGATGTGACGAGTGGTGTAACATATTGTGTGCCGAGTGGTGCTAGCTGATCATGCTTGCCAGAGCAGTGCCTTCTACATCTCGACACAGGCGAGGGAGTCATTCCTCTGGTCATTATTAACTGTATCATTTTTTAATAAAACTAGTCACTCTTTACCGGTTCAAGTGGAACTTTTAGACACCTACTCACCCCCAGATTTCGAGGTTAGAAAAACGTAGCATGCCGCACTGTGCACAAAAACCCGTTTGAATCGTCATTCCTCTCCCATCATTCCTTCGCTCCTCCCACCATGTGAGATCCAGAGGTATGATAGATGCGCTAGAAGAACACCATCTTGGTTACGCATGTGTGGATATGCATGAGGTTACATAAAAACCATTCTCTTAGATTATTGCCGTGCCGCTATCGAAAGAAGAACGGCTCCGTAGGAAAAGAGAAGCTGCAAAACAAAGATACGAATGGCTCAAACAGGATCCTGTAGGTAGGGAGAAGTTAAAACAAAAAGATCGAGATCAATATTCAAAGAAAAAGGAAAAGAATTTATTAATAAACTAATAAAAATCTGATAGGAAAAGGTTTGCATTATTCCTCTGGCCCGCCCATTTCTTTCGATCATGATAAATCTTTCAAAACTGAAAAATCGGTGTGATCGATCTATACATATAAAAGAACATGTCCTGACTGATTCATCAACGCCGAGCGAAAACCGCTGAAACGTATTACATGCAATTTGGACAGTTGGTTGCTTTTGTGATGTTAGCACCCACTAAGAAGGGTTCTTTCGAAATTCAACCCTTAAGGGAAGAAAAGGGGTGGCAAAGTGTGTATGGACATTTTTAAAAATCTAGTCGGATTTACTTGAAATTTGGCATTTGTGCTTCTTGACACAATTAACGAAACACGTATCTCAGCATTTTTAGAAATTCAACCCCTAAGGAGAGAAAGAGGGTAGCAAAGTTTTTATGTAAAATAAAACTATCTGGTGAGAAGATTGACTTGAAACTTAGTATTAAAGCTTTTCAATACAATTAATGAAACACATATTTTAGCGTTTCTCAAAATTCAACCCCTAAACGAAAGGGGGTGGCAAAGTTTGTATGAAAAATTGAAAAAATCGGGTCAAATTTACTCGATACTTTGTATCACTGCTGCTACTCACAATGAAATTTCAGCGTTTTGCAAATTCAATCCTCAAGGGGAAAAGGGGGTAGCAAAGTTTGTATGCTAAAAAAATTTCTGTTCAGATTCACTTGAAACTTAGTATTGATGCTCTTCAACACAATTCTACATGTCACTTACTGAAATATTTCAGGAGCACATTTCATTAAGGGGTTAGGTCACTCTAGAGGCCGAAAAATAGGCTTTTTGGGGATTTTTTTTAGAGAAACTACAAAATAAATCGATATTACAAAAAAGGGTGTGTGTCATACATATCAGTGACTGTATACAATAATTTTTTTGAAGCGATTAATTTGAAAATGGCGGCTGTGCAGCGTTTATCTCAAAACTGCATTTTTTAAGTTGGCCGGAAACATAACTCAGACAATTTTCAACCGATTCACTAGAAATGTTAAATATATCTTGAAAAATACATTGTCTATGGAAGTACGTAGGATTTTTTTATATTGCATAGTTCATTTGTTATTAACAATTATTTGGCAATTTTTTAGGCAAATTTTTGGAAAGTGAAAAATTTGCTTAAAAAATCGTCGGATAACTGAAACAGAAATCCCCCAAAAGCCTATTTTCTCGGCCTCTAGAGTGGCCTAAGGCCTTAAGGACCATTCAACCCAAGCCTACGTGATCGCATTACATCAGCATGAAAGCTATTACATCACATTATATCGATCAGAACTGAAGTTATACTGAAAATGTCTTTGTTTATAACTTTCGTTGTCCTCGTGTGATCATGTCGGTAGAATCACCCATACATTAAGGGGTTACCCCCACTTGCGATTTTGAAAAAATCGATTTTTTTTATTGCATTTTTTTGAAGTGCAATTTGAAGTGCATTTTTTTTATGCCCGGAATAGATGACTCTATGTAAGTTTACAAAAAAAAATTTTTTCTTCCTGTAAACTGAAATTGAAACTTTAAACGCGTTTTTCTCAAAATGGCATTTCTGAAGTCGGTGACCAAGATTACTCGAACACTAATGAACCGATCTTCTTGAAATTTTGCAGGCTTATTTAATACATAAAAATGTAGTCTTTAATCGTTCGATTTTTTTTCGAAAAAATGGCCGTTTTATAGCCAAAAATGGCCGTTTTTTTCGTTAAAATCGAACCATTAACTTTGACTGTCCGCCATTGTGTGAAAAATGAATATTTTTTAAAATCCTTCGATTAAAGACTAGTTTATACTTATATTTGACTAAATCCATCCGCATTTTTTTTTTTTCATTTGATCCACTTCGCCGCAATGTTGGTCACCGCAAACCGTGTATATAAAAACATTATTTCATTGACGGCCATTTGCCACTAAACAATGTAATATTTTTCAATAAAAAAATTACTGAAAGTTCTTCAAGATGTGTTCTTTAAGATGGTATATTGATCGATTAAAAACGTTTTGTAGTTTTCTTTAAAAAAATTCATGAAAAAGGCCTTTTTTGCGCTACAAGTGGGGGTAACCCCTTAAACAAATCTCCAGAATACTAAAATCGAAAAAAAACTTTAATTTGAGAACAGACAACCGAACGACTTCAGCAGCTGTCAATGAATCTCCTACATCAGTGTACTGTAAAATCCCAGACGTTGCGCGCGTATGATCACAAGTTTTCTTAGTTTCCCTGTGCCCTCCTGAAAAAATGCGATCCAGGAGCCGCGGCACTGGAGTGGCAGGTCCTTCCCCGGATAAAAGGTGAAAGAAATTCGATCGTCGAAGCCCGCGCCGGAACACTGGAAGCACACTGGAGTCTTACTAAATAACGATCTTGTCATTCACCCGCGCATGCAATCTTCTCTCTTTCGTCCTCGACTTTTACGCGCGTTTGCGTCATTTGCACTTTCGAACGCGTCTGACCCAATAATGATGTTTCCACTGACATCGCACGGATGAATTTTCCACCGGCGAAGAAAAATAACGGAGTGCACGTTCGGTGACTCCCTACGTCCGCGAGGTGACGTCACTTTACCGCAACGCACTTGTACATCGTGAACACGTATTTGCCATGCATATCGAGGATTTCGGACCGTTTGCGAAGGAAGCCAAGGAAGTGAAGGGACGATGAGGGGTCGAGAGGTCGAGGGGAGTTGCCTGTTTTGTCGAAGTACGGGGCACGTAGTTGCCACGGAAGGATCATGGAGTGGACTTAGCGTCGAAATCCCGCGTAAAACTTGTACGGAATAACAAAGTTTCCGGCACAGGCTACCAAAAGCTGCTTCTTCTCTTCTACTTGATCGTCCAACGTCTTGGCTGTCCAAAACACTCGTCCCCTATTTCTCCACCCTTGTTCGCCTCCTCTCTCGCACCCTCTTTTCGCCCTTTTCCCTTCCTCACAACCTTGGTGGCTGTAAACATTGAGATTAGCGGGACAACCGCGTAGCTTTGAAACTTTTGAAAAAAAAAACGAACAACACTATCTTTACCCAATCCGCAAAAGCCTTTGCGAGTTTCAGCTCACCGACCGTTTTCCCCAGCAGTGCCGCAAGCTTTGCGGTGCACGTTATCGAGAACTGTTTTCGAAATTTACGGTTAATATTTTTCGGTCTATTGAGGCTAATGACGTTTGGGGGAAAATTTTTTTATTCGAATTAAAATGTTACGCGATCGGTGCATAAATTAGAATTGTTCACTTTGGGAGCGTGTTCGATCATGGATGGTCTACTGGGTCTGGATTTATTTGAATTATTTTTATGTATTGTATGGATGTTTTTTTTATTTTTCCTAATTTATTATTAATTTTATTCATTATTTGTATATCACATATAGTATATTAGGTATTATTGTTTATTATTATTTATTATTTTTCTAATTCATTTTTATTATTTTTTCACATTATTTGTATATCACATATAGTATATCATGTGTTATTGTTTATTATAATTTATTTCATATTGTTCATGGTTACTTAGTTTATTTGCAATAATATTTTGGAAGAAACTCCTTTGCTCAATCTCTCGACACGATTACTCATCTGGACGACAATTATTTTTTTTCTCCACACGAATTTGAGTCCTTTGGAACAAAACGTGCCAATTAAAGCCTTAGGCCACTCTAGAGGCCGAAAAAATAGGCTTTTTATATATTTTTTCGAGATTACAAAAAGGGGTGCTTATCATACATATCAGTGACTGTATTCAATAATTTTTTTGCCGCGATTAATTTCAAAATTACGGGTGTACAGCGTTTATCTCAAAACTGCATTTTTTAGGTTGGCCGGAAACATAACTCAGACAATTTTCAATCAATTCACTTTAAATGTTCAATATATCTTGAAAAATACATTGTCTATGGAAGTACGTAGGATTTTTTTTTATATTGCATAGTTAATTTGTTACTAACAATTATCTAACGATTTTTTTGGAAAGTGAAAAATTTGCCTAAAAAATCGTCAGATAATTGTTAATAACAAATGAACTATGCAATATGAAAAAAAAAATCTTACGTACTTCCATAGACAATGTATTTTTCAAGATATATTGAACATTTAAAGTGAATTGGTTGAAAATTGTCTGAGTTATGTTCCCGGCCAACTTAAAAAATGCAGTTTTGAGATGAACGCTGCACCGCCGCCATTTTTAAATTTATCGGTTCAACAAAATTATTGTATACAGTCACTGATATGTATGATAAACACCCTTTTTTGTAATCTCGATTTATTTCGTAGGTTTTCTGAGAAAAATCCCTAAAACGCCTATTTTTCGGCTTCTAGAATGGCCTAACCCCTTAATTCAAGGGAAGTCTATTACCGAATTATAATTTTTTTCCCTCATGCGTTTAGGTATCTTGTCGCTGTTTATTGAAAACGTTTTATTTTTGGGATAAGTATTTTTGTTTGGTAATTAATAAATCTCGACGTAATCAATTTTCGAGCGACACATGCAGTTGTAAAGTAAGATTTTACGTGCATGAGTAAATTTACTAAGAGCGGAGAAAATTCCCGATTACGAAACGATATCAAACGAAACGTGATTTAAATAAATAATTGAAATAATATTAACAAAATATTAAAAACAAACGGAGAAATGTTTTATTCAATAAAAATTGATTAATAATTCGAACGACCACTACTGGATTATTAAATGATTGAAGCAATTATTTGGATACTTGTTTAATTACATAAATGATCAATTGATGATTAGGGTGACTTGGTGATAATTCAAATGATGAATTGATTAGTTGAATGATCATGTAATGAGTCAAATGATCAATTTATGAGTTGGACGATAATTTAATAATTCTAATGATGAATTTATTAGTTGAATGATCATTTAATGAGTCAAATGATCAATTGATGAGTTGGACGATTATTTAATGATTCAAATGTCCAATTGATGTTCTGAATGATTATGTAACTATGCAAATGATAAATTGATCATTTGGTTGACTGTTAAATTATCAAAATGATCTCAATGGACGATTTGCATAATTATTCGCTATTCAAATGATAATTTTGATGATTATTTAACGATTCAAATGATCAATTGATTATTTGAATGAGTTTTTAATTATTTAAATGAGTGTTTTTATTATCATTAAATAATTATCGAAACGAGTAATCTATACAGCGGTAATAATACAATATAAACACACACAAAAATGTTGAATTCCACGAAAAAGAACCAAGTACATGAATATGGTCGATTAAACTGAATCTTCCTTCTGGGTGCACTGTGCCACGATGACGCGGTTATCCTGACGCGATTGCAAATATTTGGGTTGGCGAACGTCTCCGCGTGTCGGGTAACGAGTTTAATGAACCCGCCTTACTCTGCGCATTACAGATTACAGCGTGCTCGGTGAATTCTCGACAATAACACGACTTCTTCAACAAGCGGTCCCCCTGTATCCTCATTAAAATGTCGCGCCGAAGAAATCAATGTTACGCAACGTACATGTAAAAATCTCTCCTCGCACGAGTTAAATTCTTATTCGACTGGAAAGAGCCCAAAGCCCACTATCAAATAAATGATAATGACCAAACGTTATTGGTGAAAAAAAAACATCAAAAATAAAAATATTTTAGATGTTTTTATAATAATACTTTAGTTTTTATAGATTTTCTTTGTTTTTATAGATTTTCTTAGTTTTTATAGATTTTTTTAGTTTTTATAGATTTTTTTAGTTTTTATAGAATATTTTAGTTTTTAAAAAATATATAATACATCTACCTATGAAATGTGACCGGACATTCCCTACTTTGTGTCCGGACCTCACCAGACTTGTCTTGTCTGATTTACCTGACCAGGCCCTCCCATGAACCAAACCGAGAAGATCGCAAAATCGTTTTTTTTTTACGGTTTACCCTCTATGTTTGGAAATTACAATCTTCTGGCCAGGATACATTGCGAGAAAGTACATCCTCACGTAATGTCTACCCGGCGAGAACATTGACATGTTCTGAAAAGGGGAGCCTGTCTTTAAAAACTAAAGTAAAGCTACTTTGCTTTTCACCTCATCAAAGATATTTATAATTGATTGGAATGGAACTACCCGTGCGGAAAACTGATAGGGCATCTCTAATAAAAATAAGGGCCTTTCAGGGCTTCCCTAGTGCTTTCCCTAGTAGGGATTTCCACAATGGGCCGAGACTTGGCCATTATCGGGATAAACTTGTAGGGATTTCCACAATAGGCCCCGACTTGGCCATTATGGGGATAAACCTGTAGGGATTTCCACAATAGGACCCGACTTGGCCATTATAGGGATAAACCTGTAGGGATTTCCACAATAGGCCCAGACTTGGCCAGTATAGGGATAAACATGTAGAGATCTCCAAAATGGGCCCAGATCTGACTATTATAGCGATAAACCAGTATAAATAGCTTAGGCTACATGGTTGATGGTATTTCAATTATTCAAATCGATTATATACATCGATCGAATAATATTATCGAACGCAAATTGGGAAAAAGCGTAAGGGCATTAGCAAATAAAAAATCAACGATGAACACAAATATGCAGACAAACATCAGACAGTATTTATTTATCAAATTAAAGAAACCTTTTACATAGATACAAACAATTACTCATGGTTTCACTCATACATGGAGTAATGCTAGCGCATAAGTGTGAACAGTCCCAACCGGTTTTCTCGACATTTTTATAGCAACTAATTTCCGCTCAATACTCATCATAGGGAAAATTATTTCTTCTGAAGACTTCGCTGATATTTCCCACTCATAAACTTTATCTGACTGTGTAGGATAAGTAAATAAATTGCTGTTTGTTTTCCAGATCTTTCCCTCAATGGAAACAGATTCTAGTGATTCAGTAGACTCATATGTTTTTTTTTATTTCTACTACACATCCATTCCTTAGAATGGATTATTTTTTGTATTAATTTTGTCATGGCAGTTTGTCATAGAGGCTCACATGCAAATACGCAATCACATTTCTACGCGCGCACACACACATACACATGTACTCATGCCCACACCTATGCACATGAACAATTACATAAAAACAAATATAGATATACCCTGACGCATTTAACATACACATATATCCACTGATACGGATATTTTATGGTGCTAAAATGGTTATGATGAGGCGCCGTTGAGGCATTTTCAGAGCGCTAAAATGGTTTTGATGAGGCGCCATTGAGGCAACTGATAAGGCCCCGGTCGTCGCGCCTTTAATGGCCCTTGTTGACAAAGTGTGACCGGCCGCTAACGGCCCTCATGTGGCTTCCAGATTAGGGCCCGAATAAAGTTAGGGGAATATTATTGGGGCCCGATCACAGCCCCAACTCAATTTCCGCACGGGTAATACATCTGTTGTAATTCTATTCATTATTAAAGGCATTCATTTAATCAATGATAATCGACGAGGATAACACTGCTTATCATAAATACCGGGATTGCGATAACTAATGATTCGAGCATAAAGAATAGCCAAATTATTTTCTGAGGCAATATAGTAAAGCAGGTAACTCGTGGTTTTTGAACGCCTTGTTGCCATGTTGGGAAATATATATGTTTTGGCCGGGAAGACATTACCTGAATGTATTTCGCCAACAATCCGCCAGGTGGCTTCGAGCAAAGAGCTTCGCGTAAGCAAGGTACCATCGTACGAGGATAAAAATTCGTCCTGTGAGTTGTACCACGTACATAAGTGCTATGCTTACAGCGTGCACTTACGATTATGATTTTACAATACTTGTGAAATAACCCTTTACACCCTAAGTCTTTTTTCGCCCGGATAGTGAACTGTGTACGTTATTGTCTCTTTGCCTATTAGAAAATGCGAGTAAGCGTATGTATTAGGGTGGTTAAAAAAAAAAAAATTTTCGCTATACTCAACGGAAAATGTTACTACGTTATGAAAAAGTTATTTACACCAAATTTGAGAAGTCTAAACATTTTTTTAGGTAATGCTCAAACGACTTTTAATTTTTATTTCCGATTTTCCGTCAATTTTTTTCCCCGCCAATAGACATCATAATAATATAATTCAAATAATCTATCCAACTTATGTTGAAAGTGATTGTCGTTGAACGATTGGGATTGATTTTTCCGTAAATATATTTTTTTCAATGCTGCCCACTCCAATCGTAATTTTTGTAACCTTTTGAAATTGATGCAAGGTTGAGAAATTCCTATTCCGGTTTCGCTCCAAATATTAATTATTTTGTCGATAACGTTTTGTGTACTCTCTCGAACAGAAAATTTAAGAGTATTATGATGGTGAAAGAATAGACTCAATGCTCTATTCGTGGGTAATTTTTGCTCCACAAATTCTTCGATTTCCGACCCAATCAGATAAATTTCGGCACTTTCACTATCGTCCAAACCTGCGATCATTTCTTACATTTTTATTTTTACGTGTACTGTGACGTACCTCAATACAGCAACTACTGGAAACATTCAAATGAATCGCGAAAAGAACTCACGGATAGTCAGAGAAACAAAGGTGCAGTAGCGTCAACAGCGCCGCGGTTTGTAACTCTCGAATCCGTATGACTTTGTTTTCTTACTCCAAAACAACAAATTACTCCAAAAAAAACACGCATACTTGTTAGACGTTCAGTGATGTAAACACCGTGTTCTTGTTCATCAAGTGGTTGATACAATTTTCACAATTATATATATTGATTCTTAATCTGCAAATACAAATTGTTTATGGTGAAAAAAATATTTAAATAAAAATTATGTCTTTTTACACAAAAAATTAAGGCCTTAGGTCACTCTAGAGGTCGAAAAACGATTTTTTAGGCAAATTTTTGGAAAGTGAAAAATTTCGTCAGATTGTTGTTAATAACAAATGAACTATGCAATATAAAAAATAAATCCTATGTACTTCCATAGACAATGTATTTTTCAAGATATATTCAACATTTCAAGTGAATCAGTTGAAAATTGTCTGAGTTGTGTTTCCGGCCAACTTAAAAGATGCAGTTTTTAGATAAACGCTGCACAGCCGCTATTCTGAAATTAATCGCTTCAAAAAAATTATTGTATACAGTCACTGATATGTATGATAAACACCCTTTTTGCCATGTCGATTTATTTTGTAGTTTTTCTGAAAAAAATCCCCAAAAAGCCTATTTTTTCCACCTCTAGAGTGGAGTAACGCCTCAAATCAAGACTTACATTGAATCGCGCACTAAAATTTTCTGCATCGAGATAAAAAAAATAAATACTTGCAAACCTATTCCAGGGTGGGAGGCCCGACGAGAGCCTGACATTATCTAGGGAAGGCAGATCAGGGACACTATTTTTCCCGACTCAAATTTCTACACCTGAAGTTTGAAGTATGGTGCTGCTACTGCTCGCCCGGCCAACTGTTACAAGCTGTACCTTATTCAATTTTAGGAATATTTTTATTGAATTTTCAAGGGATGTGGCTAAAAAGTGATACTATCGAATACAAATATTTTCAGAAAATTCAATTTTTTGACCCACCTAGGTAGATGTGGCCCGTTAATCCCCAATATTATATGACAATTTTTCGTCCTTTTTTTCTCGTGCTCGTGTGCACAACTATACGCATAATTTTTCGCATATGTGAAAAACATTTTGAGGTCGCAACCTGATTCAAATATCCGCATGTTTGTTCATCCCTCACGCTCAGTTCGTCGAATCCTTTCATTTTAAGTTAATTTCGTTTTTTTTTTTTCATTCGAAGGTCCTCGCCGGAATTTTGACCGAAATGGAGAGAGCGTTCGACGACACACTGAATATAGTGCTCGTATTTTTGCCCGGGCATGCATTTATGTATAGACATATCGAAAGAGAGAGGGGGATCTATATATATATATACACACACACATATATATATATATATATATATATATATATATATATATATATATATAGAGAGAGAGAGAGAGAGAGAGAGAGAGAGAGAGAGAGATCTTCGATCCGTAGTTTGGTCCACGAATATATATCCATGTATATACATATATGAATACACACTAGGGAATGTATTCTTCAATCCACCAAAGCCTTTTTTTCTCATTCCGAAGACGTGTATCGAGGCTTCGTATTCCGCACGCGCGTCTCTCGGACACCCGCTATTGCCAATTCTCTTGCCTTAGCGTCGTTTTACCAAAATTTTCCGTCCCCACTTCCGGTCACCGCGAAGTACCGCTGTGAGAATACACTTGATTTCTTTTCCACTGTGATATTTCTTTATCCGCATATATATATATATATACACACACACACACACACACACACACACACACACACACACACACACACACACACACACACATATACACATATATATACATATATATACATATGTGTATATATATATATATATATATATATATATATATATCCTTCACCATACACGATATATAATTTTCATTTAGTTTTATTCGAAACCGCTGCGCCAAGGGAAAATGTTACCCCATTAATACTTGCGGTATTTTGTTTTATTACGAACGCACCTTTGATCACTCTTGAAAACCGGGGCTGCACTTCTGGAAAATATGATAAAAACAGTATTTTTAAATGTAAATAGTTTTACATATTATTATAGAATTTTTCAAATTTTAAAGTTTGGGAATTTAAAAAACAAACACTTCAAGGGGTTTTCACACTGTAGAAGCTAAAAAAGGCTATTTTCATTATTTTTGAATAGGTTTATATTATAAATCTTGATATAAATGTTTTTACACTTAATAAATACATTTTTTTTTAATTCATGGATTTATGTAACCCAAACAAACTTTAAACACGTTTTTCGACGGCTTGTTGATCAAATCTTCGAAACTACTGAAACGATCCTTAAGAAATGTTAACCACATATTCTCTACAGCTATAGCTATAGCGCCTATCGGTGGCGCTGCCTCCTACCGAACCGAATTGAAGTCAGCAACAAACCAGTGCAAAAAGCACCCTTTGCTTCTTCATATGGAACGGTAATTTGATCAAATTAATTGTGAAAACAGTTCGTGAAGGCAATTTTCATATATTAGATAGATAGAATTTTTATATAAATACTATAGATTGTTTTGGAGAATAATAACGAAATGCTGAAATTCAGTCAATATGTTTTTTTTTTCGTTGCGGAAGCAGTAACAAACAAAATTTATTTATAGACAGAATAAAATTCATAAGAATTTTGAATCCAGACAAAACTTTTACAAATTATCACACATTATAATACGCTGTACAGATAAAGAATAATAATGAAATGCAGAAATTTAGTGAATGTTTTTCATTTCGTTGCGGAAGCAGTAACAAACAAAATTTATTTATATACATAAGAAAATTCATAAGAACTTTGAATCAAGACCAAACTTTTGCAAATTATCACTCATTATGACACGATGTACAGATAAAGAATAATAACGAAATACACAAATTAAGTCAATATGTTTTTTTTTGTTGCGGAAGCAGTAACAAACAAAATGTATTTCTAGATACACGAAAATTCATGAGAATTTTGAATCCAGACAAAACTTTGACAAATTATCACACATTATATTCACATGTTATGATACACTTTACAGATAAATCGATCTTACAGTTCTGATTTTTTCCTATTGTCTTTCGTTTTTATTTTTCTTGCATTATTATTTTCGTTGACCGATCGCGCTAGAAAGGGTCCTCTCACGACGAGATAATAATTTATCATTCTCACAAAATTCATGAGAATTTTGAATCTAGACGAAACATCTACAAGCTATCACACATTATGATACGCTGTGCGAACAAAGAATAATAACGAAATACAGAAATGAAGTCAATGTTTTGTTTTCGTTGCGGTAAAACTTTTGTCTGGATTCAAAATTCTTATGAATTTTCTCGTGTCTAT
>OX101785.1:56349805-56394805 GCA_944452715.1 Ophion slaviceki | reverse complement strand
GAAGAAAAAATGGAAATGGTCTTGAAATCTCCTCTACCTACTTCTGCGACCTTGATGTACTTCTGATAACTTGATTGAAACGTCTGTACATCAGAAAATCAGAAGAATGTGGAGCCACATACTCACAGTTTCCCCGTACCCTGGGCAAATACGGTATACGACAGACAATATTAAATAGATCTTAATTTGAGTAAATAAACATATTTGAAATAAATAATTCCGAAAATGCAATGCAATAGAAATAATTTGTTTTCTCGAAAAAACTACTTGATTAAAAAAAAAAATTCTTCAAATACACGCAAGAATTTTTCTGTCTGTGTAGACGGAACGAAAGTCACGTTAGACCTCAGGAAATAATGAATGAGGCATTCCACGTGAATCCGGTGGACTTTTTACCTGACCCCTGCTAATTCGATTAATTTTTAAAAATCTAATTCCATTGTCTCTAAAAGACACCCTGAATTTTTTTTTACATTTTTCGAAACAACCCTTAATCAACAAAAAAAAATTTCTCCGAAAAAAAATCCGCAATTAAAAAATCTAAATATTTTTTCTGTGCTTTCTGAGCGATTAACATTTTTAAAAATCCGAAAAATTCAAGAACCGTTTACTTCGGGCGGATACTTGAATATTTTGATCCCCACAATGAATCTTTTTGACCATTTTTGAATAATCATTACGTTATTCGAAAATGGTCAAAAAAATTCATGAATTTGTCGGATTTTTTTAACGTTAATCGCTCAGAATGCACAGAAAAATCATACTTCCACTGCGGGTGGTAGCTTGAAAAATTTTACATATATTCACGCAGTTTTGGGAATTTTTTCAGATTTTTTAATCGGGGCTTTTTTTTTCAGCGAATTTTTTTTTACTAAGGTTTGATTCGAAAAATGTAAAAAAAATCACGGTGTCTATTAGAGTCATTGGAATCAGATGAAAAAAAAATTAATCGAATTGGCGCGGTCAGGGAAAAGGTCTACCGGACTCACGTGGAATACCTCATATGTACTATGTACACACAGTTATTACTTTTTAATTCGTACGCTATTATTAAACGTTTGCCATCAATGAACGATTTCGATAACGCTCCGGGCATTTGGGGATGTGAGATAAAAATCTGGCGGAATTTCAATCAAAGTGAGGTACGCGAAAAATGCGAGTCGATAAATAAGCTTATCGATATTTCGCACAGCGCGTAACACTATGTGGCTCGAAAGTCCAAAGGTGTACTCTCCGTCCAGATAAATTAAGGCGTTACCCCCACTTGTAGCGCAAAAAAAGACCTTTTTCATGAATTTTTTTAAAGAAAACTACAAAACTTTTTTAATCGATCAATATACCATCTTAAAGAACACATCTTGAAGAACTTTCAGTAATTTTTTTATTGAAAAATATTACATTGTTTAGTGGCAAATGGCCGTCAATGAAATAATGTTTTTATATACACGGTTTGCGGTGACCAACATTGCGGCGAAGTGGATCATCTGAAAAAAAAAATGCAAATGGATTTAGTAAAATATAAGTATAAACTAGTCTTTAATCGAAGGATTTTAAAAAATATTCATTTTTCACAAAATGGCGGACAGTCAAAGGTAATGGTTCCATTTTAACGAAAAAAAACGGCCGTTTTTTGGCTATAAAACGGCCATTTTTTTCGAAAAAAAATCGAACGATTAGAGACTACATTTTTATGTATTAAATAAGGCTGCAAAATTTCAAGAAGATCGATTCATTAGTGTTCGAGTAATCTTGGTCACCGACTTCAGAAATGCCATTTTGAGAAAAACGCGTTTAAAGTTTCAATTTCAGTTTACACGAAGAAAATATTTTTTTTGTAACCTTACATAGGTCATCTATTCCGGGCCCATACAGAAGTATGGGCCCGGATACTTATACTTCAAAAAAATGCAATAAAAAAAATCGATTTTTTCAAAATCGCAAGTGGGCGTAACCCCTTAATAATATGACTCACACCGGACAACGACAGCTTAATTTAAAGTTCTCGAAAGTCCCGAAATATTCGTTGGAATTCACTCAACGTACCGATTTCTTCTTCACAATTCTCTCGACCCATAATCCATACGTATTATTTTTCATTGTTGATTATGAGCCATTGAGCAACGAAAAAAATATATATTCCTCATGGATGAACTACATTTTTTAATTCACTGATGTCGTGTTTTTTTCGGAATTTTTTTCAGACCGACGATTTAGTTTTCGATCAAGATGGCAGAAATTCGGCGATCGAGGTACCGCTGATCCAGAAACAAAACGATCCGTCGATCTTCCAAAGGGTCAAGCGAGGAATCTGGGACTGGCTCGCTCCGTCGAGCCCAACAGCATCCACCGACGCACAATCTCAAGGTAACGCGACTCAAGCTTTTCTCCGGAATTTCGAACTTTCATTTTTTCAATATTTTATTTAATATAATGATAATAATAATAACAGATTCGACGTCAGGTTCCGTCCCAGGGGAATCCAAAACGACGGAGTCGTCGACCCCCCGACAATCGTCGGTAACGAAGACGAAAACGACCCATAACACTGGTAATACGTATTTCCAAAATTTGAGGGATCGAAAGGCTCGCGCCAGCGGTGAAGAAAATACCATTGATAGTGGCAACACCTCAGCGGAAAATGATGTAAGTATAACGCATTTTTATATATATGTGTACCTGTATTTATGTATGCACTGTGTTTGCTTCGTATGTATGCACATACATACGAAGTTCCAGACAATTTTGAAATGCAATTTCGAATGCAGATTTTTAACCGCGAATAGAATGTACGAGATATCCTATTCGGAATATATATATATATATATATATATATATATATATATATATATATATTGTTTCATTGCAAAATTGTTAATTTTGAAACACAATATTTTAATTAATTTTAATTAATTTAACAATTTGAAAATGCAATTTCGAATGCAGATTTTTTAACCACGAGTAGGATATATATATATATATATATATATATATATATATATATATATATATATATCCTATTTGTGGTTAAAAAATCTGCATTCGAAATTGTATTTTAAAATTTTTAATCAGAATTAACAATTGTTAATTTTGAAACACAATTTTAAAACACACACACACGCACATATATATATATATATATATATATATATTAGGATGGTTGAAAAATAATTTTTTTTCCGCAGTACTCAACGGAAAATGTTACAACGTTGTGAAAAAGTAATCCATACAAAATATGAGAGGTCTAAAATTTTTTTTAGATAGTGCTCAAACAACTTAACTTTTTTTTCTCGTTTTTTCGTCAATTTTTTTCCCCGCCAGTAGACATCATAATAATATTACTCAAATAATTTATCCAACTTATGTTGAAAGAGATTTTCGTTGAACGATTGAGTTTGATTTTTCCGTAAATATTTTTTTTCCATGCTGCCCACTCCAATCGTAATTTTTGTAACCTTTTGAAATTGATGCAAGGTTGAGAAATTTCTATTCCGGTTTCGCTGCAAATATTAATTATTTTGTCGATAACGTTTTGTGTACTCTCTTGAACAGAACATTTAAGAGTATTATGATGGTAAAAGAATACACTTAAGGCTTCTCTATTCGTGGGTAATTTTCGCTCCACAAATTCTTCGATTTCCGACCCAATCAGATAAATTTCGGCACTTTCACTATCGTCCAAACCCGCGATCATTTTTTACATTTTTATTTTTACGTGTACTGTGACGTACCTCAATACAGCAACTACTAGAAACAGTCAAGTGAATCGCGAAAAGAAATCACGGACAGTCAGAGAAACAAAGGTGCAGTAGCGTCAACAGCACCGCGGTTTGTAACTCTCGAATCCGTGTGACTGTTTTCTTACTCCAAAACAACAAATTACTCCAAAAAAATACGCATACTTGTTAGACGCTCAGTGATGTAAACACCGTCTTCTTGGTCATCAAGTGGTTGATATAATTTTCACAGCCGAATTTAAATAAAAATTGTGTATTGTTACAAAAAAAATTAAATCAAGACTCACATTGGATCACGCACTAAAATTTCCTGCATCGAGATAAAAAAAAATGATACTCGGATAATCATGAAAAAAAAGATGAAAAAGGCGTTTGAGCACTAACTAAAAAGTGGTTTAGAACCCTCAAATTTTGAACAACTTTCTTTTTCTTAACATACTTCAATTTATCGTTGAGAAGAAAATGGATTTTTTCAACCAACCTAATATATATATATATAAATAAATATTTATATATTTATATTAATACATACATATATTATGGGTCTCCTGTTATGAATGGATAATCCTGCAACTGGCAATAGGTCAGATAATGTCCTACTATATGCTGGAATTTTCGTTTAGTAAAAGTCCCGCGGTTTTCGAGATTTTGGGCTTTGTGTTTGTTTTTGATAAAATCATCTGCTATTGATTTTTCGCATGCCATTTCTACAAATAATATGAATCGACAATAACTAAGGAACTTTTTAAGATAATTGGCACAAAATGCAGAGTACATTTTTTTACACCGCAGGCTATCAAAGTCAGATGTTCGAATAGGTTTGAATGAAAATTCTGCCTTAGATCTTTTTTTTATAAAATTACCTTAACATTCAAGATTAAAAAGAAGACTTTTCCAGACAAAACAAATAACCAAGTGTATTTTTTTCAAACCAGGTAAAAAAAGTTATTATCTGTAGAAATGGCATGCGAAAAACGAAAAGCAGATCATTTTACCTATAGACAGTTGCAGGACTATTCATTCATAACAGGACAGCCTGTATATATCTACATGTGTGTATGTATATCTGTATATATCTCTATATAATTTAATTATTAAAATGTATGTCAATAGTATTACAATAATAATATAATTATGGGTAGTTCTTTGATTCAAATAGTATAATTAATAATTATATTGTATTATAGAATATGATTATATAATTATATAATAATTATGAATGATATAATTATATAGCTATGTATATGGACCTTGTAAATATCCCAATAATGATAAATACTAAAAAAGAAATTTAGAAAAGCATATGTCTATGCATAAATATTTTTTTAAATTTCAATATTATTTTATTAAAATTATTATTACGATATTTTAGAATTAAATGTCCCATTTCTATTCAGGAAATTATATATGTGGGATGTCCTATTAGTGCTCTGAACATTTTATTTTGAAAAAAAAACACTTCAAAATTGACGCTTACTATAAAAAAAACACTTATCGTTCGCAACTAAAAAATATAATCGTTTTACAGCTCTCAGAGAGAATCGAATCATTCGCTGCTGGTCAAACGGACGACGAGGATCTTGCAGGATCCGGTGAGGAAGAAGGAAGTGCCATTGACGAGGATGGCTGGATCACAGAGCCCTCGCGCTCCGCTGGCCAAGCGCGTAAGTTTGGACTTTTTTTCTGTAATTTTATTTCAATCGTAATTCGGTCGATTTTTTAAGTTTTCGGCAAATCTCTGTTTTCAATTAAAGTTAAGGGGGAAGATATCTTTCGACGAGGAAAAAATGGCTGATTTTCATGATTTTTTTTTCAAATAAAGTTCTCTTCACCAGTTTTGAGACTTAGGATATGTGTTATTACTACTTTTGGATGTTACATGGTATTTTTATTTAGCCCTAAAAATGGCGGGGGTATAGCGCGGTCTTCTAAACGAGTTGCGGCGGATGTTGTCGGACGGCGTGATACGTAGCGTCGGCGGAGTTAATCTCAGAAAAAAATACACGAACATTTTTCTTTCATTAAGGGATTAGGCCACTCTACAGGCTGAAAAAATAGGCTTTTTAAGGATTTTTTTTTTCAGAAAAACTACAAAATAAATCGAGATTACAAAAAAGGGTGTTTATCATACATATCAATGACTGTATACAATAATTTTTTTAAAGCGATAAATTTAAAAATGGCGTCTGGGCAGCGTTTATCTCAAAACTGCATTTTTTAAGTTGGCGGGAAACATAACTCAGACAATTTTCAACCAATACACTTGAAATGTTGAATATATCTTGAAAAATACATTGTCTATGGAAGTACGTAGGATTTTTTTTTATATTGCATAGTTAATTTGTTATTGACAATTATCTGACGAAATTTTGACCTTTCCAACAGTTGCCTAAAAAATCGTCAGATAATTGTTAATAACAAATGAACTATGCAATATAAAAAAAATCCTACGTACTTCCATAGACAATGTATTTTTCAAGATATATTCAACATTTCAAGTGAATCGCTTGAAAATTGTCTGAGTTGTGTTTCCGGCCAACTTAAAAAATGTAGTTTTGAGATAAACGCTGCACAGCCGCCATTTTGAAATGAATCGCTTCAAAAAAATTATTGTACACAGTCACTGATATGTATGATAAACACACTTTTTTGTAATCTCGATTTATTTTGTAGTTTTTCCGAAAAAAAAATCACAAAAAGCCTATTTTTTCGACCTCTAGAGTGGCCTAAGGCCTTAATACTCATACGCAGAATATGAACTAAGAAAAAGTGACAAATGTCGAATATCCATGAAATGGTACGCTTTGAAACAGAAAGATTAAATTTTCCAAAAAAATTGGCTAATTTTTGCACCTAAAAAATACTTTTTTCCAATTTTCAAAAACATTTAGGGCCATGTTTTAGACAATAAGGTTACAAATATTTATACCAAATTTCATCAGAATCGGTCGATTAGTTTTTTAGCTATACGTCACACCAGTTTTGAAAATGCAGTTTAGAAGATCGTGCCATATCTCTGCCACTTCAAAGATTAATGAAAAAAATTAAAATACCATGTAATAGTTGAAAGTAGTGTATAGTAATTTTACTAAATATAGTAAGTAGTAATAACGATACTAAATATAGTAACTAGTAACGAAACATGCCCTAAGTCTAAAAAATGGTGAAGAAATCTTTAAAAAAAATCGGCAAATTTTTTTGTCGCCTAAACGCACCCCCCCCCTTAAGATCCTTAGCTAACAAACTATGCAATAAACAATCCTTATTTTTTCTAAATTTGAAATTTACGGAGACCCCTTAAGGTAGAATGAGCACGCGCTCTTGATTTCTATAGATTTTGTTCAAATCTTAACCAGACATTGTTCATAACATTATGCATGTTTCAATAAAATATCAGAACAGTCGACTATTTCGATTGGGAGATAATGGGTTTTAAAATTGCAACTTTCAACACTGCAGGGCCTGCATTGACCGAAAGTCAATGCAGACCCTCATTCTATTGGATTGATAAATTTTGAAAAAAAAAAAATATATTTTCAGATAGCAAACTAGTTAAGGAAAGAGTGGAAAAAGTTTGGATTCCCTTTACTATTCAGTTTTGCTAAAAACGTTCAGTAAAGACAGAATAATTCTCCGTAAAAAATATTTGTCCTCTATAATAAGAAGACATATGGCAACACCGCAGAACAGTATTGTTCAATATTTCGAGAGAAAAAAAATTATCGTGTTCCTAAAGTCAAAAACTTTTATCATAAAAAAATATTTTCGTCATGAATATTAATATTTTGTATTGTTTATGTTATCTTCATTCACAAATAAAAGCGTTGGTTAATTCATGCCTAATTAAAAACTTTGTTCGATTAAAAATTACTTCCAAATAAAAATGTATAGTTACAGGGGACAAATATTTTTACGGATAATTATTCTGTCTAAATTTCAATGCAAACCCTGCAGTGTTGAAAGTTGCAGTTTTAAAAGAAATTATCTCCGAATCTGAATAGTCGACTGTTCTGAAATTTCACTCAAACATGCATAAATATATCAACAATGTCTGGTTAAAATTTCAACAAAATCTATAAAAATGAAGAAACTACCTTTTAAGGTAGATAATATATTTGATAATATGAAAGGTAAATAATATATGCGCACTACCTAGTTACAAGAGAATTCCACTATGAAAACGTTCAACTAGCTCTATTTCGGTGCCAAAAAATCGTCATATGATAAAGTTCAAGTTTCTGGTCACATCTATCGACTGAGTAAAATATTCGACACGTGAACATAACCTGTAAAGATGTTTAAGGCGTTACCCCCCACTTGTAGCGCAAAAAAGGCCTTTTTCATGAATTTTTTTAAAGAAAACTACAAAACTTTTTTAATCGATCAATATACCATCTTAAAGAACACATCTTGAAGAACTTTCAGTAATTTTTTTATTGAAAAATATTACATTGTTCAGTGGCAAATGGCCGTCAATGAAATAATGTTTTTATATACACGGTTTGCGGTGACCAACATTGCGGCGAAGTGGATCATGTGAAAAAAAAAATGCGGATGGATTTAGTCAAATATAAGTATAAACTCGTCTTTAATCGAAGGATTTTAAAAAATATTCATTTTTCACAAAATGGCGGACCGTCAAAGTTAATGGTTCGATTTTAACGAAAAAAAACGGCCGTTTTTTGGCTATAAAACGGCCATTTTTTTCGAAAAAAAAAATCGAACGATTAAAGACTACATTTTTATGTATTAAATAAGCCTGCAAAATTTCAAGAAGATCGGTTCATTAGTGTTCGAGTAATCTTGGTCACCGACTTCAGAAATGCCATTTTGAGAAAAACGCGTTTAAAGTTTCAATTTCACAACGGATTCTTCTCTTTCAACGCTCATATCTCAGTCAATTTTGTTCGGATCGACTTGAAATTTTCAGGACATATTCTCAGATACTTATACTTCAAAAAATGCAAGAAAAAAAAAGATTTTTTCAAAATTGCAAGTGGGCGTAACCCCTTAAGGGGCTATACCAGTGTGTACTCTGAAAATTTCGGTGATTTTCGGGAATTTTTTGGAAGAAAAGTACTCAATTAAATGTTTCGGAAAATCCAGACTATATTTGGCTATATTTGACCTATATTACATAATTATTTCATAGAAAAATATTGAGATCCAAGCGATTTATGCGCTGCCTTCGGAGGCGCCAAAAAAAGTGCCTCCACTGCTGACATGATTCCGGCCGATTGAGTAGCTGAAACCGAAAAAGGAAAAAATGTCGTTAAACTGGAAGGTATTTCCTGTACAATGACGTAGGATTTTCGAAAAATATCAAAATCTAACAAAATGGCGTAGTTATGAAAAAAGTCTGTTTTCTTGCCTATAAAATGGTCGTTTTCTTCAATGCCAAATCGTCAATTTTCATCCAATCAAAAATATCCTACGTCATTGTAGAGTAAATATATTCAAGATTACTCAGTTCAAATTTCAAGTCAATCGGATAATTGCTCTTTGAGTTACAATGTCAGCAAATTTGAAAAATCTCTTTCGAGAAAAACGCGTGTATAGATTTAACTATCGATTGTTGCAAGATAAAATGATATTGATATTCTTGAAAGTATAAACTCTCGAAATAGGCAAAAAAAATCGATTTTTTGAAAGTGTCGCTCTGGTATAGCCCCTTAACCCACGTTCGTGTGCATTATCTTTCGCATCTGAACAAGACTAATCAGCGATCGACGGTCGATTTTTTGCTCAGGCTTTTACAGGGTCACGCTGACCGTTCTCGAGCCCTTCGACAAGAATTACACCGACAGAAACAGCGAAGAGTTTAAAGAATTGTCGGAGAGCCTCGCCAGAGGTATCAAGGAGCTCTATCGCCAAAAGATCCCCGACTACGAACACTTTGCCAACGTCGTCAAAATCTCGTGAGTTTTCTCTCCGTGTAATTGCAATACAAATATTTTTTTTCCATTTTTTTTATGCTCTTACAATTTTTTTATCGAGCTTTTTACACAAGATTTTTTTTCTTGAAATAATTTAAATAAAGCTAACAATATTGCCCAGTACTCGAAATGGCCACTCGAAAAATTAATTTAAGACGTCTTTTTTATTTATGTTTTGTCTACAATTTTGGCCCTTTTTTGAACCTTGCTGCCTTCTTTACAATTGCTACATGAGGCAATTATTAATTCAATTAATATTCCCCAATATTTGTCTCGTTCCTCTTCAATTTTATTGTAATATTTTTAAATACTTCGGAATAATTTATTTGCTCATTTTGCAATACGAATCACGGCCTATTGGCTGTGCCCTTTTGCGTCGATTTCGTGACACGTACGAGCATAAATTCTTCAGGCCACTCGTCGACGACTCTTTCATGTCGGAGGTGACCCTCGACATCGGCTCGACATTCGGGGACGAGTCCGAAGTACGAAATATTCTCGAGAGGCAGTTGCAGTCTCACTCATTGGGCGGTATACAGGTTAACTTGAAGGGCTTCACGTTCCGCAATTTCCAAGGTAATCTAGTCATCCTTTCAGCCTCTCACGAATGTCTACGTATAGGTGCCCGAACGATCTTTCGACACGTATTTGTCGATTTCTATGGGTACATCTGAAAATACAATCTCCCATTCTTGAGCAACGTATATTTATATATATTTATACAATATTTATACAATAGTTTATTTTGTTTTTTATTCGTAGTAATTTTATTAGTCTGAAAATATATTCTTCAAATAAAAATCAATCTCTTACTCTTGAGCAACGTATATTTATACATATTTATACATTTACAACATTCTTATACAATTATACAATATTTATACAATATATTATTTCAATTCGATTTTTTTATTCGTAGTGACAACGACCGTTCGGCCTATTCGTAGTGACAACGACCGTTCGGCCATAATTTTTAGCCGAATAATTTTTTCAATTATTTGACGTTTCGAAAATCAATCTCTTACTCTTGAGCAATGAATGTTTATACATATTTCTACATTTATAAATAAATTATACGATTATACAATATTTATACAATATTTTATTTTAATTCGATTTTTTTATTCGAAGGAATTAAATTTTTTTAATTCGTCGTGATGTCCACTGTTTGGACATAATTTTTCCGAGAAGTTTCCAACACGTAAAAGAAATAAATAAATCAAATAATTTAAAAAATAATTCAACCTCTTCCAAGCCTGTCGAAATTTTTGAGAATGTGTGTGTACATATAGTTGTATATTTTTTCAATTATTTGACGTTTTTTGCAAGTTTGATAAAGAACGTTAGATAATTGAAAAAATATATAACTATACATACACACACATTTTCAAAAATTTCGACAGGCTTGGAAGAGGTTGAATTATTTTTTTAATTATTTGACGTTCTTTTTCGTGTTGGAAACTTCTCGGAACTTTAGAATATATCTGTACACATATACACACACATATTGAAAAATTCTGAGCAGGTTGAATGAGAACGTCGAAAAATGAAAAAATTATTCGGCAGAGATGGATAGCAAAGCAGTATATTTTATTACGAATAAACATGTTAAATTTTTATGATAATTCACGATACACGTGCAATATATACGAAATCCACGAAACTATTTGAAAATGGGACAACATTTAAAAATCTTTAAACATCGAAACTTGACGTGGATGGTTCGATAAAATAAATCTCTCTCTCTCTCTCTCTCTCTCTCTCTCTCTCTCTCTCTCTCTCTCTATATATATATATATATATATATATATATATATATATATATGTAAACTAAAAGTATTTGGACCCCCAATGTTTTTACGAATTCCAAAATAAGTGTTGCAATCTTCAAGTAAAAGAGGCAAACAACGAATCAATAATTGATTCCTTTGTTAATGTATTTTTTAAACTTTACTTCAAGTATTTAATTCGTAATTAAATTTTTCTAACTTATACCCAATTTAAATTTATCTAATACCTTCGATTTCACTCCATATCTTTCTCCAACGCAATTATGAGAAAATAAGATTATATAGACAATCAATATTATTACCAAAGACTCCGTACGCACTTGTTTTTGCACTTTTCAACATTTTTTACCCAACTTCTTAACTTTTGTATGGCGTTCTCTTATTTTTTTCGGTAGTAACGAGTCCAATATATTGTTGATACTACAAAAACTAATATTTCCGAATTCCTTTAATTTCTTTTGGCAGATCTTGTTCCTTGATCATTCTTTAAAATACTCGTTCTAAGATCCACAATATAAATCTACGAATTTTTTTTGCATGAAGACAAAAGTGAGGAAACGATCATTCAAAAAAGCCCCGCTGTTTCATTCCAAGAGTGCAAAGTTCATGTACATATTTACACTCAATGACGTAGTGTTTTTATCTACGGATAAAAAAAATTAAAATACACAAAATTAAAAATCAAATAATTAAACAATTAAATAATTAGAACTTTAATAATTAAATAATTAGAAATTTAATAATTAAATAATTAAAAATTAAAATAATGAAATCAGGGCGTGGGAGTGTGTAATGGTCAAGAAAGTATAGTTCGTTAAAATATCATAGAAACGCATGTGCACGTTCGATGTTCCGCATCAATTTTTCCTCGCCCCAAGTTTACGATTGACGTTGATTTTGTCCTTTTTTCTCCCGTTTATGTTCGTATACTTTCGTCCTTTGATCCTTTTTTTCGTTGGAATGAAAAAATTGATCGGATAAACCAAAGGATCTGGAACGGCGGTAGAGGAAGGCGGGCCCGAGTGCGACGAGCACAGGGAGCTCAGATGTCACGACGGTACTTGCGTACCGTTGAGTTCGCGCTGCGACAATATATATCAGTGTCCCGATCGTTCCGACGAACTCGACTGTCCGACTAACGTTCCCGTCCATGAGAACCGTAAGTACAGAAATCGCAGCTTCGATAAACACGTATACATAGACACGGACACTGGGAGTTTCCGGAGATTCGTGTGTACCTGGTGAGTCACTGGAAATTGGACGCTCGGAGACCGAGACGTGGCTAACGGGACCGCGATAAAAAATCGCATAAAAAAATCGCAAGCGGTCAATGAAAAAAAAAAAAAATCGAACGCGTTGTTCAATTAAGAATGCTTATTCATTTCCGGAAATAACGGCTTCGTTATCTGTTGCGAACTAATTTCGGCTTTATTTGGCTTATTTTCCCAAGGTCATGCCAAGGTCATCTCAAGGTCATAGTAATCATAGCAAAAGAACTGAGCTTACGGAAATCTTTATTGAAACGTTAGCCTTTTACCAAGGTCATCTCAAGGTCATCGTAGGTCATGTTTTTTTTGCGAGGTGCAAATGGCGTTCTCGTCCGAAAAGTAACGTTGACCTTGAAATCCGTTTGAGATCTCCGACTGAGAAAAAAAAACTAAGCCAACGGAAACCTTGATCGAAACGTTTACCAAGGTCATTTCAAGGTTATCGTAGGTCATGTTTTTTTTAGTTCGCGACAGATAACGCGTTCGTTATCTGTCGCGAACTAATTTCGGCTATATTTTGTTTATTTTCCCAAGGCCATGCCAACGGCATGCCAAGGTCATCTCAAGGTCATAGTAATCATAGCAAAAAAACTGAGCTCACGGAAATCTTTATTGAAACGTTAACATTTCACCAAGGTCATCTCAAGGTCATCGTAGGTCGTGTTTTTTTGCGAGGTGCAAACGGCGTTCTCGTCCGAAAAGTAAAGTTGACCTTGAAATTCGTTTGAGATCTCCGACTGAGAAAAAAAAACTAAACGAACGGAAATCTTGATTGAAACGTTTGCCAAGGTCATTTCAAGGTCATCGGAGGTCATGTTTTTTTGCAAGTTCCAAACGGCGTTCTTGCCCGAAAAGTAAAGTTGTCCTCGAAATCCGTTAAAGACCTCCGCTTGAGGAAAAAAAAACTGAGCCAACGGAAATCTTGATTGAAACGTTAACATTTGACCAAGGTCGTCGTAGCGACATGTTTCTTGCGAGGTGCAAACGGCGTTCTTGTTGGAAAAGTAAAGTTGACCTTGAAATATCACCACGGTCATCTCAAGGTCACCGTAGGTCATGTTTTTTTTTGCAAGGTGCGGACGGCGTTTTTGTCCGAAAAGTAAAGTTGACCTTGACATCCGTTAGAGATCTCCGTTTGAGAAAAAACTTAGTCGACGGAAATCTTAATACAAACGTAAACATTTTTGTTGTCGTTTTTTTTTGTTCAAAATCAATATCTGGGGGAATTTTCCAGTGCCTAATTTCTAGTGACTTGGCTGGTGCACACGGCATGGGAACTCGGTTGCCGTACACGTGACAGTTTAAGAGCGAATTTTTATTTTCTGTTTTTTTTTTATGTTTTTATTTTTGAAGACCATTTTTTGACAGGATCCGAATCAACGATTTTTATTTCTCGCATTCTTCTTTCTCAAAACCTTTTGCATTATATTTTACTTTTTTTCTTCAATTTAGCACTTTTTTACGATTTTTATATGTTTGTATATTATTTCTTGAGCTTCGGTATGAGAAGACGGGAAACCTGTCAATTGACATTCTAGGACTCTTTCGGAAATTGTTTCAAAATTTTCTGCGTTTTTTTTACTTGCAATTTTCATTGTTCGTTGCAGTTCCTCGTTACTGGTTAGTCTTCATTATAAATGTAATTAATGAAGGAATATCGTTCACTTTTTCCCCTTATATACGATATATTTAATTTTCTTCATAATGTCCAATGTTTTCAATTTTTTTCGTAATATCTCGTATTTTTTATTTTTTCCCCAACGTCCGTTGTATTTGAAAGAAATATGTTTTTTTTCATTGGTCTAAAAGTGGATATTTTTTTTCGTTTTCCTGCTCCATTGTAAGCAGTGTTTTCCGTTTTTACACGCCCACCTTATTCCATTTTAAAAGTGTTAAAAACCATTTTCAACGCGGAAAAATAATCTTGTAATTATCTCAAAAACCGCGAGTATCGCTTCCGTCGGACTGGCTCGTTAAGCAGAACTAACGCACTCACGAAGAATTGCATCGAATTCGCATTTTCATTGAACGCCAGTCGTCAAAATCACGATTCTCCAACTTCACCTCGCACTTGTATATAAATACATACATTAAAGCCAAATTTTTCAAGAAACGCTCAAATATGCATGTTGTATATAGCTGGGTTGTAAAAAACTGCCATCTTTAATTCTTGAGTGATTATCAACTATTTCACTAGGGATAAAAAGAAAAATATTAAATTCATTGATCTACTATTTGAAATTTTTTTTGAGGAGTGACAATAACAAAAACAGCAATAATTATAAAAATAATACAAGATACATCGATTTATGCCAATTTTAATGAGAAACTATTATTTGCCCACTTTTTGCTATCATTTGAAACTCTCTATTTAATTTAATTTTTCAAATAAAAATATCAATGATTATAGTCATCAAATAATCAATACACAGATCCTTTTTCCTCCTGCTATCCTGAGCTATAAAAAATATTTTTATTTGATTTTTTTTCCAAACAAAAACAACAATAGTCACAACAAAAATGGCAGTCACAATAATAATAAAAATGATAGTAAATTCAACAATTTATTGTAAATGCATTTTAGACCTATTTTTTCCTAACTTTTGTCCACGCTCCATAGTATTGGTAATTAAAATTTGTTTGCAACAAATGATGAAAATAATTATATCAAAATCAATAATAACGACAATATTAACCCTTCGTCTGCACACTTCCGCCACGAACCTCTGACTGCATATGGGGTCGATCCGACCCCAGACGTTTCTCAGATCGTTGTATTTCGATAAATATGCATTTTTTTGTGGAGACGTTTTTTGTAATCAATGATCCTTATTTTATGGGCCAAATTTTATTTCCCAAGCAAAACAAAAATTAAGTGCTTGAACATTCGTTTAAAGTGGGAGATGCGTTGAAAAATAAGTACTTGCACGAAAAAGATCGTTTTTTATCCAAAATATAAGAAGAAAATCCTTTGAGGTTTTTGAAGAGGAAGGTTTGTAATTACGAAAATAAGACAGTGTCGACCGTCTTTCCAAAAAGTATATTTATCCGGAGGTTTGAATTTGAGCATTTTCGGGATAGTGAAGAATGGTTCCCCCACTCCTAAAGAGTAGGAGTGGGGGACCATTCGAGAGCCGCACTGCGACCGAATGGATTGCCCCGTTTTGCGATACAGTCAGTTGAAAAAATTGGCGTCAAAATGACCCAGTGTACAGTCGAAGGGTTAAGGCGTTACCCTCACTTGTAGCGCAAAAAAAGGCCTTTTTCATGATTTTTTTTAAAGAAAAAATTACTTTCAGTAATTTTTTTATTGAAAAATATTACATTGTTTAGTGGCAAATGGCCGTCAATGAAATAATGTTTTTATATACACGGTTTGCGGTGACCAACATTGCGGCGAAGTGGATCATCTGAAAAAAAAATGCGGATGGATTTAGTCAAATATAAGTATAAACTAGTCTTTAATGGAAGGATTTTAAAAAATATTCATTTTTCACAAAATGGCGGACAGTCAAAGTTAATGGTTCGATTTTAGCGAAAAAAACGGCCGTTTTTTGGCTATAAAACGGCCATTTTATTTTTGAAAAAAATCGAACGATTAAAGACTACATTTTTATGTATTAAATAAGCCTGCAAAATTTCAAGAAGATCGGTTCATTAGTGTTCGAGTAATCTTGGTCACCGACTTCAGAAATGCCATTTTGAGAAAAACGCGTTTAAAGTTTCAATTTCAGTTTACACGAAGAAAATATTTCTTTTTGTAAACTTACATAGAGTCATCTATTCCGGGCATAAAAAAAACTGCACTTCAAATTGCACTTCAAAAAAATGCAATAAAAAAATCGATTTTTTCAAAATCGCAAGTGGAGGTAGCCCCTTAATAACCACACCCATATAGAATAATCCTTCATCAAAGTTTCTTTTTTCCTCATCAATGCGCACGCTCATAATTCATTTCGCTTTGCCTTCGCCACTTTCTTTCATTCTCACTATCAATTGTAATATATATATATCTTTATGTTTCTTTCGTTTAATTCGATTCTCGTCGCAATTGTGACACGGCATTTTGTTTGAATTATTTTTCTCCGACTCGTCCTCCCTTCTGCTCTGTCGATAATGGAAAAAAAACCAACAAAAAACGGATAAACGAACGAAAAAAAAGAATCGCCGTACGGAGAGAGCGATGAGGAGGAAACGATCGGTCCGGAGTACACCTTGAGCCCAACGGACCCCATAGAAGTCGATTCCGTCGAGACCGCAGCGGGTCCGCTTAGTACCGAGGCGCCCTTGGGCCCGCGGCCCACGAGCTCCCAGTGCCGTGGCGACGATCATCCCGTCGCTTGCACCGACAACAGTCGGTCCATTTGCTCGTTGCAAAAATGCGACGGTATTCAAGATTGCGACGACGGGGCTGACGAGGAAGGATGCCCTCCTCTAGGTAGGCCTGGTCACCTGCGTTCCCCACTCCCTTTTCCCACCATTTTGAATTTTATTTACTTCTCGTGATTTTCATGATTTTTTTTTAAGTAAAGATTTTTTTCACCATTTTTTAGACTTAGGGTATGTTTCATTCCTACTTTGGGCTGTTACATGATATTTTTTTAAATCTATTAAGCTTTCAAAATGCCGGTGGTATGGCACGATCTTCTAAATGGGTTGCGGTGGATGTTGTCCGACGGCGTGACACGTAGCATCGGCGGGATTAATCTGACAAAAACCAACGAAGATTTTTCTTTCGTTAACACTCATACGCAGAATATGAACCAAGAAAAAGTGAGAAATGTTGAAAATCGATTAAATGGTACGCTTTGAAACAAAAAGATTGAATTTACCAAAAAATAGCTTCGTTTTGCACTGAAAGAATACTTTTTGTTAATTTCAAAATAAATTCAGGTTCATGTTTCGGACAATAAGGCTAGAATGATTTTTACCAAATTTCATCAGAATCGGTCGATTAGTTTTTTAGCTATACGTCACGCCAGTTTTTAAAATGGAGTTTAGAAGACCGTGCCATACGTCCGCAATTTTTTGACATAAATAAAAACAAAAAATACCATGAAACAGCCAAAAGTAGTAGTAAAACATCCCCTAAGTCTCAAAAACGGTAAATAAAATAATTCATTTAAAAAAAAATTACGAAAATCTGCAAATTTTTTCCTCGCCAAAGGTATCTTCCCCCTTAACAAGGTGGAATCAGTGGAGGCAGCAACGGCTGGCTTGAAATTCCTCTCTATGTTGAATATCTTCGGCTTCTGTACAGTTTAAATTTGCACGATCCGCAAGCTCGCATGTCTTCGCGCTTGGAATGCAATTACTTATTAGTCGAGCAAACGCTCGAAATTCGCTTTGTGCTGACCATACGTCAGTTTTTTTTTCTTAGGGCAAAATGTACTCGCTCGTGGGAATAATTTTTTTGTACTCTTCGGGCGAAATTGTAATTGGGGAACTATGTATGATGGAACCTGTAAAAAGCTGTCTGGTTTATGTTTGACTTTTTCAGCGGCTGTGCTCGTGGTCTGGGAGCAAAAGTCTCTGCAATTTATTTAACGTTTCGTCGTATCGAAATGCATGTTTTTAAGGGTCTGGCGCGGAGATTTTGCGAGCGAGAAAAATATGATATTCGATGATTGTTCAAGTCCCGTTCAAGTCCCCGAAAAAAAATATAGCGAATTTTCGTCATGAGTATTACTTGCCAGAAAAAATGGAGCATTCCGAAAAAAAGTCAAAATTCCATTTTCAGTTTGGCAGAATGAAGATAATTGAATTCCGAATACGAAACACTGGCAAACACTTTTTTTCAGTGGTATTGAGTTCCATTGATTAATTTTAGACATGTAGAAGATCAACGTAACCTCAACAATTTTCGAACCCAGTTTTTCTCATAGATTGTTAAATTTTTAATTAAAAACAAAAGCATCAGGCTCTGTGAAATTAATTGACGCAGAGCTTGACGATTTTATTGGGCCCTAAATATTATTCGTCTCTGAGAAATCTCGGTTGAAAAATGTAAGCTATCTCTCTCGCACTCATACGTCACGTGGTACGTCTTCTACTCCGTCTTAAAATGCATCCCGGATCATTTTTTTTCGATAGATGGATGCACGATAAAAGTTTTCCAGGAGTGCTTCGTTTTAAAATATAAATTCCCTTTATTGTGCTGTTCTGCCAAAATCGGATTTTGTTTTTTTTTTCTCGAATGCTCATTTTTTTGGAACATACTACTCATTCCAAAAATACGTAATATTTTTTTTGCGAAAAAGACTTGCCAGACTAAGTAAAATCATATTTGTCTCAGTCACAAAATTGGCATGCAAGACCCTTAAAAACGATATGATTATCTTATAATTGTCACCCTGTATATATATATATATATATATATATATATATATATATATATATATATATATATATATATATATATATATATATATAAACTAAATTTGATTAATACTCCTTCTTCCTAGTAAAAACCAGCTTCAACTCACAGACTCAACAAACCCAAACGAACTTAAATGACCTCAGATAAACCCAACCTAGTTTCGACTAACAGAGTGGTTCGAGTTTGAATGGCAGCCCATATACGTGTATATTATGTATATTAGAGTGATGAAAAAAAAACTCCTTCGGGGGCATAGCAAACATTGTTAGTATAAAGTTTGAAAAATCGCGAAATGTCAACTGTTGGTCAATTTTAAAAGGTAGTGCAAGCTATTTTCCGGTATTTTCTTATTTTGTGTCTAAGATCACGGTTTTTACGTCTTAATAAAAATTCAGTCATTTTTTTCCATCACTCTGATATATATATATCAAATATTGAATAAGAAATGGACTACAAATTGCTGATATCCCTCATCATCGACATATGTGTGTGTATGTCTAATTATATGTATATATCGATCATCAGGGATGCTTTATCCGTCAATTTGTACCCAAATCCTTTCTTCATCAGGTGGAAATTAATACCAGCAATGTGTTTTTTAATCCTGTAACGTATTCTCATTTCTTGTGTGATTCGACTAACTTGAATTTCCTTAATGATCTGTATATTGTTGTTTTGATAAGCGATCAGACGATTGATTTCATCCATATAATATTTCTCGGTTAAGGAGGTTGGAGCGTTGGCCACAATCCAAGATTTAAAAAAAAACTAAAAATCCATGTTATTGTCTATACTAAACTGAGTCTTTACGATTTTTTTTAAATTTCTTCACCACAAAACGCCAGACGTAAAACATAGATTAATGTATGTAATTTCACGTGCAGTTTTATTGGCAAGACGTTCACACTACGAGTGATATAATTTTTTCAGCTACTCTTAAGGAGCGTCCTTTAAGGCCTTAGGCCACGGTAACGGGTATAAAATCATGTGCGAATTTAACAATTGTTTTCGCATGAAAAAGTGATTTCTCATAAAATTAATTACACATCTATTTAGTATGAATATCAAGCTGTGAGAAAATATATATTTTCTCACAGCTTCTCATATAGAAATAACGTCAACAATTTTCACTCGATTTACTTCAAATTTAAAAGTTATGTTCCTAATTGCATTTTCGCGGAGAAGTACGTACGGAATTTCTGATTAATCGAAAACTTTTCATTTTATGAGCAGTTATAACGAAATTTTTAACTGAAAACTCATTTCTTAAGGCGTTACCCCCACTTGTAGCGCAAAAAAAGGCCTTTTTCATGAATTTTTTAAAAGAAAACTACAAAACTTTTTTAATCGATCAATATACCATCTTAAAGAACACATCTTGAAGAACTTTCAGTAATTTTTTTATTGAAAAATATTACATTGTTTAGTGGCAAATGGCCGTCAATGAAATAATGTTTTTATATACACGGTTTACGGTGACCAACATTGCGGCGAAGTGGATCATCTGAAAAAAAAATGCGGCTGGATTTAGTCAAATATAAGTATAAAGTAGTCTTTAATCGAAGGATTTTAAAAAATATTCATTTTTCACAAAATGGCGGACAGTCAAAATTAATGGTTCGATTTTAACGAAACAAAAATCGAACGATTAAAGACTACATTTTTATGTATTAAATAAGCCTGCAAAATTTCAAGAAGATCGGTTCATTAGTGTTCGAGTAATCTTGGTCACCGACTTCAGAAGTGCCATTTTGAGAAAAACGCGTTTAAAGTTTTTTTTTGTAAACTTCAATAGTCATCTATTCCGGGCATCAAAAAAAAACTGCACTTCAAATTGCACTTCAAAAAATGCAATAAAAAAATCGATTTTTTCTAAATCGCAATTGGGGGTAACCCCTTAAGTTCAAATACCTACAACTTTTGAATAAAACAAAAATTTTCAAATTCCGTACGTACTTCTCTAGGTATTCTAATGTAGATCGACGATAATTTTTGTTTTTCGTTCTAGGTAAAATTTGTGGATGCTAAATGTCCCGCCGCGGAGCGCATAAAAAAAGATAACAAAAGAAAATATTAGTAGTTGAGCATTTTGTACATCGAAAAAAAAATATATATTTTTTCTAACAGCTTGATATTCATACTAATTAGATGTGTAATTCATTTTATGATCGAATCACTTTTTCATACGAAAAAAAAAAATTGTTACATTCGCACATCATTTTATACCCGTTACTGTGGCCTTAAGCTAAGACGCAAATAAATTTTTCGTTACCAATTATTGTCTGTTTGAATATTATGAACGAGTTAGTATCTAATTTTGGGAAATTATCCAAAATTCATACTTACCCCCTTAAGGCTCTACATTGACCTTCCTGACACCCAGTATCAACTCGTATGCATTATTTCGAGGTCCGTTAAAAAAAAGAATTCATAAACCGTCATTCGACTCAACTGGAGCGCTCCAACCCCCTTAAACTCCGGCAAGACGCTGTGAAATTATACCTCCGATCGGGAAATATCGAATCGTTCTTGCGAAAAAATAAAAGGCAGTTTTCTGATCATGTTTCACAGACCCAACACAGGAAAGTGTGTATTCTCGTCGCGTCTTGTCAGAGTTGACGATTCGACCGAACGGTCGGATTGTTCGGTTATTTCGGGTGTACGAGAAAGATGCGAAAGTGGAAATGAATAATAAATGTGTTTTGATGGCAGGCTGCGAAGGCGGTGAATTCATGTGCGACGTGTCCCGATGCATCCACGATTCTCAACGTTGCGACTTCAAAGTCGACTGCGACGACGAAAGTGACGAGCAGGGCTGCACCTATCCGGGTAAGTTTTTCCCACTGGTTATTATTATTTTGTAGCATGATGACGAATTATTCATACAAGTTGGTCGTGTGTAATTTCCAACGGAGTATAATTCAGGGGGTCGAAAGAATGGTCATGTGACGAACTTGATGTGTGGGCGATGCCTCAAGGGCGAACATTATTGCCTTCCTCGTTTTTTTGAATATTTTTAGGATTTTTATAGAAGTTGGAGTATTTCAGAAAAATCGTATTAATTTCTCAAGAAGCAACATTTGAACATATGTGGTAATAAGTCAATTCAAGCTTGAATCAATTATATATATATATATATATATATAATATTTAATTGATTTCTAGCTTCTTTGTACAGCTTAAAATATATTCATCGAAATACGAGAAACATTCGCATCAATAAAATAGTCTTAACCAACGATAAAGACTACTTTCTTAAGCGAAATATTTCTTATAGAACAGTTTAAAATTTTGACTTTCCTCAAAATTTCTTAATTTCCTTCAAAATTTCCTTCTCTAAGTTTTGTTCAATATCTTTATTTATTTTTTAATTTCTTCAAATTTAATTAAATTTTTCTAATGTCCTTAATTATTGAATTTATTTCTAACTTCTTTGTACAGTTCAAAATTGATTAATCGGAATACCAGAAAGATTTTGGGGAATAAAATAGTCTCAATAATGTTTAATGATCTTAAAAATGATCCAGACAATTATCTTCTGCAAAATCTTTCTTGTAGAAAATTTATCTAATTTTCTCCAAATTTCTTTAATGTTCTTTAAATTTCTTCAATATTCTTCAAATTTTTCGAATTTGTAAACATTTTTTTCAAATTTCTTTAAATTACTTCATGATTCTTTCAATTTCATGAATAAAAAAATTTACTTAAAATAATTCTTGGTACAATTAAAAATGTATTCATCGAAATATTAGAAACATTCTGATTAATAGAATAGTCTTAGTTAATCATTTTGAATGATCTCAAAAAGAATCGAGACAATTTTCTTGAGCGAAATCTTTTTTGTGTGCTGATAAATAGATTTTTAAATTTACAATGAAAGGCAGGAAATTAATTTGTTCACTTATAATATATACGATGCTTCGTACATTTGAGAGGGGTGGACAATTTTTTCGTCTAACAATTTTTTTCTCAGTTTTTTACCGTTAAAATTGTATGTCGAGCACTCGCAGTATTTACGAATTCCGCATTACCGAGCGTAAGTCTTTAAAATTTCTTTCTGCTCGACCATCGATAACAACGGAGCGCTTGTTGCCTCGTGTTGTATAGGTAGAAAAAGCTTTACTGGCAGTCGGTAAGGAAAGTACCCTCGACTGTGGGTAAATACGAATTCCTTCTGGCTAGTTCTAGCATATTTCTACTTTATCTCCGATGAAATGGAATTTCTCAGACAGTTCGTCCGTTTACCGACTGTGGTAAAACGCAAATACGTGTGCAAACTTGGGAAGTTTACTCGAAACTCCTTGTTTGTTCGTTCCTTAGCAACTTTTTTCACTCTGTTAACAAATTTCAGATCAAACATGTCTACTATTATGTAATACCCTATGCTGTATTGTTGAAAAGGTAAGTGATGTGTTTTTCGTGGATTGTGTCTTATAAAGAGGCCTGAACATTTTTATGAAACGGCTTTTACATTATTAGTCAAAAAAACCGTTAAACAAAATATGATAATTCTTCGTCAGTAAGAAAAACCGTAACGAGTAATTTGACAGTTCTTTGATAGTCGAAGAAACCGTAAAAAAAATTATATTTCTTCGTCAGTCGAACCAAAAACCATCATTAAAAATTGACAATTCTTAATGATGGTCACACAACGAAAAACCGTAAAACGTTGTTCAATCTTTAAAAAAAAGGATAAATCCTCATTAAAGATGGCAATACCCTATGGTGCATTGTTGAAAAGGTAGGTGATGTGTTTTTCGGGCATTATGTCTTATATAAAGAGGCCTAAAGATTTTCACCGAACGGTTCTGACAGTGTTAGTCAAAGAAACCGACAAACAAAATACGATAATTCTTCGTCAGTGAAAAAACCGTGACGAATAATTTGACAGTTCTTTGACAGTCGAAGAAAACGTCAAAAAAAATTATAATTCTCCGTCAGTCGAACCACAACCACCATTGAAAATTGACAGTTCTTAGGTACAAAAAAAACGGCAAAAAATTTGTTTGATCTTGATTAAGGGGAGATATACACCTAGGAGCCAGAAAAAGGTCATTTTTTCAAAGAAAACTATTTGAAATTTCGGATTGGGGTTTTAATTATCTAAAAGTGTATACATTCAAAAACATGTTTAATTTTCTTTATTTAAAAATATCAAAAATATACAAGGATATTGCATGATCCTTGGAGCGTCGTAAAAAAATCTGCGTATACGGTACCCACTGGCGTTTCTTCAAAAATCATCTGAAAAAAAAACCAAAAAGATTATTAAATTAGATACTATAATCTAGTACTTGGCATAGCCGATTTTGAAAATATCGATTTATGACAAAATGGCGGACGTTTGAACATAAATAGTGATTTTTGGGCCAAAAATTAGTTATTATTTTGCCTATATAACAAAAACTAAGTAACGGAAAAAAAACCTATGACAAGTACTAGATAATGGTGTATAGAATAACCACAAAAAACGTCAAGGCAATCGGTTCATTGGTTTACGAGAAATTTTGGGTACCGATTTGAAAAACGTCGTTTTGAGAAAAACGCGTTTGAAAATTTGGGAATGAATAAATCATGAAATTTGACAAATTACATGGAAGCGTCGATACCAGGCCCATAGTGTAGGTCTTCTACGGTCGACGGAATGTTCACAACTTCTAAATCCTCGACCTCGACCATCTAGGTGTATATCTCCCCTTAAAAACGGACAAATCCTCATTGATGATGGTCCAACTCACTTTGGCATCTTCTTGTCACGATTTGCACCTGTCACAAAGTCCGTGTTTTTTTCCTCTCTCTCTCTCTCTCTCTCTCTCTCTCTCTCTCTCTCTCTCTCTCTCTCTCTCTCTCTCGCTCTCTCCCCCCCTGTCTTCCATTTGACACGTCAAAACTTTTCGTTCGAAGATAAGATAATTCCGCGTTGCCCTGTCAAGAATTCCGCGAGCTTTCTCTATCGAGGAAGAGCGCATAACTTCGTCCCTTCGTCCACGCAAAAATAGGGTCCCGCGGGCTGGAGAACACGAAGCTGTGCGCTCGTATGGGAAGGAAAAAAAGGAAGAAGCTTCATGACGAAGGGACTAGAAGCGACGACGGCGGAGCAATGCAAGCGAGACGAAGCGATGAATATTCATCGCTCGAGAGCTTTTTTTCCATCCTCGTTTTGCCCTCCCCGCATCCTCGTCGCCGTCGTCGTCGTCGTTGTCGCCGTCAATGTTCCTCGTCACCCTTCCGTCCTCATCGCACCGGGCTTGTTTCTCTCCAGCCCACAAAACTCATCCGATCTTGCCATTGAGCTTCAAGCTCGTCGAGGATCACTCGTAGTCAACAACGCGGAAGCCTCGAAGTCGTCCAATCTGGATACCGACCCGCCTTCCTCCCATTTTTTTCTGTCCTTCGTCTCGCTCACTCGTGCATTCTCTTCGTATTCATCACCCACGTGGTTTTTGAAAGTTACAATTTTAAAACCCAATATCTCCCAATCTTACTTAATAGTCGACTGTTCTGAAATTTAACTCAAACATGCATAATGATATGAACAATGTCTGGTTAAAATTTGAACAAAATTTATAGAAATCAAGATTGCGCGCTCGTACTACCTTAAGGCGCTAACCCCACTTGTAGCGCAAAAAAAGGCCTTTTTCATGAATTTTTTTAAAGAAAACTACAAAACTTTTTTAATCGATCAATATACCATCTTAAAGAACACATCTTGAAGAACTTTCAGTAATTTTTTTTATTGAAAAATATTACATTGTTTAGTGGCAAATGGCCGTTAATGAAATAATGTTTTTATATACACGGTTTGCGGTGACCAACATTGCGGCGAAGTGGATCATCTGAAAAAAAAATGCGGATGGATTTAGTCAAATATAAGTATAAACTAGTCTTTAATCGAAGGATTTTAAAAAATATTCATTTTGCACAAAATGGCAGACAGTCAAAGTTAATGGTTCGATTTTAACGAAAAAAAACGGCCGTTTTTTGGCAATAAAACGGCCATTTTTTTCGAAAAAAAAAAATCGAACGATTAAAGACTACATTTTTATGTATTAAATAAGCCTGCAAAATTTCAAGAAGATCGGTTCATTAGTGTTCGAGTAATCTTGGTCACCGACTTCAGAAATGCCATTTTGAGAAAAACACGTTTAAAGTTTCAATTTCAGTTTACACGAAGAAAATATTTTTTTTTCGTAAACTTACATAGAGTCATCTATTCCGGGCCCATACAGAAGCATGGGCCCGGATACTTATACTTAAAAAAATGCAATAAAAAAATCGATTTTTTCAAAATCGTAAGTGGGGGTAACCCCTTAAGACCTGATGTTTCACCCGACAAAAGGACGGTTGAATTCTAAACTCGTTTTTTTTTTCTTATTTCTTACGTTCCACTATGATTTAACTTGCATTTTTCGCTCTCCATCTCTTTTCCCCCGTTATCATAATTCGCTTCGTGTTTAATTGATCGGAAGACAGATCGCATCGATGGAGTACAAAATTGTGCTGGTTCGTAACACGACTATCCAAATCGTCCCGGAACGCCCAAAAACAAATATTTTCTCGACAATCCAAATTCTAAGGTCCTCTGCTATCATTTGGCTACGGATATTCGATTTTGCGCTAGGAGGTTCGTAATATGCGTGAAAAATATTGGCGTTGATTACCGCGTGCGAGCTGGTCGAGAATAATTCTTTTTTTTTCGAACCTCGCTGAAAGTGTACCTGTGTGTGTTCTGATTGTACACTAGAGTGGCACAAATTTGAGCTCTATTTTGTTTTCCTTTTTCTCACCATCCAATTATCTTCTTTAGAGAAAAAAAAAAATCGCGAATGCTGAGAACGGTCAAAAAATATTTAGACGTCGCTCAAGCCTGCCAAATTTTCATAAAACAATCGATTTTTTTTTTCGTCCATTTCTCACTCATGAATTTTACGCTTTATAATTTTTAATTTTTCTTAAAGCGACCGCTAAATATTCATTGGCCGGCTAGAGCTTTCGCGAGGTTCGTTTAAAATTATAAAGCATAAAATTCATGGGTGAGGAGTGGACGAAGAAAAGTCGATTTTATGAGGAGTACAACTTTGCAGTGACCGTTTTTTTTTCAAAAGTTTAAGGCTTTATTATAAAAAAGTGGCTACATATTTTTTAATCAAAGTACTGCCCGTCGCTAGCTACGACCTCGGCCCATCTTTCAGGTAGCATTCGAATCCCGCGTCGATAAAAGTCTTGGTCCTTGGAGGCAATCCAGGAATCGACCCAATTTTTGACTTCTTCGTAAGTACCGAAGTGCTGGTCAGCCAAATCGTGTGCCATTGACTGGAACAAGTGATAGTCGGAAGGGGCAATGTCTGGAGAGTACGGCGGGTGGAATAAAACCTCCCATTTCAGCATTTCCAAGTACTTTTTCACGACAATCTGCAACATGGGGTCGGGCATTGTCATGCTGCAGTATCACCTTGTCATGTCTTTCGTTGAATTGTGGCCGTTTCTCTTTGAGTGCCTTACTCAAGCGCATCAACTGACGTCGGTAGAGTTCCCCTGTGATGGTTTCGGATGGTTTGAGCAGCTCATAGTACACAACGCCCAGCTGTCAGCTCGTCTTCAAAAACTTTCTGCCTTCCGCCACCATGCTTGTTCTCGACCTCAAAATCTCCACTTTTAAAGCGTTGAAACCACCGCCGACACGTTTTCTCACTAATAGAATCCTCCCCGTAAGCATCTCCAAGCAAACGGTGGGCCTCAGCCGCAGACTTCTTGATGTTGAAGAAGTAAATCATAACCTCCCGCAAATGCTGAGAATTCGGTTCGTAGGTTGCCATGTTTGAGTGCCTATAACTTTATAATGCATACACGTATCCGTTAGCTTTTTTAAATTGTTTACATTGGCAGAGCCTCTAGTTTAAAATGCCACTTTTTTATTGAGCTAGGGCCACTACTTCGGCCGCAGTGGCTCTCTAAGTAAAACGGTCACTGCAAAGTTGTACTCCTAATATAATGAAAGTTTTAATGTTTGGGAGGCTTGAGCGACCTGTAAATATTTTTTGACCCTTCGCAGCTTCGGCGTCAATTTTTTTCTTTCTTTAAAGATGACGATTGGATGATGAGGAAGATTTAAAAAAATAGAGTTCAAATTTGTGCCACCCCAATGTACACTCATATGTTATTCAGTATGTGAGCACATGTCAAGCCCCGGTCACGAGGAACAACAACTGCACCGTTTATCTACGTTGCCCTCTTTTCCGTAGTTTGTTCGGTTGTACTTCGTTATATCCGGCATTTCACATAATGCCTTTCGACGAGGACAATTATGAGTAGTCGGGCAGTAGAAACGGGGATGCAGAAAGGACTGGAAGCAAAGGAACAATGACAAAGAGGGAAGGGGGTGGAAGACAGGGGGTGGACGAATAAGAGAGAGCGGGTGGAAAAGGGTGCAAGAGAAAGAGAGAGGGAGAGAGAGAGAAATATTAAAGGAGGTTGGTAGGTAACCGCACGCTAGGCACTGCCACGACAAACGTCAAAACCACTGTCTTCGAACATTATTCAGATAAGCCAGTTGGATGGTCATAACACAGCGAATTAAGTTAGGCGATGGGGCAGAAATGGAAAGGGGTAGTGGAGGGAGGAAAGCAGTGGATTACTCGTAAATTACATACATAGCTCCGACTCAATGTGCATGTTGAACAGATACCAGCCCTCTCGTCTACAAGACAAATTCATACGAAATCTATCCCGAAGGAAATCTGACGTACTGCCAATTATCGTCACTAAGGGTTCTTTTTCTGTCTGGCAAATCAGGAAGGATACAGAAGATCGAACAACCGAGAGAAATGAATTGGTTGATCCACTGTGACAAGTGCAATTATTTTTTTAGCGACTATGTATTTTTATTTATTGCTAGCGAAATATTTATCGGATTTGAAGGATGCGCTTGGCGCTCAAAAACAAAGAGTTTGAATATTTTTTTCTGTTGAGGGTATTGGGATGACGAGTCAGGGATTTTACGGACGGTTGATACATAATCGTAACGAGTTTGAGTTTTTTATCATCTGAAAAATATTGATAAATAATAAAGTCATTACTATTTGAACGAAGCGTCGAGGTTGATTTATGGTAAATCGGTATAGGTGGTTCTGGTAATTAGGGTCAACTGAAATCAGAAATGAAAGAATGTGCTTTTAGTACAATAGTAAAATGCTCGTATGATCGGATGCTTCAGTCGATCTATGTACACTAAATTGTGTATTGAGGCATTCCAAATACACAATTTACTATAGTAGCGGAAAATAAAAAATATCTATGAGCATTTTCTATCGTAACTCACTTGCATGTAGTGATAAAACACCAAATTTCACAAGAAAAAACGTTTTCACTTTCAAGCGAGAACATTTTTTCCTGTGAACATGCAAGTGAATTAGTGCGATTGATGAATTAGTTAGTTAGTTAGTTAGTTAGTTAGTTCGTTCGTTCGTTAGTTCGTTCGTTAGTTAGTTAGTTAGTTAGTTAGTTAGTTAGTTAGTTAGTTAGTTAGTTAGTTAGTTAGTTAGTTAGTTAGTTAGTTAGTTAGTTAGTTAGTTAGTTAGTTAGTTAGTTAGTTAGTTAGTTAGTTAGTTAGTTAGTTAGTTAGTTAGTTAGTTAGTTAGTTAGTTAGTTAGTTAGTTAGTTAGTTAGTTAGTTAGTTAGTTAGTTAGTTAGTTAGTTAGTTAGTTAGTTAGTTAGTTAGTTAGTTAGTTAGTTAGTTAGTTAGTTAGTTAGTTAGTTAGTTAGTTAGTTAGTTAGTTAGTTAGTTAGTTAGTTAGTTAGTTAGTTAGTTAGTTAGTTAGTTAGTTAGTTAGTTAGTTAGTTAGTTAGTTAGTTAGTTAGTTAGTTAGTTAGTTAGTTAGTTAGTTAGTTAGTTAGTTAGTTAGTTAGTTAGTTAGTTAGTTAGTTAGTTAGTTAGTTAGTTAGTTAGTTAGTTAGCTAGTTAGTTAGTTAGTTAGTTAGTTAGTTAGTTAGTTAGTTAGTTAGTTAGTTAGTTAGTTAGTTAGTTAGTTAGTTAGTTAGTTAGCTAGTTAGCTAGTTAGTTAGCTAATTAGCTAGTTAGTTAGTTAGCTAGTTAGCTAGTTAGTTAGCTAATTAGCTAGTTAGTTAGTTAGCTAGTTAGCTAGTTAGCTAGTTAGTTAGTTAGTTAGTTAGCTAGTTAGCTAGTTAGCTAGTTAGCTAGCTAGCTAGTTAGTTAGTTAGTTAATTTATGCAGTACTACGGCGAACCGCAGTACCGCATGAACGGGTCCGATTCGACCCCAGGTCCTTTTTCGACAGCTGTCTTGAGTACACGGGCAGGATGTAGGATGTGGGCTTAGTGTCCACCTATAGAGCAGGAGGGGGGGAAATTTTCGAGCGCCGCACTACCGCCGAATAGATTGCCCCGTTTTACGATACAGTCAGTTGAAAAAAGAAATAGAGTCAGAATGACCCGGTGTGCAGCCGAAGGGTTGAAGATGAATGAAATAAAAATAGTCCCCGTTTCGCACAAATCTGTACTTATACTAAATTAGTAAAGTCGGCCTGTCTGTCTGTCCTATGTCCTCGCATCACTTGAAAACTACTGAACCGAATGAAATATGGTTTTCTCTGTTGCATAGTTTAAAATGCCGCGAAAGTAATGGTATATGTTTCATTTAAATCGAACGAGTATAAGTTGAGAATTTGATTGCTTTACAACAAACCGTCATCGAGGAACAAGTTCCGACGGGGTGCGGATGGGGTGAGACGGCGTTTCAGAAAATAACATATTATCCAAATCTCAAAGGTTTCATGTTAGTAGTTTTTCATTTAGTAAAGTTAAGGGGTTACGTGGCCTTCGAAGCCAAAAAAGCATTATTCTCTATTTAAAAAATATATAATACATACATTATTTTATTCAAAATGTTAAGCACATAAAAGAGCAACATTTGAACAATGTTTAAAAAAATTCATCGAAAAATTTGGGAAATTCAGTAGGTGGGAGCAGTTTTTGAGAAATTGTCTCCACCGACTCATAAAATAGTGTTTTGAGAAAAATGAAATATACCTGCGTCGCTCCCGACCGGTCTTTCCCAACGGGGGGAATTCCGAAAGGCTCTCTCTCCTGGACTTTGACTTCGATTGACCTAAAACTTTGGGAAAATATTCTAGACATATTGTACTATTAGATAATGAAAGAAAGAATCGATTTTTTGAAATTTTCATACCCACGTAACCCCTTAAGATCAATGTGATTCCCATTGAAATTTTCGTAAGTAAATACTCAATCTATCTATACTTACAATAAAGACGTAAGGGACAAAAAGCCAGTATGTTTAGAATATAGATTTTACAAAATAACCAAGATGAATTATCAAAAACCGTAGACCAGGTAGTCAAAATAACTATTTCAACCGGTAAATCGCGGGCGAAGCCGCGGGCCCAGGCTAGTTAGTAATAAAACATACCCCGAATCTAAAAATAGATGAAGAAATGTTGCTTCAAAAAAAATCATGAAAATCAGCAATTTTTTTCCTAGCCTAAAGGTATCTCGCCCCTTAAGGTGGTTCTGTAGGTACACGTGTATGAGCCAAAAGTTTCGATCGAAGCGTGTAGTGAAATCCAATGCCTGTACGATGCTATTGGTTGTAAATTTTTGACAGAGTTTGTACCCTCTATATGTCCCACACATTCGCACCTCATGCATAGATGGGTCTCATACTCGTATAGAGAGCGGCGCTGTAATCGTGGCAACAGCGCGATTTTCCTGCAGTCATAGCGTTGAGCTTCCTACGATCCGTCTTTCGCGAAATATTTTATATAAATAAAAAAAGCGTGAAAATGTCAACCCAAATGCGATACAAAGGAAAGTTTACAAGAAAAAAGGCGCTTGCTGAAAGACTGAAAGCTGCGGCAGCCATGTGCCAAGCAAATGCGGCTAAACGCGATGAGAATAACCATAACCTCAACGATCAGCGACAAAAATTCGCTGTCAAAGGACGTCGGATCGTGGATTTACAACATCTTGCCGACAGTTTAAATTGTATTCGCTGTAACAAAGACAAATACATGCACAAATACATGCATCAATTGAACAAATTAAATTTGTTTGCAGAATAAATTTATTTCACATCCGTCTCAGAATTACTAGAACTGGGGGAAAAAAAAACACGCTTCGAGTTCCCAGACCACGCGCCGATCAGCTGGCTGCAGCGTACAGTGTTGCCATTCCGTTACAGATGGTTGGGCCCGAGTTCGGTGTGGAATAAAATTACCACTTTTCATAAGTCGATATCTCCGAAACTAAACGGTCAAAGTTTGTCATTTTTTTAAATCAATCCCACAATAGTACCGCTTACAAGTGTGTTTTTATTTTGAAATCCCAAGATCCGTTTAGAACCTATATCGAGAAATGCGAGCAAACTCCTGTCGGTTTACGTGTTAGGAATAGGGATCGCGTACAAAAATACCCATATTCCATTGCAATTATCTCATGAACTAAACGGTGAATCGAATTGAATTTTTAGGCATCAGTCCATGAAGGTCATATCTACACTATACTTAGATTTCAGCCAATTCCTAAGATTCGACCAAAACTACAGAACTAACTTAAGAAAACGGCCCGCTAAACAGCTCGTATTGTTTATCCTCCCTTCGTCATTCTCCCTTTTCTTCACGAACCAACCTCGAATCTTTGACTCTGTACGCGATTTTTCTTTTCTCTCGCTCAATGAGACGCGGACGCAATGCCCGTTTTACAACGTACCGGGCACACGGCTCGCGGAGTACCTCGAAACCAATATTTTGCATTGTTTTAATTTTTTTTTAAACCACCCCGGCACCGAGCGCAGAGCTCGAAAACTTGGCCAGGATTCCGAGGAGTCGTGAAATCGCGTGCTCGAGCCTGCCGGATAGGTTCGTTTACGAACATGGTCTACACATGCACGCGTTCGCAAGTTCTTGTCGTTGTTTATGCCTACCTTTCCACGAAGATAGTCAAAGGCGAGACTTCGTCTTGTTCATGCAATTTGAACCAACCACCACCAGCACCACCCCCCCCCCCCCCCTCGACGTTCGTCGATATATGTACTTCGTAACGAATGATCCGATTCTTAGACTCGAGTTTATGGATTTTCTTCACTAGTGGGCGACCGCCGTATATTAATATCCGGTCCCGGGACTAAGAAACTTCGGGGCGTTGCGCGAGAGGGTGAGAAATAAGAAAATGACACACATGTCGAGAACAACGGATTCGATAGATCGTTTTCTCGTGGGTTCCCGGGGGCTGGGACAATAGTCGGATGGGTGACCGCTCAGCCACGCGCTTGAGGGAACTATTCGGAGCAATTGCGAAAATGAGGAAAGTTAAGGCGTTACCCCCACTTGTAGCGCCAAAAAAGGCCTTTTTCATGATTTTTTTAAAGAAAACTACAAAACTTTTTTAATCGATCAATATACCATCTTAAAGAACACGTCTTGAAGAACTTTCAGTAATTTTTTTATTGAAAAATATTACATTGTTTAGTGGCAAATGGCTGTCAATGAAATAATGTTTTTATATACACGGTTTGCGGTGACCAACATTGCGACGAAGTGGATCATCTGAAAAAAAAATGCGGATGGATTTAGTCAAATATAAGTATAAACTAGTCTTTAATCGAAGGATTTAAAAAAATATTCATTTTTCACAAAATGGCGGACAGTCAAAGTTAATGGTTCGATTTTAACGAAAAAAAACGGCCATTTTTTTCGAAAAAAAAATCGAACGATCAAAGACTACATTTTTATGTATTAAATAAGCCTGCAAAATTTCAAGAAGATCGGTTCATTAGTGCTCGAGTAATCTTGGTCACCGACTTCAGAAATGCCATTTTGAGAAAAACGCGTTTAAAGTTTCAATTTCAGTTTACACGGAGAAAATATTTTTTTTTGTAAACTTACATAGAGTCATCTATTCCGGGCTACTTATACTTATACTTCAAAAATACTTATACTTCAAAAAAATGCAATAAAAAAAATCATTTTTTTCAAAATCGCCAGTGGGGGTAACCCCTTAAGTTACAATGTCAGCAACTTTGAAAAATCTCTTTTCGAGAAAAACGCGTTAAAAGATTTAACCATCGATTTTTGCCAGATAAAACGATTAGAGATACGGCCTTGAAATTTTTACAGAACATCCTTGAAAGTATAAAATGTCGAAAAAGGCCAAAAAAATCGATTTTTTTAAAGTGTCACACTGGTATAGCCCCGTAAAGAAATGCACTGTACTATTTCATTTAGATGAATGTTTCGCACAGAAATTTCGCACGTAGTATTTGAATTTGCCGCTAAAGCGATAAAAAATTATTGGAAAACTTTTTCAATATGTTAATGTTATATACAAAGCATCGAATATCATAGAATCAAATATTTAATATTATGTCATTATAGGACAAAAACTAAATTTTGAAGAAATCACGTAGTAGAAAGTTTCAATTTGGAAATTGAAATAGGAAGAAAAATCTTACCACGATCGGTCTTGCGGCAAAAAACGTTAAACTTATCATGTGTTTTCACGAAAGAAAAAAATCGAAAATAAAAAATGTCACACTTAGAAAAGTTTGTTGTTTTCAAAAATATTTTTTTTCCAAAAGAATTATGTTGAAGATGACGGAATATTAAACAAACAAAAAAGTTCATAAAGTACATTTCAAAACAAGAACATTCAAAAAAAATAAAGATCTCATATAGTCAATTCTTCAAAAGGGATGAGCATTTGACAAATGAAGTCGATTCGCTCAAAAATTCAGTACACATTTCCGATCGTGTGAAAAAAATTGAAAAAAATCACACAAGCGTTTTTGGAAGGAAACAATAACATATTTAAATTACTGCCAATTGAAAAGGGGTCGGAGCAAAGGGGTTGGGGGTATATGGAGCATTATACGCCACTTTTGGACTCGACCCCGGATCGGAAATGTGTAGTGAATTTTTGAGCAAATCGACTTCATTTGTCAAATGATCATCTCTTTTGAAGAATTGACTATATGAGATCTTTATTTTTTTTTTTAATTTTCTTGTTTTGAAATGTAATTTATGAACTTTTTTGTTTGTTTAATATTCCGTCATCTTCAACATAATTCTTTTGGAAAAAAATATTTTTGAAAACAACAAACTTTTCTAAGTTTGACATTTTTTATTTTCGATTTTTTTCTTTCGTGTAATATATACTACACGATATATATATATATATATATATATATATATATATATATATATATATATATATATATATACACATGTGTGTGTGTGTGTGTGTGTGTGTGTGTGTGTGTGTGTGTGTGTGTGTGTGTGTGTGTGTGTGTGTGTGTGTGTGTGTGTGTGTGTGTGTGTGTGTGTGTGTGTGTGTGTGTGTGTGTGTGTGTGTGTGTGTGTGTGTGTGTGTGTGTGTGTGTGTGTGTGTGTGTGTGTGTGTGTGTGTATATATATATATATATATGCTCGCTCAAATGAAAAATTGTTTTTCAACAATTACCACTCACAAAACATTATTACGACAATAAATAAACTACGTACGCGTATCCCTGCGTGATAAAATAGACGCTCTTGGTTCTCCGGAGAAAGCCCGAAAAAACTGTTGGCCGAATGAGATTCACGGGGTCGCGAAAGAGCTTCTCGTGAATTTCATCAACGAGGTGCGTCGTAATTGTTCGCCGTGTAATACGCGTCGGGCGTTCCGAATGTTGGATCCAAACGCAAATGCGTTTCACGGGCTTTTTAGAATTCATTTTCGGTCTCATTTTGCTCGGCTCCTGATGCCCCTCGGCTTTCCCCTCGGTCGTTCAACGAACGACCTTAAATTAAACGTTATCGCGGGAGCGAGTCGCGAATGAGCGTTAGCGGCAGTCGCCACCGCACCGCGCGGGCGCTTGTCGTAACGACAGCGGCGGGTGGGCGACGAGCTCGGTTGCAGATTGGTAGGCGTTACCGTGGACGCGCTCTCGCGTTTGCCGCTGCTTTGGAAAACCAACGACGACGAAACCGCATTTGGCCTCTCTCTCTCTCTCTCTCTCTTTCTATCCGTGCTTTTTCTCGGTTTCCCTTTGACACAGCTCTCCCTTTCTCTCTCGCTCCCTTCTCTGCTTTTTCCTCTGCCCCCCCCCCCAGCTTCTCTATCTCTTTATCTTCCTCGATTGTTTCGTTTTGTGTGTTACAGTTGACATTTTGCGGATCAGAAGTTCAACTACACCTCGACCCTTCAAATATATTTGTACAGGGTGACAATTATTGTACTGTACATTATATATTTTTGTAGAGGTTGACAATTATTATATTGTATATTATATACAGGGTGTCCCAGAACTGAATGTGTTCCCTGAAATGGGGGGTTGGGGTCGAAATTCTAAGTCGATTGATATAAGCATGTGTGGGTCTCAGATCAAGCCCTGAATTACTATTAATTTTTAAAGCCGGGCCAATCAGGTGGGTCCGATGAGCCAGCATACCTGATTGGCCCGCCTTGAAAAATTAACAATAATTCAGGGCTTGATCTGAGACCCACACATGCTTATATCAATCGACTCGGAATTTCACCCCCAACCCCCCATTTCGGGGAACGAATTCAGTTCTGGGACACCCTGTATATATGTACAGGGTGACAATTATTGTCATATTACAAGGTGGCCGTCTGTCTTCTAAGGGATGACACCACTGTGACGGGCCAATCACTACCAAATATTTCGGCAGATTTGTATCATCGATACTGACCTTGACTGACCTTGAATGACTGACCCCCTAATATTTTTTATGCGACTTGAGGTGCTCCATAAGATGGTTGAACAAAAAAGTACCATTCCGTTACAAATATTGGAGGTGACCTTCACTGTGCGTCAGAGCCTCCAACGAAATTTAAAAAAATTGGTAGCATTTGATGGCCCCCTTCACACCGTACAACTTTTGTCTGGAACATTTTTTGTGACGTCGATAATTACCGAATTATTTCGGGTGGCAGAGATAAGAGGGACCCCCTGTATATACACATTTTCTTGCTTTTTTGAGAATAATATTTACAAAAATTGTGCGTACGTACAAAACAACGCATATATGTCCCGCACTTGCGCGACACAAACAAAAAGCAGGCTCTTCGGTTTGACTTTTTTTTATTTTTGAAACACATTTTTGCCGAAGAACTTTTTTGTCACGGCGTTTCGGGCTATTCTTTGCAGGAACGAGAATTTTCTTCCTGAATACACGAAGTAACGATGTGTCCCTCGCGTCCGATATATGCTTGATTTTATATACCTGTATATGCAGGTGTGAAGTATGTATCCCTCTCTCTCCATCTCTCGATCTGGACATAGGTATGTATAGGTGCATCGTCGAAGCAATCCCGTTCGCCCACCCGCGGCGCTTTTTTTGTATTGTTGATTTATATGACAACCGGCGGGGCAGAGCTATCGTCCTTGGGCTGGGAGATGAAGTACAGTACGCGGCAATACTGCCCGATGAGAGATAGCATTTATCCAAATATTACACTCGTAACTGGACCACAACGGATGAAAAGTTCAACTTGCACGAATGAACGCTCGGCCGGGTGGAACAATTTGTATAATAACGCGAAATTGTGAGGTAAGGAAGTTTTGGGGGTCCTCGAATTGGTGACGCGTTTTGATGATTTGCCGGAAATTCATATATATATATATATATATATATATATATATATATATATATATATATATATATATATGAGGTATTCCACGTGAATCCGGTAGACTTTTTCCTGACCCCCGCCAATTCGATTTATTTTGTAAAATCTGATTCCATTGACTCTAAAAGAGACCTCGAATTTTTTAAATATTTTTCGAAACAACCCTTAGTCAAAAAAAAATCTCCGAAAAAAACGCCCCGATATAAGAATCTGAAAAAATTCCCAAAAATGCGTGATTATTTGTAAAAATTTTCAAGCTGTCACCCGCAGTGGAAGTATAATTTTTTTTCTGTGCTTTTTGAGCGATTAACGTTTAAAAAAATCCGAAAAATTCAAGAACCACTCATTTCGGGCGGATACTTAAATATTTTGATACCCACTATGAATTTTTTTGACCATTTTTGAATAACCAAATCACAATCATGGACCTTGAACAGTTAGCAGTCAATTTTTCGGATTTTTTTCAACGTTAATCGCTCAGAAAGCACAGAAAAAATCATACTTCCACTGCCGGTGATAGCTTGAAAAATGTTACATATAATCACGCATTTCTCGGAATTTTTTCAGATTTTAAAATCGGGGGGTTTTTTCGGAGAATTGTTTTTTGCCTGAGGGTCGTTTCGAAAAATGTAAAAAAAATCAGGGTATCTTTTAGAGTCAATGAAAGCGGATTAAAAAAAATCGGATTGGCGGGGTTCAGGGAAAAAGTCCACCGGATTCACGTGAAATACCTCATATATATATATATATATATATATATATATATCACCTGCTCTCACTAAATCATCTATGAATTGGTCAATTTTCAATATTTCAACTTGAATTTTTAAAAAATATATTCTTGAATATCTATACTTTCAGAAAATGCGATAAAAATGATTTTTTGACTCGGCCACAGTCTCTTAATACTCGAAGAATTTTTTGCCCTTTTTGGCAATGACACCCTATTCGCTCACCGAGGGAACCTTAATGGCTGTGAATCACCCTGTATTTATCGTCCTCCTCAGCCAAATTTTGCTCGCGTACAAAATTAAATGTTCCGTAAAGGAACGTGACGGGAGAGACCTCGTTCTTTAGCGTTAACAAGGAAGAACGCTAATTTTACGAAATTGAAAAGACGACGAATTTTCCCTCGTCTCGAACGAAGAATTTCCTCCGGATGTTCTTCGTCGTTCGTGCTCAATGCTGGAATTAATTGCGCTAATAATCGCGCGCTTTTATTCTCGGAGACTTCTGGTGAGCGCGGCGGTATCGAGTGATAGATCGTTTCCACGTCATGCCTTCGACGTACCAATATTATTCGCAGTCTTCCACATTATACAGGGTGTTAGGAAGGTCGATGCAAAGCCTTAAGGGACACGACTAGTGTGACTGCCAAAAAAAAATGATTTTCGGGAATTTATTGAAAGAAAAGTATTGCATCGAATGTTTTGAAATTTCGGGGATATATTTGTGTGTAAATTACGTATATACAGTAATTTTTTTTTTTATAAAAATATTCAATTTTCAGTGACTTATGCGCCGTCTCCCAAGTCACAAAAAAAAGTCTCCCACTGCTGCAGTGATTGCGGCCTTCAATGCCCGAAATAAAAAGAAGTCCGTTTAACTAGAAGGCCTGTACAATGACGCAGGATCAAAAAAATAAAATAAAATCGAACAAAATGGCGGAACTTTGAAAAAAAAGTTCCAAATTTCCGTTAATAATCTGATGGTTTTTTGCATGGGAAATTGACATTTTTTATCCAATCGGAAAACGGGAAAGTCATGTATGAAGAAACAAATACTAAATATGCTAAGACAAGATTCAAATCGATCGGATGATTTGTATTCGAGTGAGAACTGCAGGAAATTTGAAAAAGGTCGTTATGAGAAAAACGCGTTGAAAGATAAAAATATTGATTACATTGTTATAAATCGATTGAAGTATACGGTATAGTATAGTAGTAAAGTATACTTGAAGGTATAGACTATCGAAAAATGCGACAAAATAAATCGATTTTTTCAAGTGTCACACTAGTGGTGCCCCTTAAGGCGGAAGGCTAAATTAAACGGTCCAAAAAAGTGTTTTTTCGGGATTTTTTTAGACGGAAAAAAAACAAGTGAGCCCATTAAACATTGAGGTGACTTTTCAAGTATATTTGAAATGTACAAAAAAAATGTCAACATGAAACAATAAATGACTGCAGCTTTATCAGCCTTATTCATCAAATTTTCAATTGTCATAAATTTTTCTTCTGGGTGAATTATAAAAAAGCTGATAAAATCGTGAAATTATAAATTTTCTCGGGTTTGAAAAAAAAGGTGTTGAAAAAACACTTTAAGGTGCTATAAAAATTATTTGAAAATACTTTTTCAACGACTTCATTAATTCACTTAGAAGAGATTTTCATACTGAAGAAAAAAAAATTTTGCTTGGTTCAATAGGTCGTTTAGTTTTTTTGCTATCACGCCCGCCAATTTGGAAAAATCGTGAAAATGAAAACTCGAGAAAACGCGGTTCAAAGTTTTCAACAGGAGAAAATATCAATATCAAATTTCAATCGCGTCTCTGTTTTTGGCCTTGTATGTACAAAAATATTTACAATTAGCCTCTGTAACTTTGTAAATATATTCTTGGATAGTTTATCTATCGATTTAAGCAATAAAAAAAAAACGATTTTTTGGACTCTCCAATTCAGGCTCCCGCCTTAAGAGGTTAGGCCTAGGGGAAAAACTACAAAATAAATCGAGATTACAAAAAAGGGTGTTTATCATTCATATCAGTGACTGTAGACAATAGTTTTTTTGAAGCCATTAATTTCAAAATGGCGGCTGTGCAGCGTTTATCTCAAAACTGCATTTTTTAAGTTGGCCGGAAACATAACTCAGACAATTTTCAACCGTGTCACTTGAAATGTTGAATATTTCTTACAAAATATGTATACAAAATACATATACAAGAAATATCTATACAAATATACATACAAAATATATCTATAAAAATACATTGTCTATGGAAGTACGTAGGATTTTTTTTTATATTGTATAGTTCATTTGTTATTAACAATTATCTGACGATTTTTAGGTAAATTTTTTCACATTCCAAAAATTTGCCTAAAAAATCGTTAATCCCCAAAAAGCCTATTTTTTCCATCTCTAGAGTGGCCGAGGGCTTAAGGCATTACCCTCACTTGTAGCGCAAAAAAAGGCCTTTTTCATGAATTTTTTTAAAGAAAACTACAAAACTTTTTTAATTGATCAATATACCATCTTAAAGAACACATCTTGAAGAACTTTCAGTAATTTTTTTATTGAAAAATATTACACTGTTTAGTGGCAAATGGCCGTCAATGAAATAATGTTTTTATATACACGGTTTGCGGTGACAACATTGCGGCGAAGTGCATCATCTGAAAAAAAAATGCGGATGGATTTAGTCAAATATAAGTATAAACTAGTCTAAGATCGAAGGATTTTAAAAAATATTCATTTTTTACAAAATGGCGGACAGTCAAAGTTAATGGTTCGATTTTAACGAAAAAAAACGGCCGTTTTTTGGCTATAAAACGGCCATTTTTTTTTTCGAAAAAAAAAAAATCGAACGTTTAAAGACTACATTTTTATGTATTAAATAAGCCTGCAAAATTTCAAGAAGATCGGTTCATTAGTGTTCGAGTAATCTTGGTCACCGACTTCAGAAATGCCATTTTGAGAAAAACGCGTTTAAAGTTTCAATTTCAGTTTACACAAAGAAAATTTTTTTTTTTGTAAACTTACATAGAGTCATCTATTCCGGGTATCAAAAAAAACTGCACTTCAAATTGCACTTCAAAAAAATGCAATAAAAAAGATCGATTTTTTCAAAATCGCAAGTGGGGGTAACCCCTTAAAGGAGTGATAGGTCACGTCGTTCGGAACATATCTAACCTAGGTTACCTTAGTCATAGGTGTAAGGATTTCCAGTTATCATGGTAAGTATGATTTTCGGAAAATTTCCCAAAATTAGGTCCTAACTCGTTTACCTCTGATGTTAATGCTATTTTTTTCAAATTAACCTAAGAGGTATTTTTATTTTTTGACAAGTTTTTAATTATTCAACCCGTCCCATTTAGTTAGTTGTGTGGATACAGATGATTGTATCGGTGTTTGTCGACTGAATACACATTAAGCTAAGACGCGATTCAATTTTTAGTTACCAATTATTGTCTGTTTGAACATTATGAACGAGTTTGTGCCTAATTTTGGGAAATTTTCCAAAAATTATAATTACCATGATAACCCGAAATCCTTAGACTTTGGACCAAGGTATCCTAGGTTAATGTTCCTAACGAGGTGACCTATCACCCCCTTAAGGCTTTGCATCGACCTTCCTAACACCCTGTACAGTTGTCCCGAAAGCAGCAAATATTTTCACACAATATCGCCAATGATAGAGTTTTCTCAATTAAGACCGTGGTCATTTTAAGAGTTGTTTTATTCTGCATCTTTTCTCAGCAGCGACCGTGCATTTCACTTCATTATGCATAGTCACGAACTTTGCGGCTTCGCTCGACCTGCTCGCGCTATATCCGACCTACGTCTCGCAGACACTTCGAGAATTGTTTGGAAGAATTCAATTTCAAACAGGATGCTATAAAATATTAACTTGTCATTTTTTTCGGGCACCGCAAATGGCGGGTCAAACATTAATAATAATAGGATTTATGTAGTGCGAAAGTCAATGATTCATTCAATGCATTTTGACAAGACGGAATTGGATATTTGACATTCTGCAAGAAAAGACGTGAAATAATTAATCATCATGTCATTCACGGAGTATATTTCGGGCTAAAGAAGAAATGCTTGGTTTCCGATATTTTACATTATCGGAAAAAAAATACGTAAAGTAATTGCCAATAATTATATGCACGCATTATATTTCGGATTATAAAAGTAATGCTGTAATTGCATGAATTTTGTCGAATAGTGATAACATATTTTACATATTCCAAAAAACACCAAAAGTTATCGACAATCAATTATCAATAAATCAATGATCATGGATAAATAATATTTAGCACTGAATAAACAAAATTTTGTTTCTCTGATTTTTTATTTAGAATTTTGTTCGTGATTGCACATTTTAGATTTTCGAAAAAATCGTTTAATTGTTGAACTCCCGTGACGCTCCGAGTCTTCGGCGGTAGAGAGGGCAAAGTTCATCGAACGCGATCCAAAAATATCCAAAAATAAATCCAGGGAGATTAAACATCGGAGCGTGAAACAGGGCGGTGCGACGAAGAATTTCGATAAAATTCAAGCTCCAGGAAGTCACCCAAACGGAATTATTCTCGGCTGCATGGAAAACTTGGGCCGCGCTTGATGGGGCAGATCTATATCGGGAATTAATCAAATATGATTTTCACCAAACACCTTCATGCTGAGGTATAACTTCCCTCGTGCGCGCCTGTGTCTTCTTGATATTTCGGTGGCGATTGAACCTTGTATTATTCGATCGTTCGCAATTTTCCACATTTTCCGAAATAGTTCCGACACTTAAGGGGCTATACCAGTGTGAACGCTGAAAATTTGGGTGATTTTCGGAAATTTTTTGGAAGAAATGTACCGACCTAAATGTTTCGGAAAATTAAGAATATAATTGGCTATATTTGAGATATATTACATAATATTTTCACAGAAAAATATTGAGATCCAAGCGACTTATGCGCTGCCTTCGGCGGCGCAAAAAAAGTTTATTCACTGCTGACCCGAGTCCGGCCGATTGAGTAGCTGAAACCGAAAAGAAAAAAATATCGTTAAACTGGAAGGTATTTCCAGTACAATGACGTAGGAATTTCGGAAAATATGAAAATCTAACAAAATGGCGTAATTATGAAAAAAGTCTGTTTTCTTGCCTATAAAATGGTCGTTTTTTTTAAGGCACAACACCACTGTGACCCCCTGTTTTTTTGCCATTTTTCAAGAATTTTTTTTTGTGGGAAAAAAAAGAGATATTCGAAATTTTTTTTTGTTTTGTTCGTTGTTTATTGAAGATACATAAAAAAAAATTTTCAAATTTTTCACGCCCCATGTTGACGCTGGGGAATCTCCCGCGTCAGGTACTGTTGCCTCTGCAGTGGTTCGCGGCACGCAACAGAACTCTCTTCAAAGTCGATCTGAAAAAAAAAAATACCGAGTGTTTTCGTTAATAATGTGATATTTTGAAGAGAAGTACATAGAGATTTGAAAAAATATTGATTTTTAAAAAATAGGCACGCTTTTGAAATTAAAGGACGATTTTCGAGCAAAATTTCTCGTCGAAAATAGGCTATAACTTTTTTTATTATTGAGATATCGAAAAAATCCTATGTACTTCTTTAGATAATCTAGTTTTATTGATGCAGTCCAAATTTGAAGTCGATCGGATAAAAATTGCTCGAGTTCTGCTGCGTGCCGCACTCAAAAAAGTGGTTTTGAGAAAAACGCGTTCAAAGTTTTAGGTTTGTTCATTTATGCGATAAATTGGAAAAAAATTTGTTTACCTTTAATCAGCGATGCCTGCACCATATAGCTGGTCTTCAAGAAGCAAACCATTGTCCCTAGCATCTTTTCTCGAATTTGTAGAGGCTCTTATTGCCTCTTTTGCAGCGTCTGTGAGCGAGCGCTCCGCCAGCTCGATCCGCGCTGCGTCGGTTTCATCGCAAAAATTGAAACAATTTGGGCCGATAGTTATTCCCAACGTCTCCAAAACTTTCATGAGGCTTCTCAGGCCATCATTGAATAATAATACCGCGATATCAGCTGCAATATCGACGATTTTTTTGCTCCCGGACTGACACTTGTTGTTTTGCGTAAAGCCGCCCAAACAACGCTGCAGCAAATCGTCTCTGCCCAAATTTATATATCCCGGTATACCTGCCGACCCTGAGGCGCGCAGCTGCGCGGGACCCCGAGCGTCACGGAGCGCTGCACCGCTCCACAAAATATTCAATATCTCCGAAAATAATTATTTTTTCGACCTGGGTCCAACGGCATCTTAATCTTAAATGTATTTTAGATTTTTCTAGATGGTTTTCAAAAAATCGATTTTTTTAAGCCGTCACAGTGGTGTTGTCCCTTAAATGCCAAATCGTCAATTTCCATCCAATCAAAAATATCCTACGTCATTGTAGAGTAAATATATTCAAGAGTATTCAGTTCAAATTTCAAGTCAATCGGATAATTGCTCTTTGAGTTACAATGTCAGCAAATTTGAAAAATCTCATTTCATAT
>OX101785.1:56306168-56349605 GCA_944452715.1 Ophion slaviceki | reverse complement strand
CTTTTTTTGCGCTACAAGTGGGGGTGACGCCTTAACAACCCGTCGGTGGGTTTTTATTGAAAAAACTCCGAGCTACACTTCAAATATTTCTCAACATGTTTGCATCATTGAAATTCGGAAAATATCAAATTAAATTGTTATAAAAAATTATTGAAAATTTTCAAGTACGTCATTTTATTTAAAATACATCCGGGTCAACACGACCCAATTCGTCAACGTAGGGTTAAATAGCTTCGTTGTTTATCAATATCTTTCAACAAAAAATAAACTCCAACTTGGCAACAATATATATATCAAATGTACGTAAAATCCCGACCTCGTCATCCCAATGCTCTCATCAGGAAAAAAATATTGAATATCGACCGTTTTCTTCGGGCCCCAAGCTTGCGCAAATCCGTCAGAGTCGCTACAGTCTCATTTTTCTTGCACCGGAAACGCACAGGAGCCGTGAATTTTTTTCGCGCCAGAAACTCCATACCGCGTTGAAGGAATCATCGAGATCGCGTCTTACCGGAAATACCACGAGAGAAAAAGGATGGTCGAAAGTGCGGCTCCGAATCGTATATGTGCAGCTGCGGTTTGAGGGCTACAAAAATAGCCGTGAAGCGCGCGAGTAGAATTGCCGTATAGAATTTAGGACGGCGCCCTAGCGAATATAAGTTTCCTCAACTGATACACGCACAAGTATACCTCGAAAGCGTTATCTTTTGATAAGCTCTAGAGTGCTGCCGTAGATGTTGCGATCGCGCGTTCTGCCACCTCGAGAATTATACCTTTCATCCGGGATCGTCGAGCTGACAGTGCAACTCTTCTCTCTCTCTCTCTCTCTCTCTCTCTCTCTCTCTCTCTCTCTCTCTCTCTCTCACTCTCGCTCTCACTCACTTCCTCATACAGACACACACATGCACGCACACACACAGTATTCGAGCTATTGAAAACGAGCGAAAGAAACGAAGAAAAATAGAAAAAGAGAGAGAGAGAGAGAGAGAGAGAGAGAGAGAGCGCGCAAGATAAAAACAGAGAGACAAAGGGACAAGGAAAGAAAAAAAGGAAGAAAAACGCAGCATGTACATATTATACCGACAAGAGGTGCTGCGTTTCCGCCACGGCGTCGCCAAATGCTTCAAGCATTCGCTACGGTGCTTGTATATATGTACTGGTCTTTTCAAGATGCATACTACGTTGTTTGCAACCCCATAAACGAATGTACAACCACTTGCAAAGCATACACACAGATATATATATATATATATATATATATATATATATATATATATGTACAAATATATCTTAATTGTTACTGTTAAGATGTGTACGTGTACTCGCAAGCGGTTTTACATTTGCTCAACCAGTACGCATATACAGGGTGGACCATTTAACGTGACCACCCCAAATATCTCCGTTGCCTTTAGAGTGACGAAAAAAACGTCAGAAGGCAATTTGATCGACTTCGAAGGGCTGATACAGTGGTGAAAAATTCATTTTTATCGAGGTCATAGTTTTTGCGTTCTAAAGGTCATCAGTGGTTTTTCAAATGGGAACATGTTTTTTTTTTATTAAGACGTTGTAGCCGATATTGAGACGAATCCAACGAGCTATGATATCACGGCCTTAAAATGATTTTTCACCAAAATATTTTGGTAGGGGTCATTTGCTACTTTTCCACCCTTAAACCCTATGTACTAAGTGTCACGGTAATTAAGATATGATATTCTTTTCCTTTTTTTCAATTACCCGAAATTTCGTCTTTAAATCGTCATATTTTTTTTGTTTGAGATTGTAATAGCACGAAATAACTTTTGTTGTACTCTGCAATGTATGTTTATTATAAATAAATCATAATTTGATACAGTTGGTTTCAAGGAAATGACTCATGAGCTTCCCAAGTCTTAACCCTTCGAGGGCACACCTCCGCCGCCAACCTATAAGTGCGTCTTGGGTCAATCTGACCCAAGGCGTTTTTCAAATCGTTGTATTCCGGTAAATGTGCATTTTTTGTTTTTTATTTGTAGAGAGGTTTTTTGTAGTAAATTATCCATATTTCATGGCACTAAATTTATTTTTTGACGAAAACGAAAATCAAATGCCAAAACATTCGTTCAAAGTGGGGCATATGTTGAAAAATACGTGCTTACACGTACTTTTACACTGGGTCAAAACGACCCAGTGTGCACTCGAAGGGTTAAAAATGTGCAAATGTATGGAAAATTCCAACTTCTAAATTAATTATAAAAAAAAAACTAAAAGCTACTTTGAACTTAGGTTCGTCTAAAAAAGTTCTCTAGTGTATACCCTTTCTGAAGGCATGCTACATGCCATAGAAAGCATGCATTATGGGGTAAAAATAAAGAGAACAATTTTTTTTTACATCGAAATTAGGAGTTTAAATTTTTCATCCATTTACACATTTTTAAGACCAAGAAACCAATTGTTTCAAATAACGATTTATTTATAATAAACATACATTGCAGAATACAACAAAAGTTATTTCGTGCTATAACAACCACAAATAAAAAAGTTATGACGATTTAAAGGCGAAATTTCGAGTAATTAAAAAAAATATCTCAATTATCGTGACACGTAGCACAAGTCTCAAAATGACTTACACGATCAAGCAACGTATAGAAATTGTGGAAATTCACTACAAAAATTGTGAAAATATTGCAGAGTCGATTTGAAAAGTCCGCAACCTGCCACACTGCTTGCGAAACTATGCAGTTGTTGCAGACGAAATTTTTCGACGCCATTGAACTTCTTTCTTTGGGGTTTTCTGAAAAGAAAAGTGTATGCCAATGATCCACAGACCATTCCGGTGCTCAAGGAAATAATTGGATGCACCATTAACGAAACTAGTGCGCAATTATGCAAAAATATTATTGAAAATTTCAAAAAAAATTGAACGTTTGCAGACAGCGACGAGGCAGCCATTTATCGTATATTGTGTTCCACACATAACCTCCATGTTTGTACCTTATATGAAAATAAAAATATCCGTACTTTTCAAATAAATAATGCGTTTTAATGATAAATAAAAATTTCAGGTCATTTTGAGACACCCTATATATGCATGAAGGATATTTTGATCCCGTTGTATCTACGTCATATTGACTATCAGCTCACCTGGCTGTTTTGAGAATAGTCCTCAAAATATTTTCAAACGAATCGTCGGTTCAACGAACAGGATTTTCCCTAAAACGAATTTCATATAAATACGCTTAATTGCATTCAGAAGTAATTTTGAATACATTGGGCTTTCTAAAAATGTCGAGTGTGGGACGCTGGACTATTGCGAGAACAGTCCTCAAAGTCAAATATCCTTCAAATCAGCTTTTCCTATATGTACATACACGCTCAAGAATGTACGAGTCGATGCACATGACAGGCTAACAACTAGTCATCCTGGGTACGTCCACTCGTGGCACTCTCACATCAGGAAATAACACCTTTTGCAGTTAAGTACTCCTCTCTTGCAGTGCGGCAGGATCGTTTATGCATTTATAAGTAATGAGCCCTCTAGAATAAGACGGTCGTTTCTCTTATAAAATCTCCTTCACCCCCACCCTCCGTTTTCATCGGTGTTCTTTTTTCCTCATTTTTCTCGGCCTCCCAGGATGTGCTGATGATAAGCAGGATATTTGTTAGCACGCTTATCACTTGAATATATATATTTTAAATACATATTAAAAGAGTGCCGGAACGGTTTGCTCTGCCATTTCGCTGATAGTTGACCGAGGCCAATTTAATAAACGGCATTTCAAAGAGGAGGGATTTACCTCAATTTGGACTTTTTTCAAAAATGTTTACGATTTTTTTTACAATTAGCACCCGGTTTTGAAAACGACCATTTTTCGTCGTTTTTTTGTTCCTTCTTGAGTGGACCCTGTTCGCAGTGAAAAAATGTTTACGCATTTCTGCGACCAAAATCATAAAGGGAACCCTAAGCTTCAAATTTTTTTTTCGAAAATAATTTTTACGATTTTTTTTCCAACATTATTTTGTTTTTTGTGAAAAAATAGATAATTTGAAAATTGCTCCGGAGTACGAAAACGATGAGATTTACAACAAAACTTTTTGAAAATAATTTTTACGATTTTTTTCCACCATTATTTCGTTTTTTGTGAAAAAATAGATAATTTGAAAATTGCTCCGGAGTACGAAAACGATGAGATTTACAACAAAACCTTAAGATAGCAAAAAATTTGCATTGCTTCTTGTGAGTTCACGGGAATTTTCTGAGATTTTTTTTCGATTTTTTTTTCATCAATTTCCGGTCAAAGCTTGATTGATCTGAATACCATAACAAAAATATAAGAAACCTCCTCTCGCTGTCGGCGAGAGGAGGTTTCTTCGACTAGACCAAAGTTTAATATGTAAGTGAAAAATTTCATTATATTATTGTTATGGTATTCAGATCAATCAAGCGTTGACCGGAAATAGATGAAAACAAAAATTTCGAAAAAAAAATCTTAGAAAATTCTCGTGTTTTCGTACTCCGAAGCTATTTTCACAGTATCTATTTTTTCACAAAAAACGAAATATTGTTGAAAAGAAAAAGTCGTAGAACTTATTTTTAAAAACGAAATTAAAGTTTAGGCTTCCCCCTTTATAATGTTGATCGGAGAAATTCGTAAAAAAAGTTTTACTGCAAACGGGGTCCACTCAAAACCGAACAAAAAAACAACGAAAAATGGTCGTTTTCAAAACCGGGTGCTAATTGTAAAAAAAATCGTAAAATTTTTTGAAAAAATCCAAAATTAAGGCAAATCCCTCCTCTTTAAAATGCCATTTATTTAATTGGCCTAGGTCAACTACCGGCGAAATGGCATGGAAAACCGTTCTGGCACTCTTTCAAACTGTTGCCCGGAAACTTTTCGCCCGTAGTGTATATATATATGTCCTGTTATGAATGGACAATCCTGCAACCGTCCTTAGGTCACATCATCTTCTACTATATGCTGGAATTTCAATTTAGTAAAAGTCCCACGGTTTTCGAGTTTTTAGCTGTATGTTATTTTTTTTATGATTTGCTTTTGGTTTTTCGCATGTCATTTCTACAAATGATATGAATCGTCAATAACTAAGCAACTTTTTAAAGTATCTGACACGATATAAGTAGTACATTTTTTTTACACCGCAGGCAATCAAAGTCAGATGTTCGAATTGGTTTGTATGAAAATTCTGCATAAGATCTTTTTTATTAAAGTTTCCTTAACATTTAAAGTTAAAAAGAAGACTTTTCTAGATAAAATAAATAACCAAGAGTATTTTTTTAAGCAGGTCAAAAAAAATTATCATTTGTAGAAGTCGCTCGCGAAAAACCAAAAGCAGATGATTTTTATCTCGAAAATCGTGGGACTTTTGATAAACTGAAATTTCAGCATATAGCAGACCATGATCTGACCTATCAGCAGTTGCAGTATTATCCATTCATAATAAGACACCCTGGCGCACATATATATGTAGGATAAGATTAAAATAAAATGTTTATAAGTTAAAATGTTTATTTCTATTATTATATTAGAGTGAAAGAGAAAGAGAGCGATAAAAAAGGGAGAAGATAAATAATGTTATGACTGACAAATTGATTGGTGATCAATTTTGAAATCATTGTCGATATTGTCTGTGGTAAAATAAATTTCATTTATTAAAAAAAGATGGACCGGACATTTACTCTAATCCTACATACATTTTTCAACGACTGAAGCTTATTCCAAAATAGGCAAAATCGACAATGATTGTGAAAGTGATCGCAAATAAATTTGTCAGTGACATCGTTTATTAATCTACTTTTTTTATCTTTCTCTCTCACATTCGTCTTCGATCTCGTTTCCCCACGAACTCCTTGCCTATTCTTGTCTCCTTTCTTCCAATTATTTCAAACAAACTTCTCCCTGGTGACCAATATCCGACACCCCCCGACTGCTCGTTCAGACTGAGCCCCATTTCTTTTTTCCTTCTTCCTCCCATCTTTTTTAATATTTTACATCCCACATATATCTATACAGGGTGTCCCAGACCTGAATGCGTTCCCTGAAATGGGGTGTTGGGGGTGAAATTCCGAGTCGATTGATATAAGCATGTGCGGGTCTCAGATCAACCCCTGAATTTTTATTAATGTTTAAAGGCGGGCGCACCTGATTGGCCCGCCTTTAAAAATAAATAATAATTCAGGGGTTGATCTGAGACCCACACATGCTTATATCAATCGACTCAGAATTTCACCCCCAACCCCCCCATTTCAGGAAACGCATTCAGTTCTGGGACACCCTGTATATACAGTGTGTACGTGAGTGTTTGTGCACTCGGACTACATTTCAAGAGGCGTGAGCCGTCGCAATAAATTCTGGGACGCTTATGTTTAAGTCGAATTGTACATTGAAAAAAATGATAATAATGAGACTTGCCAAAAAGTAGAGCGGTGACAAATAACGCACCGTCGAAAACATTAGGGGGGAGGGCATCTACACACGCACGTGTGTGTGTGGGAGGGAACGTCAGTTTAGCCAAAAAAAAAACGTGAATCTGAGTCAGACAGTGAATCGCCTCGTCTTCGTGCGAGCGTCTTTGGATCATCAAAAATAGATCGCCAAACTTGCGGTAGACTAGTCGACGAGAAAATTTGAGCCCTAGAAACACAATGCGCGCTGAATTTTCGCGACTCGTACAACTGACGCGACGGCTGATAAATTATCAATTTGCGCCGTTAATTACGTATTCGAGAAAAATATACATATACCGGGTGTCCCATTTTAATCTTACGCCAGATTTATCTTGAAAAATACTGCTCCGTTCAAGTATTGAATAGAATAAAAATTTTAGGGTTCAAATGAAGACGTTAAAAAAAAGTCTTTTTTATTCCAGAAATTACAATGGCGACGTTAAGATGGCTGACATGTGTTTTTAAAATGTGATCATCAATTGTTTTTTCACCGAAACATTTATCAGGCTTGCACTAACAACCTTTGCGGGAAAAGTTTTTTGATAACGTTCATAATTTTTAGGTTAGAATACAATTTTTTACGCTATTGGGCTATTTTTAGGTTAGAATACCATTTAACGCTATCCAGAATCTTCGACGAGGAAGTAAAATCTTCAACGTTCCTAGTGCAAGCGTGCGTGTGTGTGAGTGTGAGTTTGTTTGGTTTCGTTTGGGTTTGTTGAATAACCCAAACAAACCCAAACAAAAATCAGGTCTCTGCGGCTCGTCTTTTCCGTTATCCAACAAACCCAAACGAACTCACGTGAACTCTTATACTGAGGCTACACTCGTGGTACATTCTGGATAACGCTAAAATAGTAAAAAGTATATTCTAACCTGAAAATGATGAACGTTGTCAAAAAACTTTTTCTTCAAAAATTGTTAGCTTTGGCCCGATAAATGTTTTGGTGAAAAAAGCTCGTAATCCTATTTTTTTTTAAACATATCGGCTATCTTAACATCGCCATTTTGAATTTTGAACCAAATTTTGTTTTTTGAACGTCCCGCTCCGAACCTTAAAGTATCATTATACTCAATACTTGATCGGAGCAGTATTTTTCGAGATAAGTCAGGTGTAAGATTGAAATGGGACACCCGTTATATAAAAGAAATTAAGGGGGGGTCGTCTTTTTTTTCGCAAAATTTACCGCTTTTTGGGAATTTTTTTGTGAAGAAAGTCTACAACGGAAAACTTGTGAAACTTGGCATATAGTTTTATTGATCTGTTTACTACATACAAACATTTTTTTTAAACAATTTCATCAAAAAATCCGCCTCCCACCCCCCTCGACGCGCGATGGTCCTTTTTTGATGGTGTGCACGATTTCTCAAAAACTATTCAACCGATTGCCTTCAAATTTGGACAGAATGCTCAGCTGACATCCTTTTATCGTTTGATGAAGCAAAAAAGCAATACGTTTAATAGTTTTTTATTTATAAGAAAAAATCGATCAATTTTTTTTCGAAAAATCGATACTTCAAGTTCAAAACGTCACCAAATCGTCAATTTTTTTTCCCTTCATCGAACGATAGCTATATGTGTCTAAAGTAAAATGCTTTTTGGGTTTTTGTTGCAGGATGAACGTGAAGGCTGTAATCGTGCACACCATCAAAAAAGGACCATCGCGCGTCGAGAGGGGTGGGAGGCCGATTTTTTGATGAAATTGTTTAAAAATTTTTTTGTATGTAGTAAACAGATCAATAAAACTATATGCCAAGTTTCACAAGTTTTCCGTTGTATACTTTCTTCACAAAAAAATTCCCAAAAAGCGGTAAATTTTGCGAAAAAAAAGACAATCCCCCCTTAATATCGTAGATTGGGTCCTACGTGAATTCCTTTTATTGCGAATATTAACATATTCGAATGAGAGAATTCAACTAAAATATTTGAAGATTAGTAATAATAAATAATAAATTAATGTTCGATAATTAATGATGATAGATTTATAGTCGAAAATTGAAATATTCGTATGCAAGGTTGAAAGACAATTATTTTGATCTTCGAGAAGGCGGATCCGCAACGGTTGACCCATTTGTACGAGTTCGAGAGAGACAAGAGAGAATTTATTTGCAGAGTATGCTCGGAATTAAAATTATTCATCAACACCAAAGATCGAGAAATAGTCTTTAAAAAAATGACGAAAATCGTGGTTGAAATTTTTTTTCACGGACGTTTTTTTTTACCGCGATCGTTCTCACGGTTCGTCGGCGCCATTTTTATGCTTACGTAGGCCGAAGTTCATGTGTCTTGCACACGCGTTATGTACACACTGATGGTATAAATTGCCTGCATTATCTCGAGATTTCGGAGCAACGGAAAGGAGCGAGGGACGTTGACATCCGCGAAATTCCGGGTGAACGGAACATCCCCCTTTACGTAGTTGCGTCATCTGATTATACATGTATGCATATGTAGGCGTTCCTCCGGGATCATCTACAATGTGTAGACATGTATAATTTTTTGACAAATATAACATTACATATTTTTTATTGATAAACAATCTTCCAGACGTTTTTGTACAATGTACGGGGTGACCTAGAACTGAATTCGTTCCCTGAAATGGGGGGTTGGGGGTGAAATTCTGAGTCGATTGATATAAGCATATGTGGGTCTCGATTCAACCCCTGAATTATTATTAATTTTTAAAGGCAGGCGCACCTGATTGGCCCTCGTTAAAAAAACAATAATAATTCAGGGGTTGATCTGAGACCCACACATGCTCATATCAATCGACTCAGAATTTCACCCCCAACCTCCCATCTCAAGGAACGCATTCAGTTCTGGGACACCCTGTATATATATATATATATATACAGGGCTACTGGTTGTTAGTCACGATTCCGTAAAAGGGTCGTAGGATATGTTTTCCGCTATCAAATAACCGATTAATGCTTTATGCAAAAATGAACCATTTTTCGAGATATTATTTTTATTATTGTTTTTTATAAGAGGGGCAAGACATTTTAAAAATTAATGTTAAGGCGTTCCCCCACTTGTAGCGCAAAAAAAGGCCTTTTTCATGAATTTTTTTAAAGAAAACTACAAAACTTTTTTAATCGATCAATATACCATCATAAAGAACACATCTTGAAGAACTTTCAGTAATTTTTTTATTGAAAAATATTACATTGTTTAGTGGCAAATGGCCATCAATGAAATAATGTTTTTATATACACGGTTTTCGGTGACCAACATTGCGGCGAAGTGGATCATCTGAAAAAAAAATGCGGATGGATTTAGTCAAATATAAGTATAAACTAGTCTTTAATCGAAGGATTTTAAAAAATATTCATTTTTCACAAAATGGCGGACAGTCAAAGTTAATGGTTCGATTTTAACGAAAAAAAAATCGAACGATTAAAGACTACATTTTTATGTATTAAATAAGCCTGCAAAATTTCAAGAAGATCGGTTCATTAGTGTTCGAGTAATCTTGATCACCGACTTCAGAAATGCCATTTTGAGAAAAACGCGTTTAAAGTTTCAATTTCAGTTTACACGAAGAAAACATTTTTTTTTGTAAACTTACATAGAGTCATCTATTCCGGGCCCATACTTCTGTATGGGCCCGGATACTTATACTTCAAAAAAATGCAATAAAAAAAATCGATTTTTTCAAAATCGCAAGTGGGGGTAACCCCAAGAACTATTGTATGGAATCAAACCCTATTATTATTTATAGCTTGAATAAGAAATAAGAATAATCTGCAAACGTGTTTGAATTAGGGGTCCAAAACTCTGCAAGCCTAATAATTATTCTCATTTTATTGTTAATAATTCTTTGTTACTGTGTTCTCAACTACAAATAATTAAAAAATTCCATTCAACAAAACAGTGTTTTGTTATATTCATTTTAAAAGTTTCCTACCCCTCGCAAAAAAAATAATATAAATAATATCAGCAGAAGTTATTATTAAAATGGGTTATTTGATAGCGGCAACATATCCTCCGAGACTTTCACCAGATCGTCACCAGTAACCAGTAGTGTAACCTTTAAAAAAAATAACATTACATATTTTCCTACTATTTATAAATTATTTTGCAGAAGAATCTTTTTACTCTACAATGAAGAGATTTTGTGGCAAAGTTATTAATATTTACGTAACGCCAAAATGTGAAATTTAATATTTTCAAAAGATTGTACATCTCGATATAGTGAAAAAAAAACTTTTTTGAACAAGCCTTCATAAGTCGCAATAATTTGAAGAATCTTACATTGATATTTTTTCGGAAGTTCCAAGATTCTCTAAATATAATTAACGAATGATCTGTTCAAAAAGGCACCAAGCACAAGCAAAGGACGATGCGGAGTAAATGGAAAGGTGCGTGCTTATTTTTATCGTGTCGTATAAATCAAATCATTGTCGTGTATTTTTCTATATTTGTAAAAAATTCACGCCAAAAACAGTTTACACACATACACTTATATGTGTGTGCGTGTGTGTGTGCTCGCGCGCGTTTCATCAGTTATATACATGTATTTTCCTGCCAAATTTCATAACGTTTATAATAAAAATCCATGCAGAAACAATTGTAACATGCTATGTTATAATTGTGTAGCACTCGTGCACATAATTAACAAAAAAAAAAACAATTTTTACTCCAAATAACAAGATTCAAAGTGAGGAAACGGTTCATATATATAATTTACTTTGTACCATAAGAGGCCACTTTCTCGCGCCGCGGTATCTTCCAGATCTGGTTTCAAGGCTACGGTGAATGCGAACTTAGTTAATTGACGGTCGACTGCTCGAATACTGACGCGCTCGATGCACCAATTCGTTACGATTCACTGCATTTCTTGATTACATGGTATTGCGGGAGGTCCTCATAAATATATATATATATATATATATATATATATATATATATATATATATATATCGTGTACAAACTGATCCGGTGCCATTGGAGTGAACAAACAAGATTTATAAAAGGCACGAAATTAATCTCTACATCTAATATACAGGGTATCTGTAATTAAAGGATAATCCTGCAACTGTCGACGAGCCAGATCATGTCCTACTATATGCTGGAATTTCAGTTTAGTAAAAGTCCCACGGTTTTCGAAATAAAAATCACTTACTTTTCGTTTTTCCTCGCATGCCATTTCTACAAATCGCATGCCATTTCTACAAATGATAATTTTTCGTTATCCGCTTTTCAAACAAATATTCTTGGTTATTTGATTTATCTGGAAAAGTCTTCTTTTTAACCTTAAACGTTAAGGAAACTTTATGAAAAAAGATCTTATGCAGAATTTCCATACAAACCAATTCGAACATCTGACTTTGATAGCCTGCGGTGTAAAAAAAAATGTACTACGCATATCGCGCCAATTACTTCAAAAAGTGGCTTAGTTATTGTTGATTTATGTCATTTGATGAAATGGGATGCGAAAAACCAAATACAGATGATTTTTTTTTAAACAACATAAAGTCGAAAATCTCGGAAAGCCGTGAGACTTTTACTAAACTAAAATTCCAGCATACAGTACGACATGATCTGACCTATCGACAGTTGCAGGATTATCCATTAATTATAGGACACCCTATATATATATATATATATATATATATATATATACACAGGGTGTCCCAGAACTCAACGTCAAGCCGAAACGGGGTGACAGGATTGATTGTAACCATCATGAGAAAAATCAGAAAAAAATCTATTTTGAAAATTTTAAATTCATAGTTTAACAAAAAACAGTCTTAATTCTAGGAAACTTGGGGCAATTGTGTAATTATTTTTTATTGTAATTCTAGAAATGTTATTTAGGGTTACGGTTCCAAAGTTTAAATGAACAAAAATAATAAAAATTAACCACAATAACCGAAAAATGGTTACAGTTTGACCAAATATCTAGGTTTTTCTTAAATGCCCAGATTTTTTTTCTGATTTTTCTCATGATGGTTACAATCAATCCTGTCACCCCGTTTCGGCTTGAAGTTGAGTTCTGGGAGACCCTGTATATATATATGTATATATATATATATATATATATATATATATATATATATATATATATATATATATATATATATATATAATACAATTATAGACGTCCCAAAAAAATATTCCAGACAAAAGTGGTACGGTGTGAAAGGGTTCATCAAATGCGACCAATTATTTTCATTTCAGTGGAGGCGCTGACGCGCAGCGAATGTCACCTCCGCTTTTTTAAATGGAATGGTACATTTTTTTCAACCATCTTGTGGAGCACCTCAAGCCGCATGCACGTCATTAGGGCGTCAAAGTCGTTCGAGGTCATTCAAGGTCAGTATCGATTATACAAATCTAAATATCTCGGATTACTACCAAATATTTGGTAGTGATCCGAGATATTTAGATTTGTATTTCATTTTAATAGGTAACCTTGAATGACCTTGAAGGACTTTGACCCCCTAATATTTTTTTTCCGGCTTGAGGTGCTCCACAAAATGTTTGAAAACATGTACCATTCCGTTTAAAAAAGTGGAGGTGACCTTCACTGTGCGTCAGCGCTTCCAGCGAAATAAAAAAAAAGTCGCATTTGATGGCCCCCTTCATACCGTACAACTTCTGCCTGGAACATTTTTTTGTGACGTCGATAATTACCGAGTTATTTCGGGTGGCGGAGATGAGAGGGACACCCTGTGCATATATATATATATATATATATTTTTATATATATAATAAGAAATCAACCGAATTATATTATTCTAATACAATTTTGCAATTATCTAGTGATCGAAAAATTTTAACTCTCGACTTTTCATTTGATATATCTACATATATATGTGTGTGTGTGTGTACTTTGGAAGTAATATATTTCCGCACATATTCATATGCATCTAGATATGGGAGTAAAGCGTTGAGATAATTAACGGTTTCATTGAAAATGAGCCGAGTTGAGATCCACTGATTCACGAGCCAAGATAACTTATCGTCTTTTTCACATAGCGAATATCTCTCTCTCTCTCTCTCTCTCTCTCTCTCTCTCTCTCTCTCTCTCTCTCTCTCTCTCATTGGGGACAATACGGAAACCGAGCCAGCGCATTCCTGATTCTTCAGGTTACCATGTAACAGTGCGCCCTACCCCCTGTCCCTGCCCTCCTGGCCCTCACTTGTCGCCGCTTGCACACGTTAAAATCTCGCAGCGCGTAATGACGAACGAAGAAAAATTCATACACAAGTAGCGTCCGCGAACGTTATCGTGCTTGAGAATATCACGAGTGAAGAACTGGTGAAAAAGACTGGGGGATGCAGAATGAAAGAGAGAAAGAGAGAGAGAGAGAGAGAGAGAGAGAGAGAGACCGAAAGGGAGCAAAAAGAAAAAGGGAACTTCGGAATGTGCTAAACGACGGTAAGTGAAAGAGAGAACCTCGAAGAAGGAAATGACGAACGGCACAAACGTCCGTGTACACAAAGAAAGCCGATTTTGAAAAAGGGCGTAGCAGTTTAAAAAAACGTCATGAAGTCATTGGACTGGGAATTTCCATATGAAAAGTTTGATCAGCCAACCTTAAGATTATGGAGACATTAATAGCTTTCGTAAAGAAGAGGATTGACATTTCCCACTGACACTACTATCCACACCAATGCAATAAAAATGTAGTCTCTCTATGGGCATTCGCTTTTCTTGCCCGAAATAGAGCTGGTATCCCGAGTCAAAATTTTCGATCTACTTACAAAATATTAATACAAATAATAGAATTGGGTTCAATCCCATAAAATACATGCAGTAACGATATCGACAAATTACATTTATAGAACATAACATAAATTCCATAGTCGATAATGTAACGCTTCATAAGCATTTTAGCAATATGTTAGATACACATTTCTGAATATCAACGTAATTACTTATTTTAACTTCGGTATTTTGTATACCGATAAAGTTTTCTTAATATTACGATAGTATCATCAGTTAGTACGGGAGACCCTTTCATCAGCCGATCGGTTGATTCTTAAGGGGTTACCCCCACTTGCGATTTTGAAAAAATCGATTTTTTTTTATTGCATTTTTTTTAGTATAAGTATCCGGGCCCATACTTCTGTATGGGCCCGGAATAAATGACTCTCTGTAAGTTTACAAAAAAAAATATTTTCTTCGTGTAAACTGAAATTGAAACTTTAAACGCGTTTTTCTCAAAATGGCATTTCTGAAGTCGGTGACCAAGATTACTCGAACACTAATGAACCGATCTTCTTGAAATTTTGCAGGCTTATTTAATACATAAAAATGTAGTCTTTAATCGTTCGATTTTTTTTCGAAAAAAATGGACGTTTTGTAGCCAAAAAACGGCCGTTTTTTTTTCGTTAAAATCGAACCATTAACTTTGACTGTCCGCCATTTTGTGAAAAATGAATATTTTTTAAAATCCTTCGATTAAAGACTAGTTTATACTTATATTTGACTAAATCCATCCGCATTTTTTTTTCAGATGATCCACTTCGCCGCAATGTTGGTCACCGCAAACCGTGTATATAAAAACATTATTTTATTGACGGCCATTTGCCACTAAACAATGTAATATTTTTCTAAAAAAATTACTGAAAGTTCTTCAAGATGTGTTCTTTAAGATGGTATATTGATCGATTAAAAAAGTTTTGTAGTTTTCTTTAAAAAATTCATGAAAAAGGCCTCTTTTGCGCTACAAGTGGGGGTAACGCCTTAAGTATCAATAGAGGAAATTGCGTTTCTTTGCGCGTAGTAAAAAAAAAAACACCGTGGGTGTCACCAAACAAGTGTAGGTAAAATAATGAAGCTTTTGGCTGACTACATTTGGTGATACTCGGTTCTTTCGGAAGTTCGAAGATCGGGAATACCCATTCTCCCAAGTCCCATCTAGAATACCCAACTCTCTTATCTGCACGAGTGCCATAGAACGGATGATATGTCACTTATACGGGTAGCGGCATTGGAATCCGTAGGTGTCTTTGTGTGCATTGATCATCACTTATTTATAGGCACGCCGATAAATTTGATGGAATTAGAGTAAGTCTGGATATACAAGCCTTTTTCCACGAATCACCTATGAAATGATTATAAACCGATATTGAGAAACATTGATTCCTTGCGCATTTTAATGTTGCACTGATAATTTAATAAAGCGATGATATATTTTTACTTTTCGTGTAGTATTTATTCATCATCTGTCACGTGGCGAAACAACTGACAATGCATATTTATTTATACCATTATTCGACAATAATCAGCAAAAACGTATTTATTTCGGCATCGAACGGGTTACCGATCAGGCCAGAATGAAGTGTTGATGAAGGAGATAACGAATTTGGGCTCAAAGCAGGTTAAGGGACAACACCACTGTGACGGCTTCAAAAAAATCGATTTTTTGAAAACCATCTAGAAAAATCTAGAATACATTGAAGATTAAGATGCCGTTGGACCCAGGTACGAAAAAATAATTATTTTCGGAGATATTGAATATTTTGTGGAGCGGTGCAGCGCAGCTGCGCGCCTCAGGGTCGGCAGGTATACCGGGATATATAAATTTGAGCAGAGACGATTTGCTGCAGCGTTGTTTGGGCGGCTTCACGCAAAACAACAACGAAAGCTACAATAAATCAGTTTGGGCAATAGCCCCCAAGTGTCAGTCCGGGAGCAAAAAAATCGTCGATATTGCAGCTGATATCGCGGTATTATTATTCAATGATGGCCTGAGAAGGCTCAGGAAAGTTTTGGAGACGTTGGGGATAACTATCGGCCCAAATTGTTTCAATTTTTGCGTTGAAACCGACGCAGCGCGGATCGAGCTGGCGGAGCGCTCGCTCACAGACGCTGCAAAAGAGGCAAGAAGAGCCTCTACAAGTTCGAGAAAAGATGCTAGGGACAATGATTTGCTTCTTGAAGGCCAGCTATATGGTGCCAGCATCGCTGATTAAAGGTAAAAATTTTTTTTTCCAATTTATCGCATAAATTAACAAACCTAACACTTTGAACGCGTTTTTCTCAAAACCACTTTTTTGAGTGCGGCACGCAGCAGAACTCGAGCAATTTTTATCCGATCGACTTCAAATTTGGACTGCATCAATAAAACTAGATTATCTAAAGAAGTACATAGGATTTTTTCGATATCTCAATAATAAAAAAAGTTATAGCCTATTTTCGACGAGAAATTTTGCTCGAAAATCGTCCTTTAATTTCTAAAGCGTGCCTATTTTTTTTAAATCAATATTTTTTCAAATCCCTATGTACTTCTCTTCAAAATATCATATTATTAACGAAAACACTCGGTATTTTTTTCAGATCGACTTTGAAGAGAGTTCTGCTGCGTGCCGCGAACCACTGCAGAGGCAACAGTACCTGACGCGGGAGCTTCCCCAGCGTCACCATGGGGCGTGAAAAATTTGAAATTTTTTTTTTATGTATCTTCAATAAACCACGAACAAAACAAAAAAAAATTTTCGAATATCTCTTTTTTTCCCACAAAAAAGAATTCTTGAAAAATGGCAAAAAAACAGGGGGCCGGAGTGGTGTTGTGCCTTAAGGAGGCCTGTGTTCTGCACGTCCCATTGGTACTGGGGGTCGAAAGAAGGTTTGGAAGGGCTAACAGAGGCTACACTGGATCAAATGGAGGCCTCTCCATGGCAGTGAACTCGACGAATAGGGTCTCGTAGGTTCAACGGAGGCTGGCGGGTTGTGCATGACAAAGAAAACGGGTCCTGCGAGTGTTCAGAGGAGGCTGGACATTTTGACTCGGGTAGGATTCGAATACTGCCGGACGATCTCTGTGAATTTTGGAAATTTTGTACGTCTGACCAAAGTCAGCGTGCAAGCGGCTGAAGCTTTTCTTCCCCATGACCTCTTTTTTTTCAATTGCTCAATTTCTTGGCAGATCTATGATAAAGTAATAATTTCAATTATATTTACGAATTTTGAAATTTTCTATCTAAGAAATCGGGAAAAAATAAATTTAAGAAATCTGTAAGAATTGTAAATAATCTGTGAACAATCGGTAAAAATTGTATTCAAAAAATCTGCAGGGCTGATCTGCAAAAAAATAGCAAATAGAAACTAAAATTGCAATAGAAGAAGAACTATCAGAATTGACTAATGTACGAAAAATGTTCCTTTGCTTTTTATCCGTTTGTTATAAATTCATTTGTTGCTGCGAAAGTTGCAAAATTAAGAGGAGTACCCGTGCGTGAACATGACGATTGCGAAATATCATGATTTCGAGGTAATGCGTTGCCCGATAGGGCGGTGTGGTAGCAGATGTTACCACTTGAGTAGTGAAGTCCATAGAGCACGTGACCGCGAAAGCGTCTGTCGAATCGATCGGATCAATAATATGTTACCACTCACTTCCTATCACGTCCTATTATCACTCTTATCACGTCCACTCACTATTATCACGTCCTAACATACTCACTACTCACGTCCTATTATTTTTCTGCACAAATTAACAACTGCATTCGAATGTGTACTCCTGCGCTAGTAGGATTTGCAAACAATTGCACCTGAAACTCACCCACTGCTTACGCAGACTCATCGAGAGTCCGGACCATCCGTAACTATGTGTAGATATTGGTTTGGACGATTTAAGGGGTTACCCCCACTTGCGATTTTGAAAAAATCGATTTTTTTTATTGCATTTTTTTGAAGTATAAGTATCCGGGCCCATACTTCTGTATGGGCCCGGAATAGATGACTCTATGTAAGTTTACAAAAAAAATATTTTCTTCGTGTAAACTGAAATTCAAACTTTAAACGCGTTTTTCTCAAAATGGCATTTCTGAAGTCGGTGACCAAGATTACTCGAACACTAATGAACCGATCTTCTTGAAATTTTGCAGACTTATTTAATACATAAAAATGTAGTCTTTAATCGTTCGATTTTTTTTTCCAAAAAATGGCCGTTTTATAGCCAAAAAACGGCCGTTTTTTTTTCGTTAAAATCGAACCATTAACTTTGACTGTCCGCCATTTTGTGAAAAATGAATATTTTGTAAAATCCTTCGATTAAAGACTAGTTTATACTTATATTTGACTAAAGCCATCCGCATTTTTTTTTCAGATGATCCACTTCGCCGCAATGTTGGTCACCGCAAACCGTGTATATAAAAACATTATTTCATTGACGGCCATTTGCCACTAAACAATGTAATATTTTTCAATAAAAAAATTACTGAAAGTTCTTCAAGATGTGTTCTTTAAGATGGTATATTGATCGATTAAAAAAGTTTTGTAGTTTTCTTTAAAAAAATTCATGAAAAAGGCCCTTTTTTTGCGCTACAAGTGGGGGTAACGCCTTAAAGACTTAGGCCACTCTAGAGGCCGAAAAAATAGGCTTTTTGGGGATTTTTTTTTCAGCAAAACGACAAAATAAATCGAGATTACAAAAAAGGGTGTTTATCATATATATCAGTGACTGTGTACAATAATTTTTTTTAAGCGATTCATTTAAAAATCGCGGTTGTGCAGCGTTTATCTCAAAACTGCATTTTTTAAGTTGGCCGCAAACATAACTCAGACAATTTTCAACCGATTCACTTGAAGTGGTGAATATATCGTGAAAAATACATTGTCTACGGAAGTACGTAGGATTTTTTTTATATTTCGTAGTTCATTTGTTATTAACAATTATCTGACGATTTTTTAGGCAAATTTTTGGAAAGTGAAAAATTTCGTCAGATAATTGTTAATAACAAATGAACTATGCAGTATAAAAAAAATCCTACGTACTTCCATAGACAATGTATTTTTCAAGATATATTCAACATTTCAAGTGAATCGGTTGAAAATTGTCTGAGTTGTGTTTCCGGCCAACTTAAAAAATGCAGTTTTAAGATAAAGGCTGCACAGCCACCATTTTTAAATTAATCGCTTAAAAAAAATTATTGTATACAGTCACTGATATGTATGATAAACACCCTTTTTTGTAATCTCGATTTATTTAGAATTTTTTCTGAAAAAAAAATCCCCAAAAAGCTTATTTTTCGGCCTCTAGAGGGGCCTAACCCCTTAAAAATGGCGATTGTTACCCTTATGGCGAGCAGCGACTAGGTCAGTTGAAAAAGGTCAAAGATGCCGAATTGCCAAGTTTGTTTGGGTTTGTTTGGGTTACCATGCCATGAGGAAGTGCTGGAAGAAGGAAACAGCTGCCACACGCGCCGAATGACAACATCATGGCGAATCAACTAGACATCACCTTTTTTGCTCGCAAGGCCCATTAAGGCCTATAAAGAAGGGTCTCTTGTGGCGTATAGTAACAGTATAGGATGAAGAATGGATAGGAATAGGATGAAGAATGGATTCATTTCGACAACCCTAAACGCAGAAAATCATGGGTCGATCCTAGCCAACCATCAACATAGATGCCAAAACGGAATACCCATTGTCACAGTGCCGGATTTATACTTTTCTTGAGTATAGGCCACTTGACTTTGTGCCACCCCTCCTAACTTAATCACTTGTATTTACCTAGGTCTTTTTAGGTGCCTCGAAAGTCCGCTGCCCCCTAAAGTATGCCGCCCCTAATTACCTATTGGCAAACTCAGCACTTATCATGCAGCATCAACAAATCGATGGTCAGTTTTCGAAGAAAATCATCTTCAGTGATGAGACGCCTTATTAACGTAGTGGCTAAGTGAATAAACAAAACTGTCGAATTTGGGGGACCGAAAATCCACAAGTGATCCAACAGTATCCCATGCATCCATCACGAGTCACTGTTTGGTGCGGATTTTGGATTGGAGGAATGATTGGGCTGTACTTTTTCGAGGATGCTGCTGGAAATGAGGTTACCGTCAATGATGTTCGTTATCGTGACATGATAACCAACTTTTTATGAAATGGATTGAACGGCATGGACTTGGAAGAGATGTTCTTACAACAAGATGGCGCAACCTGCCACAGTGCAGGCGGAACAATGCAGTTGTTGCAGACGGAGTTTCATGGTCGTGTTATCTTGCACCGCGGCGATGTGAATTGGCCACCAAGATGCGATTTAACATCATTGAACTTCTTTATTTCGATTTTTCTGAAAGGAAAAGTGTATGCGAATGATCCACAGCAGTGCCGGATTTGTACTTTTCTTAAGGGGAGATATACACCTAGATGGTCGAAAAAATCGATTTAGAAGCTATGAACATTCCGTCGACCGTAGAAGACCTACACTATGGGCCTGGTATCGATGATTCCATGTAAGTTGACAAATTTCATGATTTATTCATTCTAAAATTTTGAAACGCGTTTTTCTCAAAACCACGTTTTTCTGTGGTTTTGAGAAATGTGGTCTTTTTTGTGGTTATTCTGTACACCATGATCTAGTACTTGTCGTAGGATTTTTTTTCCGTTACTTAGTTTTTGTTTTATAGGCAAAATAATAACTAATTTTTGGCCCAAAAATCACTATTTATGTTCTAACGTCCGCCATTTTGTGATACATTGATATTTTAAAAATCGGCTATGACAAGTACTAGATTATAGTATCTAATTGAATAATCTTTTGAGTTTTTTTTTCAGATGATTTTTGAAGAAACGCCAGTGGGTACCGTATACGCAGATTTATTTACGACGCTCCAAGGATCATACAATATCCTTGTATATTTTTGATATTTTCAAATAAAGAAAATTGAACATATTTTTGAATGTATATACTTTTAGATAATTAAAACCCCAATCCGAAATTTCAAATAGTTTTCCTTGAAAAAATTCACAAACATGACCTTTTTTCCGGTTTCTAGGTGTATATCTCCCCTCAAATGTAGGCAACTTGCATTTGTGCCGCCCCTCCTATCTTAATCATTGGTATGTACCTAGGCCTTTTTAGGTGCATCGAAAATCCGCCACCCCATAAAGTCTGCCGCCCCTAGGCAGCTGCCTATACGGCCTATTGGCAAATCCAGGACTGCATTGTCACAATGACATGCTCGGTATCTGGTGGAAGCGGTCACTGCCGAACGTTACCAACAGCATCAGGAGCGTCTTTATCCTAATCAAATTGACAAAGGCTGCCAGTATCATCAAATCGCTGCAAGTTGATTCTGCTGCACGACATAATTGAATCACCTAGCTCTTTGCGAAAATGGATCGGATCATGCAGGTATACGATGTTCTAATCCATTTTGTAACGATGTCCTATCCATTTTGTAAGAGGACTAGGCAATCCGTGTATTGTATTTAAGTTACTCTTATTTTTTAGCTACCCCAAGAAGCTGGTAACTTATTGAGGAATTCATTATACTTTAAGAAACAACGAAAAGGAAAATTACACATGAATGTCTTTGCACTCGTTGGAGATTCTTGGAAGCTCCAATGACTTGTCTTTCACCCTAGCGAACCCAAAGAAATTCAGCCTTCTTCGGCTTTGTTAGAGTGAAAGGCAATTGGGCAAAAGTTACCTGCACTTAAAATGATTTATTGTAAAGGAAACCGCTTTGGTAGCAGTTTTCGCCTGGCTGCTGCAGCGAATGCTCAAGACGGGAATGATGACGACTGCATAAGTGCGCTCATGCTCGAGGTAACTTTGCACCGTCTCTCTGGCAATCATCAGCTCCAACCTTGTAATGTCTCACACTCTCTCTCTCTCTCTCTCTCTCTCTCTCTCTCTCTCTCTCTCTCTCTCTTCCTCTCTAGCTACAGAGAGATTTTTTCTGCGTTTGTAAAAACAGTTAAAAGCAGTGGCGTCGCAACGACGACAGATAAAAAAGCAACGACTGCGTGTAAACTTAATCCTACGTTGCTTATCCTCATTACGCATAATACATAATCGATGCAATTTTTCCTCATTGCAACGATGATGACGACGATTTGCTAGTGGAATTATGACAGCTGCTCGTGCATCATTTTCTCCCGAAACATCAAAACCCAAACGGCTTTTTGCGGTCGCGCCAACCGCCGGGTACGGACTTGAAGTCAACTTTCGGTAGCTCTAATCGCCGTGGACCAAATCCAATAAATTCATATTTTAACCTCATGAGGACCGGATATTGGCGTACGTAACATTGCAAAGGCGGTAACGAAAAACCTCTTTCCTCTTTTTTGACAAACGATGTCATCCCTGTCCCGCCTATTTCAAGTAGTGCTGTCAACAATGCACGCAATTTAATACATTTTTTATTCAATATGCGGAATCAACCGCAGTGCAGGTTTCGATGATTGCGTTCCGAAAAACGAACAGCAATGTACACTGAGAGAAATGTATGGTGTTCTCAACCATGATTGAACTATATTTTATATTTCCCTGAGGGGCGATGATGTTTTATGGGCATAGTTACTGTCAGACGTATAGCACTGCTTATTGATATTTGAGAAGTTGAACATACGTTTATTCTTCAATGCTATATAGTTTAGTAGGTTTTCACAAAATGTATATTCCCTGATGCTATCAAAAATTTACTTCCCCAAGATTCTAATAGTAAACTGAAATAAATATACATTGATTAAAAATGTTGACTGTGATTTGCGACGATGTTTATAGTGGTTTGTACCATATTATAAGATACGACCGGCGATATCCGTATTTGGTGTGTTGTTCAAGTGTTGGTACAAGGCATCAATGCCCGTCTACTAAATGCATAGAATATTTCATCAATACAAAATAAAACAAAATACGCAACTGAGAGTTCTAACTCGATGATTTTTTATTATAATTCGCCATTCGCTGACCTCCTGTAATGATTTATTTCGAAGAAAATATTTCGCCTAATCGGAATCGAACCTGGAACTTAACTGCTTACCTTCTGCCTATCCTACGCACGCTGCCACTACGCTTCCGAGTACTTTTGGCATCTTTAGCACAGATATGGCATAAGAGACAAAAATAATTCAGACTGTACTTCCGAACAGCCGTGACCTGCGATCTAGGTGAAATTTTGCACGGATCTTTTTTTTTATAATATAAGTCACTGTTTCAATGGATTTTTGGCGCTTCGCAATAGTTTTGTACCATATAATAGTGATTCATACCATATTATGTGATACGACGTGCTAAATGCATAGTAATGTGTGTCCTACAAGAACAGAAGGTGAACTACAAGAAGAAGTGTTAAACTGATATCCTATTTTTGCAATGCAACAAATATACTATGTAACAGTTTGTGAGACATGCGTAGTTCGTAAAACTATTAAGGCCTGAGGCCACTCTAGAGGCCGAAAAAATAGGCTTTTTGGGGATTTTTTTTCAGAACAACTAGAAAGTAAATCGAGATTACAAAAAGGGTGTTTTTCATACATATCAGTGACTGTATACACTAATTTTTTTGAAGCGATTGATTTCAAAATGGCGGCTGTGCAGCGTTCGTGCGATGACATCTTCGTTTTTCCAGGATCCACGGCCGGACAAACAGCTCTTGTAATTTTTGCGATGTCAATAATCTATAACGAATTTTACTATCCCCCCTTCCACTATGGGCGTTTGTAGTAAATACCATGGACTTTTCTCTCGGTGTGAGATATCATGCCCAAAAAATGGCGGCATGCATTTTTTTTCATCTATATTTATGTACGCGTAACTTTGTTAAGGCGTTACCCCCACTTGTAGCGCAAAAAAAGGCTTTTTTCATGAATTTTTTAAAAGAAAACTACAAAACTTTTTTAATCGATCAATATACCATCTTAAAGAACACATCTTGAAGAACTTTCAGTAATTTTTTTATTGAAAAATATTACATTGTTTAGTGGCAAATGGCCGTCAATGAAATAATGTTTTTATATACACGGTTTGCGGTGACCAACATTGCGGCGAAGTGGATCATCTGAAAAAAAAATGCGGATGGATTTAGCCAAATATAAGTATAAACTAGTCTTTAATCGAAGGATTTTAAAAAATACTCATTTTTCACAAAATGGCGGACAGTCAAAGTTAATGGTTCGATTTTAACGAAAAAAACCGCCGTTTTCGGCTATAAAACGGCCTTTTGTTTCGAAAAAAAAAATCGAACGATTAAAGACTACATTTTTATGTATTAAATAAGCCTGCAAAATTTCAAGAAGATCGGTTCATTAGTGTTCGAGTAATCTTGGTCACTTGGTCATCTTGGACTTCAGAAAGACTTCAGAGTAGCCGGTCGTTTACACAACGGATTCTTCTCTTTCAACGCTCATATCTCAGTCAATTTTGTTCGGATCGACTTGAAATTTTCAGGACATATTCTCAGATACTTATACTTCAAAAAAATGCAATAAAAAAAATCGATTTTTTCAAAATCGCAAGTGGGGGTAACCCCTTGATAATTTACAATTTTCAATCTGTAAAAATGCATGTGTTTTTAATTTCTTGTTTAATAAACCCCAAAACCCCGAAGTGTTCTATGGCTGATGGTTTCCAAAAAAAAAATCGTTCAAAGAATGACTGGTATTCTCTATTTTCACAATAGACGACGGCCTTAAGGCCAGAGCCTTAATTAGAAGGTCCGAAAAATCGTTTTTTTTTATAGCTCAAATCGGTAGACAAACTATTCAAGACTATATTTACAAAGTTACAGAGGCCAATTATAAATATTTTCGAAGATACAAGGCAAAAAGCAGAGAAGCGATTGATATTTGATATTGATATTTCCTCTTATTGAAAACGTTGAAACACGTCTCTCCAGTTTTCATTTTCACGATTTATCCAAATTGGCGGGCGTGATAGCAAAAAAACTTAACGACCTATTGAATCAAACCGAAGTTTATTTTCTTCACTATGAAAATTTCTTCTAAGTGAATTAAAAAAAGTCGTTGAAAAAGTATTTTTAAATAAATTTTATAGCCCGTTAAAGTGTTTTATTTTAAACACATTTTTTTTCAAACCTGACACAATTTATAATTTCACGATTTTTCAGCTTTTTCTTAACTCATCCAGAAGAAAAATATATGACAATTGAAAATTTTATTGGTATTTTTGTTTCAGTCGAGAATTACGAGCTGCATCTTTCCCGCCGATTGGGGACTGCAGTGGCAAGACGCACCTAGGATAGGCTGATAAATCTGCAGTCATTTGTTGTTTCATGTTGAAACATTTTTTTTATACATTTCGAATATACATGAAAAGATACCTCAATGTTAACTGGGCTCACTTGTTTATTTTCCTTCTCAAAAAATGCCCGAAAAAGACTTTTTTGGACCTCCTTATTCAGGCTCCCGCCTCAACGCAAGAGGACTGGCCTCGTTAAAAATTAAGCCGGACATATGTTGTGCTCATAAATGAGGTCAGTTTTGTAAATAATACTTCATTTAAGACGTCTGTGGAGTACCGGATAAAGGAGACCCGTTCAATACGGCACAGTCGCCCTGTTTCATTCCTCTCTCTCTCTCCCTCTCTCGCCCACCCTTCGCGATGCTTTACGAGCAGGCAATGATGTCACGGGCTATTTGTACGAAACTCTCCTTCCGTCCTCGCGGCTACCTCCCGATTTAACGTTCGTTTATTCCCCAAAGTTCGAGAATACAAGAGCAACGATTTTTCGATAAACCGATTTACATATTAGGTGTGGTAAAAAGAAATCCATTATTTTGGCGATAGATGGCTTTAGTAATCTGTATCTCGCGTTGTATAAGTGCGATCGCATTCCTCGAGATGGCGTTAGAAAGATAAGATTTCGTACTAAAATAAACATCTCAGACAGTTTTGTGATTGCTCGACTCAATATTGTTTGAGTGCGCGTCAAACATGTCAACCAGCGAAGTGAAAATACGCCATATTTTACAGTTTTTCTTCGATAAAGGCGAAAACGCAAGCGAGGCGGCAAAAAATGTGAATGGTGTTTATGGTCCTGATACTGTAACAGCCAATCATGCGCAATTTTGGTTTCGTCGATTCCGTTCCGGTAATTTTGATGTCAAAGATGCACCACACTCTGGAAGGCCTATTGTCGAAAATGTCGATAAAATAATGGAAATCGTCGAGTCCGACCGTCATGTAAGCACTGTTTCGATTGTCCAGGAGCTAAACATTGCACCCAAAACCGTTTGGAACCACTTGAATAAGGCTGGATACAAAAAGAAGCTCGATGTATGGGTGCCACACGAGTTAACGCAAAAAAAACCTCATGGACCGAGTTTCCATCTGCGAATCGCTGCTGAATCGCAACAAAATCGACCCATTTCCGAAGCGGATGGCGACTGGTGATGAAAAGTGGGTCACTTACGACAACGTCAAGCGAAAACGGTCGTGGTCGAATCGCGGTGAGCCGGCGCAAACGGTGGCCAAGCCAGGATTGACGGTCAGGAGGATTTTGCTGTGTGTTTGGTGGGATTGGCAGGGAATCATCTACTATGAGCTGCTCCCCTACGGCCAAACTCTTCATTCGGACCTGTACTGTCAACAATTGGACCGTCTGAGGGAAGCAATCGCCCAGAAGCGGCCAGCTTCGGCCAATAGGAATTGTGTTCCATCAGGACAACGCTAGGCCACACACATCGATAGTGACTCGCCAGAAGCTCCGGGATCTTGGTTGGGAGCATCGTATGCATCCTCCTTACAGTCCGGGTCTGGCACCAAGTGATTACCACCTGTTCCTGTCTCTGGCGAATGATTTTGCTGGTAAAACATTCACCTCAAGAGAAGCTTGTGAAAATCGACTATCCCAGTTTTTCCCCAATAGGGACGAGGGTTTCTATGAGAAAGGCATGATGAAATTACCTTCAAAATGGCAACAAGTTATCGATCAAAACGGTGCATATCAGACCTAAATCGGATCATTCTAATTTTGATAAATAAAGCCTTCAATTTCACGCAAAAATAATGGATTTCTTTTTACTACACCTTATATAGGTCGGCGCGGTAGGGCAAAGGGTGCGGGTGATAAATGTGATCTCGAAATCCTCAATCGGATCAAGCACGGTGATGATATATATTTGACAGACGGTAAACGCGGTTACCAACGTATACAGGGTGTCCCATTTTAATCTTACACCTGAATTTTCTCGAAAAATATTGCTCGGACGAAATATTGTGTGGAACAAAACTTCTACACTCAGAAAAAAGATTTATTATGTTTCAATAAATTGGCACATTAGAACATAATTTCTTAGAAATTAATAAACGTTTACTCGTATGGAGACAGTTTTTATGTGATTGTAACTACAGAATTTATTCGGCGTCACTAAATATGTTTCTTTACGTGCCGATTTTTCACATCAATTAAAAGCCATATTTAAAATAGAAAATTTGAATAAATATTTCCTCAAATCAAATAAATACTACTTTCCAATCACGAAAACCTCTTATTTCGCGACTATGATACTAATGCGCGCATGCGCACTTTGCCCTTCAACGCGACGGGCCCGACAACAGCTCGTCAGATGTAGTTCACGCATACGCTTACCGTGTAGCTTCTTCCTATGCCAATGCTTTTGGCACAAGTGTCAGTGTTGTGTTTCGGAAGTGAGAATCTCGACAGTGAGGAATGATTTGAGTGTAAGTAAGAATATTAAGTGAGAAAAAAACGATCAAGTGAAACAATAATGACGGACGAAATGACACAATTCCTCGAAGAAAACCAGCTGGGGGATTATGAAGAATCCTATTAGATGTTAAGAAAAACTCTATTTGTCGGACATAAAAGACCTATTTCTTCTAACTTATATATCGTATTAGATGTTAAGAAAAATTCTTAGTAAATCTTAAACATAAAGTTAAATAAAAAATGTTCTTAGCTGTTAATACAATCGTAGTAGGCCGACATACGAATAAGAAAACTTATTCGCCGGGAGACAAAATTCTTTGTCCTTAATAAATCTTTTTTCTGAGTGTAGAGATTGAAGGGGGACGTTTGAAAAAAATTTATTTGAGGAGCCAAAATTCAAAATGGCGGCGTTACAAAGGCTGACATGTTTTTTTCAAACGGAAACATAACTTTTTTTATTGCCAAAAAATTTGTCAGCTGAAAACTAAAAACTTATGTTGAAAAAATTTTTTGTTAAAGTTCATAGTTATCAAGTGAGAACATCATTTTCAATTATTTCAGATCCATATCCAGATTCATATCCAGGATTTGTGTGTGTGTGTGTGTGTGTGTGTGTGTGTGTGTGTGTGTGTGTGTGTGTGTGTGTTTTTCTACCCATCGTGGTCAAAGTTCGTCAAGGATTTAAAGAAACACGTTTTTGGGCCTGAAAATGGCACAAACGCTATTAAAATGGAAAAAAAACTATTTTTCATCGATTTTCCTCCAAAATTTTCTCATGAAATATCGTCCAAATTTGAAAACAAAAAAAAAAACCAAAATTTTCAACAGTGTTCCACACGCACGCACATGCACACACACACACACACACACGCGCGCGCGCGCACGCACACATCTACACGCATACACGCACGCGCGCCCACACACACACACACACACACACACACACACACACACACACACACACACACACAAATACATCTGAAATAATTGAAAATGATGTTCTCACTTGAAAACTATGAACTTTATCAAAAAATTTTTTCAACAAAAGTTTTTAGTTTTCAGCTGACAAATTTTTTGGCAATAAAAAAAGTTATGTTTCCGTTTGAAAAAAGATGTCAGCCTTTGTAACGCCGCCATTTTGAATTTTGGCTCCTCAAATAAATTTTTTTCAAACGTCCCCCTTCAATCCCTAGAAGTTTTCTTCCACACAATAGTTCACCCGAGCAATATTTTTCGAGAAAATTCAGGTGTAAGATTAAAATGGGACACCCTGTACATTCATAACTTACCATCAAAATTAATAATTGTCTGCTGTGCAGCCACAAGATGCATTCTGTCTTCTGTAATAGCGAGAAATTCGATTCGTGAGATGTAGATTTTCACAAAACGATGCATTTCCAACAGTTCTTTTTTTAGCTTTCGCCCATGGCTCCGCTCGCGTATTAACGATTCGGAGATTCGCCATTCAAGAGTCTGCAAATAGAAGACAGTCGAGTCGGCAAATTCCCACAAGAAGGTGAGAAAATTTCGTTGACGTTACAAACGTGTATGCATTACCGGATTTTCGATCGGCAGATTTTTCGCAGACTTCCGTGTGGATAAAGCAAAAGGGGACCAAACCTTTGCATGCTTCAATGGAGCACCACAAAAGTATATTCGCGCGAGCTCGAGCAAGAGAATTTATGGTTCCTGATAAGACGAAAATTATTGATACATTGGTTTTTTACATGCATGAATGTCCATATGCATATATATATATATATATATATATATATATATATATATATATATATATATATATATATATATATATATAAAGCCTGTATATGCAGGGTGCACATGGACCCACGCCATTTTTTTGGGAATGGGGAGGGTCATTTGCCACTTTTTTCATCATTAGACCCTATGTCCTAGGTGTCACGGTAATTAAGATATGATTTTTTTTGCGTTTTTTTAATTACCCGAAATTTCGCCTTCAAATCGTCATAACTTTTTTGTTTGTCATTGGAACAGCACCAAACAACTTTCGTTGTATTCTGCAATGTATCTTTATTATATATAAATCATTATTTGATACAATTGGTTTCAAGAAAAATACTCATGAGCTTCCAAAGTCTTAATAATGCGTTAATATATGAAAAATGTTAACCTCTCAATTCATTATTAAAAAAAAAACTTAAAGCTATTTTGAACTTGGCTTTGTTTTAAGGCGTTGCCCCCACTCGTAGCGCAAAAAAGGCCTTTTTCATGAATTTTTTTAAAGAAAACTACAACACTTTTTTAATCGATCAATATACCATCTTAAAGAACACATCTTGAAGAACTTTCAGTAATTTTTTTATTGAAAAATGTTATATTGTTTAGTGGCAAATGGCCGTCAATGAAATAATGTTTTTATATACACGGTTTGCGGTGACCAACATTGCGGCGAAGTGGATGATCTGAAAAAAAAATGCGGATGGATTTAGTCAAATATAAGTATAAACTAGTCTTTAATCGAAGGATTTTAAAAAATATTCATTTTTCACAAAATGGCGGACAGTCAAAGTTAATGGTTCGATTTTAACGAAAAAAAAAACGGCCGTTTTTGGCTATAAAACGGCCATTTTTTTTCGAAAAAACATCGAACGATTAAAGACTACATTTTTATGTATTAAATAAACCTGCAAAATTTCAAGAAGATCGGTTCATTAGTGTTCGAGTAATCGTGGTCACCGACTTCAGAAATGCCATTTTGAGAAAAACGCGTTTAAAGTTTCAATTTCACAACGGATTCTTCTCTTTCAACGCTCATATCTCAGTCAATTTTGTTCGGATCGACTTGAAATTTTCAGGACATATTCTCAGATATATATACTTCAAAAAAATGCAATAAAAAAATCGATTTTTTCAAAATCGCAAGTGGTGGTAACCCCTTAAAAAGTTCCCGAGTTTATACCCTTTCCAACGGTCCAACGGTCATAGAAATAATTCATTTTGGGGTGGAAATAAAGAGAATAAGTTTTTTTTATGATAAATTTAGAAGTTGACATTTTTCATACATTCACACACTTTTAAAACTGGAAGCTCAAGAGTCATTTTCTTGAAACCAGGTGTATCATATAATGAATTATTTACAATAAACATGCGTTGCAGAATACAACAAAAGTTATTTCGTGCTAATAAACCACAAATAAAAAAGTTATGACGACTTAAAGGCGAATAAAGATTATATGTGTGTGTGTCTTTAAACATGGCGGACGTATGGCATGGTCTTCTATACTGCACATTCAAAACTGCCGTGACGTATAGCTAAAAAACTAATCGACCGATTCTGATGAAATTTGATATAAACCTTGCTAGTCTTATTGTCTAAAACCTCACCCTAAATGATTTTCAAAAAAAAATAAAAACAGTATTTTTTATTGCAAAATGTAGCCATTTTTTTCAGAAAATTCTATCTTTATGTTTTATGACCATTTCATCGATTTTCAATATTTCTCACTTTTTCATATTCTACGTATAAGCGTTAATGAAAGAAAAATCTACTTAGATTTTTTGACATTAATCCCGTCGACTATTCTCCAATTTTTTTTTTCAAATACCATGTAACAGCCAAAAGTAGTAATAAAACGTACCCTAAGTTTCAGAAATTGGGCAGAAATCACTCCTTTTAAACAAAAATCATAAAAATCAGCCTTTTTTCCCTCCCTTAAGGGTATCTCTCCCCCTTAAAACGGCTGCGGACGCAACGAAAGTTAGGTTAGATCAGCGAAGTTCATGTAGAGAGTGGTTGGAAAGGGTTCAATTGGGAAAGGTATCACGTAAAAGCCACCAAGAGTACACGTCGGAAACCAGGAAATAAAAATTATATTTATTTAAAAAACCACATGTAACGACGTCCAACTTGAACCCTCATTGCAGACGAGTTCGATCTACTTACGAGCAACATCGGTAAAAAATCCGACAAGGCCTTTGTTGGATACACTTTTCATTTTTTTATTATTTTTCATCTTCGATATGGAGAAATATTGCGGAAGACAAATTGTATATGAGGTAATGTGAGAAACATTTCGGAAAGTGTGAATGGCGCGTGATTAGGATCTGATTGTGTGTATGCGGTTGAGAAGAGGACAAAGACACGAGACCACGCCGGCTTTGAAGTGGGGACCAAGTGGTTAAAGTCTATATATAGTGCAAACGCTGCTTTAATGGTCACTTCGACTTGCATTGCTGTAGGGGCATATAGAAGCACATACATACTTATATATATATATATATATATATATATATATATAAAAGTATGTTTATATAGATATATATCTGTATATAAATTTGTGAATCAGAACATATCAGATTCAAGAATTCATTTCAGGGAAGAAGTATGCCTAGGTGTACAATAGTAATATGATGTCCACATTATAATTTCTATTGCTATGTATATAATAAAAAAACAACTATTAGTAATTTTTTATACCTAATATGTTGGGTCGTCCCATACATAACGCGGGTTTGTTATACTTTTATTTTTCAACATTAAGAAAAACAAAATTCATTTTTAACCTAACATATACCCTCCTTCATTTTTTACAATGCTGTTCCATTTTTCTTGTAGGCTTTGAAGGCCCCTCTTCCAAAATTCGCTCGTCCATGACTAAAAGTGCAATTGAAAACACCGCATTGCTTATGGGATGACCCAATAGATGAGTTAAGAATAAGTCCGTCATCATTCATGAAGAGATGAATATCGGAAACATTTTGGGGGTCGCCCACTTTGTGGATTCTGGCTGAGCAGAAGGGACAATGAATAACAACCAGAGAATTAAATATTTCACTAATTTCAACGTAATTCAAATATGCAGATTCAATTTGTTCGGCGATATTCAGCTCTTTCTGGATCTGTCATGGATCAGTCTCTGCTGACCGATTTGGGGGTAAGAATAGGTTCCTGAAGTGGATTTTGGTGGACCTAGAGAATGGCTTTGGATTTATGTCGATGAGTCAATTTATTCTACAAGGAAAATTTCCTCGGAAACCTAGGAATCCCCCATCCTAGCCCTGTCTCGTCATCCCTCGCTATCCCTCGTGAACCCTCGCCTTACTTCGCTATCTTTCGCCTTCCCTTGTCTTTCCTCGCCTTCCGTCGTCGCCCATCGCTAACCCTCGCCGCCGCTTATGTCCTCTCGTCATCCCGAGACAGTACCGGAAGAAGACGAGGGCTAGCGAGGGGCGAGAAGGGAAGCCGAAGGACAGCGGGACAAGGGGAGCATTCGCGTGGCATATCGAAGCGCAGCGAGGGAGGGCGAGGGATCGCGAAAGGCCACGAGGGAAGGCGAGGGATGGCAATGGAAGGCAAGGGATAGCGAAGGCCATGAGGGAAGGCGCGGAAAGGCGAGAGGCAGCGGGGAATAGCGAGAGGACACGAGGGAAGGCGAGGGATAGCGAAGGATAGCGAAGGCCACGAGGGAAGGCGGGAGTAGCGCGGGAGGGCGAGGGATAGCGAGAGGACACGAGGAAAGGCGAGGGTTGGCCAGGGAGAGTGAGGGATGGCGAGGGATAGCGAAGGCCACGAGGAAAGGCGCGGAAAGGTAGCGAGGGAGGGCGAGAGATCGTGAGAGGATACGAGAGAAGGCGAGGGATGGCGAGGGACAGCGATGGCCACGAGGAAAGGCGAGGGGCAGCGAGGGAAGGCGAGGGATAGCGAGAGGACACGAGGAAAGGCGAGGGTTGGCCAGGGAGAGCGAGGGATGGCGAGGGATAACGAAGGCCACGAGGAAAGGCGCGGAAAGGCAGCGAGGGAGGGCGAGAGATCGTGAGGGGACACGAGAGAAGGCGAGAGATAGCGAGAGAACACGAGGAAAAGCGAGGCTTGGCCAGGGAGAGCGAGGGATGGCGAGGGATAGCGAAGGCCACGAGGAAAGGCGCGGAAAGGCAGCGAGGGAGGGCGAGAGATCGTGAGAGGACACGAGAGAAGGCGAGGGATGGCGAGGGACAGCGAAGGCCACGAGGAAAGGCGAGGGAAGTCGAGGGGCAGCGAGGGAAGGCGATGGATAGCGAGAGGACACGAGGGAAGGCGAGGGTTGGCGAGGGATAGTGAGGGATAGCGAAGGCCACGAGGAAAGGCGCGGAAAGGCAGCGAAGGAGGGCGAGGGATCGCGAGAGGACACGAGGGAAGGCGAGGCACGGCGAGGGATAGCGAAGGCCACAAGGGAAGGCGCCGGGCAGCGAGGGACGGCGTGGGATCGCGAGAGGACACGAGGGAAAGCGAGGGATGGCGAGGGAAGGCGGGGGATGGCGAGCGAAGGCGTGGGATAGCGAAGGCCACGAGGGATAGCGCGGGAAGGCGAGAGGCAGCGAGGGAGGGCGTGGGATAGCGAGAGGACACGAGGGAAGGCGAGGGATGACGAGAGATAGCGAGAGGACATACTTATGTCCGATAAGTACCTACCAGACGTAATTGTGTCCCTCCCTAGCCGTCCCTACCGACCCCTCGTCATCTCTCGCCATCTCTCGCCTTCCCTCGCTATCCCCTACGCCATTCTCCCCTTTCTCGTGTATATATTTCTACCAAATCCCGACTCCTGTACAATTGTGAGTGCTCATATTGCATTCCCAATTAACGTCATATTCGAAGGACCTCTTCCTGCAGCGTATTTGATGTGATTGCCAAGAATATACGGCGAAGATTTCATGTACAGTCGAACCTCGATATAACGAAGATTTGTCCATTCCGTTCCTATAGACACCCGAAACCTTGATGCAACGACATAATAACATACATTATGCTCTAATTGCTAAATGCTTGTAAAAATTGCTCTAATTTAGACAGGTCTTTTTTTTTAATATCTCTATGTTCATAGTACTGATATACTTCTTTTAAGGGGTTACCCCCACTTGCGATTTTGAAAAAACCGATTTTTTTTTATTGCATTTTTTTTAAGTGCAGTTTTTTTTTGATGCCCGGAATAGATGACTCTATGTAAGTTTACAAAAGAAAATATTTTCTTCGTGTAAACTGAAATTGAAACTTTAAACGCGTTTTTCTCAAAATGGCATTTCTGAAGTCGGTGACCAAGATTACTCAAACACTAATGAACCGATCTTCTTGAAATTTTGCAGGCTTATTTAATACATAAAAATGTAGTCTTTAATCGTTCGATTTTTTTTCGAAAAAATGGCCGTTTTATAGCCAAAAAACGGCGGTTTTTTTCGTTAACATCGAACCATTAACTTTGACTGTCCGCCATTTTGTGAAAAATGAATATTTTTTAAAATCCTTCGATTAAAGACTAGTTTATACTTATATTTGACTAAATCCATCCGCATTTTTTTTTCAGATGATCCACTTCGCCGCAATGTTGGTCACCGCAAACCGTGTATATAAAAACATTGTTTCATTGACGGCCATTTGCCACTAAACAATGTAATATTTTTCAATAAAAAAATTACTGAAAGTTCTTCAAGATATGTTCTTTAAGATGGTATATTGATCGATTAAAAAAGTTTTGTAGTTTTCTTTAAAAAAAATCATGAAAAAGGCCTTTTTTGCGCTACAAGTGGGGGTAACGCCTTAAACGTCATTTTAAGGAACGTATTTCTATATAACGAAACCTCAATATAACAAAAAATCGATGTAACGAACTTCACGAGAGATTCGTTATATCGAGATTCGACTGCACATATATATATTCATATATACGCGATTGCATTCGATTCGTATAGAAGTACGCTTGATGAAGTACGCAGGGGGAAGTTCAAGTATATATTCATTGTAGTATATACATTCAGTATTACTTATAGCAATTTTATATATATATTCTACTCTCGTCACGGAGGATTTCTCACTCAAGTTCGCACACGTATTTTCGCACATAGTGCCATTTATAGTATATACACCGTATTCGTGGTTATACACAGCAGAATCACGTGTGTCCGTGCATGTATATATACACACACACACACACACACACACACACATATATATATATGTAACAATAATAAAGCTCACTGTTAAGGGAGTCATAGTTCTCGTGCTCCGGTGTCAAAAGTAGCCAAGAGAAAAAGAGAGAAAGAGCACGAGAGTCAAGGAAGAGCGGGGGGAGACAAAAAGTGAGAGAAGGTCGACACAAATTTTACGTCAGAATCTTTCGTCGTGCATTATTCACTGCTCATGAATCTCCGATTCGCCTAGTGTTCGGCAGGTTTTCCGCTTCCAATACTGGCACCATAACCCCCGTGTATATCTCTACTTATCTATAGATATCAGTGCTATGTGAATTTATATATAAGGTATTCCACGTGAATCCGGAGGACTTTTTCCCTGACTCCCGCCAATGCGATTTATTTTTTCACCTGATTCCATTGACTCTAAAAGACACCATGATTTTTTTTTACATTTTTCGAAACAACATTCCTCCGAAAAAAAAACGCCCCGATTGAAACTCTGAAAAATTTCCAAAAAGCGTGATTATATGTAAAAATGTTCAAGCCATCACTCGCAGTGAAAATATGATTTTTTATGTGCTTTTTGAGCGATTAACGTTTTAAAAAATCCGAAAAATTGACTGCTATCTGTTCAAGATCCATGATTGTGATTTGGTTATTCAAAAATGGTTAAAAAAATGTATTGTGGGTATCAAAACATTTAAGTATCCGCCCGAAGTAAGTGGTTCTTGAATTTTTTGGATTTTTTTTCACGTTGATCGCTCAGAAAGCACAGAAAAAATCATACTGCCACTGCGGGTGATAACTTGAAAAATTTTACATATAATCACGCATTTTTGGGATTTTTTTCAGATTTTTAAATCGGGTCGTTTTTTCGGAGAGTTTTTTTTATTAAGGGTTGTTTCGAAAAATGTAAAAAAAATCAGGGTGTCTTTTAGAGTCAATGAAATCAGATTTAAAAAAAATCGATTTGACGGGGTCAGGGAAAAAGTCCACTGGATTCACGTGGAATACCTCATATATATATGTATACGAGGGTCACCATACACGAATACTATCGATATCGTGCTCGAGCTCCGATTCGATTTTTCGACTGAGGCACCTTTTTGAATTCTGTTTCGGGCTCCAATATATATGAATGTGTATATATATAAAGGGACCATATATATATATATATTTGATGTCAAATAAAAGAGACAAAATTCCGCTTCTTGACCCTCGACCATCAATCCCATTGGACCCGAAGAAAATTATAAGACGCCCTTACGTTTTGAGTTTGCGCTTACGTGGAAATATGTCAAGAACGTGTACGTTCGCCGGCTTGGGAATTATATTTTTCTTTGTTGAGGTCAGACTGCATTTCAGTGGAGAAAAAATACGTTGATGATTACGCGCAAATGGCCAATGCGATTCATTTATATATAATAATTAGTTATAACATGGTATAATAAAGAAATTAAAAATTATATAATTATATGTATATATATTTATGTACATATGTAGGAAATTGTTATATCTAATTAATTTATGAGTATCATATATTCATGTTATGAATATGTCCATGGACACATCAAACGATTTCCTATTTATCTATAGCTATATATATATATATACACACACACACACACATATATTGATTTATATGGAATTTTTTGTTCATGACTTGTCATGAATTGAGGATTCATGAAATATATATATTTTTTCATTTTGATACTCGAATGTTACTCATGACCTCAATATATTCGACGCTTATGACGAATATATTAAGGTCATAAATTCATGAAACCCCACTTTTATTTCGTTTTAATACTCAAACGCTGGAGACCCCGTTAATAATATACACATAAAAAGATTTTACATTTTATATGTATAACATTGTTGAATATTCTATATGTTACATGTATAGCGATTTTAAATAATATACATATATAAATAAAGTATTTTAAAAAATCGAGTTTAATGAATCCTCAGGTCGCGGAACTCTTCGAGAAAAAAAAGTGTCACCTCGCTTTCGCGGGGGCGTGCATCCCGAGGAGATATCGTCGAGACGAGTCGCGGGGTTCGCGCGAGACGAATGCACAATGCACCAACTCGCGTGTGTACTAGCAATCGCGATCTCCCCGCGTGAGTCATCGTGATCGTTGCACGCAGCAGACATACGAGGCGCGTCGACGAGAGCTGAAAGACATCAACGCTTCCCCCGACTGGAGCTTTGCTCTCTCGGGATTCCGGAGCAACCGAGGACGTTGAAGAGTCCGGAGAAATTTCTCGTGACTAGATACACACACACACACACATGTATATACATACATACATATATACATACATACATACATACATATATATATATATATATATATATATATATATATATATATATATATATATATATATATATATATATATATATATATATATATATATATGTATGTATGTATGTATGTATGTATTTACATATATAGGTATAGACACGCATTAATATATCGATTGCGGACGCGCTTGTTATTCGCGGGATGAAAAAATCGTGCGTTTATGCAAGTTGAGATACGAGGTAGGGGAATTCCGGGACGGCGATATGACGAGTCCGATTATATGCGCATTTCGTACGACATAATTTGCTATATATTCGCGCCCCCCCCCCCCCCCCCAATATATATATATATATATATGTGTGTGTGTGTATGTATATATACAGGGTTTTTGGCGCATGGACCGACACAATTCTTTTTGGCGATTGGGGGGGGGATCAGTTGCTACTTTCTTTACCCTTGACCCTATGTCCTGAGTGTCACGATAATGAAGATATTATTTGTTTTCCATGATTTTTAATTACCCGACATTTCGCCTTTAAATCGTCATAACTTTTTTGTATATGGTTGTAATAGCACGAAATAACTTTTGTTGTATTTTGCAATGTTTGTCTATCATAAATAAATTATTTGATACAATTCGTTTCAGGAAAGTGACTCATGAGCTTCCAAAGTCGTAAAAATGCGTAAGTGTATAAAAAATGCCAACTTCTAAATTTATTATAAAAGAAAGTCAAAGCTATTTTGAACTTAGCTTTGTTTTAAAAAGTTCTAGTTTACTAGTTTATACGCTTTCTAACGGTATGCTACATTACATAGAAATAATTCATTATGTGGTAAAAATGAAGAGAATAAGATTTTTTCATAATGAATTTAGGAATTCTAATTTTTTATACATTTACACTTTTTTAAGACTGGAAGCTCAAGAGTTATTTTCTTGAAAACAATTGTGTCAAATAATTATTTATTTATAATAAAAATATATTGCAGAATACAACAAAACTTATTTCGTGCTATTACAACCACAAATGAAACAAGTTTTGACGATTTATAATTGAAATTTCGGATAATTAAAAAAAGACTAAAAAATCATATCTCAATTGCCGTGATACGACATAGGGTCTAAGAATAAAAAAAATGGCAAATGACCCCCTCAATCCCGTAAAAAATGTGTCAGTCCGCAATAAATATTATATATATGTACTACACACAAACGTCATGTATATATACTTGTATACGGATGTGCATTGACAGAACTTTGAATCTATAGAAATTAATTTTACGATGCGAAAGTTGAGATGATAAATTAATGTTATTTAGAAAATAGATCGAAGTAGTATTAAACGGACTGGTAATAATGATAAAAATGAATAATAGTAAGGACAGAACATAGTAATAATAATAGTAATGAAAAGGACCGGTGCGATGGTCTAGTGGTTAGCGTGCTCGCCACTAAGTCAGCGGACCGGGAGGTCGCGGGTTCGAATCCCAGTCGCGTACATTTCGTCGTGAAATGTTTTTCTTCGGCATTTTCGCGGCGAAAGAAGACTAGTTCCACGACTGGGGGGCGAACTCGATGACCGGCTGTATTGGTATAGGTTTTCCGCAGTTTCCCTATACCCATGACAGAAGTGTCATGATGAATATGATACAGAGGGGGAAGTCGGCTGCGGCCGCAAGAGGGGGGAACAGGGGAAAGATGGAGAAGAAAGGAAGTAAACAGTAGAGGAAATAACGGTCATAATGATGGGAAAGAAATAGGTAACAAACGCGACAAGCGTGTACCTAAGGAAAAAACCAATAAAAATAGTAATGAAAAAAGGTGATAAAGGTAATAACGACAACAAAAATTATTATTGTTATTATTATCATCATTATAGGATATAATAAAAAATACATAATCATAAATAAATATTAATGATAAAATTATAAATTGATACTAAAAATGAAAATAATAAATGATAAAGATAAAAATGACGATAACGTTATTATAGAAATAACATATAAATGTGAAGAAAAATAAACGAAAAATAAAATAACAAAATTCTAACACGAAAATACCGGACACCACATGGTGATAGAGAAAGTCACCATGGTGCTTTTCGCGTAATCGTTGATGAAATAATCGTCGAATACCTCACGTAATTGACCGCCTCTTCCAGAAGAGAAAAATGGACTGAGAGAGAGGGAGAGAAAGAAAGAGAGAGAGAGAGAGAGAGAGAGAGAGAGAGAGCCAAAGACAAGACGATCTGTATACACGTAAAAGAGTGCGTAACGCCGTTCGTCCAGACAAATTTCGCATTGAACTGTCGAAGCAAGTTCAAGAAGGGGAAAAAAGAAACGGAAGAGCAAAGATTGCCAGAGTGCTGGTCCGTTTCACTCACGCGCCCTTTACAAATATAATCTGTCTGCCGTGAATATAAATATAAACGATGCGGCTGGCCGAGTCTCTGAGGAGAAGGGGGTAAGCAGTTGGAAACGTCAGTTGTGATACATCGATTGATTGAATCGAGGCCGTACGAGGATCGTCCGTATGTGACGAGTACATCGCCTCGATAAACTAGCAACTATAAATATATGTATAGATATATATTCTGTTCGGCATCATTCTATCAGTATAATCGCGTTTACACGTTAATACGTATCCCACGTACCTACAGATATAAAAAACTTAAGCTCGAGACAGAAACCCACACCGGAGGAGATCGGTACATACAGGGCGTTTAGGTGGGTCGAAAAATTGCATTTTCGAAAAAAAATTATTTATTCCACCAAAATGAAGATAAGTAAATTTCGTATATGGAAACACTTTTGCAAAACTTTTTTCGTGTATCCGGTCGTCAAGAATGAATTAATATAAAAATTAAATTTGAAAAATTATCAAAGATGCATTTTAAATTGGATGAATGGAACTTAATTCAATTTAAAAAATGTTTTCTTAGGAGTGTTTCGTATTTGGAATTTTATTGTCTTCATTGTCCTGAACTCAAACGGGAATTTTGCTTGTTTTCTGGAATCATGAAATTTTTTTTTGGAAATACCAGTCGTCGTAAGAATACCTTTTTTTTCGAAAGGGGCTTGAAAAACTATTGAATATAATGATTTCCTCTGTTGTATAATCTTCAGGCCAGGTCCTTGAAAAACATGTGGCCATCTTATAATTGTCACCCTGTACCTATATAAAGGGTGTCTCAAAGTCACCCGCCATTTAAATTTATTAATAAAACGTATTATTTATTTGAAAAGTACGAATATTTCTATTTTAATGTGAGGTACAAACATGGAGGTTATGTGTGGAACACAATGTCCTTTCTGAAAGGAAAAGTGTATGCCTATGATCCGCAGGCCATTTGGGAGCTCAAGGAAGCAATTGGACGCACGATTAAGGCGTTACCCCCACTTGTAGCGCAAAAAAAGGCCTTTTTCATGATTTTTTTTAAAGAAAACTACAAAACTTTTTTAATCGATCAATATACCATCTTAAAGAACACATCTTGAAGAACTTTCAGTAATTTTTTTATTGAAAAATATTACATTGTTTAGTGGCAAATGGCCGTCAATGAAATAAAGTTTTTATATACACGGTTTGCGGTGACCAACATTGCGGCGAAGTGGATCATCTGAAAAAAAATGCGGATGGATTTAGCCAAATATAAGTATAAACTAGTCTTTAATCGGAGGATTTTAAAAAATATTCATTTTTCACAAAATGGCGGACAGTCAAAGTTAATGGTTCGATTTTAACGAAAAAAAAACGGCCGTTTTTTGGCTATAAAACGGCCATTTTTTTCGAAAAAAAATCGAACGATTAAAGACTACGTTTTTATGTATTAAATAAGCCTGCAAAATTTCAAGAAGATCGGTTCATTAGTGTTCGAGTAATCTTGGTCACCGACTTCAGAAATGCCATTTTGAGAAAAACGCGTTTAAAGTTTCAATTTCAGTTTACACGAAGAAAATATTTTTTTTTGTAAACTTACATAGAGTCATCTATTCCGGGCCCATACAGAAGTATGGGCCGGGATACTTATACTTCAAAAAAATGCAATAAAAAAAATCGATTTTGTCAAAATCGCAAGTGGGGGTAACCCCTTAATCAAATTAGTCCGCAATTATGCCAAAAAGTTGTTGAAAACATCGTCAAAAGTAGTGAACGTTTGCAAACAGGGACGAGGCAGCCATTTATTGGATATTGTGTTCCACACATAACCTCCATGTTTGTACCTTATATTAAGGGGTTACAAACAGTTAAAATTTTCGAAACATCGATTTAAATTTTTTTTCGTAATGTACATATATTCAAGTATACACACAAAAAATGTCTCGTCAATCCGGCGAATATTCTCAAAGTTACACGCACATTTGTAATAACGTGTCAGAGCGTTCGAAAGTGCTTTTGAAACTTTAAAAGCGTTTTTCTCAAACCGTGTTTTTTAAAAGTCGGTGAGCAAGATTTCTCGGAAACGACTGAACCGATCAGTCTCAAATTTGAACACAATCTTTTCAAGTATATTTGTCTGTAATTAATCGAAGGTTTTTTCTCACCGATAAATATTTTCTATTTAATAAACAATTTAAGGCCTAAATTTTTGTCAAAAATAGATTTTGTTTTGAGAAACCGCCATTTTGTAAAAAATTATTACTTTGTTTATTTCTTCGATCAATTGCAAGATAATCCATTATATTAACGAAATATTTTTGGTTTTTTCATTATAGATGATCCAGCCCAGAGATATCGTGCTCACCGCAAGAAGCCTTTTTTAGAGGTACTCCCGGAGATCATCTATAGCAGCTTTCAAAATAGTTATTTTTACAAATGAAAAATGTCAAAATACAGTTAAAAGTTCCCATAATATGCGTACAAATTTTTACGTTAATAGATTTAAAGGTATTTTCAAGAAAAATTCTTGAAAAATCGACCTTTTTGGGCCTCTTGACTGTATATGACCTGTTAAAATAAAAATATTCGTGCTTTTCAAATAAATAACACGTTTTATTAATAAATTTGAATGTCAGGTCATTGTGAGACATCCTATAGATATTTATATAGAAATCTATATATACTAATCATAGGTATATGTACATACATACATATGTGTATATATATATATATATATATATGTATATGTATATATGCTTATGATTAGTATATCCGCGATGAAGATTAACTTGTATGTATACTGGACTCAGCGATGATTACTTGATGTTATAAGCGCGACGAGAGCAAAGTTGAGACGGCTTTTACGAATCGAGATACCCTCGGGGCACCGATGAACGAGCTGGGAGGCTATGTGAGTGGGCACGTTGAGATCTTCAGGGGATTTGCATCGGTCATATGCATACACTGTATACGCAATATTTAAGTTTGTTCTCCTTGCTGTCTC
>OX101785.1:56291168-56301168 GCA_944452715.1 Ophion slaviceki | reverse complement strand
TCCAATGCAATGCGCCATTCGAAATAATTTTTTTTCGAGCTCTCCTTCGAGGATTCTTCATTTTTTACCTTAATTCACCTTTTTTGGTGGATGCAACCGAAAAAAAAGTATCGATTTTTTTCCGCACACCCTAATATATATATATATATATATATATATATATATATATATATATATATATATATATTAACACACATAACGTGTATATCCGTTTTTCTGGGCGGTCGTATTGTATTCATATATACGTGTGTAGAGCGAGCACGCAGGACTAAAGTTCCGGGGGCTGGATGTTCCGTGCAGTTCGGAGTGTGCGAGTTCGAAGGGACACTACCTGTCCAGGCATCGAGCTTCCTGCAGATAGAATAATTGAAATCTTCGGGCGACATGAACGCGCAAAGCGCCGCAATTTTATTCTCGAAAGCCCCGAATAAAATTTCTCAGCAAATTCGTGACCCCGATTGCACAATATAAGATCGCGTAATATATTTTGTTTTTTTGTTGTTGGCGATTGGTAAGGCAGGAGCTTATGATCTTTTTTTTAATCTGGTCAAATTGATTTACGGATGACATGCCTTTTTTGGCGAAGTTTGCAGGGTGGATTACGCGCAGGATTACCCGACCGATTTATATTTATCGATTAAAGTTATCGCTGCGAAAAGATCGATGACGATGGGAACGAGGGAGGGGGAGGGGGGGGGCACGAGACTCCTTATACCGGTTTCTCGCCGGTTCGCGAATAAAATGTACGCGCGTGCAATTCGAACCGCGGTGCAAAAATCATTTTCACCGGAAGGCATTAATTAGGTTTTACGATCGCTCGTGTCACGCGCGGCGCTGACCGACTTGTATCGTCTGTCCCATGGACGCAAGAGAGCGGGAACATGGTCGGGAAAACGTCAAGGGGGACTTTTATTTTTTCGTGAAAGGACGAGGGCGTCCCCTGGTGGTCCGTGGACTTGAAATAAATTTGACAGGAGGACAATTTTGGGTACTCGAAAAGTTTGAATTGGGATGTACCTGTTGCAGCAATCTTGACAAGTAGGAAAGAGGCAGCATATATTAGATACTTTTTTGAAATTGAAAAAAAAGTAAACAATTCCTAAGACCTTCAAATTTTACGATTTTATTGTCTGTATGTTATACAGGGTGTCCCAGAACTCAACGACAAGCCGAAACGCGGTGACAGGATTGATTGTGACCATCATGAGAAAAATCAGAAAAAAATCTATCGCATGCAGTTTGAAAATTATGGGCATTTAAGAAAAACCTAGAAATTTGGTCAAACTGTAACCATTTTTCGGTTATTGTGGTTAATTTTTATTATTTTTGTTCATTTCAACTTTGGAACCGTAACCCTAAATAACATTTCTAGAATCACAGTCAAAAATAATGACACAATTGCCCCAAGTTTCCCAGAATTAAGACTATTTGTTAAACTATGAATTTAAAATTTTCAAAATTTGTCGACTTTGAAAGGCCCTCTTTAAAAAAAAAAGTACTAGAGTGCCTTGGCAAGTGCCATTAAAAGTTGGCGCATTTAATCAGGATTGTAAAATGGTACAATACTTGTTAGTTTCATACTAAAAAAAACGAGTAAAAAAATTAAAACCTCAAGTAACCCGATTTTTGCTAACCCATTTTACTCAGTTAAAATGTTTTAAACGGCACTATCCATCTATCCATCTCTCTCATCATTTTGCCGTAAAATTAAGAACCTACCAAAAGCTTGTGCGAATAAAAAACATTTTAACTGAGTAAAATGGGTTAGCAAAAATCGGGTTACTTGAGGTTTTAATTTTTTTTCTCGTTTTTTTTTAGTTTGAAACTAACAAGTATTGTACCATTTTACAATCCTGATTAAATGCGCCAACTTTTAATGGCACTTGCCAAGGCACTCTAGTACGTTTTTTTTAAAGCAGGGCCTTTCAAAGTAGACAAATTTTGAAAATTTTAAATTCATAGTTTAACAAATAGTCTTAATTCTAGGAAACTTGGGGCAATTGTGTCATTATTTTTTACTGTGATTCTAGAAATGTTATTTAGGGTTACGGTTCCAAAGTTGAAATGAACAAAAATAATAAAAATTAACCACAATAACCGAAAAATGGTTAGAGTTTGACCAAATTTCTAGGTTTTTCTTAAATGCCCATAATTTTCAAACTGCATGGGATAGATTTTTTTTCTGATTTTTCTCATGATGGTTACAATCAATCCTGTCACCCCGTTTCGGCTTGACGTTGAGTTCTGGGACACCCTGTATACAATAGGATGGTAATAATTATTTAACACGTTACATTTTAGTATTTTGAGTTATATTGTGTTTTACCAAAAATGACAAAAATCATGGTTTTCAAAAAGGTTGCCTATAATCGGATATCCGACGTAAGGGCCGAGACGCCATTTTTCTTATATCTGATATTAGGGGTCTATTTTTATATAACATGAAACGAAACGTTTGCCATTTTTTTGTTTTTTGTTTGTTGTTTTTGTTATCATTGTTTTTTTTTAATTGTTATAATAAAACAAAACGTTTATTGTTTTCACTATGTAATTATTATCAGACAATCGGTCTTTATGAGTTAATCTTTGATTAGGTAGGGACATTTTGGGACATACAAATATCCAATATTACGGTCGATTAAGTACCCGATATTACGATTTGACATGGCCGAATATGAACAGGAATATGTTTGTACATATTGCTATTTTTGTGAACATTACAAATTGATTGAGTAAAATAAATGCCATAGTTCATCAAAAATAACAAAAACATAAATCACTCGGGCTTACCTCGATAAAAATAACACTTTTTAACACAAAAAATATTTTTTCACGCCAGCAAAAGTAACATCGCACAATGTTGGACCATTTTTGTTGCTAGGCAACCAAAAATGTTGCAGTGGCGACATCTTAGGACTAGTTATTCGTGTATCAGAAAAAAAAACAGATTTCACTATGGGAAAACTCGAGATAGTCCACTATCCAAAATTAAGCAACTATCCGATATATCGCTCATTCTCTAAAAAACTTTTATAATACGGAAAACTCGTGTTTTGAAATGAGCTACATCTCGTTTATAACTCTCAAAAATGTTTATAAATTTCACAATAAATAGAACCATCAAGACTGATTTAGATAAGTATTGACGTCACAGTGGCTTTACGAATGTGAAAAAAATATTAAAACGCATTTCTCTCTAAACAGCAATTTCGTGTTATGACAGTTTTATAATATCAGAAATAATTTATTTTCAGAATAATTTTTAAACTCGAAATTGTGAATTTTCACGTAATTTTCGACAGAATTTTGACATGGATTTTTTCAGTAGCTCGAAACTTTGGAGTTAATGTTTGCCTAAAGATTTTTTCGACAATATATAAATATTTGTCAATCTCGGAACTTTAAGCCTTCCTTGACACACTGGCTCACTTTGACGAAGAATGATAGAACTTCATCCACCTGCCCTCAGCAAACCTTTGGTCGATTTTTATTTTAAATTATCCAGGATACACTTTAAACATTTCTTAATATGTCTGCATAATTAAAATTCGGAAAGAAAAAAAATTAATTGTTGTGAAAAATTTTTGAAAACTTCCAGTTTTAGGAAAGTGAGTATTTTACTTCGAACTCGTCCGGGTCAAAATTTCCCACTGTGTCAAGGAAGGGATAAAAGTGCCTGTATATGCAAAGATAATTTTGAAATTCTACCTTCTCTAAGCCCGAAATTTTGACATTCGTTGCTTTTTTTCTTTCCCTTACTTTTATCGTTCCTCAATTATCTCACAGTATCTGAAAAAATAGTTGAGGAATTTTCGCAACTAACAGATTTACCACAAGGAATTTCAGCAATGCAGACACATTAATTGCCATTGCATTCCAAAAATACCAAATTCAATGGCGCCGAGATTTTATCGACTCGACAAATGTTTAGACATTTTTGTTACGAGTACAAAAATATTCTACCGCGCAATATATTTTCGTCGCGGTTTTCTTCCTTCGTGCTTTCTCACAAAAAACTTTTCCCCTTTACCATATTCGCACACCAAGTCCTCCTGCTTCGATATCCAGTGCACCTTTTTCTCGGCGACTTCGTCATACGTGCATCGCACAGTGCACGTGTGTGCATCTGAGAAAGAGATCAACCAGGAGGCCTCGACGGACACGTAGATCCTAACAAATTCTTTCTCTCTAGCCCTATGACGAGGACGTGCGGTCATCTTCGGCTTCGCCCTTACACCGCTCTTTCTCTCTCGTCATGCACTTAAGGGGTTACCCCACTTACGATTTTAAAAAAATCGATTTTTTTTATTGCATTTTTTTGAAGTATAAGTATCTGAGAATATGTCCTGAAAATGTCCTGAATATGTCCTGAAAATGTTCTTCGTGTGAACTGAAATTGAAACTTCAAACGCGTTTTTCTCAAAATGGCATTTCTGAAGTCGGTGACCAAGATTACTCGAACACTAATGAATCGATCTTCTTGAAATTTTGCAGGCTTATTTAATACATAAAAATGTAGTCTTTAATCGTTCGATTTTTTTTCGTTAAAATCGAACCATTAACTTTGACTGTCCGCCATTTTGTGAAAAATGAATATTTTTTAAAATCCTTCGATTAAAGACTAGTTTATACTTATATTTGACTAAATCCATCCGCTTTTTTTTCAGATGATCCACTTCGCCGCAATGTTGGTCACCGCAAACCGTGTATATAAAAACATTATTTCATTGACGGCCATTTGCCACTAAACAATGTAATATTTTTCAATAAAAAAATTACTGAAAGTTCTTCAAGATGTGTTCTTTAAGATGGTATATTGATCGATTAAAAAAGTTTTGTAGTTTTCTTTAAAAAAATTCATGAAAACGGCCTTTTTTGCGCTACAAGTGGGGGTAACGCCTTAATTCCTTAGGCCACAGTAACGGGTATAAAATCATGTGCGAATTTAACCATTTTTTCGTATAAAAAAGTGATTCACTCGTAAAATTAATTACACATCTATTTAGTATGAATGTCAAGCTGTTAGAAAATATATATATATTTTTTTCGATGTACAAAATGGCCGACTACTCGAAACTTCTCGAAACAGCTTTTTTTCCAATTGGCGTGACAAATAACTTCAACAATTTTCACTCGATTTACTTCAAATTTAAAAGTTATGTTCTTAATTGCATTTCGCAGAGAAGTACGGACGGAATTTCTGATTAATCGAAAACTTTTCATTTCATGAGCAGTTTATGAGCAGTTATAACGAAATTTTTCACTGAAAATTCATTTCTTAAGTTCTAATACCTACAACTTTTGAATAAAACAATATTTTTAAATTTCGTACGTACTTCTCTAGGTATTCTAATGTAGATTGACGAGAATTTTTGTTTTTTGTTCTAGGTAAAAAATTGTGGATGCTGAATGTCCCGCCGCGGAGCGCCTAAAAGAAGATAACAAAAGAAAATGTTAGCAGTCGCCCATTTTGTACATCGAAAAAAAATATGTATATTTTCTAGCAGCTTGATATTCATACTAAATAGATGTGTAATTAATTTTATACGTAAATCACTGTTTTATATGAAAAAAGTTGTTAAATTCGCACATGATTTTATACCCGTTACTGTGGCCTAAGGCCTTAACATTGCTCATTTTTGTTATCCTCTGTGATCGTTGGCTCTGTAATTAATTATTCCTGATCTTTGTGCATTTGCTATTTTCTTTCATTTGTCTATTTTAATTTGTGGATTTCATTCCATTTTCATTTTTTATTTAATTTTCGTTTTCGGTTTAAATCTCGTTTTTAATTCAATTTTCTTTTTTTATCTCAATTTCATTTTGATATTATTTTCGTTTTTTAATTTAATTGAATCGTTGATCAATCTTTTATTCTTGTAAGGAGCATTTTTTCTCCTCGTCCTTTTTCTTTTTATTTAACGAAACATGATGATGGTGTGCCAGGGTGCGTTTTTTTCGAGAGCACAAATAAACAATCTGAGGTAGTCTCTCTCTCTCTCCCTCTCTCTCTCTCTCTCTCTCTCTCTCTCTCTCTCTCTCTCTCTCTCTCCTCTCATTGCTGAATAAAAAATAGATAATATCACGATCGCCCTCGATGTCATAGCGACTCTCGCGGAACTCTCTCATAAAAGATCTCTTACGTGAGTCTGCAAGCGGCCACCGTTTTCTATATAAGCACTTCGTCTGTTCGAACTAGCAAAACACACATATGCTTATATATATACACACACACACATAAATAAGAAAAAACTCAGCGAATTCTTGAAATGTGTATATATATATATATATATATATATATATATATATATATATAGAGAGAGAGAGAGAGAGAGAGAGAGAGAGAGAGAGAGAGAGAGAGAGAGAGAGAGAAATAAGGATAACGGACACAGCGTCTCAAAGTACAAAAATATAATAACAATATACGCGTCCTCGCTTATAATTTTCAAAGTCCACGCATAATCCACGCGGCAAATCGCATCTATTATTGTACTCGATGAGATAACAATAAAACCCGCGCATCTATCGGTATGCAACACCGTAACTCTCCTCTTACCGATTGTAATAAAAAATTATCCTCGAAAGCGCGCGACACACGTCGTGCAAGTATTGCACTCGTGCATTAGCTCGATTTCAATGCAAAACAACATTTAACACGCGAGTAAGTGCATGGCGACGAGTATAACTGCACAACTGCAACGAAAACGGTGTGGAGGAAAATGTGAAAGACGAGAAAAAAATGGATTATTGCTCGCAAAGAAACAAATGATACACATGGGTCATTCCATGTCAAATCGACAAATTTTTTACCTGACCCCCTTTGATTTCGCTGAAAATTTTCTATCTTTTTCTACCCCCCGAAAGTTATTTTTCAGAATTTTTTCAAATTTTTTTTTCCCGACTCAAAAAAAGTTATGAATTTTTGAAAAAAAACCGCTCTTTTATTTTTAAATTGCCAGAACTTTTTCAAAAATTGACCGTTTGGGAACTTTTTTTTTTCAAAATTTTTGTTTTTAAATGTAGTTTTCGAAAAAAAATATGAAAAAATTTTCAGAATCCCAGATATATGAAATATTTTAGTTTTTTTGAAAAAACCGTAATTTTCTCAAAGTCCGACCGTTTTTTTTATTTTTTTATTTTGCTCTAAAAATACTTCAACTAATTCTGCAATGATCCCCGTTAATCAAAAGATGTGACGACAATCGCTTCTAATTTTTTTTCTTGATTATAAAAAAATTTTTGTTGAATTTTTGCTGATTTTATATAACTTTGTTATGAAATTTTTTTTATTTCCTCGTGAAACCTCAAAAGTTAAAAAATAAAATTTTATTGGAGAATTTCAAGTGATTATCGTCCAAGAAATTGTTATTTAAAAAAAAAAAAAATTTTTTTCTCTCATTGACGTTATTTTTTTACTCTTATGGACGTTTTTTTTGGTACTGAAATATGACAACTTAACGTCATTTTGGTACTGAAACATGACAAAATAACGTCAATGAGAGAAAAAAATTATTTTTTTTTTTAAATAACAATTTCTTGGACGATAATCACTTGAAATTCTCCAATAAAATTTTATTTTTCAACTTTTGAGGTTTCACGAGGAAATAAAAAAAATTTCATAACAAAGTTATATAAAATCAGCAAAAATTCAACAAAAATTTTTTTATAATCAAGAAAAAAAATTAGAAGCGATTGTCGTCACATCTTTTGATTAACGGGGATCATTGCAGAATTAGTTGAAGTATTTTTAGAGCAAAATAAAAAAAAAAAAAAAAACGGTCGGACTTTGAGAAAATTACGGTTTTTTCAAAAAAACTAAAATATTTCATATATCTGGGATTCTGAAAATTTTTTCATATTTTTTTTCGAAAACTACATTTAAAAACAAAAATTTTGAAAAAAAAAAGTTCCCAAACGGTCAATTTTTGAAAAAGTTCTGGCAATTTAAAAATAAAAGAGCGGTTTTTTTCAAAAATTCATAACTTTTTTTGAGTCGGGAAAAAAAAATTGAAAATATTCTGAAAAATAACTTTCGGGGGGTAGAAAAAGATAGAAAATTTTCAGCGAAATCAAAGGGGGTCAGGTAAAAAATTTGTCGATTTGACATGGAATGACCCACATACAAATTTAGTTATCAAAAAAAGTTTAAAAAAACGTATGGAAGAAGATTATATAAAATATTGTGAATGATAACAAATGAAAGGAAACGAAAATGCAAAGAAGAATTTTTGTTGCATTCCAACAGCGCAAACTTTAACACCGTAACTTCAACTTTAGCGCAACTTTAACATAATGGTATTAAAGTTTGCATCGTCCCAACCTTATTGTTTTATTGAACTTTTTTTTAATGATTTTTTTATCGCGAAATATAAACGCTTTTGTTTAGTAAAATTCAATCTTTTTGTTTCAGAGCGTACCATTTCATTGATTTTCGATATTTCTCACTTTTTCTTGGTTCATATTCTGCGTATGAGTGTTAAGGATAGAAAAGTCTTCGTTGGTTTTTTTTTCACAAGGGGACAGTACGGCAGTCGGATTTTTGTAATTTTTCGTACTCATGGTACGTGAAGTTCAGAGCTCGAATATTGATATCCCAAAGCAGTTCGACGCCATATTCAGAAATTTTCGAGAAAATTGACTTTGAAGTTTTCAAGCGCACTCTTATCCCACAAAGATGCAATGATATTCGAACCGGGCTCGTGGCGTACCCGGTAGCGCTCGAGTCTAGTAATCGCGGGGTCGCTGGTTCGCGTCTGACTTCGAAATTTTTTTTTTATTTTTTTTATTTTTTTTTTTAATTCGCATACCTCCGTCATTTAAATATCCCGATAAATTTTTGTTGTATATAATCACATATTATTATATATAATTAATATAATATATCTATATATGTTTATATATGGACAAAATCCATATATAGTTATTTATGTACAAAATTCATTATAGTTATACATAATCATATATTTTCTCATATATGATCATATATTATTTATATATAACAATAGGTGATTATTTATAAAAACATAAATTAATAATCCCGGGATAAAAATCATAAAATCTATGCTAATTCACATATACGTAATTATAATTGTCAATGATAAATGCAAGTCTTATTTTTGATTATCTCTTGCTTGAAATTGCGAATAGGCGACGTAAAAATATCCAGTAATAATATTTACATAATCTCCCTTGTAGATTAATAGGAATATAAATAGAAGAATAAATGTTGAAATATGTGAATATAACTCATATGTGAATATAACTCACATATTTCAACATTTATTCTTCTATTTATATTCCTATTAATCTACAAGGGAGTTTATGTAAATATTATTACTGGATATTTTTACGTCGCCTATTCGCAATTTCAAGCAAGAGATAATCAAAAATAAGACTTGCATTTATCATTGACAATTATAATTACATATATGTGAATTAGCATAGATTTTATGATTTTTATCCCGGGATTATTTATTTATTTTTTTATAAATAATCACCTATTGTTATATATAAATAATATATGATCATATATGAGAAAATATATAATTATGTATAACTATAATGAATTTTGTACATAAATAACTATATATGGATTTTGTCCATATATAAACATATATAGATATATTACATTAATTACATATAATAATATGTGATTATATACAACAAAAATTTATCGGGATATTTAAATGACGGAGGTATGCGAATTTAAAAAAAATGAAAAAAAAAAAAAAAAAAAATTTCGAAGTGAGACTCGAACCAGCGACCCCGCGATTACTAGACTCGAGCGCCACCGGGTACGCCACGAGCCCGGTTTGAATATCGTTGCATCTTTGTCGGATAAGAGTGCGCTCGAAAACTTCAAAGTCAATTTTCTCGAAAATTTCTGAATATGGCGTCGAACTGCTTTGGGATATTAATATTCGAGCTCTGAACTTCACGTACCATGAGTACGAAAAATTACAAAAAATCCGACTGCCGTACTGTCCCCTTGTCAGATTAA